>CM022299.1:264467426-265667426 GCA_011799875.1 Thinopyrum elongatum
AACCTAACAGAAGTGCGGCCGTACATCGAGTAAGATCTCCGTACATTGTTTCGCAATTTCTAATTCCTTTGAACTGCTCTTATTCCGGGATATTTGATGCAGTCGATACGTCGCCATATTCTCGTATGGTGCAGTGATACAAAAGGATTCCATCGAAGAGTATGAGCTTCTCGCAAAGCAAGGAGGCGCCTATCCCGGTTTCATCTCTTGGTTCAAACAAACGGTAATTTCCATTAGACCATTTCATTTCTTTGGCTAATTTGCGACTAATGCAACAATCCTTTCGTATTAAACTTGTAGGCTAATTCAGAGATTATGGATGCCGAATTGAGACAAGTAGCTAATGGTTTTGACTATAAGGTCCGTTCATTTGACAAATACGACATCAACGGGTATCGCTTTCGTACCTATGGCAAAGAGCTATCTATGGCCGACCGAAAGTCTACAAACTATTGTGTCTCTGCTATCGGCGAAGGTGGTATTGAGTATTATGGAAGAGTTGAAGCAATTTATGAACTTCAATTCTATGGTGAAAACCCACCAAACGTCGTAGTCTTCAGATGTTATTGGTTCCAGCCGAAGGATACTAGAAGGACTCATGAACATATAGGGCTAGTCGAAATCAAACAAAGCACCCATTTGGATGTTCCCGATGTCTATATTACGGCTCAACAGGCAACCCAAGTTTTCTATCTACCGTGGGCCTGTCAAAGTGATTCAAATCTCAGTGGTTGGGATGTCGTTTATGAAGTGCCGCCACGTGTTAGACCACCTCCCCCCAATGAAGAGGATTATGACCAAGACACATATGACGAAGGAGAATTCTTCCAAGAAACACGTCTTTCCAAAAAACATTTCAAGAACCGCTCAACTGTACCCCTGAACATTGAAGTAGACAGCGATAGTGAATCCGACTTCACCCCTGAGCCGGAACAAGAAGAAGTTACTGCTGCAGATGACCTTTCAATGCTTGAACAATTACGTAAAGGAGGCCTTCCACATGTTGATGCATTTATTAATGATGATGATGAGCTCATCACTGATAGTGATGATGATGATGCATTTAATGATCCCGAAGCATATATAGACGATTCAGAGTAATATTAGTAATGTCAGGTATTCAATTTTTTATTATGTTCATGATGATGATACTCTTAAATTATATACATAGTATTCATGTCAGTTATTCAAATTTTTTATGTTATACTAATGTCGTTTACTTTTTGTCATTGCAGGTGTTGACAGGATGGTGGGCAAGGGTCCAGAGCGCTCCGAGCCTCGTGCGAGCGCTCCTGGGAGGGGTGCTTCCATTATTCCAGCCCGGCCCCTCCGGAGAGCGCTGCTAGACAGTATGCAGTCAGCACCGGCGGGCCCTTCTTCTTCGGCCGGCAGAGGTCGGGGGAGGACGAAGAAGGCTGCTAGAGGTGGACGTGGCAGCGGGAGAGGTAGGAAGGCTGCTATGCCTTCCTCGCCGCCACCCCTAGCTGATTCACCCGACCACAGGACCGCTCCGTCTGACGTGGACCCATCTCGGACTCCGGTCCATGAGCCTCCGGTCGTCGATTCTTCGGCCCACCAGACTCGGGTCACGGATCCTTCGCCCCACCAGACTGGGGTCGCCTCTCCTTCGCGCCACCAGACTCGGGTCGTGGATCTTTCGCCCCACCAGACTGGGGTCGTTGATCCTTCGCGCCACCAGACTCTGGGCGCCTCTCCTTCGCCCCACGTGAGTCCGGTCCCAGAGTCTTCGTCCCAGAAGACTCCAGTCCCGGAGTCTTCTTCGCACGAGACTCCAGATGCTAGTGGCCCTACTGATGATAGCGAGGACACCTTCTCTGATGATAGCTACAGCGAGGGCGAGATGGTTGACAAGGGCAAGAAGGTCTACCAGCGTGGCGGTACAAAGCTCCCGCCCGTGCCGACGACCCCCGACCAGAGGTGGTTGATACAGCCTAATGGGTTGAAGTAAGTGAATTTACTCTTTTTTAACCTTTTGCCTTCATGTTTCTTCAAATTAATATCTAATGCATTGGCCTTGACATACTGCAGGGGCTGGGTACACCCCCGTGGTGTCCGCAGGCCCAACCAGGTCCTTGGTGTGCTTTGCCGGCAGCACTTCCCTGGGTGGGTCACGTTGCCCGGTGAGGGTCAGGTTCCACAGCTAGCACTTAGCTGGGAGCTGTACGAGGCTGCCCCGGCCCCGCCGGGGGAGATGGTCGCCGGTGTCGAGTGCGAGACGGTGGCCGACATTGTGTTCCGTCGGTTCTGGGTAATTTCTCCTTTACAGAATTAAAGATCAACAGTACGTAGTGATTTTACTAATCAGCGTTGTCTTGTTTGACTGCAGACCTTCTACAGGATTTCAAATGGAGAGCAGGAGGCTGCGGCTTCGGTTGTCGAAGTCGAGTGCAAGCGCCTACTTAAGAACTTACGGCACGAGGCTCGGCTGCAGGCCGTTCGAGACTACTACGCCTCGAAGGGTATTAGGAGGGCGAAGAAGAAGTGTCGCGGCAAGTTTCTGACTAAGGAGAAGTACATGCTGGTAATTACCTATTCTTAAGGCCTTGAACTTAGTTCTCTTGATTTGATTCGTAGGCGTAGCGCTGAAATTTCTCTTGACTAACTTAGGTGCCCCCGAGATGGTGTGCGGATAGGATGGACTGTTGGGAGGCGTTGGTGGATGAGTGGTGCTCTCCCAAATGGCTAGTCGAACACCAAAGGGCCAAGGATAAGCGTGCCCAAATGGTTGGTGTGCCACACCATCAAGGGAGCTCCGACCTGTTTGAGTACGGGGGTCACTGGGTATGTGGTTTGCTTCATGATTCATGCAATTTCATTATACATGATAGCATTTTTCCTTGGATAGCTCAATAATGCTTACTTAGTTAAAAAATGGCATAACTACCTTGGATAGCTCAATAATGACCTAAACTTAGTTTAGCTCGTTCATTTATGACATAATTAGCTCTAAAATGACATAATATGCTTTAGTTAGCTAAAAAATTGCATAACTACCTTTGATAGCTCAATAATGACGTAAAATAATCTTAGCTTGTTAATTTATGACATAATTAGCTCTAAAATGACATAATAACCTAAGATAGCTCTATAAAATGCCTAAATATGCTTTAGTTAGCTAAAAAAAGGCATAACTACCTTGGATAGCTCAATAATGACATAATTAGCATAGTTTGGTCAAAATGGGCATAATAATCTTGGTTACCTCCAAAATGACCTAAACTTAGCTTTTTTTCCTCAAAAATGACATAATAACCTTACTTAGCTCCAAAATGACCTTATTTACATAGCAATTTCAATCTTCATGCTAGCTTGAGCCCTTGACTAATATTTTGTTCCTCTCTCTCAGTCGCACCACAACAAGAAGCCCGTGCCAAGTCTGTACAAGAAGGCCAAGGCATTCTCGGAGTCTGACCTAGATCATCCAGAGACCTTCACCAACATCTCCTCCCGCAACAAGCTCGTGAGGTACAGAGACGAGGGGAAGGCAAGGAAAGGGGAGGACTTTAACCCGAGCCAGGATCCTTTTGATACAGAGCTGGTTATGATATCTGGTGGTGGGAGGTCCCATGGCTCGATAGCCATTGGTGATGGACTGATACGTTGTCCTAAGACTCTCACACAGATCAAGAAGCGCCAGAGTAGCTCTGATCCTGAGATAATGCCTCGTGCACGGCCATCGGAGCTCGCCATGGCGGTTAGTTATACAGAATCGGATACCTTTCCTATCCATTACATTGTGTGTGCGTCCATCGATGATTACAATGCTAACGAGGAGTGGTGTGTTGCAGGCTGCTCTTGAGAAAGAGAGAGCAAACACGCAGACGCTTTTGGAGGCGGCAAGAAGGCAGGCGGAGGAGAGGGAGAGGGAGCTGGAGGAGAGGACGGCCAGGCTGTTGGAGGAGGAGAGGAACCGGAACGATGCTCAAAACCGGGCCCTATACGACATCTTGGTGGTACGTTTCTCCTGCATATTAGCCAAATCATGCACATAATGTTTGTTCCATTACTAACTAATATGACTAACTCGTGAGAACCAAATGTGTAGAGCATGTGCGAGAAAAGCGGTCAGACCCCTCCGCCGATGCCCCAGATTGCTCCGGCGACCACGGTGAGTTTGATTTGAACGGTCGTTAGTTACTAGTATTCACATTTATGTTGCATCATGCCAACGAGACATTGGAAATGATCTTTGGTGTAGAATGCTTCCCGACAAGCATCAACCGATGCTTCTCCGTCTGGCCTTGGTGGAACCCCGACCGGCCCTTCACCTCAGTCTGGCACTGGCGCAGCCCCGACCGGTCCTTCACCTCCGTGATAACGGTATTTTTCTTCTTATTTAGCCTATTTAGTCCATTTATGACATAATTTAGCCTATTTAGTCCACAAATGACATAATAAGATGAAGAAAATCAAGGAATAGGAAGAAAAGAAGGAATAGGAAGAGAAGAAGAAGAAGAAGAAGAAGAAGAATAAGAAAAGAAGAAGAAGAATTTCTTCTTCTTCTTTTCTTATTCTTCTTCTTCTTCTTCTTCTTCTTCTTCTTTTCCTCCTCTTATTTAGCCTATTTAGTCCATTTATGACATAATTTAGCCTATTTAGTCCACAAATGACATAATAAGATGAAGAAAATCAAGGAATAGGAAGAAAAGAAGGAATAGGAAGAGAAGAAGAAGAAGAAGAAGAACTTTCTTCTTCTTTCTATTCTTCTTCTTTTCTTATTTATTCTTTTCTTATTATTATTATTCTTCTTCTTCTTCTTTTCCTCCTCTGCTTAGCCTATTTAGCCCATTTATGACATAATTAGCCTATTTAGTCCACAATGACATAATAAGATGAAGAAATCAAGGATAGGAAAAAGAAGGAATAGAAGAGAAGAAGAGAAGAATAAAAGAAGAAGAGAAGAATAAGAAAAGAAGAAAAGAAGACATTTCTTCTTCTTTTCTTATTCTTTCTTCTTTTCTTCTCTTCTTCTTCTTCTTCTTCTTTCTTTCCCTCCTTCTTACTTGTTTTTTTTTTTATTCGTAAATGCATAGTAACCTTGCTAACACTCATAAATGTCATATACTTAGCTTGTTGTCCTCTAAAATGACACAATAAGCTTAGTAATGTCAAAAATGGCCTAATTAGCCAGGTTAGCTCCAAAATGACCAGTTTACCTTGTTAGCTCCAATATGATCCATTTAACCTACGTTAGCTCCAAAAAAGACCAAGTTTACCTAAGTTAGCTACAATATGATCCATTTACCCGCGTTAGCTCCAAAATGACCTATTTACCTTTAGCTCTAAATTGACCTACACACTTAGCATTTTTACCTAGCATAGCAAAAAATGACATTTTACGTAGGTTAGCTCAAAAATGACCAAGTTTACCTAGGTTAGCTTCAATATGATCCATTTAACTTAGCTTAGCTCCAAAATGACCAAGTTTACGTAGGTTAGCTCCAATATGATACATTGAACTTAGCTTATCTCCAAATGACCTATTTACCTAGCTTAGCTCTAAATTGGCTTTTTAACTACATTTGTTGAAAAGAAGAAGATAAAAGAGGGGGAGGAGAGAAAGAAAGAGAATAAAAATCTTCTTCTTATTTCCTCTTCTTCTTTTCTTCTTCTTCTTCTTTTCCTCTTCTTCTTCTTCTTCTAACTTTCATCTTTCCCAATTTGCAGATTTGCTTGAGATGGGAAGCTTGCATTGATGGACTCATATATTCTCCTTGTGCTTCCTTTTTGTTATGAAAACATGTTTGGGAACTTGTTTGGATGTGTATGTCACTATGGATATGTTGTTGGAAACTTCTTATGTCATATGGATATATGTTGGACTTGTGAAATATATTGTTGGATATGCTTGTGTGTATATATGTATTATCTGTGTATATCTATGAATTTCTGTCAAATTGAATGAATTCAATTAAAAACAGGGGTTATATAGGCTCTTGCGCCGTCTGCTAGCAGACGGCAAAGAGCTTTGCCGTCTGCTAGCAGTCGGCAAAGAGCTTTGCCGACAGCTAGCAGTCGGCAAAGAAGCCACGTGGCAGCTACCTGTGCAACCTGGGAACACTGGGTTGCCTATTTGGGCATTTTGCCGTCAGCTCAGACGCAAAGAGGCTAAGGTCTTTGCCGACTGCTGGCAGACGGCAAAGATTCAAATCCCTTTGCCGACAGCTAGCAGACGGCAAATAAGGCCACGTGGCAGCTTCCCAGTGACTCCTATTTGGCTCTTTGCCGTCCGCCAGCAGACGCAAAGACCTTAGCCTCTTTGCCGTCTGCCGCTGACGGCAAATAGGGCCACGTGGCAGCTTCCCAGTGACTCCTATTTGGGCTCTTTGCCGTCCGCCACAGACGGCAAAACCTTGCCTCTTTGCCGTCTGCCGGCTGACGGCAAAGCACGCCGTTAACCCCTAACGGCTCCCACCTCACCTCACTGCCGTCTACGCTCTTTGCCGTCTGCTGGCCGCAAACGGCTGACGGCATAAACCTTTGTCGTCCGCTTCTCTGAAGCAGACGGCAAAGAAGGCCTTTACCGCAGGAATTGAGCGGACTGTTTGCCGACGCTAGCAGTCGGCAAAGAGCTTTGCCGACCGCCATTCATGCCTTTGCCGTCTGCCATGGCAGACGGCACAGAAGCTGATTCCTGTAGTGTGAGCTTCCGTCGAGGACGACTTCATTTCAAGAAGGGGAGGATGATGAGGACATCAATACCATTGTTACACCCACAGCCCCTGCTTCTATACATACTGGACCAATTACTAGAGCTCGCGCACGCCAATTAATTATCAGGTACTTTCGTTTCTTGGTAATGATTCTAAAGTTCATGAGAATATGATGCTGCCTAAATTGGATACATTTGTTTTGCTACAAATGAAGGCCCTAGCTTGGACAAGAAAGAGGAACCTTGGAGCAAGTTCAAGCATGAGATGATGGCATGCACAAGGGGAACAAGAACGGAGTTACAAGTGATGATTTCAGGACTTTGAAGCCACCATAATAGTGCAGAAGCCTTGGACGAAATATACAAGATGTCACTTCATAAATTTCGTCCAGAGGCTATTATAGGTGCTGCGTCACCTTATATTGGGCCAGCCCATTTAATTTTCGAAATACTTGAGTATAGGCTGTTTTTAGAGTCCGTATGTGTGGGGAAACAAGAGATAGGGTTGGTTTCGGACCCCTCCTTCAAGGGCCACGAAATCCCCTCCTCTTCCTCCATATATACAGCCCTTAGGGCACCATTTAGACTTTGGGTTTTGTTTAGATTAAAAGTTCGCCATAGCTGCAACTTCGCGTACTTCGTTTGTGTTCAACGACCAGACCAAGACGTCACAGAACCCCACCTCGATCAATAAAGCTTTCATCTTATATTCGCAATATCCAGATTGCAAATCTTAGTTTCTTGCTTGTTCTTCGTTTGCTTGCAGGAGATAGACCCTCGGGGTCAGGTTGATTGTGCTCCGGCGTGGTCAATAACCTCTCGGAGTTGGTTTAGCGATTGCTAAGGCGCGACGTCCTCGCACGTTCGTAGTCGGATCGTCAAAGTCTACTCCACCAAAAACGATAGATATCATCTCATCGAAAGATCGGGACACCCTCGCCTCTATCACATTGGCATAACAAGCCAGTCATATAAGCAAAATTTAGTCTTAAATGCAGTTTTCCATTCATCACCTTCTTGGATGCGTATTTGATAGTAGCCACTTTTAAGATCAATTTTAGAGAAAATGGTGGCTCCGCTAAGCTCATCTAGCATATCATCTAGGCGTGGGATAGGGTAACGATAACGCACGGTAATAGCATTGATAGGACGACAATCGGAACACATGCGAAATGTACCATCTTTCTTGGGAACAAGGATTACCGGGACGGCACATGGGCTCAAGCTTTCACGTACATGGCCGTTGTCGATGAGTTGTTGTACTTGCTGTTGGATCTCCTTGGTTTCCTCGGGGTTGACGCGGTAGGGAGCCTTGTTAGGAAGGGGTGCTCCGGGAATGAGGTCGATGCGATGTTCGATGCCTCGTAGAGGAGGTAGACCCGGAGGTAGCTCGTCGGGGAAAACATCTTGAAATTCCTGCAATAGAGAAGATAACACTAAAGGGAGATTGTGAGAGTTGTTAGTTTTGGGTGCCTCATCTTTGCACAAAAGGACATAGTGCATAACACTTGATGGGTTCTCACACACTTCTCTCATCTCATGTTTGGTGGCAAAGAGGAGTAGGTTTTTCTTGTCGCTCATCATGGAGGCACTCGGTTTGGGCTTGTGGCGCTCACTCTCTTTATGGTGGTTCGCTCTCTCACTATTCTCTCCACGATGGGTGGCTTGCTTGTCGGCAATCACTTGACTTGGAGACATAGGTCGTAGCACGTACTCCTTTCCCTTCATATTGAAGCTATAGTGATTTGACCACCCATTGTGGATGAATCCTCGGTCAAATTGCCATGGTCGTCCAAGTATGAGATGGCAAACGGACATAGGAACGACATCACACTCCAAAGTGTCTTCGTATGCTCCGATCTTGAAGGAAACTTGCACCATATGCTCGACTTGGATAGCGCCGGAGTCACTTAGCCATTGAACCTTGTAAGGATGCAGGTGCTTCATCTTCACTAATTGGAGCTTGGAGCATAGTTCTTCACTTGCCAAACTATGACAACCCCCTCCATCGATGATGACCTTGACGGACCTTCCATTGATGCCGGCCTTGGTATGAAAGATATGGCATCTTTGGTCTTCATCTTGTTGATGTTGAAGTGTCAAGACCTTGGAGACAACAAGAGCGGGGCTCGAATCTTCGTCGCAAAAGACTTGATCATCTTCATCGTTGTTCACTTGCCGGTGCATGGCCACTTGCTCAAGGGCTTCCATTTCGCCTTCACTCATTGAGTCGTATGTACCATCATCGTTGAGGATCATGGTGCGCTTGTTGGTATACTCGAAGGACTTGTGGCCTCGGCCGCCGCATGTGAAGCACTTGATTGAACTTGTCTTGATGGTCTCATCGGTTGGAGTTGTAGATGATGAAGCTCTCGGCTTGAAATTGCTTGTAGTAGGAGGACGACTTGAGGTTGTCGAAGTTTTCTTATAACTTGACTTGTCAACGTTGCTTGTAGAAGGCTTCGTTGAGGTAGAAGTTGTTGGAGTCGTTGAAGCTTGGGTGTTGGAGAAGCCATATGACTTGGATGAGAACTTGGCATACTTGAAGTCATCTTGCACTTGACGTTCCGCCTTGGTAGCTTGGTGCACTAGCTCGATGAGGTTCGAGTATGGTTGGAAGTCGGCGATCTTCTTGATAGGATGATTGAGTCCATTCAAGAAACGTGCCATTGTTTGCTCATCATCTTCCGTGACATTGGCTCGTATCATGGCAATCTCCATTTCCTTGTAGTACTCTTCAACGCTCTTGGTTCCTTGCTTGAGGAGTTGGAGTTTCTTGAAGAGGTCGCAGTTGTAGTAGGTTGGCACAAAACGTGCTCTCATGACATCCTTCATTTGTGCCCAAGTGGTGATTGGTGGTTCATCTCTTGCCTCACGACGCTCAATGACTTGTTCCCACCATATGAGGACGTAGTCTTGGAACTCAAGGGATGCCATCGCGATCTTCTTCTCTTCCTCATAGTTGTGCAATCGAAAGATCTTGTCGACCTTCAATGCCAATGATAGGTACTCTTCGGGATCATTGCTTCCGGAAAACTTGGGCATGGTGAACTTTAGCTTGCCATAGCATTGCTCTTCATTGTGTTGAGGTCGAGGGTGATGACGTCCTTGATGAGGAGGATTGTTTCCCTCAACTTGTTCTTGTCGTGGAGTATTTCCGTTGTCTTGTTGCTCTTGTTGAACTTGAGGTTCTTGGCGAGCTTGTGGAGGAGCTTGTCGAGCTTGACGATGCACACGTGATTGATAAATCCTCTCTTGAACTTCATCGCGAAGCGCTTCTTGTTGCTCACGAGCTTGCCGGTTTCGTGTTGCGACGGCTCAACTTGAATCTCAGAGGGCACGTTGCGCCTCAAGTGCTTGAGCTTCTCGCCGTATTTGTTCTTGACGTTGTGCCTCGGCATCTTGCTCGTCTTGGTGTAGGCGTGCGCGTTCTTCCTCTTGTTGACGTTGCCGTTCTTGTGCTTGCGCAAAGGTATCTTGGTTGAGGCGATGTCGATGCTCTTGTGCTCGAAGTTGCTCTTGAGAATCGGTTCCGTTTAGAGGATTGCGGTTTGCTTGACGGTCTTGGTGTGCGGCTTGGCGAAGAGTGTTCGATGTCGGTGTACTCGAGTTGTCGGAGGAATGTCTACTTGAGTGGCTCCGTCTTGAGGAGGACGAAGTGGTAGAAAAGCGGTTGACCAACAAGGCACGAATCTCGTCCATTCTTGCATCGTTCTCTTGTTTGTGTTGGTCGAGCTTGTGGTCGAAGTAGTCTCTTGTACGTTGCTCGGAGAGGCATAAGTCGGTGGCGAGATTGTCGATGCGGTAGCTCATGGCTTGTTGTTCTTGATGCAAAGCTCGTTGTGCACCGAAGAGGTGGCTCTTGGTGACGTAGGTGTTCGGGTCGTCGTCTTGCTCGATGAAGAGTGGGTTGGTAGAAGAACTTGGCCTATCCATCATTCCAAGCAAATATGTGAGTGGGAGAAAGAGAAGAACTTATACCAAATGTACCTTGACCGATGTTGAAGATGGATCAATGATCACTCAAATGTGGAACAAGGAAATAGCACAATTGGTACCAATTCTTGTCGGTTTCTCACACCTACACAAGTAAAAGCTTATGGTGGAGCTCGGTTAGGATGGTGGCACAAAATTCGATGCAATTGTTAGTGAGCCTCAATAATGTTGGAAAAGAGTCACAAATTTGCAAATGCAACAAGTAGACCAAGCAAGTAGTGATACACGGAAACACACACGCAAATAGATAAATGGGGTCGTGCAACCAAAAATGAGCGAAAAAATGTGGAATCCACGGAAAATGCTCTTGTTGCACAACACTAGAGAGACGCTAGCATGATTGCACAATAGGCGGATACGAAACTTGTGCATGACCTACTAAGCAAAAATGCAACGACTTCTATCCCAAGTATGCTATATGTATTGTGTTCCGATGATATGATCCAAGATGATCGAGTATGACAATCTTAATGTAGTATGATGCTATGGTTCTTGCTTATAAGCTCTTTGCTTATCTTTTCCTTTTGCTTAAAAGCCTGGATGTCTCTTTCTCTTTTGAGCTCTTTCTCATTCAAAATTTCACGAACCAAGATAGCAATTGGGTATGCTATGACAACCTTGTGACACAAGAGATGATACCAAAATATGCACCACGATGATATGGTATGTATGCTATGGGAAGTATGTTCACTAATGTGCACAAGTGACGTTGCCAGCAATACTCAAAGGCTAGTCTCGATAGGCAAGATACGCAAAATTGGGCTATGGTGGTTATCAAAGTAATGGCAAGGAGTAGACCAAGATGTCAGCGAGGTTACCGTCCTTGCTTGCGGTTGAAGGTGTCAAAATGGTGAAGTGGTCGATGTCGAGTCCTTGGCGAAGATGAGCGGCAGTGATGTCGATGTTGAACCGTTCCTAGTTAGCCGAAACACCCTAGGAAACGATGAACCACAACTCAAATTCTCAAAACCAAATCTGTCAAAATTGTGTCGGAGTGCGAAACAAGTAAACAATGGTGGTTGCGGAAAGCGATGGTTGTCTCGGGGTTTGTATGCGGAAGTGGAATGGGTATTGGAATGCGTATACGGAGGTGGAGGTGGAGAGGTGGTGGTGGCCGAATTGAACTTTTTCAGTTTCGTCAGTAAACGTCGGACGTCCGGTGGTGGAGCGGTCGTCCGGTCGACGGACGTCCGGAAAAGGGCGGACGTCCGGTGCCTGGGAGATTTCGGGCACAGGATGAACAGCTAGGGTTTGAGGTGGAGAAGGCAAAATTTGTCAAATCCGAGCGATTTTGTGGATGGAAAAGGTGGAGATGATGGGGGAAAGCTAGATCCACTCGTGGCAAAGCAAATCCATGGATCAAATCCAACAAAACTTCATCACACCAACAAATCACAAAAAAAAATTGGGGCTATTTTTGTGGGGATTTTCGAATTTGGGACAAAATCAACAAAATTAGGCTAGAAAACAAAGAGGGGAGGCTCCGAAATCATGATCAACCTTGCTCATGATACCAAGATGATGTAGGGTAGAACCCTAGATGCCCGATCTTTCACGAAAGGAGCGGATCCTGCGATGAACACGAAGAACACGAGGGGACACACGAGAGAATCACTCAAACCAACAAGATTCGATTACACATGTGCTAGATCCTCGAAACACAAAGAGATACACGATCCAAATCCAACAAAGGACGATACATAGGGTAACCGGTTCTTCTCCGTGAGGAGGTCTTGAGTTCTTCCCGTTTGGGGGTCTTGAATCCAAGTGGATCTTCTCCGAAGAGGCACGGTCTCTCTCGGAGGAGCAGATCCGGATGGATGAGCAAAGCTCTATCTCTCAAATGAGCTATCACTTCGCTAAAAGTCAAAAGAGGGAGGAAGGGGAGTATAAATAGTCTAGGTGGGCGAAGGGGTACATGGGCCTCGGCCCCGAAACTATGCACAGACAGGGACCGGACGTTCCGGTCTGGAGCGGACGTCCGGAGGCCACCGGACTTCTGTCATTTCGGCTCGGGTGCAGAGACACCGGATGTCCGGAGTCGGCCGGTCGTCCGGTCGACCGGTCTTTTTCGGACTTCCGCTGATTTGGCTCGGGTGTGGGTTGGCCGGTCGTCCGGTGGGGGTCGGACGTCCGCTCACTGTAGCATGCGTTGGCTGGGCCTTGGGCAGGCTGAGTCTTCAGGCGCCGGACATCTGGTCCCGACCGGTCGTCCGGTGGCTGGTGTTTCTTTGGCAGCTCTTCTTCTTGTCCCTCCTCCTTGGTGTCCTCACCGTCTTGTCCGTTGGATGCAGCTGCTCCGTGGCCTTCATCCAAGTACTTGATCACACATAGTGTTTCCGTTTGAGGTAGTAGCCATGTCTCATGTGTAGAAAGTAGTAGTTCGGAGAGGAGCGAGTTCACCTTATCTTCGAAAGCCTTTGCTCGAGCTCTTGTCATGGGTCCAAGTGGTGTCGTGGGAGATGTAGATACGTCCATGGGTATGACCGTGGGATGCTCCGCATCACTAATGTAGGAGATATGCCCTAGAGGCAATAATAAATGTTATTGATTATCTCCCTGTTCATAATTAGGTTTATGTTCCATGCTATAACTGCTATGGTTCTCGAGTCTACAATAACCACGAGGCTCGGAGGAAGACTCATATGCACGTGTGGAATAATAAACGGTAAAATGTATTCCAAGTCTGGCCTCTGAGACTAGCTCAAGTGTTGCATGATGGTTCTGTTTTCCTGATCATGGGCATGACTATGCCGGCAAACTTTGAGGGCACAATGTTAGAAGAACATTTGTGTTGAATCGACCCGAATTGATGTTATGCTATGGGATACTTTCGTCACAAGTTAATGGTTAATAACACAGAGATGGTTAACGTTTGCATGATTCCTCAGACCATGAGAGTATCGAGTTTCTTCATGCTTGATTCATGAACTTTGGGGTTTGTTAAACGTCATCCGTAAATGGGTGGCTATTACGGCGGCTTACGGGTTCATGGAAAAGTGTGTCAAGTAACTTGATAGCTCGAGATTGGGATTTGCTCCTTCGACGATGGAGAGATATCTCTGGGCCCTCTCGGTGTTACGGTATCCATCATCGTCTGGCCAGACACTTTGTGATTTGATCACGGGGATGCTGGAACACGTAACGAGAAAAGAGAACAATACCGGTAACGAGGTAACTAGCATAGTGGACAAGTTGTTGATCCACGGGAATGCCAACATGTCTCACCTCGGGTATTTGTAACATATCGCGAAGCAACAGGAATAGCACACAACAACTGGAGGTTCACTCGAATATTCATTCGTGTGGGTATAGGGGTCAATATGGGTGTCCACGGCTCCGATGTTGATCATTGATCGGAAGAGGTTCCGTGTCATGTCTATACTTCACCGAACCTATAGGGTCACACGCTTAAGGGTCATCTATCTGCTGAATACTAGACAGGGAGTCTGAGAGAAAATCACCGAAAAAGTTTCGGACACCGGAAAAGTTTCGGACAGCGGAAAAGTTCCGCAGAGAGAGGTCACCGGATGAGTTCCGGTGAAACTGAAAAGTTGTTTCGGGGTATTCCATTAAGTCAAATTGGTTTCGGCACATGCCTGATAATTCTTGGAGGGTGCCAGAATCATTCTGGAAACTTCTGGGAATTTTCCGAGATGAAAACCGGAAATGTTCCGGAGCTGCCGGAACCGCTTCAGATGCTTTTCGCAGATGAAATCACTAAACTGGAATTGTTCCAGAACGCGTTGAAAATTATTATGGTGGGTACTGGAAATGTTCTAAGCCCACATAAATATTTTCAATTCGAACGGACGCTGAAAAATGTCGTCGTGAATAGTGAAAGTGCTTTTTGGGTTACTTTTTGGAAAGCCACTTGTTTGGGCTTTATCCCAAAAGATCTAGGGATGACATGGATGGATTGGGAGGCCCTCTTGGGGGCCCCCCAAGGGGTGTGGCCGGACACACTTGGGGCTCCACCATGGAGCCCCTCTTGTTCCTTGGTTTCACTTCTATGCCCTTGGTGGAAGGACTTCATTCATGTACTTTTGGGTTTTATTGTAAAACCACCCTACCCCTTGGGATTTCCTATAAATAGAGGTGGAGGGGCAGCCCTCCACACTCATGCCTTGCTCTCATACTCATGCCATGCAATGATCTGGCTTCTCTCTCCCTCCCACGAAAAGACTTTCGTAGAGCCGAAAGGCTGTCTGGGTTCCGGTGGGAACTAGTTCTTGACGGCGAAGCCCTGCCGGATAGATGACACCGTATGTGTGCAACTCTGTAGAGAGGTCGTAGTTTCGATCTTAGTGCCCGAGGGGCTGTTCGAGAGTGCCTCCCGAAGGGCTGTCCATGTGACGGTCCGAGTTCTGTGAGTCCTCCCGAAGGGCTGTCCGCGACACCGTCCGGGGGACTGTCCGACCGCATCCCGGAGGGCTGTCCGAGTGGCGGATGAGGGTATACATCCTCGCGGTTGGGAGGTTGTAAATCCTAGCTGCGGGGACCTGCACCACCGATCGTCATCGACTCTACTTCCGCTGCGCTACGAGTCGGTAACGAAAATGATCAAACCTTGTATGCAGTCTCCATAGTGGTCCTGGGCTGGTGCATAGGTCGGAATTTTTTTGTTTTCTGCTGCGTTACCCTACAGTGGCATCAAGAGCCGTGCTATGCATAGATGCAGGTTGCGATCTAGAATACATAGTGATGTATGGGTGTTGCACAGTATAATTAGGTAGTAGATGAGTTCTATTACTGAAAATTATTTGTGCGGGTAGCAGATGAAATCTGTTACCCAATGTTCTTGTTGCTTCCCTTGAATTTGCATATTTCTGATCTTGATAACAGTATGGTGGAGTTTCAATGTTCTGGCAATCCGCGATCCTGATTGATCAACGAAGTGCTAACAGTTCATTGAATTCCACCGTAGTTAAAAAGAAAGATGAAATTTCGCAGACAAAAGGGCAATGCAGATATGATCTGCACGGGGGTCATGCGTATGAAGAAGTTTAGTATGGGGTTCGAGATTTTATTATCTCGTGCTTCATACACCCCGCATTGTTAATCTAGCGACTTGAATTATCATACTTGATGATGGACGTTGGTTGCTTCGGTTTGTTTCGAAACCTTAGAAGCCACGAAAAACAAGTTTTTGCATGAACCGATTAGAGGCGTCTAACTTGGTTTTGCAGGAGGGTTTGCATGTGCATGTGATGTGGTATAGCAGTGCTCATAATAATTTGATTATGTATGAGATGACTATATAATGTAAATTTATTAACATGACCTGCGTGTCATGATTCGGCATGATGGCTGGAGCCATATGATTGCACTTTAATGACCTGCATGTCAACCTTGTTGTAATGCATTATTTTATTAGCTATAGAGATAGCAATATTATCTGGTGCATCGACAAGGTAGTGGCAATCTTCGCGAAGGTGAACACCGACGCGAATGCCGAAGACGAAGGAATGAAAGACTTCTCCGTCAGAAAGGGCTATACCATATCATGCTATTATGAATTGCCTAAGATGTTTATCCCTTATGATGCACCCTTTTTGATTGCGCAGTAGTCGCTTTTTATTAGGGTGATCTCTCACTTCAAAATATCAAAGTAGTTAGTGTTCACCCAAGTGTAGCACCGTCTGTAATTCGTATCTTTTCGGGGTGCGCCATGTCCACATGGGTACGAACGAATCGAGAGGAATGAGGCGGGTGAGGTCAGACCTCGCAGCAAGATCACTTGGTTGTTTTTGACGTTCAGGCAGGATCGTCCTGAGCTCGGAACACACCCATCGAAAGATGAACAAGAGTCACATGGAGATGTGATCGGCAAGTTTGCCTACCAATTGAAATTCTCGTCATCAGTGATGTCCACATCAATGGCGTTGAATCGAAGTGTGGGTCTTGTATCACTCACAAATCAATTATGAGAGATATTGATTTGAGTGGGAGCGCACTGTTGAATTAACTTGTTTAATTCTCAGTGCAATTAATTATGAACTCTGTCTAAGTGTGATTTGCAAAATAGTTGTAGAATAATGACTCGCGTTTCCACCTTCCCTGTTAAAATTGAATAGCTGTTAAATATCTGGTTAAAACTTTACGGTTGGTGACGTAATGTGAGGATTGTCCTCAAGAGTGCCGAGAAGGACTTTGTCCTATCGCATACTTTCGGTATTCTCTCGCTTATGCTATGGATCATGTGACTCTCGTCCTTCGATCCAAAAGCTAGAATTCCGTTTCAGCCAAGTGCAATATGTTTGCTTCCATGAGACCCGAACTTCAAAAGTTTGGATAGTTATGTGATATTCATGGAATCTGAAAATCATTTTCAGAGACAGGCAAAGGCTAAAAGATATGAGATATCCAAAGCAATGTTTGTTTGCAAACTATTAGTAAAGGAGTTTACTATGCATTAGACTGATAAGAGAGGGATCCAGAAGAACGCCTGTCATATGATGGAAGGTGAATAAAACAACAACTTAAAGAGAAAGGAAGTGTCCGACGGGTGTTAGTGAAACTTTCATGCCTAGGAAGTCCGGGGCTAACGCCACTCTTAAGTTGGGTGCTTCTCCTGGAAGTAGGAGAAATACTAAAAGTTAAACTGTTAGAAGTATAAAGGCAAAAAGAAAGAAGACTAGAATATCCAGCTCATGTATGAATGTCATACAAGTTTTTGATGTATAGAAGGCTGGTCTTGGGAATTATGATTAAATTGTTAATCACTAATTCTTGGGTATTGTGAGTTAATCACAAAGATACCCGCTCGATTGCTTTCTGTTGCAACTCGATGTAAGAACTACTATGGCCTGAAAGACTAGCCAGGAATGAGGTTTAGGTATACACAGGGAACATAGTAAATGTTACTATACCTTCCATCAGTGTATTACCGTCTGTATTTATTTTCATAATTCATTTAGAGTTTCACAAACTCTAGCCCATTGCATAAGGTATCTTGCAAGAAGGTTATTCATAAGAGAACTTTTGATGTTCGGTGTTATGAATAACATAAGGGCCATACTTTCATTATGAATGAGATGTATGTTATGAATGTTGATAATAATATATTACCTCTGGATTTACTTTCATAATTCATTTTAGAGTTTCATACACTCTAACCCATTGCACAATGTTTGTTGCAAAAGAGTTGTTCATAAAAACAACAATTGTTGTTCAGTATTATGAATAACATGAAGAGGCATGCTTCCATCCTAGATGGGACGTATGTTATGAATATTGATGGTAATATGATACATCCATAACACTGACGCTAAATGTCGCAAGACTAAAAGAATACCACACAAGTGTGGCACTGCATTTGGTCACATTGGAGAAACCCGCATGGAAAATTCCATTATGATGGATTTTGAAGTCATTTGATTTTGAACCATCTGACACTTGCAACTTTCCTCTGAAAAGTGAAGTGACTGAAATACCGTTCATAGGCCAAAAAGAATGAATAACAAACTTATTGGTGATCATACATTTTGATGTGTGTAGTCCGATAAATGTTGTTAGTAGTGGATTTATCTATCTTCAGAAATGACTCAAGTAGATATATGGATATTTACTTGATGAGACGTAAGTTTGGATCTTTTGAAATCATTCGAAAGGTTTTCAAAATGAAGAAGAAATTATTGTAACAAGAAAATTATGTTTCTACAATTCGATTGCAGAAAGGAAGATTTGAGTTACAAGTTTAGCGAATGTCTGATGAGTTGTGAAAGGGGTTTCATAACTTGCACCTCCCGGAACACCACTGCAAGTGGAAAGTCCGTGGAGATGTAATCGAACCATTTATGACATGGTATGATCAAAGATGACATAAATAAATTTGCCATTATCCCTTTTAAAGAGTGATGTAGAGACTGCGGCTTTTACACTGAAAAGAGCTCCATCGGGTCTGTTGAAATGACACCATGGTATGGTACGCCCAACCATGTTATATCTTTTCTTAACATTTGGAATATGGGGCTTGTGTAAAAGGTTACAAACCTATTCCAAATCAGACAAGTGCTACTTTCTAGGTTATCCCAAGTCATTGGGTATTCCCTCACCACTATACCAAGGCAAAGGATTTTGCCACAAAACGGTATGCTTTTAAAGAGAATTGTTCTTTCAAAAAGGTGAGTGGGAGGACAGTGCAACTCGACGAGATAGTCAGTATCTTCGTCATCAGGTCAAAGGAAAGAAACCTTGGAAGTAATTCCGGAGTTTCCTACTACGACTGATACGGAAGTCTCTACAATAAAATGTATGGACTTCGGTCGAACTTGCAGCTGAACCACGTAGGCAAGGCTCGTGCAAACCTCTCAGGTGCGCAAACGAGATATTGTTGTTAGACAACAGTATACCTACGATACACAAGGAAGCGTTGATGGGCCCTGACTCCGGAATTGGTTAAATGCCAATACAACCCGAGTTAGCTTCCATATAAGTGATTCAAGATTAAAACCTTGATACACCTTTCGGAAGACTTAGAGTCTAACGAATATTTATGGAACTTAAAACTGATACGGATAAAAATGTTTTATCCATAAAGCTCGACTTGTTGCAATAACAAGTTCAAGGAGTTGACTACGATGAGGTTGTTTCATTGTAGCGATGCTTAAAGTCGGTTCGGGTTGAACTAGCAATTAATACATATTTCAATCATGAGATATGAAACATGGATGACAATAGGATTTCCATCTGATGGAAATGGAACCAAGGACTTGCATGTGTTACAGTCCAAGGTATTTTGTCAGTCCAGAGGATGCTAGTAAGTATGCAAACTTCAGAGTTCCAGCAATGGACAGAAGAGAGCAAAATGGAGTTGGAATCTTCGTGTTTTGATGAAATAGTCAAAGGGGTTTGACTTCGTCAATGGGTAACGAAGATGCTTATGATTCAAGAAAGTAAGTGGGAGCATAATAAAATTTCTAGAAAACGTTGTGTGCTTGACACATTGTTAATTGGAAATAAATTTCTTGACACGAATTAGGACTTCATTTGAAAATAGTTTTTCGATGAAGTGCTTGGGCTAAATAGCCTTTATATTAGGCATGATGATCTATGGAGATAGATTTACCTAATGGGGCTGAGCAAAGATACATATTGACAAGATGCTAAAACCTTTTAGCATTAAAAACGTCAAGGAGTGATTCTTGCCGAAGCCACATGGAAAGAGTTTTTGCAAGACTCGGTGTCCCAAAACACTGTTGAGCAAAATACATGATGGAGATTCCACACACTCTTGTGTTTGGATTAATCATGTATTCCATGGTATGTAAAAACAACCAGAAATGTCCATTACTCCCAAAGTTGTTGCGAGTATAGATACCAAAGTGATCAAAAGTTCTGATCATGGGACAACAGTGAAAAAGGGTCATTGAGTACTATAGTAGCACCGATGACATGTTTTCTCGCAAGCGGAGATCATGAAGAGTTCGTTGTAAAAGGTTACATCGATACAGTCTTCATCCATGCTCCAAGCAATTTTTGATTTAAATTGAGGGTTTTGTGTAACACACAATATGGTGGCACGGTAGTTGGAAATTGTTCCAAACAAGTTACTGTGGCGAATTCTATAACAGAGGCAAAGTATGTTGCCGCTTTTAAAAGCGACAAACAAGATGCTGAATCATATAGTTCTTTCATGAACTTAGTATGGTTCCAACAAGGCTTTGGTCAATGGGACACTACTGCAGGTAGTTGCTCCATAACTCAGTCTGAGGAATCCAGGTTCGACCTGTGATTCACATACATACGAAGCCAAGTCCACACAAAATATGAATTTTGTGAAAGCGTGAAAACGCGAGGATACGCAAAGATACACACGGAGCTGAAGTCGTCAGATCCGTTGGACATCAGGCTATACCACATGTGAAGCATATTTACACCGGTGTGCCACAGGTGTAAAGTGCATTAGCATTAACTAGATTATTGACTCTAGTGCAAGTGGGAGTCTGTAGGAGATATGCCCTAGAGGCAATAATAAATGTTATTGATTATCTCCCTGTTCATAATTAGGTTTATGTTCCATGCTATAACTGCTATTTGTTCTCGAGTCTACAATAACCACGAGGCTCGGAGGAAGACTCATATGCACGTGTGGAATAATAAACGGTAAAATGTATTCCAAGTCTGGCCTCTGAGACTAGCTCAAGTGTTGCATGATGGTTCTGTTTTCCTGATCATGGGCATGACTATGCCGGCAAACTTTGAGGGCACAATGTTAGAAGAACATTTGTGTTGAATCGACCCTAATTGATGTTATGCTATGGGATACTTTCGTCACAAGTTAATGGTTAATAACACAGAGATGGTTAACGTTTGCATGATTCCTCAGACCATGAGAGTATCGAGTTTCTTCATGCTTGATTCATGAACTTTGGGGTTTGTTAAACGTCATCCGTAAATGGGTGGCTATTACGGCGGCTTACGGGTTCATGGAAAAGTGTGTCAAGTAACTTGATAGCTCGAGATTGGGATTTGCTCCTTCGACGATGGAGAGATATCTCTGGGCCCTCTCGGTGTTACGGTATCCATCGTCGTCTGGCCAGACACTTTGTGATTTGATCACGGGGATGCCGGAACACGTAACGAGAAAAGAAAACAATACCGGTAACGAGGTAACTAGCATAGTGGACAAGTTGTTGATCCACGGGAATGCCAACATGTCTCACCTCGGGTATTTGTAACATATCGCGAAGCAACAGGAATAGCACACGGCAACTAGAGGTTCACTCGAATATTCATTCGTGTGGGTATAGGGGTCAATATGGGTGTCCACGGCTCCGATGTTGATCATTGATCGGAAGATGTTCCGTGTCATGTCTATACTTCACCGAACCTATAGGGTCACACGCTTAAGGGTCATCTATCTGCTGAATACTAGACAGGGAGTCTGAGAGAAAATCACCGAAAAAGTTTCGGACACCGGAAAAGTTTCGGACAGCGGAAAAGTTCCGCAGGGAGAGGTCACCGGATGAGTTCCGGTGAAACTGAAAAGTTGTTTCGGGGTATTCCATTAAGTCAAATTGGTTTCGGCACATGCCTGATAATTCTTGCAGGGTGCCAGAATCATTCTGGAAACTTCTGGGAATTTTCCGAGATGAAAACCGGAAATGTTCCGGAGCTGCCGGAACCGCTTCAGATGCTTTTCGCAGATGAAATCACTAAACTGGAATTGTTCCAGAACGCGTTGAAAATTATTATGGTGGGTACTGGAAATGTTCTAAGCCCACATAAATATTTTCAATTCGAACGGACGCTGAAAAATGTCATCGTGAATAGTGAAAGTGCTTTTTGGGTTACTTTTTGGAAAGCCACTTGTTTGGGCTTTATCCCAAAAGATCTAGGGATGACATGGATGGATTGGGAGGCCCTCTTGGGGGGCCCCCAAGGGGTGTGGCCGGACACACTTGGGGCTCCACCATGGAGCCCCTCTTGTTCCTTGGTTTCACTTCTATGCCCTTGGTGGAAGGACTTCATTCATGTACTTTTGGGTTTTATTGTAAAACCACCCTACCCCTTGGGATTTCCTATAAATAGAGGTGGAGGGGCAGCCCTCCACACTCATCCCTTGCTCTCATACTCATGCCATGCAATGATCTGGCTTCTCTCTCCCTCCCACGAAAAGACTTTCGTAGAGCCGAAAGGCTGTCTGGGTTCCGGTGGGAACTAGTTCTGGACGGCGAAGCCCTGCCGGATAGATGACACCGTATGTGTGCAACTCTGTAGAGAGGTCGTAGTTTCGATCTTAGTGCCCGAGGGGCTGTTCGAGAGTGCCTCCCGAAGGGCTGTCCATGTGACGGTCCGGGTTCTGTGAGTCCTCCCGAAGGGCTGTCCGCGACACCGTCCGGGGGACTGTCCGACCGCCTCCCGGAGGGCTGTCCGAGTGGCGGATGAGGGTATACATCCTCGCGGTTGGGAGGTTGTAAATCCTAGCTGCGGGGATCTGCACCGCCGATCGTCATTGACTCTACTTCCGCTGCGCTACGAGTCGGTAACAAAAATGATCAAACCTTGTATGCAGTCTCCATAGTGGTCCTGGGCTGGTGCGTAGGTCGGAATTTTTTTGTTTTCTGCTGCGTTACCCTACACTGATTCTTCAAGTTGATTTTTCCTCTAAGTGAATGTGATCGGAGCCATTCCCCCTCTATGCTAAACTCAACCCAGTCTATTCACAAATTCTTCATGTGCGTTCTATTTGAAACCCGTTCAAAGTCTTCACTGTGTCCTTGACAGCTGAAGAATTTGCGAACGAAACTTTAAAATTTTCATATCTGAATTTTCGGCTTTTGCCGCTCAAACCTTTCCGCATCCCACGATGGATTAAAATATTCACCCACGATCGCCCACGATCTCCACCACTCTATACGTCGGTGACACATGTCGTTAGAAGAGTAAGGGTCGGGGGCATGTTCGTCCAAAAATTTCAGACGGATAGTTTTTCACCGTGGCTATTAATACCCCCTCCTTTCCTCTGTCCTCATTTACCCCGCTCGACCACCATCTCGCTCGAGCTCTTAGACCTAGCGCCGTCGCTACTCTCCATCGTCGTCGGTGAGGAAGAGCTTCACTGCCTCGACCTCGTCGCCGTCGTACTTGCGCCGGCCGCGGAAATCTTCACTCCGCCGCCGCCGTAGTTGTCTCTCACCGCCAAGTTAGGGCATGAGAGATCTGAACAGACGAACTTCTCCAACTCCACTCCTAGTTCGTCGTGTTCTTCGTCCAGGGTAAATAAAATCTAATTTTATTGCCCTGCTTCGATTCTTATGATTTCCACAAAATCTTCAAAAGGTGTTTATTCTTCAACTTCCCATTCCATAAACACCCGAATGCTTTTGTATCTTGAATTGTTTCTCTAAGCTATGTTTTTTCTTCAAGATTCCTCAATTGTGTGGATTTTCAAAATCTATACAACTTTGGAACCTAAGTCAAGAACGCTTAGTGAAATTCCTCAAGAGACCTATGGTCAAATTCCTCAAACTTGATACTTTTTGAAAAATTTCTGAGAACGCATATGACCTCTTCAAATTCTTCGCACATATACTCTGTTCACAGGTACAAAATGTCCGCTGCTGAATCACTAGGTTCTCATCAACTTAATTCATTTGCAGCGTTCCTCGAAGATAAGTTGCATACTTCCTCAGAAACATCCATTGTTCAAAATCCTCAAGTGAGGAAAATGGCAGATGGGAAGAGACCTCAAAAGGGAGGCAAGAGGTGATAGAGGCAAAGGTGTGCCGTCTTTCGATGAGATGGTGGCTATCGTTTTTGGTGGAGTAGACTTTGACGATCCGAGGACGTTGCGCCTTAGCAATCGCTAAACCAACTCCGAGAGGTTATTGACCATACCGGAGCACATCAACCTGACCACGAAGGTCTATTTCCTGCAAGCAAACGAAGAACAAGCAAGAAACTGAAATTGCAATTCTGTATATTGCGAATAAAAGATGAAAGCTTTATTGATCAAGGTGGGGTTTTGTGACGTCTTGGTCTGGTCGTTGAACACAAACGAAGTACGCGAAGTTGCAGCTATGGCGAACTTTTAATCTAAACAAAACCCGAAGGTTAAATGACGCCCTAAGGGCTGTATATATGGAGGAGTAGGGGGGAATTTTGTGGCCCCTTGTAGGAGGGGTCCGAAACCAACCCTAACTTTGTTTCCCCACACATACGGACTCTAAAAAACAGCCTATACTTAAGTATTTCGAAATTACATGGGCCTAGCCCAAAAAGAAGATGGTGCAGCACCTAAAATAAGCTATGGACGAAATTTATGAAAAGGCATCTTGTATATTTCGTCCATGTCCTTGTAGGTCATCACGGAGGCTTCAAAGTGCTCAAATATGCACTAGAAACGCCATTCTGGACCCCTTCGCGCGCGCCTTTGTCGGGGTACGACACCTATGGGATCCCGAGAGACCCCTTTACGATTCGGCGGGGGGAGAGGTATACGCAAAGAGTAGAACCAATGATCGACGCGGGAAGTTTTTACCCAGGTTCGGGCCGCTGATCAGCGTAAAACCCTACTCCTGCTTTGTGTTCTTATTGATGTTCTTGAGCCCAGCCTTCAGGAGCGCTCGCAATGAACAGTACGTTCAAAGAGCAGCTACGCATGCAAAATGGGCCAGAAGTTCTCCTCCCCTGTAGCAGTTGCCTTGGGCCTCCTTTTATATGCTCAAAGGGGTCTCCACAGTGGCAAAATGTACATACATTGAGGTGTAAAGTAGCTACAGGGTATCATACCTAACCCCTGACGGATTAGGACAAGCTCATTTAATGCACCGTGAGGTGTCCGTTTAGGTGTCCTCACTTTCTTGGGGATGGGAAAAAGGGGCCATCCCATCAGCACCGCTTAAGCTCTCCTCCACTGGCGCGTCGCCACGCATCCAGAGAAGGACCCAGAATGTCAGACTTGTTACTGTGCCGAAGCGGTGGCAGAGTGGCAGAATCTCGCCAGGCGCTGAACCTTGCCGGGCGCCGAGCCTTGCCGGACGCCAAGCCTTGCCGGGCCCCAAAGGCCATCCCGGCAAGGATCTTGCCGGGGAGGCTGGCCTTCGGATTTCAGTCCTGCTTATCTGCTGATCTTTAGATCTCTGACTTGATGATTTCCTTGATGGCTTGAATCGGCCTCGAGCTGATCCCGGCAAGCCTTGCCGCAAGGATGGCTACAACTGCCCGTGCACAAGTACGGGGTACTAGTGGCCCAATACTTCGTACACCGACAGGAGCCCCCGGGCCTAGGCCATACACGAGTGCGAGGCGTTGTTGGGCTAGGCCCAAACAGTGCACGGGCACGCGTGGCAGGGAATTAACTACTCGTAAATATCTCGTTTTACTGTGCCCCCACTACGCGCACGGAGCGCGCGACGTGGGAAGTTTGCCCAAAAAGGCTGCAAACTGTCTCGCGCCTATAGAGGCGCATTCATATTGGGGGATAAACAAGGCGGCCCCGCTCCTTCCCCATAAAAAGGAGAAGTCGCGGAGGCGCAAACCTATTTACCCCCCTCTCTTCCCAATCTGGCCATCGCCATCACCTTCCTCTTCTCGAGCTCAGAGCGAAACCTTTTTCCTCTTCCGCCCGCTGCTCCCGCGCTCGCTCCGCCCCCTGCTTCCGTCCTCACAGTCGCCATGCCACCCAAGGCCAGCAAAGGCAAGGGCACGGACAAGGAGGCGAAAGCCAAAGTTCCGGAGAGTGAACTAGTGAAGATGCGGAAGAGGCTTGTCGTCTTCCCTCCGACGCTCGACACCGAAACTTTGAAGGTGCGATACCAATGCATATGGGCGAAGGGAACACAAGCTCACCCCGCCACACGCGTAATCCCAGGTGCTTGTTCCAAAGGTGGATCGGACAGATACCCCTTCTTCACTGCATATTTCTATTGCGGGCTCTGTCCCCCCTTTTCCGATTTCTTCAACGACATCATGTACACATACGGCTTCCGCCTTCTTGATTTCACGCCGAATGCCGTATTTTGCATGTCTATCTTTGCCCATCTCTGTGAGAACTTCGCTGGCGTGATCCCCAATTCTGCTCTTTTCCGCCATTATTTCTACCCTCGTATCCAAAAAGGAGAGGCTCTCTCTGGATCTATTGCCTGGATTCCAAGGGCTTGGAACAAAGAGATATACCCAGAGGGAGTTTACCGCGAAAAGTGGGACGAGTGGCGGGCCGAATGGTGCTGGATCTAGGAAGCAGATCCTCATCCTTTTTGTCATCCCCGGCGACAGAAGGTGGTCCGCGGCATGGATTGGGGCGATCTCGCCGCAGAAGACGAGAAGCTCACAATCGCCACTACCAGGATCCTTCGCTTGAAGGCTGCCGGGCTGACAATGGAGATGATCGGCTTTGACTTTCTCCGCCGCCGCATCGCCCCTCTACAGAACAGGGGGAGGCCAGCCTGGGAGTACAAGAACGCGGCAGATGTCATGAGGCTGCGCCCCGGGCTGAACAACAATCTGACCGCTATGCAGCTTGGCACTCTCCGCCAAAAGTTATTCCAGCGCGAAGACAAGCACCGGCTGCCGGCAAGGATCGTTCCCATGTGCAACAACTCTGCCTTGGGGTCAATCATTGCCTTCTTGCCGATGTTCAACGCCCACGGCCTTGACCCGACCTGGGTCGAGCCAAGCGAGGAAGAAGTGCAGAAGTTCTTTGACAATTTGACGGAGAAGCCTGTCCGGCAAGAGTCAGATCTTATCCGCGCCACCACTGATCAGGAGGTAGCCTACATCGCTACCAGAGTGGAGGAGGCGAATCTTGCCGCGGAGGCCGGCAACGTTGGCTTCACAGAGTGGGAAGCCAGCGACGCAGAGGTGGTAGTGGAGGCAAAGCCTGCCGAGGAGAACAAGGTTGCCGGGGAAGAAGGCGGCGCAGTCGCTGAGAGCTCATCCGGCGAAGACACGGCCGAAGAGGAGATGCGAGAAGAGCCCTCGCCCCCGAAGAAGACAAAGCGTGTCCTTCGGAAAGCTGCATCAGGCATCCCGGCAAGCCAGCCTACTTCGAGTGGCGAATCCCCCGGCAAGAAAGTGGCCGGCAAGACTGGACCGCGGCAGGGGGCTCGTCAACAGCCCACGCGGCGCGCGAGACCCACACCAGCGACCACTGCTGGGGCGGCAGGAGGGTCTCGCACTACCGTGCCGGAGGCTGCCCCAGCGCCTGCCACAGCCAAGCGGCCTAGGACCCCTCCTCCGCCTCCCCACTCAGACACCGCAACGGAGGTCGACTTCGACATCTCTGGCTTTAGTCCAGAGCGAGAGGAAGAAGAGTGAGTATTTGCCACAGCTTCTACCTTCCGATTTGCATCAATCTTACTGACTTGCTTGTATTGTTTCCGCAGTGACACAGAAACCTTGCTGGAGAGGATGGCGAAGAGGTCAAGGACTTCTACGGGCGACGAGCCCCCGGCGGGCTCCAGGAGCGTGCCGGAAACTGTAGTTGTCAGCCCGGAGTCCAGTCCTCAACACAGCCCCCAGCACAGCCCCCAGCGTAAGTTCATCGTCCCTTTTTCTGTTGGCGGGTGCCGAGGCTTTCATTCTTGCCGCTGATATCTTTGGGTTCGCAGGAGAAGGACGGCAACAAGGAGAAGATATCCCCATTGTGCCTCCTTCATCGACCGCTCCGCCCACAAGCACATCCCCGGCAAGAGACCCTGCCGACGAGCCCGTCCTGACTGAGAAGGAGCCGACAAGAACGGACTCCGGCAACCCACTCCCGGCAAC
Organism: Thinopyrum elongatum; assembly: GCA_011799875.1. Classification (NCBI taxonomy): domain Eukaryota; kingdom Viridiplantae; phylum Streptophyta; class Magnoliopsida; order Poales; family Poaceae; genus Thinopyrum; species Thinopyrum elongatum. The sequence goes on from CM022299.1 coordinate 264,495,310, forward strand.
TGGAGTTGCCGGGAGAGGCGAAGCTACCTCTCGACAGCCCGACGCATGTACTCGATCGCCTCAGAGTGCTTGTTATTCTTTTCCTCTTATCTCTTTATCTTTAGTCACTTCAAAATTCAAACCTCGATCTTATTCTGTCTTCCTCCTTCACCCTTCAGAGTTCCCTGTGATGGAACATATGGACGTCGACGTCGTCATCGAGGAGACCGCCAGGGATGCCGCCGCCGAAGCGGACAGGATCGCTGCCAGTGAGGCCACCAAGGATGACGTTGCCGGGCCTGGTGATGCTCTTGACGGGGAGGCCGCCAAGACAGCACAAGAGGAAGTCGCCGAAGAACCTGCTGAAGAGGGCGACAGGGAGGTTGAGGACCACACTGACAGCATTCCTGCCGCAGGAGCGCCAGGCACTGCACCGGCCACAGAGCTCCCTGTCACTGGTGAGGCGGCCACTGAAGACCAGCCATCAACATCTGAAGGCCCCTCATCCAGCAAGTATCTCAAGGTTGGCGAGAATCTATTCATCAACTTGCCAGGGACGGCAAGCACTGAGGCACCAGCCGAAGGAGAAATTTTCGAGGAAATTATTGCCGCTGCCGGGCTCGAAGTCGTTGACGATCCCAACGCTAGCAGCGGCAAGTCTGAAGAGAATCAACTCCTTCAGGCCATGGGCGAGAACTTCCGCAAACTCCAGGCTCTCCATCGTGCCCAAAAAGAGAAGGCGGACTCCAGAATGGCAGTTGTTGAGGCAGTCGAAGCGGATTTTCAAAGGCGTGTCGCACAAATGCAAATCTGGCACGCCGAGGCCCTCCAAGAGCTGGTTGCCGGCCGAGAACAAGTGAGCCAGCAATGGAATGAGATCCTCCTGAAGCAATCAGATATGGAGAAGGCACATGATGAAGCTGTTCAAAGGATTGCTGCCGAAGATGCTCTCCTGACGGGGCGCTGCGTTGCTCTTGATGCTTACGAAGAAGATCTCACCGCACGTGAGCAGGCGCTCGCGACCAACCTTCGTAGTAAGGATGAAGACATCGAAAATCTTGTCGCGCGGCGGACCCAGGAGCTGGAGCAGAAACACAAGGAGGCGCTCGAAGCTCTGACTGCAAGTCATGCCGGCAAGCTCAAGGAGGCCGTCGATGCTGCCGAAGCTGCAGAGGCCGCCAAGAACGAGCTGAGCGACAAAGTGAAGAGGCTGGAGACAGATCTCGAAGAGCACGGCAAGGAGCTCTCGACGCTCAAGGGGGACAGGGAAAAAACCCTCCACTCCTTGGCGGAGATGCAAGTTGCCCTGTCCAACAAGACCAAGCAGCTCTCCTGTGCAGCTGATAGTATTGCGGTTCTGGAGCTGAAGCTGACCACACTGCAGAAGTCTCTCGAGGCCGGCAAGGCCCGTGAGAAGGCTCTACTCAAGAGCGCCGCCGCTGCCCAAAACGAGTACGAGAAGGGAGTGGAGATCTGGACTGGCCGTCTCATCGCCACCGCGGAGAAGCTTACCACAGAACTGTCAACCATGGGCTTGTCGAACTTCAGATATTCTTCCGAGGAAAGAATATCTCCAAGCGCTAGGTTGACGATGTTCTTTGAAAGCATCATCAACGCGTTGAGGGTGCTCCAGGCCAGCCGGGCGACCCAACTGGCGAACGAGACTCGCCGGCTTTGCCGGGCCGTCCTTCGCAAGGTGCTCATCAAGGTGGTGCACAGCAATCCCGGCATCGACCTCTCCAGCGCACTCAGCCATCTGCCAAAGGATGCAAACGTTGAGGCGCTTGAAAAGTGCATCGCGCCAATCCTTGAGAAGGTGGACTCCATCAAAAGGATCGAAGGCCAGCGCAGGGATTGAGTGCTTCTCTTTATTCTTGCCGCCATCATCTCATGTAAAAGACAATTAAGTCTCAAGTTAGAACTGCGGCAACTCATGGATGCAATATAATTTGACTATGTTTAGGCTCATGCTTGCTACTTTCCTTGTCTGATTCCTTTATGTATGGAGTTCATCCTACGCTTACTGAAAAACTTGCCGGCGCGCAACCTGCCGCGAGCGCTGGGTGCGGGACTTCAGCAGCCTGCCGGAGGCGCAGCGGCCGGCAAGACTCTTTGGTGTTCTCAGTGCAGCCACTTAAATCGTTGAGCGGACTCGAAACAAAATAAGGGCGCAACCGATTACAACAAGGGTTCCTTCGCGTGCAGATTTTCCATACAAGAATCAGAATCGTCCAAGGAAATAACTTGGTAATTAAAGAAAAACTTGCTCTAAGTTTTTAGGACTTAGCTTTCTGGCTTCGTTCTTCCTCCGGCAAGCATCGATTCCGAACGTCACCAACTGGTATTCATATCACCCTTCCCCCCCGGCAAATGTGCACGCGAGGAATCCTTCTGTCTTTGAGAAAAAGAAAGAAGAGAAAATAAAGGGATGAAACCTTGGCGGTTCGTTAGAACTTACCGGGATCAGGTGTCATACAACATCTTAGACAAACATGCATATATGAATATGAACATGAGAATCAATAAGGGAATGTACAACACTTAAATTTATTCATCTGTGCTCAGGGTCCGCGCCTGGCTTTGTACAAAGGATCACATGCCTTGCCGGCAAGACTTGTACAAAAAGGGTGGTTGCCGGGAGCCCCCGGCAACCGCGCCCTATGGATAGAACTTGCGAAGATGTTCGATATTCCAGGAATTGCTCACTGGAATGCCATCTTCGGTCTCCAGGCGGACAGCGCCGGGCCTGGTGACTCGTACTACCCGATAAGGGCCTTCCCACTTTGGCGTCAACTTGTTTGAATTCTTGGCGGACTGAATCCGTCGAAAAACAAGGTCGCCTTCCTCAAGGCTTCGGGCATGAACTTTGCGGCTATGATAGCGGCGCAAAGCTTGCTGGTAGCGTGCAGCTCGCACAGCAGCCTGAAGACGATTCTCCTCAAGGAGCACAGCGTCATCTTGCCGCAGTTGCTCTTGCTCGAGCTCATCATAAGCGAGTACTCGAGGAGATCCGTATCTGAGTTCCGTGGGGAGAACTGCTTCCGCTCCGTAGACCAGAGCGAAGGGCGTTTGGCCGGTGGCTCGATTTGGTGTCGTTCTGATTGACCAAAGAACCGCCGGAAACTCATCAATCCAGCGTCTTCCGCACTTTTTCAGCCTGTCAAAAGTTCTGGTCCTGAGACCGCGCAGCACTTCAGCATTGGCCCTCTCCGCTTGGCCGTTGCTTCTCGGGTGAGCAACAGAGGCAAAACAAATCTTGCCGCCAAGGTCTTGGACATACTGCATGAAGGTGCGACTTGTGAACTGCGTGCCGTTGTCGGTGATGATCCTGTTAGGCACACCGAAACGGCAAACAATTCCTTTGAAGAACTTGACAGCCGACTGCGCTGTCACCTTCCTCACTGCTTCCACCTCCGGCCACTTTGTGAACTTGTCGATAGCAACGTACAAGTACTCAAAGCCCCCGGCAGCACGGGGGAAAGGGCCCAGTATGTTGAGCCCCCAGACCGAAAATGGCCAGGAGAGAGGGATTGTTTGAAGGGCTTGAGCTGGCTGATGTAATTTCTTCGAATGAAACTGGCACGCTTCACACTTGGTTACTAGTGCAGTCACATCCTGGAGGGCGGTAGGCCAAAAGAAACCTTGCCGGAATGCTTTTCCGGCAAGCGTTCTTGACCCTATGTGAGAACCACATATGCCCCCATGAATCTCTGCCAACAGCTGTAGTCCATCCTCCCGAGAAATGCACTTCAATTTCACACCGTTTGGTCTCTTTCTGTACAGGACGTCATCGACGGACTTGTACATAACAGATCGACGGGCTACTCTCTCCGCCTCTTCTTGTTCCTCAGGGAGTTCACCTGTCTGAAGGAAATGGACAATGTGTTGTGCCCATGCTGGAGCCTGAGGCTCGACAACTAGGACTAAAGGCATCTCCTCTGCCGGGGGAACGCTTGTCTCGACAACGAGGGCCTGAGGCCCTGTCGGAGCCTGTTGTTCCCCGGCAGGAGTGTCGATCCCAGGAACTTCCTTGCTGGCGGGGATCCCGAGAGACCCCTATGGGATCCCGAGAGACCCCTTTATGATTCGGCGGGGGGAGAGGTATACGCAAAGAGCAGAACCAATGATCGACGCGGGAAGTTTTTACCCAGGTTCGGGCAGCTGATCAGCGTAAAACCCTACTCCTGCTTTGTGTTCTTATTGATGTTCTTGAGCCCAGCCTTCAGGAGCGCTCGCAATGAACAGTACGTTCAAAGAGCAGCTACGCATGCAGAATGGGCCAGAAGTTCTCCTCCCCTGTAGCAGTTGCCTTGGGCCTCCTTTTATATGCTCAAAGGGGTCTCCGCAGTGGCAAAATGTACATACATTGAGGTGTAAAGTAGCTACAGGGTATCATACCTAACCCCTGACGGATTAGGACAAGCGCATTTAATGCACCGTGAGGTGTCCGTTTAGGTGTCCTCACTTTCTTGGGGATGGGAAAAAGGGGCCATCCCATCAGCACCGCTTAAGCTCTCCTCCACTGGCGCGTCGCCACGCATCCAGAGAAGGACCCAGAATGTCAGACTTGTTACTGTGCCGAAGCGGTGGCATAGTGGCAGAATCTCGCCAGGCGCTGAACCTTGCCGGGCGCCGAGCCTTGCCGGGCCCCAAAGGCCATCCCGGCAAGGATCTTGCCGGGGAGGCTGGCCTTCGGATTTCAGTCCTGCTTATCTACTGATCCTTAGATCTCTGACTTGATGATTTCCTTGATGGCTTGAATCGGCCTCGAGCTGATCCCGGCAAGCCTTGCCGCAAGGATGGCTACAACTGCCCGTGCACAAGTACGGGGTACTAGTGGCCCAATACTTAGTACACCGATAGCCTTCATCTCCATGCTTGATCCTACTCCAGTGTTCATCCCTCTTGTCCATGCTAGGCCCTTCATTAGTAATAAACACAAATGTATCCACTTTAGGCAGCATCATATTCTCATGAACATTAGAATTGTCACCAAGAAACGAAAGTACCTGGTAATTCAATTGGCGTGCGCGAGCTCTGGTAATTGCTCCAGTATGTATAGCAGCAGGGGCTGTGGGTGTAACAATGGTATTGATGTCCTCATCATCCTCCCCTTCTTGAAATGAAGTCGTCCTCGACGGAAGCTCATCTTCCTCACCCAAATAAGGCTTCAAATCTGCAATGTTAAAAGTGGGACTAACCCCAAAATCTGCAGGCAGCTCAAGTTTGTATGCATTATCATTTATTTTCTCTAACACCTTAAAAGGACCATCAGCACGTGGCATTAGCTTTGATTTGCGTAAATCAGGAAACCTATCCTTACGCAAATGTAACCAAACAATATCTCCAGGTGCAAAGACAACATGTTTTCTACCTTTATCTCCATCAAGTTTATATTTAACATTCATACGCTCAATGTTTTCCTTAGTTAACTCATGCATTTTTAAGATCAATTCAGCACGTTGTTTAGCATCAAAACTAACCTTCTCCGAAGATGGAAGAGGCAATAAATCAATAGGTGCACGAGGTAGAAAACCATACACAATCTCAAAAGGGCACATCTTAGTAGTAGAATGCAATGAATGATTATAAGCAAATTCAATATGAGGCAAGCATTCTTCCCAAATTTTCTTATTATTCTTCAAAACAGCCCTAAGCATAGTAGACAAAGTTCTATTGACTACTTCAGTTTGTCCATCAGTTTGGGGGTGACAAGTAGTACTAAAAAGCAATTTAGTCCCCAACTTAGCCCATAAACATCTCCAAAAGTGGCTAAGAAATTTAGTATCACGATCTGAAACAATAGTATTTAGCACACCATGCAAGCGAATAATTTCACGAAAGAACAAATCAGCAACATTAGTAGCATCATCGCTTTTATGACATGGTATAAAGTGTGCCATTTTTGAAAATCTATCCACGACAGCAAATATGCTATCCCTCCCCTTCTTTGTTCGAGGTAATCCTAAAACAAAATCCATAGATATATCCTCCCAAGTAACACTAGGTACAGGCAGAGGCATATATAAACCATGAGGATTGAGTCGTGACTTAGCTTTTTGACATGTAGTGCAGCGAGCAACAAAACGCTCAACATCCCGTCTCATCTTTGGCCAAAAGAAATGTGTAGCGAGTACATCCTCCGTCTTCTTCATGCCAAAGTGTCCAGTTAATCATCCTCCATGCGCCTCCTGCAACAACAAAAGACGAACGGAGCTAGCTGGAATGCATAGCTTGTTAGCATGGAACACAAATCCATCATTCAGGACGAATTTGTTCCATGTTCTTCCTTCTTTACAATTCTGCATTACATCTTTAAAATCAGCATCATGCACATATTGATCTTTGATGGTCTCCAAAATAAATATTTTAAAGTCAAGTTGTGAAAGCATAGTATAACGACAAGACAATGCATCAGCAATAACATTTTCTTTACTCTTCTTGCGTTTTATGACATAAGGAAAAGTCTCAATGAATTCAACCCATTTAGCATGTCTACGGTTCAGTTTTGCTTGACTTTTAATATGTTTCAAAGATTCATGATCAGAATGTATAACAAATTCTTTGGGCCATAAATAATGTTGCCATGTTTCTAAAGTCCGAACAAGAGCATATAATTCTTTATCATAAGTAGAATAGTTCAGACTAGGCCCACTCAATTTTTCAGAAAAGTATGCAACTGGTTTACCATCTTGTAATAACACACCTCCTAATCCAATTCCACTAGCATCACATTCAAGCTCAAAAGTCTTATTAAAATCAGGAAGTTGGAGTAAAGGAGCATGTGTCAACTTATCTTTCAATACTATGTAGGCTTCTTCCTGTGCGGTACCCCAAACAAAAGGCACATCCTTCTTTGTAAGCTCATTGAGAGGTGCAGCAATGGTGCTGAAATCTCTCACAAAATGCCTATAGAAACCAGCGAGGCCAAGAAAACTCCTCACTTGGGTGACCGTTTTGGGCTGCGGCCAACTCTCAATAGCTTCAATCTTGGCTTTATCAACTTCAATACCCTGTGGAGTAACAACATAGCCAAGAAAAGATACTCGATCGGTGCAAAAGGTGCACTTCCCAAGGTTACCAAACAAACGTGCATCACGTAGAGCAATAAAAACAGCACGTAAATGTTCCAAATGTTCCTCCAAAGATCTGCTATAAATCAATAAAGTAAACTACCACAAATCGTCCAATAAAAGCACGTAAAACTTCGTTCATTAATCTCATGAAAGTACTAGGTGCATTAGTTAACCCAAAAGGCATGATAGAGGCGAGGGTGTCCCGATCTTTCGATGAGATGATATCTATCGTTTTTGGTGGAGTAGACTTTGACGATCCGACTACGAACGTGCGAGGACGTCGCGCCTTAGCAATCGCTAAACCAACTCCGAGAGGTTATTGACCACGCCGGAGCACAATCAACCTGACCCCGAGGGTCTATCTCCTGCAAGCAAACGAAGAACAAGCAAGAAACTAAGATTTGCAATCTGGATATTGCGAATATAAGATGAAAGCTTTATTGATCGAGGTGGGGTTCTGTGACGTCTTGGTCTGGTCGTTGAACACAAACGAAGTACGCGAAGTTGCAGCTATGGCGAACTTTTAATCTAAACAAAACCCAAAGTCTAAACGGTGCCCTAAGGGCTGTATATATGGAGGAAGAGGGGGAGGATTTCGTGGCCCTTGAAGGAGGGGTCCGAAACCAACCCTATCTCTTGTTTCCCCACACATACGGACTCTAAAAATAGCCTATACTCAAGTATTTCGAAATTACATGGGCCTGGCCCAATAATAAGGTGACGCAGCACCTATAATAGCCTCTAGACGAAATTTATGAAGTGGCATCTTGTATATTTCGTCCAAGGCTTCCTGCAATCCTTATGGTGGCTTCAAAGTCCTGAAATCATCACTTGTAACTCCGTTCTTGTTCCCCTTGCGCATGCCATCATCTCCATGCTTGAACTTGCTCCAAGGTTCCTCTTTCTTGTCCAAGCTAGGCCCTTCATTTGTAAGCAAAACAAATGTATCCAATTTAGGCAGCATCATATTCTCATGAGCATTAGAATCATTACCAAGAAACGAAAGTACCTGATAATTTAATTGGCGTGCGCGAGCTCTAGTAATTGGTCCAGTATGTATAGCAGCAGGGGCTGTGGGTGTAACAATGGTATTGATGTCCTCATCATCCTCCCCTTCTTGAAATGAAGTCGTCCTCGACGGAAGCTCATCTTCCTCACCCAAATAAGGCTTCAAATCTGCAATGTTAAAAGTGGGACTAACCCCAAAATCTGCAGGCAGCTCAAGTTTATATGCATTATCATTTATTTTCTCTAACACCTTAAAAGGACCATCAACACATGGCATTAGCTTTGATTTGCGCAAATCAGGAAATCTATCCTTACGCAAACGTAACCAAACAAGATCTCCAGGTGCAAACACAACATGTTTTCTACCCTTATCTCCAGCAAGTTTATATTTAGCATTCATACGCTCAATGTTCTCCTTAGTTAACTCATGCATTTTTAAGATCAATTCAGCACGTTGTTTAGCATCAAAATTAACCTTCTCCGAAGATGGAAGAGGCAACAAATCAATAGGTGCACGAGGTAGGAAACCATATACAATTTCAAAAGGGCACATCTTAGTAGTAGAATGCAATGAACGATTATAAGCAAATTCAATATGAGGCAAGCATTCTTCCCACATTTTCTTGTTATTCTTCAAAACAGCCCTAAGCATAGTAGAAAAAGTTCTATTGACTACTTCAGTTTGTCCATCAGTTTGGGGGTGACAAGTAGTACTAAAAAGCAGTTTAGTCCCCAACTTAGCCCATAAACATCTCCAAAAGTGGCTAAGAAATTTGGTATCACGATCTGAAACAATAGTATTTGGCACACCATGCAAGCGAATAATTTCACGAAAGAACAAATCAGCAACATTAGCAGCATCATCGCTTTTATGACATGGTATAAAGTGTGCCATTTTCGAGAACCTATCCACGACAACAAATATGCTATCCCTCCCCTTCTTTGTTCGAGGTAAACCCAAAACAAAGTCCATAGATATATCCTCCCATGGAACACTAGGTACAGGCAAAGGCATATATAAACCATGAGGATTGAGTCGTGACTTAGCTTTTTGACATGTAGTGCAGCGAGCAACAAAGCGCTCAACATCCCGTCTCATCTTTGGCCAAAAGAAATGTGTAGCAAGTACATCCTCCGTCTTCTTTACGCTAAAGTGTCCCATTAATCCTCCTCCATGCGCCTCCTGCAACAACAAAAGACGAACGGAGCTAGCTGGAATGCATAGCTTGTTAGCACGAAACACAAATCCATCGTTAACGACGAACTTGTTCCATGTTCTCCCTTCTTTACAATTCTGCAATACATCTTTAAATTCAGCATCATGCACATATTGATCTTTGATGATCTCCAAACCAAATATTTTAAAGTCAAGTTGTGAAAGCATAGTATAACGACGAGACAATGCATCAGCAATAACATTTTCTTTACCCTTCTTGTGTTTAATGACATAAGGGAAAGTCTCAATGAATTCAACCCATTTAGCATGTCTACGGTTCAGTTTGGCTTGACTTTTAATATGTTTCAAAGATTCATGATCAGAATGAATAACAAATTCTTTGGGCCATAAATAATGTTGCCATGTTTCCAAAGTCCGAACAAGAGCATATAATTCCTTATCATAAGTAGAGTAATTCAGACTAGGCCCACTCAATTTTTCAGAAAAGTATGCAACAGGTTTGCCATCTTGTAATAACACACCTCCTAATCCAATTCCACTAGCATCACATTCAAGCTCAAAAGTCTTATTAAAATCAGGAAGTTGGAGTAAAGGAGCATGTGTTAACTTATCTTTCAACACCGTGAAGGCTTCTTCCTGTGTGGTACCCCAAACAAAAGGCACATCCTTTTTTATAAGCTCGTTGAGAGGTGCAGCAATTGTACTGAAATCTCTCACAAAACGCCTATAGAAACCAGCGAGGCCAAGGAAACTCCTCACTTGTGTGACCGTTTTGGGCTGCGGCCAACTCTCAATAGCTTCAATCTTGGCTTTATCAACTTCAATTCCCTGTGGAGTAACAACATAGCCAAGAAAAGATACTCGGTCGGTGCAAAAGGTGCACTTCCCAAGGTTACCAAACAAACGTGCATCACGTAGAGCAATAAAAACAACACGTAAATGTTCCAAATGTTCCTCCAAAGATCTGCTATAAATCAATATATCATCAAAGTAAACTACCACAAATCGTCCAATGAAAGCACGTAAAACTTCGTTCATTAATCTCATGAAAGTACTAGGTGCATTAGTTAACCCAAAAGGCATGACTAACCACTCATATAAACCGAACTTAGTTTTAAATGCTGTTTTCCATTCATCTCCCAATTTCATACGAATTTTATGGTATCCACTACGCAAATCAACTTTGGAGAATATTGTAGAGCCACTCAATTCATCAAGCATATCATCTAGCCTAGGAATAGGATGACGATAACGAATAGTAATATTATTAATGCCTCTACAATCAACACACATACGCGACGTACCATCCTTTTGTGGCACTAGTATAATAGGAACAGCACAAGGACTAAGAGATTCGCGTATATAACCTTTGTCGAGCAGCTCCTGTACTTGACGCATAATCTCCTTCGTCTCCTCTGGATTGGTACGGTATGGCGCACGGTTTGGCAACGAAGCACCGGGAATTAAGTCAATCTGATGCTCAATCCCGCGAATAGGTGGTAATCCCGGTGGCACGTCTTGTGGAAAGACGTCAGCGAACTCCTGCAAAATGTTAGTGACCGCAGGAGGCAAAGAGGAAGGCACGTCCTCGAATGAAAATAACGCCTCTTTGCACACAAAAGCATAGCAAACAGAATTGCTGAAATCTAGCTCATCAATATCAGATTTGGTGGCAAGTAAGCATGCACTTTTCAATTTAATTTCAGAAGCAACACTAGATGGTTTATTATTAGGCTTCATTTGTTGCTCAAATTCTTTTGCCACAATCTGATTTTCACTCTTATTTTTCTCCTGCTTTGCTTTACTAGCTCTATTAATATCATCTTTCAAAATAGAATCAGGAATCATAGGAAGCAAAGTAATATGTTTATCCTTATGAACAAGAGTATACTGATTGTTTCTACCATGGTGTACAGAATTTTTATCAAATTGCCATGGTCTACCAAGTAATAATGAACATGCTTGCATGGGTACCACATCACAATCAACATAATTAGCATATGTAGAGATACTAAAATGCACACGAACAGTACGTGTTACCTTAACCTTGCCACTGTTGTTGAACCATTGGATATAGTAAGGATGTGGATGTGGTCTTGTGGTGAGAGATAGCTTCTCCACCATCTCCATGCTAGCCAAGTTGTTGCAGCTCCCTCCATCTATGACGACGCGAACAGAACGTTCCTTCACAACTCCCTTTGTATGGAACAAATTATGCCTCTGATTTTGCTCAGCTTGTGTGACCTGCACACTCAAAACACGTTGAACAACTAAACATTCATACCTGTCAGCGTCTTCAGAAGCCATGTATTGCGTCTCATGATCAGAATCATCTCCACCGTGTTCTTCACTTGTAATAAGAGCCAAAGTCTCCTCATCATAATCACTAGCGGACTCATACCCACCATCCTCAGTAGCAATCATAACACGCGGAGATTGGCATTCTCTCGCATAATGACCTCTTCCCTTACAACGACGACAAATAATATCATGTGTGTGCCCTGTTGATGCCATAGATGAAGAAGAGCTCTGGGCAGGCCCAGAAGGCGTACTCTTGGCAGATGGTGGTGGTGGTGCCTGTTTTCTTGTATCTCGATTGGAATTGGCGGCTGAAGTCAGTGGTGCCGTAGTAGGACGTGTGGGAGTAGAGGAGGCACGCGGTGTCCATGATGAAGATCGACCTGCAGAAAAATTAGTTCGCGCCAATGCCTGTCGATCCTGCACTTCACGTTCAGCTTTACAAGCAAGATGGAATAAACGAGTGATATTATTATACTCCTTATACTCTAGAATGGTCTGAATCTCTCTATTTAATCCACCCATGAAACATGCAAGCATAGCTTCATTCTCCTCAACAATACCACATCTAATCATGCCAGTTTGTAATTCCTGATAATATTCTTCTACAGAATTTTTTCCTTGTCTTAAGCGCTGCAATTTTTGAAGTAATTCACGTTGATAATATGGTGGAACCCAACGAGTACGCATAGCAGTTTTCAAAGCAGCCCACGTAGCTGGAATAGGATATAATCTACAATGTTCAGACCACCATACACATGCAAAACTAGTGAAAGCACAAACAGCAGCAGCAACACGTCGTTCCTCGGGATATTGTAAACATGTAAAACGTTGTTCAGTTTCTAACTCCCAAGTAAAATATATATCAGGAACATATCTACCCTCGAATGGTGGAATATTCAATTTTAATTTAGGAAGATGGTCATGATCTCGTACCTGAAGTGGTGGTGCAGACCTACCATTGCGATTATTTGCATGTGGACGACCTGGTGCTGGTGGTTGCACGTAGTTATGATTTTGATCAACCTCATCCTCATAATCGCCCGCGTAATCATCCTCCTCCTCGGCACCAGCAGCAGCAGGAGCAGGAGCCAAAGAAGCATCAACAGTAGGTACAGCAGCACCAGAAGTTTGGCCATCCTCAAGAGGAACACGCTTTGCTCGTCCGAACTGATTTGGAAGGGGGCGTTGTTGTTGTCGTTGCAGAGGTGCGACAGGTGCAGCCGGTGGTGGTTGGGGAAGACGCGTGAGCAATTCATTAAACTTGTTATCCAGCTTTGTCTCGAACGACTTCTCCATGCCATCTATCTTCTCCATGGCCTCTTCAAATCTGTTTAGCACATCTCCCACCTGGCCACTCATCATTTGCTGAAATTTATCATGCAACTCCTTGTTCGTCATGATCTCCCAGTCAATCTCGTCGGCTTGTGATCCTGCCATGGTTAGCAGCAATAGAAACACACAAGAATATGATCCTACAGACTACTAGAAAGTGGTGGTGGTGTGGTGTGGTGTCACAAATCCGTCAAGCAAATCTCAAATTCTTACCAGTTCTTACCCAGCAGCAGGTGGTGATCGGCAACCTTTGTAGTCAAAACTCTCAGAGCTTGGACAGAGCGATTGCCAGGTGGTGTCAAACGCACGATGTAGATGTATGTGGAGCTGGGAAGGCTTATGATATGGTAGCAAAAAGGGTCAGCAATAATCAATTCAGAGATGCAATGTTGAATAAACTCTCAACGACGGTACTGTGCTGGTCCTAGGCTAGACCGTGCTAGAGACACGAGCCTAGAACACTAACAAAAATCACGGCGCTGCACGTAAACAAGGGAGGAGCACACTCTGAATATATATTTTTTTTTTTTGCACTTTTTTTTCCTCTTTTTTTTTTTGCTCCGCAACAATTTTTTTTTGAAAAAGTCTACAAATGGTCTAAAAACTGCCTAGCCAGAATTTTCCAGACTTAGTTTTTTTTTTTTTTGAAACTGGAACTATTTTTCTTCTGCGGGTAGCACGAAAATTGGGGAATCCGACTTGTTCACTCGGACTAGGACTGGTGGCAGAGATGAATCTGGTGGAACTCGGACTGGTGATGGTATATGACGGTAGTATATGTGGGCTCGGATTGGTGGTGGTATATGGACTCGGATCGGTGGTGGTATATGGACTCAGAGAAATAGCAGATAAGTTGTGGTGGTATATGGTAGGGGCGATGATGATGGTGCGGCGGGGGCGTGACAACTTGTGAACAGAACTCGAAACTCTAAAGAACTAGACGCTAAGACCAGCAACTTGACACGACGATGCAACCGCAAATTCAACAAAGCAAAAACCCTAAAAAGATTATGCAAAGGCTCAGATTGGTTCGGATATGATGAACTAACCCTAAATTTTTTTTTTGGCTTTTTCCTGGACTGTAGGTATGAAGAACAGACTCGATCTAAACTACGAAAAACTGTAAATCTCACCGAGCAACCTGGGAATCTGATACCACTTGATAGAGGCGAGGGTGTCCCGATCTTTCGATGAGATGATATCTATCGTTTTTGGTGGAGTAGACTTTCACGATCCGACTACGAACGTGCGAGGACGTCGCGCCTTAGCAATCGCTAAACCAACTCCGAGAGGTTATTGACCACGCCGGAGCACAATCAACCTGACCTCGAGGGTCTATCTCCTGCAAGCAAACGAAGAACAAGCAAGAAACTAAGATTTGCAATCTGGATATTGCGAATATAAGATGAAAGCTTTATTGATCGAGGTGGGGTTCTGTGACGTCTTGGTCTGGTTGTTGAACACAAACGAAGTACGCGAAGTTGCAGCTATGGCGAACTTTTAATCTAAACAAAACCCAAAGTCTAAACGGTGCCCTAAGGGCTGTATATATGGAGGAAGAGGGGGGGATTTCGTGGCCCTTGAAGGAGGGGTCCGAAACCAACCCTATCTCTTGTTTCCCCACACATACGGACTCTAAAAATAGCCTATACTCAAGTATTTCGAAATTACATGGGCCTGGCCAAATAATAAGGTGACGCAGCACCTATAATAGCCTCTGGACGAAATTTATGAAGTGGCATCTTGTATATTTCGTCCAAGGCTTCCTGCACTCCTTATGGTGGCTTCAAAGTCCTGAAATCATCACTTGTAACTCCGTTCTTGTTCCCCTTGCGCATGCCATCATCTCCATGCTTGAACTTGCTCCAAGGTTCATCTTTCTTGTCCAAGCTAGGCCCTTCATTTGTAAGCAAAACAAATGTATCCAATTTAGGCAGCATCATATTCTCATGAGCATTAGAATCATTACCAAGAAACGAAAGTACCTGATAATTTAATTGGCGTGCGCGAGCTCTAGTAATTGGTCCAGTATGTATAGCAGCAGGGGCTGTGGGTGTAACAATGGTATTGATGTCCTCATCACCTAGGCTAGACCGGACAAGAGACGCGAGCCTAGAACACTAATGAGGTCACGGCGTAGCACAACTAGCATCAATAAAGGATATGAAGTAGCTCTGGACAGCAAGATATAAGTGAAGATCACAATGGCAGTAAAGATAATGATGAGAAACAACTACCAAGTAGCATATACCAACAATTCTCTCTCCAACTTTACTCTATAAAAGTTTGTGCCAATTTTATGATAATTTTTATCAAGAATTGCACTGACTCAAGCTTTCAAATGCAAAAAGAATCACTCAATTCCGAGTTGATATGATGATGAGGACATCAATACCCTTGTTACACCCACAGCCCCTGCTTCTATACATACTGGACCAATTACTAGAGCTCGCGCACGCCAATTAAAATATCAGGTACTTTCGTTTCTTGGTAATGATTCTAAAGTTCATGAGAATATGATGCTGCCTAAATTGGATACATTTGTTTTGCTTACAAATGAAGGGCCTAGCTTGGACAAGAAAGAGGAACCTTGGAGCAAGTTCAAGCATGGAGATGATGGCATGCACAAGGGGAACAAGAACGGAGTTACAAGTGATGATTTCAGGACTTTGAAGCCACCATAATGAGTGCAGGAAGCCTTGGACGAAATATACAAGATGTCACTTCATAAATTTCGTCCAGAGGCTATTATAGGTGCTGCGTCACCTTATTATTGGGCCAGGCCCATGTAATTTCGAAATACTTGAGTATAGGCTGTTTTTAGAGTCCGTATGTGTGGGAAACAAGAGATAGGGTTGGTTTCGGACCCCTCCTTCAAGGGCCACGAAATCCCCTCCTCTTCCTCCATATATACAGCCCTTAGGGCACAGTTTAGACTTTGGGTTTTGTTTAGATTAAAAGTTCGCCATAGCTGCAACTTCGCGTACTTCGTTTGTGTTCAACGACCAGACCAAGACGTCACAGAACCCCACCTTGATCAATAAAGCTTTCATCTTATATTCGCAATATCCAGATTGCAAATCTTAGTTTCTTGCTTGTTCTTCGTTTGCTTGCAGCAGATAGACCCTCGTGGTTAGGTTGATTGTGCTCCGGCGTGGTCAATAACCTCTCGGAGTTGGTTTAGCAATTGCTAAGGCGCGACGTCCTCGCACGTTCGTAGTCGGATCGTCAAAGTCTACTCCACCAAAAACGATAGCTATCATCTCATCGAAAGATCGGGACACCCTCGCCTCTATCAAGAGGACATCAATACCATTGTTACACCCACAGCCCCTGCTTCTATACATACTGGACCAATTACTAGAGCTCGCGCACGCCAATTAAAATATCAGGTACTTTCGTTTCTTGGTAATGATTCTAAAGTTCATGAGAATATGATGCTGCCTAAATTGGATACATTTGTTTTGCTTACAAATGAAGGGCCTAGCTTGGACAAGAAAGAGGAACCTTGGAGCAAGTTCAAGCATGGAGATGATGGCATGCACAAGGGGAACAAGAACGGAGTTACAAGTGATGATTTCAGGACTTTGAAGCCACCATAAGGAGTGCAGGAAGCCTTGGACGAAATATACAAGATGTCACTTCATAAATTTCGTCCAGAGGCTATTATAGGTGCTGCGTCACCTTATTATTGGGCCAGGCCCATGTAATTTCGAAATACTTGAGTATAGGCTATTTTTAGAGTCCGTATGTGTGGGGAAACAAGAGATAGGGTTGGTTTCGGACCCCTCCTTCAAGGGCCACGAAATCCCCCCCTCTTCCTCCATATATACAGCCCTTAGGGCACCGTTTAGACTTTGGGTTTTGTTTAGATTAAAAGTTCGCCATAGCTGCAACTTCGCGTACTTCGTTTGTGTTCAACAACCAGACCAAGACGTCACAGAACCCCACCTCGATCAATAAAGCTTTCATCTTATATTCGCAATATCCAGATTGCAAATCTTAGTTTCTTGCTTGTTCTTCGTTTGCTTGCAGGAGATAGACCCTCGAGGTCAGGTTGATTGTGCTCCGGCGTGGTCAATAACCTCTCGGAGTTGGTTTAGCGATTGCTAAGGCGCGACGTCCTCGCACGTTCGTAGTCGGATCGTGAAAGTCTACTCCACCAAAAACGATAGATATCATCTCATCGAAAGATCGGGACACCCTCGCCTCTATCAAGTGGTATCAGATTCCCAGGTTGCTCGGTGAGATTTACAGTTTTTCGTAGTTTAGATCGAGTCTGTTCTTCATACCTACAGTCCAGGAAAAAGCCAAAAAAAAAATTTAGGGTTAGTTCATCATATCCGAACCAATCTGAGCCTTTGCATAATCTTTTTAGGGTTTTTGCTTTGTTGAATTTGCGGTTGCATCGTCGTGTCAAGTTGCTGGTCTTAGCGTCTAGTTCTTTAGAGTTTCGAGTTCTGTTCACAAGTTGTCACGCCGCCGCCGCCCCATCATCATCGCCCCTACCATATACCACCACAGCTTATCTGCTATTTCTCTGAGTCCATATACCACCACCGATCCGAGTCCATATACCACCACCGATCCGAGTCCATATACCACCACCAATCCGAGCCCACATATACTACCGTCATATACCATCACCAGTCCGAGTTCCACCAGATTCATCTCTGCCACCAGTCCTAGTCCGAGTGAACAAGTCGGATTCCCCAATTTTCGTGCTACCCGCAGAAGAAAAATAGTTCCAGTTTCAAAAAAAAAAAAAACTAAGTCTGGAAAATTCTGGCTAGGCAGTTTTTAGACCATTTGTAGACTTTTTCAAAAAAAAATTGTTGCGGAGCAAAAAAAAAAAGAGGAAAAAAAAGTGCAAAAAAAAAAAATATATATTCAGAGTGTGCTCCTCCCTTGTTTACGTGCAGCGCCGTGATTTTTGTTAGTGTTCTAGGCTCGTGTCTCTAGCACGGTCTAGCCTAGGACCAGCACAGTACCGTCGTTGAGAGTTTATTCAACATTGCATCTCTGAATTGATTATTGCTGACCCTTTTTGCTACCATATCATAAGCCTTCCCAGCTCCACATACATCTACATCGTGCGTTTGACACCACCTGGCAATCGCTCTGTCCAAGCTCTGAGAGTTTTGACTACAAAGGTTGCCGATCACCACCTGCTGCTGGGTAAGAACTGGTAAGAATTTGAGATTTGCTTGACGGATTTGTGACACCACACCACACCACCACCACTTTCTAGTAGTCTGTAGGATCATATTCTTGTGTGTTTCTATTGCTGCTAACCATGGCAGGATCACAAGCCGACGAGATTGACTGGGAGAACATGACGAACAAGGAGTTGCATGATAAATTTCAGCAAATGATGAGTGGCCAGGTGGGAGATGTGCTAAACAGATTTGAAGAGGCCATGGAGAAGATAGATGGCATGGAGAATGATGAGGACATCAATACCATTGTTACACCCACAACCCCTGCTTCTATACATACTGGACCAATTACTAGAGCTCGCGCACGCCAATTAAAATATCAGGTACTTTCGTTTCTTGGTAATGATTCTAAAGTTCATGAGAATATGATGCTGCCTAAATTGGATACATTTGTTTTGCTTACAAATGAAGGGCCTAGCTTGGACAAGAAAGAGGAACCTTGGAGCAAGTTCAAGCATGGAGATGATGGCATGCACAAGGGGAACAAGAACGGAGTTACAAGTGATGATTTCAGGACTTTGAAGCCACCATAATGAGTGCAGGAAGCCTTGGACGAAATATACAAGATGTCACTTCATAAATTTCGTCCAGAGGCTATTATAGGCGCTGCGTCACCTTATTATTGGGCCAGGCCCATGTAATTTCGAAATACTTGAGTATAGGCTGTTTTTAGAGTCCGTATGTGTGGGGAAACAAGAGATAGGGTTGGTTTCGGACCCCTCCTTCAAGGGCCACGAAATCCCCTCCTCTTCCTCCATATATACAGCCCTTAGGGCACCGTTTAGACTTTGGGTTTTGTTTAGATTAAAAGTTTGCCATAGCTGCAACTTCGCGTACTTCGTTTGTGTTCAACGACCAGACCAAGACGTCACAGAACCCCACCTTGATCAATAAAGCTTTCATCTTATATTCGCAATATCCAGATTGCAAATCTTAGTTTCTTGCTTGTTCTTCGTTTGCTTGCAGGAGATAGACCCTCGTGGTCAGGTTGATTGTGCTCCGGCGTGGTCAATGACCTCTCGGAGTTGGTTTAGCGATTGCTAAGGCGCGACGTCCTCCCACGTTCGTAGTCGGATCGTCAAAGTCTACTCCACCAAAAACGATAGCTATCATCTCATCGAAAGATCGGGACACCCTCGCCTCTATCATATGAGGAGTCAAAAAATTATAAAACTAGCCTGAAAAACTGGAACAAGCTGTGTTCGTGAACTTCGGAGGGCAAAAAGACCTATTTAGAAGCCGATTTTGAGGTGTCAAATATTGAACATGCTTCTGCAACTATTTAGATGCGGCTCGTCGCCAGCTTTAATTTGAGTACTCACGGAGCCAAAATGCACTTCGTATGAGGAAGATACACCTGTTTTACTGAACAGTGCGCAAAACAGATTCGAATCCTAATTCAGGTACGAGAGTGAGTCTAGATAGATCCGAATTTTGTGCTTTTTTTTATCTCACTTTTTTTTCTCTTTTTTTTGACTTTTTTTTCTCTCTTTCCAAAACAAACTAGATAAGATGAAGATTGGATCAAGCGAAGATATGAACGGCGTCAGCTATGATTATGACAATGAACGGTGGGTAGCACGTGGTGGAATTTGATGGATGAGAGGTTGTGGACAGCGGAAGGGATAATGATGCAGCGGCGGCGTGACTAATGTGAACAGAACTCGAAACTCTAAAGGAACTAGACACTAAGACCAGCAACTCGACACGACGATGCAACCGATAATTCAATAATGCAAACAATGAAAAGGAAATTGCAAAGGCTCAGACTAGCTTGGACAAAGGATGAATAGATCTAACTTATTTTTTGTGGCTTTTTCTTGAACAATAGGTAAGATAATAAATCTAATCTAGGGAAAACTAGAAATTCTCACCGAGCAACCTGAAAACTGATACCACTTGATAGAGGCGAGGGTGTCCCGATCTTTCGATGAGATGATAGCTATCGTTTTTGGTGGAGTAGACTTTGACGATCCGACTACGAACGTGCGAGGACATCGCGCCTTAGCAATCGCTAAACCAACTCCGAGAGGTTATTGACCACGCCGGAGCACAATCAACCTGACCACGAGGGTCTATCTCCTGCAAGCAAACGAAGAACAAGCAAGAAACTAAGATTTGCAATCTGGATATCGTGAATATAAGATGAAAGCTTTATTGATCAAGGTGGGGTTCTGTGACGTCTTGGTCTGGTCGTTGAACACAAACGAAGTACGCGAAGTTGCAGCTATGGCGAACTTTTAATCTAAACAAAACCCAAGGAAAAAGTTACTAGATGGATCTACTTATATAGGAGCAAGGGTTGGCGGCCAAGGAGGTGGGAGGACGTCCCAAGGCAGCCTAAAACTAACCCTAGGTCGTACAAGGCTCATGGGCCCAAGTGGAGGTGATGCAACACCTTTGGACTTGTAGTTTGACTCGGATTCTGTTGCAGCGTCAGATTGTTTCGTCGAGAACTCAACGCTCCGGATGAATTTGAAGGTGAATCCAACTGGGTTGGAAAGAGCACGAAATCTACTTTCCAACAAAAAAAGAATCACCCAATTTGGAGTCTGTATGAAAGAGTTCTTGGCGTTTTGAGTCAGGTATGTCTGTGCAGTCCGAATCTGAATCCAGAACGTGAGAGACTTGGACTCTATCTTCTCTTGGCCCAAAAGTGACGTGAGAGGACTTTTTGAACAGCACCTAAACATCTCTTTTCCCCTTATCTTCATATGTGGATTGTACAAATGTCCCATACACCTGCAATTAGACATGACACAAAAGTTTGTGAAGTATTTTTGTCCTGGATGACATAAATAAATTATTGCATAGTTTGCATTAGAAATCACCTCACAAATATACATGTATGCAATATTTTTGGTCATATCCAAGGTAGTCATGTCCTCATCAATGTATGCACACGAGTGGAGTGTCAAGTAGTATGCCATCCTCGAAGGGGTCAAGTGAACACATGTAAAGGAGAAGATTCACCTTTATGTATGAGAAGTAGAGGTCGCACGTGTCACTTGACAAACGGACTCTTGAAATGGTGATGCCCGTAGGATGCTCCGCATCATCCCCTCCCCCTTGGAAAAGATCCGACCTCGGATCGAAAACCAAATCACCATGGGAAAGAGATGGCGTTGCCGTGTCGAAGTGGTCGATCACCAAGCACTCATCATCTTCAAGCTCGCAATGGGCACTCTCCAATGTTGCACCGTCTAGTGATTCCTTCAAAAGGAGTAAGGACAACAAACACTTGGAAAAACAAATGTGGTTAGCGTTAGTGCAAAACCAAGCATTCAAGTGGTGATTCACCCAACAAGTGTCGTCATCGTGCAAAGCATAAGGTGTGACAAAGGATTGTGACAAGGCATGTAAGCACATAATTTGGGCACAATCAAAGATATCATGGGGACAAGTATGCAATTGTGAGGTAGTGGTGCAAATATGTTTGACTAGTGAACAAGCATCTACCTCAAGATCATAGCAAACATGCATAAAGCACTCGACAAATGGTCTATGGTATGGATAAGAAGCATTCACAACACCAAATAAAATAAAGTGTCTAAACACATGGATCAAGTGCAAGACAATCCAAGCATAACATGCACAGGGTGTAGTGAAAATCGTGTGGCACTCAACACAATAGAAAGAGCAATTGTTCATCATGTGTGAGGCAATCAAGTCAAGCATGTAGCAATCAATGGGACATAGCATATGTGAAGAAATGATATTGTTGCAACCAACCATATGATAGTAGCAAGTAGTCCAAGAATTGGATGCAACACACAAGGTATATATGTCATGAGGCATGAAAATGTGGAAATCATGGGTGAAAGCAATATCTCGAACATGCATGCAAATGATGCAAGCAACACATGAAATATGATCCACAATTTCCAAGCTCAAGAAGGATGTCACCTTGAAAGCGTGTCCTTGTGCATTCTTCACAATGCCGAAGTGGTAGTAAATGTGGTGTAGAAGCGAGTCGTGGTAGAATGTATGAGGCTCGCTCTCAAGAGCTCGAATGGTCAACTCACGAGAAGTGGAAGTCGACACAAAGTCCAAGTATCCTACACATGCACACAACAAAACAAAGAACGTATGCGCATGGTCGATAAACACATCATCCATCATGATGGTTCTCTTCTGTTGCACATAACCATTAGAAGAACAAGTGCATGAACAATATGATGCAACAATGGCTATATTCATGGCACTAGGTATATGGTGCAAAGAGGTAAGACAAGCATGCTTCACAAGGAATATGTCAAAATCTCCAAATATATGCGAGAATGCTATGGGGGCAATCTCATTAGCAAGAGTTAAGTCATTGTTGCATTCAATACATGGCAAATCATCTAGCATGAGAGATGCAACATATGGAGAGATATGACAAGAAGCAATATGAATCATGTGCAAAGCATGATAATGGTTGTCATCAACCGCATGAAGTGAGCAAGTATGAATCATTGGTGATGCAACATAAGCAAGCATAGTGATCAAGTCGTGCAAACTAGTGGAGCGAAGATGCAACACACTAGAGGAAATCATGGCAATCATGTCATGTGAGCAAATAGTAGGCATAGGCAATGCACATGACATATCGCAAGCACGAACACAAAGCAAGATCATAGTATCATCATAGGCATGGGGCACAAAGCAAACATGGCAATAACAAGCAGTATCTCCACCAAGCTTGCAAATACACAAACAAGTAGTAGAATCAATCATCATGTGTAATGCAAAGCATGGGTCACAGATGCATGGTAAAGGCATATGAATAAGCATATCATGCAAAGTGAACATGGCAAGATGGGCATATAATATGTAATGGACAATAACCCACAACCAAGTGAGGGCCATGTAGAAGAAATGCGTGAAGTCTTTGCGCGGAGAGAGCGGTGGGAAAGACAATCCATGGGATCCCAAATCATCGTTGCTCTCTAGAGCTCGTTTTGTCAACTCATGGGATTGTGAGGTTGACAAGTATTCATGAGTACCTACAGAAAAGAGACACAAATGAAAGAAATTGTGTGTGTGGTAAATGTACACATCATTCATCATGATGTGTATGTGCATGTGTGAGTTAGCACAAGATAAGCGTCGCTCGAAGAAATTTGATGCATGGTATAAAAACATGTCATCCATCATGAAAGAATAGTTATTGTGTATAACACGATGGGGACACAAATTGAGAATGCAAGTATATGGCACAACAATAGCATGTTTATTCATGGGGAGCATATTGTGCACACAAGTATTGGGATCATGCAATGCATGGGATGGATCAAAATCTCCTAAAATGTATGAGGAAACTATGGAGGTCTCCTCATGAGCAATATCGGAAACATCATATGGAGAAAATGGGCAACATCCAAAACAATGCATATCCGAAGCTAGGTGGTCATGGCATGGCATATGAGATAAATGATGCAAAGGGAGCATATCAATATCATCACAAGAAAAACAAATGCCAATAACTATGGGCTTGTCATCTATGCCATATGTGCAAATTGGGTTCATGTTAATGGCATATGCATAGTCACTATGAAGAGATTGCAAATTGGACATATTATTGATCTCATGCATAGCATATGACAAGTCAAGCTGATTGTCAAACATGATGTGACCTAAAGAATTGTGACAAGAAATCCTATGTAACATGGTATCACAACTAATAGACTCCACATGGCAATCATCATACTCATCATAAATGGGTAAATCATCGCATGGGGAAATGTCACTAGCATGAAGCATGGTAATAGGTGGATCAAAATCATGCAAGCAATCAATGTCAAGAATGTCCACTAGTGGGACTAGAGCATCACCTTCACCTATGTTACCCTTGTCATTCCACTCAAGTGGTGTAGGTGAGGTGGGTAAGACCAATTGGTGGTCATCTTCATCTTGATGGAACCATGTGGGGGGTGCATCATATTCCACCATGGCCATCGTCTTGTCCAAATGAAGGATGTAGTCGTTGCGAATCGGCGCGTCATCATATATGGGACCTAGCACCAAATGAGAAGATACAATAGAGGTAGAGGTTAAGTCATTAGAAATCGAAGTGGCCTCACATGCCCTATCAACTATCTCACTCTCTCTATGTGGTGGTTCACTCACTCCCTCAAAGTAGGTGCACTCAAACTCACATATGGTGGAGTCACTCATCTCACTCAAGTGGTGGGGGTTGTGGCTCTCCTCACATGGGAATTAGGGCAACACATCATATGTGGGGCTAGTGGTGAACTCGCTCTCACTCTCAATATGGTGGCAAAAGTCACTCAAATCATCATACGTCACCATGGTCAAAGGGAAAATCCCATGCTCAACCATCTCGTTGTCGTCGCCGTGGATGAAGGCCGAAGATGGCACATCATCACTCTCCTCCATGACCGAAGGGAAAATCCCATGCTCAACCATCTCGTTGTCGTCGCCATGGATGAAGGCCGAAGATGGCACATCATCACTCTCCTCCATGACCGAAGGGAAAATCCCATGCTCGATCATCTCGTCACCGTCGCCGTGGATGAAGGCCGAAGATGGCACATCATCACTCTCGCCTCCAAAGATGGAAGCATCATCCTTGCTCATCACCTTGTCGCTCGCCTCCAAAGCTTGTTCCTTGAAGATCTCCGTAGTCGTAGTCATCGCCGCACCATCTTGAAAAAGAGTCAAAGTAGACTCGGCATCATCAATGCCACAAAGAGGGATGGCGGTGAAGTTGAACTTGGGAGCATCATCTTGGAGCTCATCGGTCTTGGACATCTTGGTGGTACTATCCTCATGCTCGTTGTCATGGAGCTTGGTCGTCGAGAAGTGTGCTTGGGGTGGAGAAGCCTTGGCCTTCATGAGGTCTTGCTCTGCCTTGAGAGCACCAATGTAGTTGTCATCGAGGGACTTGTAGTTCTCGAGGAAGATAGTCTTAGAGATGTCGTTGTGTAATCCCATCATGAAGTGGAACTTCATTGAAATGGGGTCGTCCACGCCGGCTCGTCGCAAGGCTTTCTTCATCTCGTGGAAGTACTTGTCGAGGGACTTAGATCCTTGGATGGTGTTCTCCAATTGGCGTTGAAGTTGTTCCGTGTAGGTTGGAGGCACGAACTCTCGCCGCAAAGCTCTCTTCATCTTGGACCAACTCATGTCATAGCTCTCCGAAGGTGTGTGAAGCCACCATGCCGATGCGTAGTCATGGAAGTTTCTTGTGGCGCACTTCACTTGATCTTCGGGAGGAACTTGATGTAGCTTGAGGTAGTCATCCATTAAGCGTTCCCACTCGAGATACTCCTCGGGTTCTTGAGTCCCATAGAAAGGAATCTTGTGGTCGGTGTCAAGGTCGTAGTAGCTCGTGGAAGTCGCGGACTTGAGCTTGGGGAGCTTCTCTTGAGGTGCTTGTGGGCGAAGATGCCGCATGTCCGAAGGCGAAGATGCCTTGAAGTCGCTTGGCAAAGATGCCAAGGGAGATGGTGAAGTCGTTGAGCGGTTGTTGGTGTTGAGCTCTTGACCTTCACATTCTTGTCGGTGGTGGTGTCGATGCCGATGTGACCTTGACGAAGATGGTAGCTCGGGAGCACGTGCACTTGAGTGTCTTCTCGAAGATGAGGAAGATCTCTTGTAGGACTTGATGAGGGCTTTGATCTCCTCCATTTGAGCTTGCATCTTGGCGTCGAAGTTGTTTTTCGTGGCATCGAACTCGTCGTTGTTGTTGTAGACCGAAGGGGGTGTGCTTTGCCTATCCATCACAAGACTCGAGCAAAGGTGAGTAGGAAATGAGATAAACAATACCAAGTTACCTTTTCCCAAAGTTGAGGATGTATCTTGTTTCACTCAATGTGAAATGAAAGAATAGTGGAATTGGTACCGGACTTGTTCACTCACACCTACAAAGTAAAGCTTATGGAGTGGCTCGGTGAGGATAGTGGCACAAAAAAAATGTGAAATGTTAGCAAGAGTCAATAATGTTGAAAGAGATTCACAAAATCGCAAGTGAAACAAGTAGACCAATAGCAATGAGTGGCACACGGAAACACACACACGGATAGATAAATGGGGTTGTGCAACCAAGGAGTGAGCACAAAATGTGGAATCCACGGAAAACGCTCGTGTTGCACAACTCAAGAGAGACGCTAGCACGATTGCTCAATAGGCGGATACGACACTTGTGCACAACCTATAAGATGCAAAATGGATAAACTTTCTATCCCAAGTATGCTATGTATGTATGGTTCCCGGTGTTTCTCACACGATGATCCAAGATGATCGGATATGATATATTGTAATGCACTATGATACGATGCTATGGCTCTTGCTTACAAGCTCTTTGTTCACTCTTTTTTTGCTTAAAAGCTTTTTTTATATGGCCACTATGCGAAATGCACAAACCAAGATAGCAATTGTGTATATGCGGGAACAAGCTTGTGACACAAGTGATGGTATGATACCAAGATGATACCAATATGATATGGTATGTATGCAATGGAAGGTGTAGATCAATGATCACTAATGTGCACAAGTAATGTTGCCGGCAATACTCAAATGGCTAGTCTCGATAGGCAAGTAACGCAAAATGGGCTAGGGGTTATCAATGCAATTGCAAGGGGGATATACAATGGTGTCGTCGAGGTTACCGTCCGTTGCGATGATGAGTGGCGGTGTTCTTGATGTAGAACCGTTCCTAGTTAGCCGAAACACCCTAGGAAATGGAAAAACCGCGAACTCAAAATCTCAAATCTCAAATGTCAAATGGTGGTAGCGGAATGCGGTGGTGTTGTTGCGGAAGCTCAATGGGATTGCGGAAATGCAATGTGGAAGTGGTGGTGGTGGTTGATGAAGAAGCAACCGTCCCTAAGTAGCCGAAACACCTTAGGAGACTCGAATCACTACTCAAGCAACCACTAATGCTATGTGGAACAAAATGGGTTAGGTTGCGGAAGGCTATGGTGGTTATGCGGAAGATATGGTGGAGGGCCTAGACAAACTTGCCAAAGTTCCAAAAATTTGATGGAGTCAAATGGTGTTGGTAGTATTTTTGTGGGAAGGGGGATGTCAATAGCTTCAAAACGAGCTAAAGAACGTCAAAATCGGAGTTCGGATGAATTAGTTATGGGCGAAACAAGAATCAGCCGAAGGTGATATCTACAGGTAGCGGACGTCCGGAAATAACGGATGTCCGTTCGCCGGACGTCCGGTCGGGTTGGAAATCCGCTAATTTCGTTCTGTTGGGTGGCACCGGTCGTCTGGAAGGTAGCGAACGTCCGGTCGTTCCTGGGACTCCGGACGTCCGGTAAAGTGACGGTCGTCCGGTGGGTCTGGGTCAACGCGAGATGCGAGTTTCGGGACGCGATTTTGGGCGGAATTTTGGGATTTTGGGGGCAAAATTGAGGAGATTTCGTGGATGAAAGACGGGGAAACTTGGGGAAATGCTAGATCCACTCGAAACCAAGCAAATCCATGGATCAAAATCAACAAAACATCATCAAACCAACAAATCACAAAAAAAATTGGGGCTATTTTTGGTGGGGATTTTCGAAATTTAGGACGAAATCAAGCAAAAGAAGGCTAGAAACGAAGAGGGGAGACTCCAAATTCGTGATAAACCTAAGCTCTGATTCCATATGATACGGGGCTAACCCGGTGTAGGCCGATCTTTCACGATTGGAGTGGATTCCCTCGAAGAACACGAAGAACACGGGGAAGAATGGAGAGAAATCACAAGGGAAAACACTCAAGAACAAGTCCAATCACACCTCCACTAAACAATCAAACACACAAGATCCATAAGGTACATGAACAACCAAAGGAAAGATACAAGGTAAAGTTCATCTCCATGAGGAGGTCTTGATGGTATCCTAGACGGATCTTCCCGTGAGGGGTCTTGATGATATATCCCGCAGGATCTTCTCACATGGAGGTCTTGAACTCCATGGGAGTGGTGGTCTCTCTCTCTCTCTCAAGAGTAGAGGAAGGTAGGAGCAAAGCGCACATACAAATGAGCTATCACTTTGCTGACCCTAGCTAGAAGGAGGTAGGGGGGTATTTATAGTCTAAGTGCAAATGGGGGCGAAGTGAAGGGGTACAAGGGCATCGGCCCGAAACTATGCACACACAGGCAGCGGACGTCCGGTCCTTACCGGTCGTCCGGTGGCTCGCGAGGGTCCGGACGTCCGGTAGGGCTCGGACTTCCGCTGATTTCATTCGGTTGAGGGGGCACCGGACGTCCGGAGACGGCCGATCGTCCGGTCGCCGGTCGTCCGGTCTCTTCGGACGTCCGCTGATTTGGCTCGGGCGTGGACGTGTCGGATGTCCGGTGAGCGCCGGTCGTCCGGGCGCTATAGAGGGTCGGACGTCCGGTGGCTTCCGGTCGTCCGGTCGCTGTAGACTCCGCAGCTCCTTCTTCTTCTGTCTTCGCTTCCACGCTTCCCTCGCGGATGGTGTAGGCGTTCCTTGGCGCTTGCACTCCTCCTCCTCGTCCGTGAAGCTCCGGCAATACCTATGTATGCACACGAGTGGAGTGTCAAGTAGTATGCCATCCTCGAAGGGGTCAAATGAACACGTGTAAAGGAGAAGATTCACCTTTATGTACGAGAAGTAGAGGTCGCACGTGTCACTTGACAAACGGACTCTTGACATGGTGATGCCCGTAGGATGCTCCGCATCATGGAATAAACGAGTGATATTATTATACTCCTTATACTCTAGAATGGTCTGAATTTCTTTATTTAATCCACCCATAAAACGTGCAAGCATAGCTTCATTATCCTCAACAATACCACATCTAATCATGCCAGTTTGTAATTCCTGATAATATTCTTCTACAGAATTTTTTCCTTGTCTTAAACGCTGCAATTTTTGAAGTAATTCGCTTTGATAATATGGTGGAACCCAACGAGTACGCATAGCAGTTTTCAAAGCAGCCCAAGTAGCTGGAATAGGATATAATCTACAATGTTCAGACCACCAAACACACGCAAAACTAGTGAAAGCACAAACAGCAGAAGGAACACGTCTCTCCTCAGGATATTGTAAACAGGTAAAACGTTGTTCAGTTTCTAACTCCCAAGTAAGATATATATCAGGAACATATCTACCCTCAAATGGTGGAATTTTAATTTTAGTTTAGGAAGATGGTCATGATCTCGTACCTTAGGTGGTGGTGCAGCCCTACCGTTGCGATGATATGCATGAGGACGACCTGGTGGTGGTGGTGCTGGTGGTTGCACGTAGTTCTGATTTTGATCAACCTCATCCTCATAATGGTCCTTCACCTCTGCAGTAGCAGCAGGAGCAACAGAAGCATCAACAGTAGGTACAGCGGCACCAGAAGTTTGACCAGGCTCAAGGGGAATAATCAATGCTCGTCCCACTTGATTTGGAAGACGATGTTGTTGTTGTTGTTGCTATAGAGGTGCGACAGGTGCAACGGGCGGTGGTTGTGGAAGACGCGCGAGCAATTCATTAAACTTGTTATCGAGCTTTGTTTCGAACGCCTTCTCAATGCCATCTATCTTCTCCATGGCCTTTCCAAAACTGGCCATCACATCTTCCACCTGTTGACCCACCATTTGTTGAAATTTATTCTGAAGCTCCTTCATTGTCATGTTCTCCCAGTCAATCTCATCGGCTTGTGATCCTGCCATGGTTAGCAGCAATAGAAACACACAAGAATATGATCCTATAGACTACTAGAAAGTGGTGGGGTGATGAGGACATCAATACCATTGTTACACCCACAGCCCCTGCTGCTATACATACTGGACCAATTACTAGAGCTCGCGCACGCCAATTGAATTACCAGGTACTTTCGTTTCTTGGTGACAATTCTAATGTTCATAAGAATATGATGCTACCTAAATTGGATACATTTGTGTTGATTACTAATGAAGGGCCTAGCATGGACAAGAGGGATGAACACTGGAGCAGGATCAAGCATGGTGATGAAGGCACACGCGAAGGGGTCCAGAATGGCGTTTCTAGTGCATATTTGAGCACTTTGAAGCCTCCGTGATGACCTACAAGGACATGGATGAAATATACAAGATGCCCCATCATAAATTTCTTCCATAGCTTATTTTAGGTGCTACACCACCTTATTTTTGGGCCAGGCCCATGTAATTTCGAAATACTTAAGTATAGGCTGTTTTTTAGAGTCCGTATATGTGGGGAAACAAAGTTAGGGTTGGTTTCGGACCCCTCCTACAAGGGGCCACGAAATTCCCCCCTACTCCTCCATATATATAGCCCTTAGGGCGTCGTTTAGACTTTGGGTTTTGTTTAGATTAAAAGTTCGCCATAGCTGCAACTTCGCGTACTTCATTTGTGTTCAACAACCAGACCAAGACGTCACAGAACCCCACCTTGATCAATAAAGCTTTCATCTTTATTCGCAATATCCAGATTGCAATTTCAGTTTCTTGCTTGTTCTTCGTTTGCTTGCAGGAAATAGACCTTCGTGGTCAGGTTGATCGTGCTCCGGCGTGGTCAATAACCTCTCGGAGTTGGTTTAGCGATTGCTAAGGCGAGAGTCCTCGCACGTTCATAGTCAGATCGTCAAAGTCTACTCCACCAAAAACGATAGCCACCATCTCATCAAAAGACGGAACACCTTTGCCTCTATCAAGTGGTATCAGATTTCCAAGTTGCTCGGTGAGATTTTACAGTTTTTCGTAGTTTAGATCGAGTCTGTTCTTCATACCTACAGTCCAGGAAAAAGCCGATTTTTTTTATTAGGGTTAGTTCATCATATCCAAACCAATCTGAGCCATTGCATAATATTTTTGGTATTTGCTTTGTTGAATTTCCGGTTGCATCGTCGTGTTAAGTTGCTGGTCTTAGCGTTTAGTTCTTTAGAGTTTCGAGTTCTGTTCACAAGTTGTCACGCCGCCGCCGCACCATCATCATCGCCCCTATCATATACCACCACCGCTTATCTGCTATTTCTCTGAGTCCATATACCACCACCGATCCGAGTCCATATACCACCACCAATCCGAGTCCACATATACTACCGTCATATACCATCTCATCGAAAGACGGGACACCTTTGCCTCTATCAAGTTTTACCAGTTCTTACCAAGCAGCAGGCGGTGATCGGCAATCGTTGTAGTCAAAACTCTCAGAGCATGGATAGAGTGATTACCAGGGAGAGTCAAACGCACGATGTAGATGTATGTGGAGCTGGGATGGCTTATAATAGGGTAGCAAAAAGGGTCAGCAATAATCAATTCAGAGATGCAAAGTTGAATAAACGCTCAACGACGGTACTGTGCTGGTCCTAGGCTACACCGTACTAGAGACGCGAGCCTAGAACACTAACAAAAATCACTTTGCTGCACGTAAACAGAGGAGGAGCATACTCTGAAATTTTTTATTTTTTTCACTTTTTTTGGCACTTTTTTTCCTTTTTTTTGCTTCGCAACAATTTTTTTTCGAAAAAGTCTACAAATGGTCTAAAAACTGCCTAGCCAAAATTTTCCAGACTTAGTTTTTTTTTTAAACTGGAACTATTTTTCTACTGCGGGTAGCACGAAAGTTGGGGAGTCCGACTTGGTCACAACTCGGAGTATGGCGTGATCTGGAAATCAAAAACAAAGGAACAAATACTGAACACAGACTAGGACTGATGGCGGAGATGAATCTGGTGGAAACTCGGACTGGTGGCGGATATATGTAGGGCGGTGGAACACGGACTGGTGGCGAATCTGAGAGGGAGGTGGACTCGGATTAGCGTGATGGCAGTGGATATGTGGTATATAGCAGCGGTGATGACGATGGTGGTATATGGCAGCGGTGACGACGATGGTGGTATATGGCAGCGGTGATGACGATGGTGCGGCGGCGGCGTGACAACTTGTGAACAAAACTCGAAACTCTAAAGGACTAGATGCTAAGACCAGCAACTCGACACGACGATGCAACCGAAAATTCAACAAAGCAAAAACCTTAAAAAGATTATGCAAAGGCTCAGATTGGTTCGGATATGATGAACTAACCCTTTTTTTTTGCTTTTTCGTGGACTGTAGGTATGAAGAACAGACTCGATCTAAACTATGAAAAACTGTAAAATCTCACCGAGCAACCTTGAAATCTGATACCACTTGATAGAGGCAAAGGTGTCCCGTCTTTCGATGAGATGGTGGCTATCGTTTTTGGTGGAGTAGACTTTGACGATCCGACTACGAACATGCGAGGATATCGCGCCTTAGCAATCGCTAAACCAACTCCGAGAGGTTAGTGACCACGCCGGAGCACGATCAACCTGACCACGAAAGTCTATTTCCTGCAAGCAAACGAAGAACAAGCAAGAAACTGAAATTGCAATTCTGGATATTGCGAATAAAAGATGAAAGCTTTATTGATCAAGGTGGGGTTTTGTGACGTCTTGGTCTGGTCGTTGAACACAAACGAAGTACGCGAAGTTGCAGCTATGGCAAACTTTTAATCTGAACAAAACCCAAAGTCTAAATGACGCCCTAAGGGCTGTATATATGGAGGAGTAGGGGGGAATTTCGTGGCCCCTTGTAGGAGGGGTCCGAAACCAACCCTAACTTTGTTTCCCCACACATACGGACTCTAAAAAACAGCCTATACTTAAGTATTTCAAAATTACATGGGCCTGGCCCAAAAATAAGGTGGCGCAGCACCTAAAATAAGCTATGGACGAAATTTATGAAGGGGCATCTTGTATATTTCGTCCATGTCCTTGTAGGTCATCACGGAGGCTTCAAAGTGCTCAAATATGCACTAGAAACGCCATTCTGCACACCTTCGCGCGCGCCTTCATCTCCATGCTTGATCCTGCTCCAGTGTTCATCCCTCTTGTCCATGCTAGGCCCTTCATTAGTAATCAACACAAATATATCCAATTTAGATAGCATCATATTCTCATGAACATTAGAATTGTCACCAAGAAATGAAAGTACCTGGTAATTCAATTGGGATGTGCGAGCTCTAGTAATTGGTCCAGTATGTATAGCAGCAGGGGCTGCGGGTGTAACAATGGTGTTGATGTCCTCATCAAGAGGCCTGAAACAAACACTGCTTTTGAGATCCTTGAAGACATATATGATGAATATTGCACACCTGATGAAGCAACTCATGGGAAAGAGAACAAGAATCAGCGCAAAGTGCGCATACAGAGGATTGAAAGGAGATGGGCTAAGGAATGGAGGGAATACCGATACGTCACTCCAAAGTACATGAAGAAATTCGCCATAAACCCTCCATGTCCAAGACCACCATTGGCACCTGGCCAAGAAGTTGATCCCTCAAGCATCAGGCACGGTGAGGAATTTCCTAAAGAATGGGCCAAGCGCCAAGCCAAATTGGCTAAAATTGCAAAAGAAGCAGTGAAGAAATTCAATGAGGATTCTCAAGCTGCTGCTGCTGCTGCTGCTGAGGCCTCTGCCAGTAAGCCTAAAAAGGCCATGCCGAAGAAATCAGCTGTGAAGCCGAGTTCCTCAACAGCAATGCCCTCACGGCCAAGTTCCTCAAAGCCCTCAAAGAAAATTCCTCAGACAACTTCTTCAAGGGCTGTGCCAATTCCCTCTGTTGCCACAAAATCCTCAGTTGCTGTTACTAAGTCCTCAACACCAGTGCATCTTGCAACATGCCAACGGACTGCAGGTTTTTCAATTGCTTCTGGAGCATCTGCAAGTTCCTCAGCTCCACCACGGTCCTCAACTGGTCCAACTCTGCTGAAGAAAAAGGCTACTACTGGACGTGGAACGAGGCCAAGTCCTCATAAGAAGCAAGTGGCATTCCATGTTCCGTCTGATGACGATGAAGCTGATGATGAAGAACTTGCTGAAATCATCAGGGACAGGCAAGAAAGGGCTGCTAGAGCCAAAGGAAGTTATGTGCCTCTCATGCCGGATCCGAAGAAGATCCTCGATTTCATCGATCTCTGGCACAAAGATCCAAACACTCCACTGCCTGAATTAAACCTCACTCCTGGTCGAAGTCACATGTTGACGGCATTCATCAATGAAGAAAAATGGAAATTTGAAAAGGGCAGGCAAGTCAAGAAGGCTCAATACAAGACGGAGCGTTTTCTAAAGAACAATGTTCTGAGCATGTCTCCTGAAGAACTTGTAGCTCTGCAGAGAGAAATTAAAGGTCTCAGTGATGAATTTGACAGATACTATGCTTATTGGCTAGGTGCCAAAGTCAGATTTGTCAAACTGGCCAAGACCCTCAAGCCT
This sequence comes from Thinopyrum elongatum, assembly GCA_011799875.1. Taxonomy (NCBI): domain Eukaryota; kingdom Viridiplantae; phylum Streptophyta; class Magnoliopsida; order Poales; family Poaceae; genus Thinopyrum; species Thinopyrum elongatum. The sequence continues at coordinate 264,529,589 of CM022299.1, forward strand.
AACGTTGCAGCACCATCGCAATAACAAAATCCGCAGGCTGATACTTCTGCTCAGTCTGTTGAAGAAAATGAAAGTTCAGCTGATGAAAATCAGGCTGCTGAAGAAACTGAAAATTCCAGGGCTGCCGAAGAAATTCCAGCTCCTGAAGAAATTGCCAGGGCAACCACTAATATTGCGCCTGAAGATCAACCCAGGCCAGCTGAAGCATTTGCTGTGCCTGAAGAAACTGAACCGGCTCCATCTGCTCCTCCTGCTAAATCTTCAACAGTGAAGAAAATGAACCTTCCTTCTGCATCAGAAGTGAAGAAAACCAAGGCTGCTGAGAAGGCAGCTGTGAAAAAGAGGAAAGCATCAACGATTGCAGAGTCTTCAGCTCCCAAGAAAGTTAGGACTTTGACAAGTTCCTTCACTAACCCAATTGATGTTGTTCCAATTTCAGTTGTACCGTCCAAGGAGCTCATTCCTTATGGTGAGGATTATGTCATTCCAGATGACATTGATGAAGAGAATCCTGCTGCTGCTTCCTCAGAGCAGTTGGATGAAGAAATTGAAGTGGAAGATATCCCTTCAACCCCACTGGTATCATCGCCCATGCCTCAGTTCACAGCTGAAGAGGCAGGCGTTGAGGAAATAGAAGAAGAAGACCTGGATATCGGTTCTACAACTCCTGTGCTTAATGATGATTATTGGGACAGACTTCACCCCAATTCACCATTGACCACACCTCCACATCCAATTCCTTAGTCCCCTATACAAACTGAAGAAATTCACATGGGATCTGAAGAACGTCAAACATCTCTCCTTTCCATTCCTGAGGAAATTCCAGCTACTACAGCTGAAGACATGGAGACACAAACCGCTGCTGAAGAACCTGAACTTTCAATTCCACAGTCAGCAGCTCCAGAGATTCTGATCCAAGAGGCTGTGAAAACATCAACTGTTAATCTTCAGCCCAAGCAGCAAAACCCTCATGCTAAAAGGCCAAAATTCAAGGCTGACGATTTCTTCGCTGAACACCATTTCTTCACGGATTTCAATCCATATGACTCAGCAAGACTTCGACGCAAGCGATTCTGGACAGCCAGTCAGATCAACTTCTATTCTTCACTCCTGTTTGATAAGGACAAGGTATTTGAGCACCGTCAAATTCCTCATGTTGACATGGAGTCTATTCCTTGATTCCAGGCAGTCTTGAATGTTCTTCATGAAGCTGGGCTTCTGAATTTCTGCACTGACACCTGTGATTGGAATGAATCGCTAATTCTTCAATTCTATGCCACACAGCACCTCACTGGAAATGTGGCTGATGTGAACTCATGGGTGCTTGACTGGATGACTGAAAACACTCATTACAAAGCCCCGGCCTCTGAATTACTTCATGCAGTACTAGTCAGTCCTCCTGCTGAAGGCGCCAGGCTCATGTATGAAGAACCTGAGCTTCCACATCATATGATGCAAGTGCTGATGAAGCCTTTGAAGGCAGGCCAAGCTCCAAGAACTACCTTCCTAGTGAAGGATTTGCTTTATGTGCCTAGGACAATCTAACGCATTCTGACCAAAACCCTCAGTCTGATCAAAGGCCACAACTCTGAAGAAGAGGAAGTTGTTGGCATCATGAAGAATCTGCTGTTCAACATGATACATGGCATTCCCATTAACTACCATGATTTCTTCATGAGGACTTTGCCGAATGTTGCACTGTCACCGTTTGAGTTGAAGCCTTATGCTCCATGGATCATGAAGTTCATCAGAACTAGGTCTTTAATTCACTACCAGCCAGATTGTCAGAATCATCTCAGCTATTTGCCTCCTATTGAAGTCCTCAAGCGGACTATTTCTTCAGTTGATGGAAAAGGTAAAGCTGCTGTTATTGATGAGGGCACTCGTCCATTGGATGGTCAGTTTCACAAAGCTGCATCTTACTCCACCAATGATGACTCTGCAACCCAAGATTTTGCTGCAAAAGCTTTAAAGCCAACTCCTCAAGCCACTGCTCCACGAGTGATAATTGATCGTGAGCTTCTTCTAAGTCTTCATCAGAAGGTCGATCGTAATCACAAGTGGGTCAAGCGTCAATTTGGCTCAATTCTTCAGAATATGACTGTCACGCAAAACACTGTGAAGAAGAATCACTACAATGCACATGAAATCTTCGATCGCACTTGGGCCATATTATCTGATGAGGACATGACTACCTTGGATACGACCAAAAATATTGCATACATGTATATTTGTGAGGTGATTTCTAATGCAAACTATGCAATAATTTATTTATGTCATCCAAGACAAAAATACTTCACAAACTTTTGTGCCATGTCTAATTGCAGGTGTATGGGAGATTTGTACAATCCACATATGAAGATAAGGGAAAAAGAGAAGTTTATGTGCTGTTCAAAAAGTCATATCACGTCACTTTTGGGCCAAGAGAAGATAGAGTCCAAGTCTCTCACATTCTGGATTCAGATTCGGACTGCACAGACATACCTGACTCAAAACACCAAGAACTATTTCATACGGACTCCGAATTGGGTGATTCTTTTTTTGTTGGAAAGTAGATTTCGTGCTCTTTCTAACCCAATTGGTTACACCTTCAAATTCATCCGGAGCGTTGAGTTGTCGTCGAAACAATCTGACGCTGTAGCAGAATCCGAGTCAAACTACAAGTCCAAAGGTGTTGCATCACCTCCACTTGGGCCCATTGGCCTTGTACGACCTAGGGTTAGTTTTAGGCTGCCTTGGGACGTCCTCCCACCTCCTTGGCCGCCACCCCTTGCTCCTATATAAGTAGATCCATCTAGTAGCTTTTTGCTGGGGATTTGTTTAGTTAAAAGTTAGCCATTGCAACTTCGTGTACTTCGTTTGTGTCCAACGACCAAACCAAGACCGCTTTCGGATCCTCACCATTATCAATACTTCATCTATATTCGCAATATTCAGATTGCATTATCATATTCTTGCTTGTTCTTCGATTGCGTGCAGGAATAGACCTTCGTGGTCAGGCTGATCGTGCTTTCAGCATCGTCAGTAACCTCGGGAGATTGGTTTAGCGATTGCTAAGGCGCAACGTCGTGCACGTTTGTAGTCGGATCGTCAAAGTCGTCTCCACCAAATCGATAGTTATCATCTCATCGAAAGATCGGGACACCCCCGCCTCTATCATTTGGCCAAAAGAAATGTGGAGCAAGTATATCCTCCGTCTTCTTCACGACAAAGTGTCCCATTAATCCTCCTCCATGCGCCTCCTGCAACAACAAAAGACGAACGGAGCTAGCTGGAATGCATAGCTTGTTAGCACGAAACACAAATCCATCGTTAACGACGAACTTGTTCCATGTTCTCCCTTCCTTACAATTCTGCAATACATCTTTAAATTCAGCATCATGCACATATTGATCTTTGATGGTCTCCAAACCAAATATTTTAAAGTCAAGTTGTGAAAGCATAGTATAACGACGAGACAATGCATCAGCAATAACATTTTCTTTACCCTTCTTGTGTTTAATGACATAAGGGAAAGTCTCAATAAATTCAACCCATTTAGCATGTCTACGGTTCAGTTTTGCTTGACTTTTAATGTGTTTCAAAGATTCATGATCAGAATGTATAACAAATTCTTTGGGCCATAAATAATGTTGCCATGTTTCTAAGGTCCGAACAAGAGCATATAATTCTTTATCATAAGTAGAATAGTTCAGACTAGGCCCACTCAATTTTTCAGAAAAGTATGCAACAGGTTTGCCTTCTTGTAATAAAACACCTCCTAATCCAATTCCACTAGCATCGCATTCAAGCTCAAAAGTCTTATTAAAATCAGGAAGTTGGAGTAAAGGTGATGAGGACATCAATACCATTGTTACACCCACAGCCCCTGCTGCTATACATACTGGACCAATTACTAGAGCTCGCGCACGCCAATTAAATTATCAGGTACTTTCGTTTCTTGGTAATGATTCTAATGTTCATGAGAATATGATGCTGCCTAAATTGGATACATTTGTTTTGCTTACAAATGAAGGGCCTAGCTTGGACAAGAAAGAGGAACCTTGGAGCAAGTTCAAGCATGGAGATGATGGCATGCGCAAGGGGAACAAGAACGGAGTTACAAGTGATGATTTCAGGACTTTGAAGCCACCATAAGGAGTGCAGGAAGCCTTGGACGAAATATACAAGATGCCACTTCATAAATTTCGTCCAGAGGCTATTATAGGTGCTGCGTCACCTTATTATTGGGCCAGGCCCATGTAATTTCGAAATACTTGAGTATAGACTATTTTTAGAGTCCGTATGTGTGGGGAAACAAGAGATAGGGTTGGTTTCGGACCCCTCCTTCAAGGGCCACGAAATCCCCCCCTCTTCCTCCATATATACAGCCCTTAGGGCACCGTTTAGACTTTGGGGATTTGTTTAGTTAAAAGTTAGCCATTGCAACTTCGTGTACTTCGTTTGTGTCCAACGACCAGACCAAGACCGCTTTCGGATCCCCACCATTATCAATACTTCATCTATATTCGCAATATTCAGATTGCTTTATCATATTCTTGCTTGTTCTTCGATTGTGTGCAGGAATAGACCTTCGTGGTCAGGCTGATCGTGCTTCCAGCATCATCAGTAACCTCAGGAGATTGGTTTAGCGATTGCTAAGGCGCAACGTCGTGCACGTTTGTAGTCGGATCGTCAAAGTCGGCTCCACCAAATCGATAGTTACCATCTCATCGAAAGATCGGGACACCCTCGCCTCTATCAAGTGGTATCAGATTCCCAGGTTGCTCGGTGAGATTTACAGTTTTTCGTAGTTTAGATCGAGTCTGTTCTTCATACCTACAGTCCAGGAAAAAGCCAAAAAAAAAAATTTAGGGTTAGTTCATCATATCCGAACCAATTTGAGCCTTTGCATAATCTTTTTAGGGTTTTTGCTTTGTTGAATTTGCGGTTGCATCGTCGTGTCAAGTTGCTGGTCTTAGCGTCTAGTTCTTTAGAGTTTCGAGTTCTGTTCACAAGTTGTCACGCCGCCGCCGCACCATCATCATCGCCCCTACCGTATACCACCACAGCTTATCTGCTATTTCTCTGAGTCCATATACCACCACCGATCCGAGTCCATATACCACCACCAATCCGAGTCCATATACCACCACCAATCCGAGCCCACATATACTACCGTCATATACCATCACCAGTCCGAGTTCCACCAGATTCATCTCTGCCACCAGTCCTAGTCCGAGTCCAGTATTTATTCCTTTATTTTAGAGTTCCAGATCACGCGATACTACGAGTCGTGAACAAGTCGGATTCCCCAATTTTCGCGCTACCCGCAGAAGAAAAATAGTTCCAGTTTCCAAAAAAAACTAAGTCTGGAAAATTCTGGCTAGGCAGTTTTTAGACCATTTGTAGACTTTTTCGAAAAAAATTTGTTGCGGAGCAAAAAAAAAAAGAAAAAAAAAAGAAAAAAATTCAGAGTGTGCTCCTCCCTTGTTTACGTGCAGCGCCGTGATTTTTGTTAGTGTTCTAGGCTCGCGTCTCTAGCACGGTCTAGCCTAGGACCAGCACAGTACCGTCGTTGAGAGTTTATTCAACATTGCATCTCTGAATTGATTATTGCTGACCCTTTTTGCTACCATATCATAAGCCTTCCCAGCTCCACATACATCTACATCGTGCGTTTGACACCACCTGGCAATCGCTCTGTCCAAGCTCTGAGAGTTTTGACTACAAAGGTTGCCGATCACCACCTGCTGCTGGGTAAGAACTGGTAAGAATTTGAGATATGCTTGACGGATTTGTGACACCACACCACACCACCACCACTTTCTAGTAGTCTGTAGGATCATATTCCTGTGTGTTTCTATTGCTGCTAACCATGGCAGGATCACAAGCCGACGAGATTGACTGGGAGAACATGACGAACAAGGAGTTGCATGATAAATTTCAGCAAATGATGAGTGGCCAGGTGGGAGATGTGCTAAACAGATTTGAAGAGGCCATGGAGAAGATAGATGGCATGGAGAAGTCGTTCGAGACAAAGCTGGATAACAAGTTTAATGAATTGCTCACGCGTCTTCCCCAACCACCACCGGCTGCACCTGTCGCACCTCTGCAACGACAACAACAACGCCCCCTTCCAAATCAGTTCGGACGAGCGAAGCGTGTTCCTCTTGAGGATGGCCAAACTTCTGGTGCTGCTGTACCTACTGTTGATGCTTCTTTGGCTCCTGCTCCTGCTGCTGCTGGTGCCGAGGAGGAGGATGATTACGCGGGCGATTATGAGGATGAGATTGATCAAAATCATAACTACGTGCAACCACCAGCACCTGATGAGGACATGACTACCTTGGATACGACCAAAAATATTGCATACATATATATTTGTGAGGTGATTTCTAATGCAAACTATGCAATAATTTATTTATGTCATCCAAGACAAAAATACTTCACAAACTTTTGTGCCATGTCTAATTGCAGGTGTATGGGACATTTGTACAATCCACATATGAACATAAGGGAAAAAGAGAAGTTTATGTGCTGTTCAAAAAGTCCTTTCACGTCACTTTTGGGCCAAGAGAAGATAGAGTCCATGTCTCTCACGTTCTGGATTCAGATTCGGACTGCACAGACATACCTGACTCAAAACGCCAAGAACTATTTCATACGGACTCCGAATTGGGTGATTCTTTTTTTGTTGGAAAGTAGATTTCGTGCTCTTTCTAACCCAATTGGTTTCACCTTCAAATTCATCCGGAGCATTGAGTTGTCGTCGAAACAATCTGGTGCTGTAGCAGAATCCGAGTCAAACTACAAGTCCAAAGGTGTTGCATCACCTCCACTTGGGCCCATTGGCCTTGTACGACCTAGGGTTAGTTTTAGGCTGCCTTGGGACGTCCTCCCACCTCCTTGGCCGCCACCCCTTGCTCCTATATAAGTAGATCCATCTAGTAGCTTTTTGCTTGGGATTTGTTTAGTTAAAAGTTAGCCATTGCAACTTCGTGTACTTCGTTTGTGTCCAACGACCAGACCAAGACCGCTTTCGGATCCCCACCTTTATCAATACTTCATCTATATTCGCAATATTCAGATTGCATTATCATATTCTTGCTTGTTCTTCGATTGCGTGCAGGAATAGACCTTCGTGGTCAGGCTGATCGTGCTTTCAGCATCGTCAGTAACCTCGGGAGATTGGTTTAGCGATTGCTAAGGCGCAACGTCGTGCACGTTTGTAGTCGGATCATCAAAGTCGACTCCACCAAATCGATAGCTATCATCTCATCGAAAGATCGGGACACCCTCGCCTCTATCAAGTGGTATCAGAGCGAAGATGAAATTTTTTGGTCGTATCGTCGATAACTCATAGTTTGTGAAGTATTTTTGTCTTGGATGACATAAATAAATTATTGCATAGTTTGCATTAGAAATCACCTCAAAAATATACATGTATGCAATATTTTTGGTCGTATCCAAGGTAGTCATGTCCTTATCATCCTCCTCTTCTTGAAAACAAAGCCGTCCTCGGCGTTGCTTAATCTGAAATGTGGCTAACAAAAGAGACAAGGTGTACATGTTGTATATGTATGTGTCATCCATTTTTACTTCCCTTGATTTTTGCACATATGACACATGTATACATGAGTAACTTTCATAGTTCATAAAATATAAAGGCAAAATATTATCACAAGTATTAGAAGACATGAAAATATTGCAACTCAATTTGCACATATAAGTGAAGCTCTTATTCATATCAAAGGATTGACAATGTTCATCATTAAACCATCCCAACATTGGTGAATAAACCTTACTTGCATCAAATTTACATGCTACAACATGCTTAAATAAGCAAACATGCAATAAGTCATTTGACACAAAATCATCACCAAGATTAGAGGTCATATCAAAATGATTAAACATTGTTTCTTTTGCATCAACAGTTAATTCAATGGGTGCACTCAAAATTGTTGATACTTCAACTCTTTGATCACATGACGCATTCATGACACTAACACAATTCTCTAAAATAGTTGGTGTGCTCAAATCAATAGGTAACACAACACATGATTTATTCAAGTTAACTAGGCATGCATCATTCTCATGTGAAAGTTGAAAATCTGTACCTTTGTCATTACCTCTTATGATCAACTCAGACGATGTAGGCACTCTTGGAGGTGATGTGTTACATGATGGAGATGATGTAGTCCTCGCAACAACGGATGTGGTTGTCATAGTACGCCTAGTAGTTGAAGAAACATCTGTATCAACACTTGGAATGTGCACCGTGCGCTTGTTCTCCTTGTGGCCAACACGTCGTTTTATTTCCTGTTCAGCTTTGCAAGCAAGACGAAACAAATGGTCCATAGGATAACACTCTTCATGAATTAGAATCTCTTGAATATCACAGTTTAATCCTCCCCAAAATCTATCCATAAAATCTTCTTCACTTTCTTCTAAAAATGAGTGCAATAATGTAGTTTGTAAATCATCATAGTATTTTGTTACCGTGTCAGTGCCTTGTTTTAAATGTTGTAATTTTTTAATCATGCCACGAGTATAATAAACATCAACGAATCTATCTCTCATGACAAGTTTTAAATCATCCCAAGTAGTAGGTATAAGATCAGGGTTTAAACGACAATATTCACTCCACCAAACTAAAGCAAAGCTACTAAAAGTACTAACCGCAGCTTGAAATTTTCCACGCTCATCAAAATTATGGGAAGCAAATATAGCATTTATTTCGTACTCCCATTCAATATATAAATCAGGCCTAAAACGGCCAGTAAATGGTGGCATGGAAACTTTAACCTGATTATGTGCATTCTGATGTAATTGCTCCTCTTGTGGCGGTTGTTGTATTTTCTTAGGTGATGGCAAATCTCCCACGATCGATGAAGCCCAAGAACTAACAACTCCGGAACCTGCCATAGTTAGTAGAAAACAAGAAACAAAATCCAAGAATAATGTTCCTATGAACTACTAGGATGTGGTGGTAAAACGCTCACAGTGTAGCAAATATCAATATCTTACAAGTTCTTACCATGCAGCAGGTGGTGACAGGCAACCAGCGGTGTCAAATAACTCCGAAGATTGAGTAAAACGATTGCCAGGGGAACGTACATATACACGGTGTAGAAATATGTGGAGCTTGGAAGGCTTAAATATTTGGTAGCAAAAGATTAGCAATAATCAATTCAGAGATGCAATGTTGAATAAACGCTCAACGACGGACTGTGCTGGTCCTAGGCTAGACCGGACTAGAGACGCGAGCCTAGAACACTAATGAGGTCACGGCGTTGCACAACTAGCATCAATAAAGGATATGAAGTAGCTCTAGACAGCAAGATATAAGTGAAGATCACAATGGCAGTAAAGATAATGATGAGAAACAACTACCAAGTAGGATATACCAACAACTTTCTCTCCAACTTTCCTCTGGAAAAGTTTTTGCCAATTTTCTGATAATTTTTTCTCAAGAATGGCACTGACTCAAGCTTTCAAATGCAAAAAGAATCACTCAATTCCGAGTTGATATGAGGAGTCAAAAATTCTAAAACTGGCCTGAAAAACTGGAACAAGCTGTGTTCATGAACTTCGGAGGGCAAAAAGACCTATTTAGAAGCCGATTTTGAGGTGTCAAATATTGAACAAGCTTCTGCAACTATTTAGATGCGGCTCATCGCTAGCTTTAATTTGAGTACTCACGGAGCGAAAACGGAATTCGTATGAGGAAGATACGTCTGTTTTACTGAACAGTGCGCAAAACAGATTCGAATCCGAATTCAGGTACGAGAGTGAGTCTAGATAGATCCGAAATTTCTGCTTTTTTTTCTTCTCTCTTTTTTTTTATCTCACTTTTTTTTCTTTCTCTCTTTTTCTTTCTCTCTTTTTCTTTCTCTAACTTTTTTTTTACTTTTTTTCTCTCTTTTTTCTCTCTCCCTCTTTCCAAAACAAACTAGATAAGATGTAGATTGGATCAAGCACAGATGTGAACGACCTCAACTATGATTATGACAATGAACAGTGGGTAGCACGATGTGGAAATTGATGGATGGGATGGTGGACAGCGGAAGGAATAACGATGCAGCGGCGGCGTGACTAATGTGAACAGAACTCGAAACTCTAAACGAACTAGACACTAAGACCAGCAACTGAACACGACGATGCAACCGATAATTCAATAATGCAAACAATGAAAAGAAAATTGCAAAGGCTCAGACTGGCTTGGACAAAGGATGAATAGATCTAACTTTTTTTTCTGGCTTTTTCTTGAACAATAGGTAAGAAAATAAATCTAATCTAGGGAAAACTGGAAATTCTCACCGAGCAACCTGAAAACTGATACCACTTGATAGAGGCGAGGGTGTCCCGATCTTTCGATGAGATGGTAACTATCGATTTGGTGGAGCCGACTTTGATGATCCGACTACAAACGTGCACGACGTTGCGCCTTAGCAATCGCTAAACCAATCTCCTGAGGTTACTGACGATGCTGGAAGCACGATCAGCCTGACCACGAAGGTCTATTCCTGCACGCAATCGAAGAACAAGCAAGAATATGATAATGCAATCTGAATATTGCGAATATAGATGAAGTATTGATAATGGTGGGGATCCGAAAGCGGTCTTGGTTTGGTCGTCGGACACAAACGAAGTACACGAAGTTGCAATGGCTAACTTTTAACTAAACAAATCCCAAGGAAAAAGCTACTAGATGGATCTACTTATATAGGAGTAAGGGGTGGCGGCCAAGGAGGTGGGAGGACGTCCCAAGGCAGCCTAAAACTAACCCTAGGTCGTACAAGGCTCATGGGCCCAAGTGGAGGTGATGCAACACCTTTGGACTTGTAGTTTGACTCGGATTCTGCTGCAGCGTCAGATTGTTTCGTCAATAACTCATAGCTCCGGATGAATTTTAAGGTGAATCCAATTGGGTTGGAAAGAGCACGAAATCTACTTTCCAACAAAAAAAGAATCACCCAATTCGGAGTCCGTATGAAAAAGTTCTTGGCGTTTTGAGTCAGGTATGTCTGTGCAGTCCGAATCTGAATCCAGAACGTGAGAGACTTGGACTCTATCTTCTCTTGGCCCAAAAGTGACGTGAGAGGACTTTTTGAACAGCACCTAAACTTCTCGTTTTCCCTTATCTTCATATGTGAATTGTACAAATGTCCCATACACCTGCAATTAGACATGGCACAAAAGTTTGTGAAGTATTTTTGTCCTGGATGACACAAATAAATTATTGCATAGTTTGCATTAGAAATCACCTCATAAATATACATGTATGCAATATTTTTGGTCGTATCCAAGGTATTCATGTCCTCATCATCCTCCCCTTCTTGAAAACAAAGCCGTCCTCGGCGTTGCTTAATCTGAAATGTGGCTAACAAAAGAGACAAGGTGTACATGTTGTATATGTATATGTCATCCATTTTTACTTCCCTTGGTTTTTGCACATATGACACATGTATACATGAGTAACCTTCATAGTTCATAAAATCTAAAGCCAAAATATTATCACAAGAAGTAGAAGGCATGAAAATATTGCAACTCAGTTTGCATATATAAGTGAAGCCCTTATTCATTTCAAAAGGTTGACAATGTTCATTGATAGAGGAAGGGGTGTCCCGATCTTTCGATGAGATGATAACTATCGATTTGGTGGAGTCGACTTTGACGATCCGACTACAAACGTGCACGACGTTGTGCCTTAGCAATCGCTAAACCAATCTCCGGAGGTTACTGACGATGCTGAAAGCACGATCAGCCTGACCACGAAGGTCTATTCCTGCACGCAATCGAAGAACAAGCAAGAATATGATAATGCAATCTGAATATTGCGAATATAGATGAAGTATTGATAAAGGTGGGGATCCGAAAGCGGTCTTGGTCTGGTCGTTGGACACAAACGAAGTACACGAAGTTGCAATGGCTAACTTTTAACTAAACAAATCCCAAAGTCTAAACGGTGCCCTAAGGGCTGTATATATGGAGGAAGAGGAGGGGATTTCGTGGCCCTTGAAGGAGGGGTCCGAAACCAACCCTATCTCTTGTTTCCCCACACATACGGACTCTAAAAACAGCCTATACTCAAGTATTTCGAAATTACATGGGCCTGGCCCAATAATAAGGTGACGCAGCACCTATAATAGCCTCTGGACGAAATTTATGAAGTGACATCTTGTATATTTCGTCCAAGGCTTCCTGAACTCATTATGGTGGCTTCAAAGTCCTGAAATCATCACTTGTAACTCCGTTCTTGTTCCCCTTGTGCATGCCATCATCTCCATGCTTGAACTTGCTCCAAGGTTCCTCTTTCTTGTCCAAGCTAGGCCCTTCATTTGTAAGCAAAACAAATGTATCCAATTTAGGCAGCATCATATTCTCATGAACTTTAGAATCATTACCAAGAAACGAAAGTACCTGATATTTTAATTGGCGTGCGCGAGCTCTAGTAATTGGTCCAGTATGTATAGAAGCAGGGGCTGTGGGTGTAACAATGGTATTGATGTCCTCATCATCCTCCCCTTCTTGAAATGAAGTCGTCCTCGACGAAAGCTCATCTTCCTCACCCAAATAAGGCTTCAGATCTGCAATGTTAAAAGTGGGTGATAGAGGCGAGGGTGTCCCGATCTTTCGATGAGATGGTAACTATCGATTTGGTGGAGCCGACTTTGACGATCCGACTACAAACGTGCACGACGTTGCGCCTTAGCAATCGCTAAACCAATCTCCTGAGGTTACTGACGATGCTGGAAGCACGATCAGCCTGACCACGAAGGTCTATTCCTGCACGCAATCGAAGAACAAGCAAGAATATGATAATGCAATCTGAATATTGCGAATATAGATGAAGTATTGATAAAGGTGGGGATCCGAAAGCGGTCTTGGTCTGGTCGTTGGACACAAACGAAGTACACGAAGTTGCAATGGCTAACTTTTAACTAAACAAATCCCAAGCAAAAAGCTAGTAGATGGATCTACTTATATAGGAGCAAGGGGTGGCGGCCAAGGAGGTGGGAGGACGTCCCAAGGCAGCCTAAAACTAACCCTAGGTCGTACAAGGCCAATGGGCCCAAGTGGAGGTGATGCAACACCTTTGGACTTGTAGTTTGACTCGGATTCTGCTACAGCGTCAGATTGTTTCGACGACAACTCAACGCTCCGGATGAATTTGAAGGTGAAACCAATTGGGTTAGAAAGAGCACGAAATCTACTTTCCAACAAAAAAAGAATCACCCAATTCGGAGTCCGTATGAAATAGTTCTTGGTGTTTTGAGTCAGGTATGTCTGTGCAGTCCGAATCTGAATCCAGAACGTGAGAGACTTGGACTCTATCTTCTCTTGGCCCAAAAGTGACGTGATATGACTTTTTGAACAGCACATAAACTTCTCTTTTTCCCTTATCTTCATATGTGGATTGTACAAATCTCCCATACACCTGCAATTAGACATGGCACAAAAGTTTGTGAAGTATTTTTGTCTTGGATGACATAAATAAATTATTGCATAGTTTGCATTAGAAATCACCTCACAAAATATACATGTATGCAATATTTTTGGTCGTATCCAAGGTAGTCATGTCCTCATCATCCTCCCCTTCTTGAAAACAAAGCCGTCCTCGGCGTTGCTTAAGCTGAAATGTGGCTAACAAAAGAGACAAGGTGTACATGTTGTATATGTATATGTCATCCAGTTTTACTTCCCTTAGTTTTTGCATATATGACACATGTATACATGAGTAACCTTCATAGTTCATAAAATCTAAAGCCAAAATATTATCACAAGTATTAGAAGACATGAAAATATTGTAACTCAATTTGCACATATAAGTGAAGCTCTTATTCATATCAAAGGATTGACAATGTTCATCATTAAACCATCCCAACATTGGTGAATAAACCTTACTTGCATCAAATTTACATGCTACAACATGCTTAAATAAGCAAACATGCAATAAGTCATTTGACACAAAATCATCACCAAGATTAGAGGTCATATCAAAATGCTTAAACATTGTTTCTTTTGCATCAACAGTTAATTCAATGGGTGCACTCAAAATTGTTGATACTTCAACTCTTTGATCACATGACGCATTCATGACACTAACACAATTCTCTAAAATAGTTGGTGTGCTCAAATCAATAGGTAACACAACACATGATGTATTCAAGTTAACTAGGCATGCATCATTCTCATGTGAAAGTTGAAAATCTGTACCTTTGTCATTACCTCTTATGATCAGCTCAGACGATGTAGGCACTCTTGGAGGTGATGTGTCACATGATGGAGATGATGTAGTCCTCGCAACAACGGATGTGGTTGTCATAGTACGCCTAGTAGTTGAAGAAACATCTGTATCAACACTTGGAATGTGCACCGTGCGCTTGTTCTCCTTGTGGCCAACACGTCGTTTTTTTTCCTGTTCAGCTTTGCAAGCAAGACGAAACAAATGGTCCATAGGATAACACTCTTCATGAATTAGAATCTCTTGAATATCACAGTTTAATCCTCCCCAAAATCTATCCATAAAATCTTCTTCACTTTCTTCTAAAAATGAGTGCAATAATGTAGTTTGTAAATCATCATAGTATTTTGTTACCGTGTCAGTGCCTTGTTTTAAATGTTGTAATTTTTTAATCATGCCACGAGTATAATAAACATCAACGAATCTATCTCTCATGACAAGTTTTAAATCATCCCAAGTAGTAGGTATAAGATCAGGGTTTAACCGACAATATTCACTCCACCAAACTAAAGCAAAGCTACTAAAAGTACTAACCGCAGCTTGAAATTTTCCACGCTCATCAAAATTATGGGAAGCAAATATAGCATTTATTTCGTACTCCCATTCAATATATAAATCAGGCCTAAAACGGCCAGTAAATGGTGGCATGGAAACTTTAACCTGATTATGTGCATTCTGATGTAATTGCTCCTCTTGTGGCGGTTGTTGTATTTTCTTAGGTGATGGCAAATCTCCCACGATCGATGAAGCCCAAGAACTAACAACTCCGGAACCTGCCATAGTTAGTAGAACACAAGAAACAAAATCCAAGAATAATGTTCCTATGAACTACTAGGATGTGGTGGTAAAACGCTCACAGTGTAGCAAATATCAATATCTTACAAGTTCTTACCATGCAGCAGGTGGTGACAGGCAACCAGCGGTGTCAAATAACTCCGAAGATTGAGTAAAACGATTGCCAGGGGAACGTACATATACACGGTGTAGAAATATGTGGAGCTTGGAAGGCTTAAATATTTGGTAGCAAAAGATTAGCAATAACCAATTCAGAGATGCAATGTTGAATAAACGCTCAACGACGGTACTGTGCTGGTCCTAGGCTAGACCGGACTAGAGACGCGAGCCTAGAACACTAATGAGGTCACGACGTTGCACAACTAGCATCAATAAAGGATATGAAGTAGCTCTGGACAGCAAGATATAAGTGAAGATCACAATGGCAGTAAAGATAATGATGAGAAACAACTACCAAGTAGGATATACCAACAACTTTCTCTCCAACTTTCCTCTGGAAAAGTTTTTGCCAATTTTCTGATAATTTTTTCTCAAGAATGGCACTGACTCAAGCTTTCAAATGCAAAAAGAATCACCCAACAAACTAGATAAGATGCAGAATGGATCAAGCGAAGATATGAACGACGTCAGCTATGATTATGACAATGAACGGTGGGTAGCACGTGGTGGAATTTGATGGATGAGAGGCTGTGTTTGCGAAATTCGAAGGCCAAAAAGCCCTATTTAGAAGCCGATTTTGAGGTATCAAATATTGAACTAGCTGATGCAACTATTTAGATGCGTCTCGTCGCTAGCTTTAATTTGAGTACTCACGGAGCCAAAACGGACTTCGTATGAAAAAGATATGCCTGTTTTACTGAACACTGCGCAAAACAGATTCCAATCCGAATTCAGCTACGAGATTGAGTCTAGATAGATCCGAATTTTGTATTTTTTTTTTCTTCTCTCTTTTTTTTTCTCACACTTTTTCTTTTCTTTTTCTTTCTCTCTTTTTTTTCTGACTTTTTTTTACCTTTTTTTTCTCTCTCTTTTTTTTTCTCTGTCTTTTTTTTTCCTCTCTCCCTCTTTTCAAAACAAACTAGATAAGATGCAGATTGGACCAAGCAAAGATGTGAACGACCTCAACTATGATTATGACAATGAACGGTGGGTAGCACATGGTAGAAATTGACGAATGGGATGCTGGATAGCGAAAAGAATAATGATGCAGCGGCGGCGTGACTAATGTGAACAGAACTCGAAACTCTAAAGGAACTAGACACTAAGACCAGCAACTCGACACGACGATGCAACCGATAATTCAATAATGCAAACAATGAAAAGAAAATTGCAAAGGCTCAGACTGGCTTGGACAAAGGATGAATAGATCTAACTTATTTTTTTGTGGCTTTTTCCTGGACAATAGGTAAGAAAATAAATCTAACCTAGAGAAAACTGGAAATTCTCACCGAGCAACCTGAAAACTGATACCACTTGATAGAGGAGGGGGTGTCCCGATCTTTCGATGAGATGATAGCTATCGATTTGGTGGAGTCGACTTTGAAGATCCGACTACAAACGTGCACGACGTTGCGCCTTAGCAATCGCTAAACCAATCTCCCGAGGTTACTGACGATACTGAAAGCACGATCAGCCTGACCACGAAGGTCTATTCCTGCACGCAATCGAAGAACAAGCAAGAATATGATAATGCAATCTGAATATTGCGAATATAGATGAAGTATTGATAGAGGTGGGGATCCGAAAGCGGTCTTGGTCTGGTCGTTGGACACAAACGAAGTACACGAAGTTGCAATGGCTAACTTTTAACTAAACAAATCCCAAGGAAAAAGCTACTAGATGGATCTACTTATATAGGAGTAAGGGGTGGCGGCCAAGGAGGTGGGAGGACGTCCCAAGGCAGCCTAAAACTAACCCTAGGTCGTACAAGGCTCATGGGCCCAAGTGGAGGTGATGCAACACCTTTGGACTTGTAGTTTGACTCGGATTCTGCTGCAGCGTCAGATTGTTTCGTCAATAACTCATAGCTCCGGATGAATTTTAAGGTGAATCCAATTGGGTTGGAAAGAGCATGAAATCTACTTTCCAACAAAAAAAGAATCACCCAATTCGGAGTCCGTATGAAAAAGTTCTTGGCGTTTTGAGTCAGGTATGTCTGTGCAGTCCGAATCTGAATCCAGAACGTGAGAGACTTGGACTCTATCTTCTCTTGGCCCAAAAGTGACGTGAGAGGACTTTTTGAACAGCAACTAAACTTCTCTTTTTCCCTTATCTTCATATGTGAATTGTACAAATGTCCCATACACCTGCAATTAGACATGGCACAAAAGTTTGTGAAGTATTTTTGTCGTGGATGACACAAATAAATTATTGCATAGTTTGCATTAGAAATCACCTCACAAATATACATGTATGCAATATTTTTGGTCGTATCCAAGGTAGTCATGTCCTCATCATCCTCCCCTTCTTGAAAACAAAGCCGTCCTCGGCGTTGCTTAATCTGAAATGTGGCTAACAAAAGAGACAAGGTGTACATGTTGTATATGTTTATGTCATCCATTTTTACTTCCCTTGATTTTTGCACATATGACACATGTATACATGAGTAACTTTCATAGTTCATAAAATGTAAAGCCAAAATATTATCACAAGTATTAGAAGACATGAAAATATTGCAACTCAATTTGCACATATAAGTGAAGCTCTTATTCATATCAAAGGATTGACAATGTTCATCATTAAACCATCCCAACATTGGTGAATAAACCTTACTTGCATCAAATTTACATGCTACAACATGCTTAAATAAGCAAACATGCAATAAGTCATTTGACACAAAATCATCACCAAGATTAGAGGTCATATCAAAATGATTAAACATTGTTTCTTTTGCATCAACAGTTAATTCATTGGGTGCACTCAAAATTGTTGATACTTCAACTCTTTGATCACATGACGCATTCATGACAGTAACACAATTCTCTAAAATAGCTGGTGTGCTCAAATCAATAGGTAACACAACACATGATGTTTTCAAGTTAACTAGGCATGCATCATTCTCATGTGAAAGTTGGAAATATGTACCTTTGTCATTACCTCTTATGATCAACTCAGACGATGTAGGCACTCTTGGAGGTGATGTGTCACATGATGGAGATGATGTAGTCCTCGCAACAACGGATGTGGTTGTCATAGTACGCCTAGTAGTTGAAGAAACATCTGTATCAACACTTGGAATGTGCACCGTGCGCTTGTTCTCCTTGTGGCCAACACGTCGTTTTATTTCCTGTTCAGCTTTGCAAGCAAGACGAAACAAATGGTCCATAGGATAACACTCTTCATGAATTAGAATCTCTTGAATATCACAGTTTAATCCTCCCCAAAATCTATCCATAAAATCTTCTTCACATTCTTCTAAAAATGAGTGCAATAATGTAGTTTGTAAATCATCATAGTATTTTGTTACCGTGTCAGTGCCTTGTTTTAAATGTTGTAATTTTTTAATCACGCCACGAGTATAATAAACATCAACGAATCTATCTCTCATGACAAGTTTTAAATCATCCCAAGTAGTAGGTATAAGATCAGGGTTTAACCGACAATATTCACTCCACCAAACTAAAGCAAAGCTACTAAAAGTACTAACAGCAGCTTGAAATTTTTCACGCTCATCAAAATTATGGGAAGCAAATATAGCATTAATTTCGTACTCCCATTCAATATATAAATCAGGCCTAAAACGACCAGTAAATGGTGGCATGGAAACATTAACCTGATTATGTGCATTCTGATGTAATTGCTCCTCTTGTGGTGGTTGTTGTATTTTCTTAGGTGATGGCAAATCTCCCACGATCGATGAAGCCCAAGAACTAACAACTCCGGAACCTGCCATGATTAGTAGAAACAAAAAAAATCGAGAATAATGTTCCTATGAACTACTAGGATGTGGTGGTAAAGCGCTCACAGTAAAGCAAATATCAATATCTTACAAGTTCTTACCATGCAGCAGGTGGTGACGGGCAACCAGCGGTGTCAAATAACTCCGAAGATTGAGTAAAGCGATTGCCAGGTGAACATACGTATACACGGTGTAGAAATATGTGGAGTTGGGTTGGCTATATATGGTTGCAAAAGATTAGCAATAATCAATTCAGAGATGCAATGTTGAATAAACGCTCAACGACGGTACTGTGCTGGTCCTAGGCTAGACCGGACTAGAGACGCGAGCCTAGAACACTAATGACGTCACGGCGTAGCACAACTAGCATCAAGAAAGGATATGAAGTAGCTCCGGACAACAAGATATAAGTGAAGATCACAATGGCAGTAAAGATAATGATGAGAAACAACTACCAAGTAGCATATACCAACAATTCTCTCTCCAACTTTACTCTATAAAAGTTTGTGCCAATTTTATGATAATTTTTCTCAAGAAAGGCACTGACTCAAGCTTTCAAATGCAAAAAGAATCACTCAATTCCGAGTTGATATGAGGAGTCAAAAAATTCTAAAACTGGCCTGAAAAATTGGAATAAGCTGTGTTCGCGAACTTCGGAGGGCAAAAAGACCTATTTAGAAGCCGATATTGAGGTGTCAAATATTGAACTAGCTTCTGCAACTATTTAGATGCGGCTTGTAGCTAGCTTTAATTTGAGTACTCACGAAGCCAAAACAGACTTCGTATGAAAAAGATATGCCTATTTTACTGAACACTGCGCAAAACAGATTCCAATCCGAATTCAGCTACGAGATTGAGTCTAGATATATCCGATTTTTTTTTTCTTCTCTCTTTTTTTTCTCACACTTTTTCTTTTCTTTTTCTTTCTCTCTTTTTTTCTCTGACTTTTTTTAAACTTTTTTTTCTCTTTTTTTTTCTTGCTCCCTCTTTCCAAAACAAACTAGATAAGATGTAGATTGGATCAAGCACAGATGTGAAAGACCTCAACTATGATTATGACAATGAACAGTGGGTAGCACGATGTGGAAATTGATGGATGGGATGGTGGACAGTGGAAGGAATAACGATGCAGCGGCGGCGTGACTAATGTGAACAGAACTCGAAACTCTAAACGAACTAGACACTAAGACCAGCAACTGAACACGACGATGCAACCGATAATTCAATAATGCAAACAATGAAAAGAAAATTGCGAAGGCTCGGACTGGCTTGGACAAAGGATGAATAGATCTAACTTTTTTTTGGTGGTTTTTTCTTTGGACAATAGGTAAGAAAATAAATCTAATCTAGGGAAAACTGAAAATTCTCACCGAGCAACCTGAAAACTGATACCACTTGATTAGATTTATTTTCTTACCTATTGTCCAAAGAAAAAGCCACAAAAAAAAGTTAGATCTGTTCATCCTTTGTCCAAGCCAGTCTGAGCCTTCGCAATTTTCGTTTCAGTGCTTGTATAGTTGAATTATCGGTTGCATCGTCGTGTCGAGTTGTTGGTCTTAGTGTCTAGTTCGTTTAGAGTTTCGAGTTCTGTTCACATTAGTCACGCCACCGCTGCATCATTATTCCTTCCGCTATCCACCATCCCATCCGTCAATTTCCACCACGTGCTACCCACCTTTCATTGTCATAATCATAGTTGAGGTCGTTCACATCTTTGCTTGATCCAATTTGCATCTTATCTAGTTTGTTTTGAAAAGAGGGAGAGAAAAAAAAAGAGAGAAAAAAAAGAGAGAGAAAAAAAGGTAAAAAAAAGTCAGAGAAAAAAAGAGAGAAAGAGAAAGAAAAAGAAAAAAGTGTGAAAAAAAAAGAGAGAAGAAAAAAAAACAAAATTCGGATCTATCTAGACTCAATCTCGTAGCTGAATTCGGATTGGAATCTGTTTTGCGCAGTGTTCAGTAAAACAGGCATATCTTTTTCATACGAAGTCTGTTTTGGCTCCGTGAGTACTCAAATTAAAGCTAGCGACGAGGCGCATCAAAATAGTTGCAGAAGCAAGTACAATATTTGACACCTCAAAATCGGCTTCTAAATAGGTCTTTTTGCCCTCCGAAGTTCGTGAACACAGCTTGTTCCAGTTTTTCAGGCCAGTTTTAGAATTTTTTGACTCCTCATATCAACTCGGAATTGAGTGATTCTTTTTGCATTTAAAAGCTTGAGTCAGTGCCATTCTTGAGAAAAATTATCATAAAATTGGCACAAACTTTTATAGAATAAAGTTGGAGAGAGAATTATTGGTATATGCTACTTGGTAGTTATTTCTCATCATTATCTTTACTGCCATTGTGATCTTCACTTATATTTTGCTGTCCAGAGCTACTTCATATCCTTTATTGATGCTAGTTGTGCTACGCCGTGACCTCATTAGTGTTCTAGGCTCGCGTCTCTAGTCCGGTCTAGCCTAGGACCAGCACAGTACCGTCGTTGAGCGTTTATTCAACATTGCATCTCTGAATTGATTATTGCTAATCTTTTGCTACCAAATATTTAAGCCTTCCAAGCTCCACATATTTCTACACCGTGTATACGTACGTTCTCCTGGCAATCGTTTTACTCAATCTTCGGAGTTATTTGACACCGCTGGTTGCCTGTCACCACCTGCTGCATGGTAAGAACTTGTAAGATATTGATATTTGCTACACTGTGAGTGTTTTACCACCACATCCTAGTAGTTCATAGGAACATTATTCTTGGATTTTGTTTCTTGTTTTCTACTAACTATGGCAGGTTCCGGAGTTGTTAGTTCTTGGGCTTCATCGATCGTGGGAGATTTGCCATCACCTAAGAAAATACAACAACCGTCACAAGAGGAGCAACAACATCAGAATGCACATAATCAGGTTAATGTTTCCATGCCACCATTTACTGGTCGTTTTAGGCCTGATTTATATATTGAATGGGAGTACGAAATTAATGCTATATTTGCTTCCCATAATTTTGATGAGCGTGGAAAATTTCAAGCCGCGGTTAGTACTTTCAGTAGCTTTGCTTTAGTTTGGTGGAGTGAATACTGTCGGTTAAACCCTGATTATATACCTACTAATTGGGATGGTTTAAAACATGTCATGAGAGATAGATTCGTAGATGTTCATTATACTCGTGGCATGATTAAAAAACTATAACATTTAAAACAAGGTAGTGACACCGTAACAAAATATTATGATGATTTACAAACTACATTATTGCACTCATTTTTAGAAGAAAGTGAAGAAGATTTTATGGATAGATTTTGGGGAGGATTAAACTGCGATATTCAAGAGATTCTAATTCATGAAGAGTGTTATCCTATGGACCATTTGTTTCGTCTTGCTTGCAAAGCTGAACAGGAAATAAAACAACGTGTTGGCCACAAGGAGAACAAGCGCACGGTGCACATTCCAAGTGTTGATACAGATGTTTCTTCAACTACTAGGCGTACTATGACAACCACATCCGTTGTTGCGAGGACTACATCATCTCCATCATGTGACACATCACCTCCAAGAGTGCCTACATCGTCTGAGTTGATCATAAGAGGTAATGACAAAGGTACAGATTTTCAACTTTCACATGAGAATGATGCATGCCTAGTTAACTTGAAAACATCATGTGTTGTGTTACCTATTGATTTGAGCACACCAGCTATTTTAGAGAATTGTGTTACTGTCATGAATGCGTCATGTGATCAAAGAGTTGAAGTATCAACAATTTTGAGTGCACCCAATGAATTAACTGTTGATGCAAAAGAAACAATGTTTAATCCTTTTGATATGACCTCTAATCTTGGTGATGATTTTGTGTCAAAAGACTTATTGCATGTTTGCTTATTTAAGCATGTAGTAGCATGTAAATTTGATGCAAGTAAGGTTTATTCACCAATGTTGGGATGGTTTAATGATGAACATTGTCAATCCTTTGATATGAATAAGAACTTCACTTATATGTGCAAATTGAGTTGCAATATTTTCATGTCTTCTAATACTTGTGATAATATTTTGGCTTTACATTTTATGAACTATGAAAGTTACTCATGTATACATGTGTCATATGTGCAAAAATCAAGGGAAGTAAAAATGGATGACATATACATATACAACATGTACACCTTGTCTCTTTTGTTAGCCACATTTCAGATTAAGCAACGCCGAGGACGGCTTTGTTTTCAAGAAGTGGAGGATGATGAGGACATGAATACCTTGGATACGACCAAAAATATTGCATACATGTATATTTGTGAGGTGATTTCTAATGCAAACTATGCAATAATTTATTTGTGTCATCCACGACAAAAATACTTCACAAACTTTTGTGCCATGTCTAATTGCAGGTGTATGAGACATTTGTACAATTCACATATGAAGATAAGGGAAAACGAGAAGTTTAGGTGCTGTTCAAAAAGTCCTCTCACGTCACTTTTGGGCCAAGAGAAGATAGAGTCCATGTCTCTCACGTTCTGGATTCAGATTCGGACTGCACAGACATACCTGACTCAAAACGCCAAGAACTTTTTCATACGGACTCCGAATTGGGTGATTCTTTTTTTGTTGGAATGTAGATTTTGTGCTCTTTCTAACCCAATTGGATTCACCTAAAAATTCATCCGGAGCTATGAGTTATCGACGAAACAATCTAACGCTGTAGCAGAATCCGAGTCAAACTACAAGTCCAAAGGTGTTGCATCACCTCCACTTGGGCCCATGAGCCTTGTACAACCTAGGGTTAGTTTTAGGCTGCCTTGGGACGTCCTCCCACCTCCTTGGCCGCCACCCCTTACTCCTATATAAGTAGATCCATCTAGTAGCTTTTTCCTGGGGATTTGTTTAGTTAAAAGTTAGCCATTGCAACTTCGTGTACTTCGTTTGTGTCCAACGACCAGACCAAGACCGCTTACGGATCCCCACCATTATCAATACTTCATATATATTTGCAATATTCAGATTGCTTTATCATATTCTTGCTCGTTCTTCGATTGCTTGCAGGAATAGACCTTTGTGGTCAGGCTGACCGTGCTTCCGGCATCGTCAGTAACCTCAGGAGATTGGTTTAGCGATTGCTAAGGCGCAACGTCGTGCACATTTGTAGTCGGATCGTCAAAGTCGTCTCCACCCAATCGATAGTTATCATCTCATCGAAAGATCGATAGAGGTGGGGATCCGAAAGCGGTCTTGGTCTGGTCGTTGGACACAAACGAAGTACACGAAGTTGCAATGGCTAACTTTTAACTAAACAAATCCCAAGGAAAAAGCTACTAGATGGATCTACTTATATAGGAGTAAGGGGTGGCGGCCAAGGAGGTGGGAGGACGTCCCAAGGCAGCCTAAAACTAACCCTAGGTCGTACAAGGCTCATGGGCCCAAGTGGAGGTGATGCAACACCTTTGGACTTGTAGTTTGACTCGGATTCTGCTGCAGCGTCAGATTGTTTCGTCAATAACTCATAGCTCCGGATGAATTTTAAGGTGAATCCAATTGGGTTGGAAAGAGCACGAAATCTACTTTCCACCAAAAAAAAGAATCACCCAATTCGGAGTCCGTATGAAAAAGTTCTTGGCGTTTTGAGTCAGGTATGTCTGTGCAGTCCGAATCTGAATCCAGAATGTGAGAGACTTGGACTCTATCTTCTCTTGGCCCAAAAGTGACGTGAGAGGACTTTTTGAACAGCAACTAAACTTCTCTTTTTCCCTTATCTTCATATGTGAATTGTACAAATGTCCCATACACCTGCAATTAGACATGACACAAAAGTTTGTGAAGTATTTTTGTCGTGGATGACACAAATAAATTATTGCATAGTTTGCATTAGAAATAACCTCACAAATATACATGTATGCAATATTTTTGGTCGTATCCAAGGTAGTCATGTCCTCATCATCCTCCCCTTCTTGAAAACAAAGCCGTCCCCGGCGTTGCTTAATCTGAAATGTGGCTAACAAAAGAGACAAGGTGTACATGTTGTATATGTATATGTCATCCATTTTTACTTCCCTTGATTTTTGCACATATGACACATGTATACATGAGTAACTTTCATAGTTCATAAAATGTAAAGCCAAAATATTATCACAAGTATTAGAAGACATGAAAATATTGCAACTCAATTTGCACATATAAGTGAAGCTCTTATTCATATCAAAGGATTGACAATGTTCATCATTAAACCATCCCAACATTGGTGAATAAACCTTACTTGCATCAAATTTACATGCTACAACATGCTTAAATAAGCAAACATGCAATAAGTCATTTGAGACAAAATCATCACCAAGATTAGAGGTCATATCAAAATGATTAAACATTGTTTCTTTTGCATCAACAGTTAATTCATTGGGTGCACTCAAAATTGTTGATACTTCAACTCTTTGATCACATGACGCATTCATGACAGTAACACAATTCTCTAAAATAGCTGGTGTGCTCAAATCAATAGGTAACACAACACATGATGTTTTCAAGTTAACTAGGCATGCATCATTCTCATGTGAAAGTTGAAAATCTGTACCTTTGTCATTACCTCTTATGATCAACTCAGACGATGTAGGCACTCTTGGAGGTGATGTGTCACATGATGGAGATGATGTAGTCCTCGCAACAACGGATGTGGTTGTCATAGTACGCCTAGTAGTTGAAGAAACATCTGTATCAACACTTGGAATGTGCACCGTGCGCTTGTTCTCCTTGTGGCCAACACGTTGTTTTATTTCCTGTTCAGCTTTGCAAGCAAGACGAAACAAATGGTCCATAGGATAACACTCTTCATGAATTAGAATCTCTTGAATATCGCAGTTTAATCCTCCCCAAAATCTATCCATAAAATCTTCTTCACTTTCTTCTAAAAATGAGTGCAATAATGTAGTTTGTAAATCATCATAATATTTTGTTACGGTGTCACTACCTTGTTTTAAATGTTATAGTTTTTTAATCATGCCACGAGTATAATGAACATCTACGAATCTATCTCTCATGACATGTTTTAAACCATCCCAATTAGTAGGTATATAATCAGGGTTTAACCGACAGTATTCACTCCACCAAACTAAAGCAAAGCTACTGAAAGTACTAACCGCGGCTTGAAATTTTCCACGCTCATCAAAATTATGGGAAGCAAATATAGCATTAATTTCGTACTCCCATTCAATATATAAATCAGGCCTAAAACGACCAGTAAATGGTGGCATGGAAACATTAACCTGATTATGTGCATTCTGATGTTGTTGCTCCTCTTGTGACGGTTGTTGTATTTTCTTAGGTGATGGCAAATCTCCCACGATCGATGAAGCCCAAGAACTAACAACTCCGGAACCTGCCATAGTTAGTAGAAAACAAGAAACAAAATCCAAGAATAATGTTCCTATGAACTACTAGGATGTGGTGGTAAAACGCTCACAGTGTAGCAAATATCAATATCTTACAAGTTCTTACCATGCAGCAGGTGGTGACAGGCAACCAGCGGTGTCAAATAACTCCGAAGATTGAGTAAAACGATTGCCAGGAGAACGTACGTATACACGGTGTAGAAATATGTGGAGCTTGGAAGGCTTAAATATTTGGTAGCAAAAGATTAGCAATAATCAATTCAGAGATGCAATGTTGAATAAACGCTCAACGACGGACTGTGCTGGTCCTAGGCTAGACCGGACTAGAGACGCGAGCCTAGAACACTAATGAGGTCACGGTGTTGCACAACTAGCATCAATAAAAGGATATGCAGTAGCTCTGGACAGCAAGATATAAGTGAAGATCACAATGGCAGTAAAGATAATGATGAGAAACAACTACCAAGTAGGATATACCAACAACTTTCTCTCCAACTTTCCTCTGGAAAAGTTTTTGCCAATTTTCTGATAATTTTTTCTCAAGAATGGCACTGACTCAAGCTTTCAAATGCAAAAAGAATCACTCAATTCCGAGTTGATATGAGGAGTCAAAAATTCTAAAACTGGCCTGAAAAACTGGAACAAGCTGTGTTCATGAACTTCGGAGGGCAAAAAGACCTATTTAGAAGCCGATTTTGAGGTGTCAAATATTGAACTAGCTTCTGCAACTATTTAGATGCGGCTCATCGCTAGCTTTAAAATGAGTACTTACGGAGCGAAAACGGAATTCGTATGAGGAAGATACGTCTGTTTTACTGAACAGTGCGCAAAACAGATTCGAATCCGAATTCAGGTACGAGAGTGAGTCTAGATAGATCCGAAATTTGTGCTTTTTTTTCTTCTCTCTTTTTTTTATCTCACTTTTTTTTTCTTTCTCTCTTTTTCTTTCTCTCTTTTTCTTTCTCTAACTTTTTTTTTTACTTTTTTTTCTCTCTTTTTTCTCTCTCCCTCTTTCCAAAACAAACTAGATAAGATGTAGATTGGATCAAGCACAGATGTGAACGACCTCAACTATGATTATGACAATGAACAGTGGGTAGCACGATGTGGAAATTGATGGATGGGATGGTGGACAGCGGAAGGAATAACGATGCAGCGGCGGCGTGACTAATGTGAACAGAACTCGAAACTCTAAACGAACTAGACACTAAGACCAGCAACTGAACACGACGATGCAACCGATAATTCAATAATGCAAACAATGAAAAGAAAATTGCAAAGGCTCAGACTGGCTTGGACAAAGGATGAATAGATCTAACTTTTTTTTGTGGCTTTTTCTTGAACAATAGGTAAGAAAATAAATCTAATCTAGGGAAAACTGGAAATTCTCACCGAGCAACCTGAAAACTGATACCACTTGATAGAGGCGAGGGTGTCCCGATCTTTCGATGAGATGATAGCTATCGATTTGGTGGAGTCGACTTTGACGATCCGACTACAAACGTGCACGACGTTGCGCCTTAGCAATCGCTAAACCAATCTCCCGAGGTTACTGACGATGCTGAAAGCACGATCAGCCTGACCACGAAGGTCTATTCCTGCACGCAATCGAAGAACAAGCAAGAATATGATAATGCAATCTGAATATTGCGAATATAGATGAAGTATTGATAAAGGTGGGGATCCGGAAGCGGTCTTGGTCTGGTCGTTGGACACAAACGAAGTACACGAAGTTGCAATGGCTAACTTTTAACTAAACAAATCCCAAGCAAAAAGCTACTAGATGGATCTACTTATATAGGAGCAAGGGGTGGCGGCCAAGGAGGTGGGAGGACGTCCCAAGGCAGCCTAAAACTAACCCTAGGTCGTACAAGGCCAATGGGCCCAAGTGGAGGTGATGCAACACCTTTGGACTTGTAGTTTGACTCGGATTCTGCTTCAGCGTCAGATTGTTTTGACGACAACTCAACGCTCCGGATGAATTTGAAGGTGAAACCAATTGGGTTAGAAAGAGCACGAAATCTACTTTCCAACAAAAAAAGAATCACCCAATTCGGAGTCCGTATGAAATAGTTCTTGGCGTTTTGAGTCAGGTATATCTGTGCAGTCCGAATCTGAATCCAGAACGTGAGAGACTTGGACTCTATCTTCTCTTGGCCCAAAAGTGACGTGAGAGGACTTTTTGAACAGCACCTAAACTTCTTTTTTTCCCTTATCTTCATATGTGAATTGTACAAATGTCCCATACACCTCACAAATATACATGTATGCAATATTTTTGGTCATATCCAAGGTAGTCATGTCCTCATCATCCTCCCCTTCTTGAAAACAAAGCCGTCCTCGGCGTTGCTTAAGCTGAAATGTGGCTAACAAAAGAGACAAGGTGTACATGTTGTATATGTATATGTCATCCAGTTTTACTTCCCTTAGTTTTTGCATATATGACACATGTATACATGAGTAACCTTCATAGTTCATAAAATCTAAAGCCAAAATATTATCACAAGTATTAGAAGACATGAAAATATTGTAACTCAATTTGCACATATAAGTGAAGCTCTTATTCATATCAAAGGATTGACAATGTTCATCATTAAACCATCCCAACATTGGTGAATAAACCTTACTTGCATCAAATTTACATGCTACAACATGCTTAAATAAGCAAACATGCAATAAGTCATTTGACACAAAATCATCACCAAGATTAGAGGTCATATCAAAATGCTTAAACATTGTTTCTTTTGCATCAACAGTTAATTCAATGGGTGCACTCAAAATTGTTGATACTTCAACTCTTTGATCACATGACGCATTCATGACACTAACACAATTCTCTAAAATAGTTGGTGTGCTCAAATCAATAGGTAACACAACACATGATGTATTCAAGTTAACTAGGCATGCATCATTCTCATGTGAAAGTTGAAAATCTGTACCTTTGTCATTACCTCTTATGATCAACTCAGACGATGTAGGCACTCTTGGAGGTGATGTGTCACATGATGGAGATGATGTAGTCCTCGCAACAACGGATGTGGTTGTCATATTACGCCTAGTAGTTGAAGAAACATCTGTATCAACACTTGGAATGTGCACCGTGAGCTTGTTCTCCTTGTGGCCAACACGTCGTTTTATTTCCTGTTCAGCTTTGCAAGCAAGACGAAACAAATGGTCCATAGGATAACACTCTTCATGAATTAGAATCTCTTGAATATCACAGTTTAATCCTCCCCAAAATCTATCCATAAAATCTTCTTCACTTTCTTCTAAAAATGAGTGCAATAATGTAGTTTGTAAATCATCATAGTATTTTGTTACCGTGTCAGTGCCTTGTTTTAAATGTTGTAATTTTTTAATCATGCCACGAGTATAATAAACATCAACGAATCTATCTCTCATGACAAGTTTTAAATCATCCCAAGTAGTAGGTATAAGATCAGGGTTTAACCGACAATATTCACTCCACCAAACTAAAGCAAAGCTACTAAAAGTACTAACCGCAGCTTGAAATTTTCCACGCTCATCAAAATTATGGGAAGCAAATATAGCATTTATTTCGTACTCCCATTCAATATATAAATCAGGCCTAAAACGGCCAGTAAATGGTGGCATGGAAACTTTAACCTGATTATGTGCATTCTGATGTAATTGCTCCTCTTGTGGCGGTTGTTGTATTTTCTTAGGTGATGGCAAATCTCCCATGATCGATGAAGCCCAAGAACTAACAACTCCGGAACCTGCCATAGTTAGTAGAAAACAAGAAACAAAATCCAAGAATAATGTTCCTATGAACTACTAGGATGTGGTGGTAAAACGCTCACAGTGTAGCAAATATCAATATCTTACAAGTTCTTACCATGCAGCAGGTGGTGACAGGCAACCAGCGGTGTCAAATAACTCCGAAGATTGAGTAAAACGATTGCCAGGGGAACGTACATATACACGGTGTAGAAATATGTGGAGCTTGGAAGGCTTAAATATTTGGTAGCAAAAGATTAGCAATAATCAATTCAGAGATGCAATGTTGAATAAACGCTCAACGACGGTACTGTGCTGGTCCTAGGCTAGACCGGACTAGAGACGCGAGCCTAGAACACTAATGAGGTCACGGCGTAGCACAACTAGCATCAATAAAGGATATGAAGTAGCTCTGGATAGCAAGATATAAGTGAAGATCACAATGGCAGTAAAGATAATGATGAGAAACAACTACCAAGTAGCATATACCAACAATTCTCTCTCCAACTTTACTCTATAAAAGTTTGTGCCAATTTTATGATAATTTTTCTCAAGAATGGCACTGACTCAAGCTTTCAAATGCAAAAAGAATCACTCAATTCCGAGTTGATATGAGGAGTCAAAAAATTTTAAAACTGGCCTGAAAAACTGGAACAAGCTGTGTTCGCGAACTTCGGAGGGCAAAAAGACCTATTTAGAAGCCGATTTGAGGTGTCAAATATTGAACTAGCTTCCGCAACTATTTAGATGCGGCTCGTCGCTAGCTTTAATTTGAGTACTCACGGAGCCAAAACAGACTTCGTATGAAAAAGATATGCCTGTTTTACTGAACACTGCGCAAAATAGATTCCAATCCGAATTCAGCTACGAGATTGAGTCTAGATAGATCCGAATTTTGTTTTTTTTTCTTCTCTCTTTTTTTTTCACACTTTTTTCTTTTTCTTTCTCTCTTTTTTTCTCTAACTTTTTTTTTACTTTTTTTTCTCTCTTTTTTCTCTCTCCCTCTTTCCAAAACAAACTAGATAAGATGTAGATTGGATCAAGCACAGATGTGAACGACCTCAACTATGATTATGACAATGAACAGTGGGTAGCACGATGTGGAAATTGATGGATGGGATGGTGGACAGCGGAAGGAATAACGATGCAGCGACGGCGTGACCACTTGATAGAGGCGAGGGTGTCCCGATCTTTCGATGAGATGATAGCTATCGTTTTTGGTGGAGTAGACTTTGACGATCCGACTACGAACGTGCGAGGACGTCGCGCCTTAGCAATCGCTAAACCAACTCCGAGAGGTTATTGACCACGCCGGAGCACAATCAACCTGACCACGAGGGTCTATCTCCTGCAAGCAAACGAAGAACAAGCAAGAAACTAAGATTTGCAATCTGGATATTGCGAATATAAGATGAAAGCTTTATTGATCAAGGCGGGGTTCTGTGACGTCTTGGTCTGGTCGTTGAACACAAACGAAGTACGCGAAGTTGCAGCTATGGCGAACTTTTAATCTAAACAAAACCCAAAGTCTAAACGGTGCCCTAAGGGCTGTATATATGGAGGAAGAGGAGGGGATTTCGTGGCCCTTGAAGGAGGGGTCCGAAACCAACCCTATCTCTTGTTTCCCCACATATACGGACTCTAAAAACAGCCTATACTCAAGTATTTCGAAATTACATGGGCCTGGCCCAATAATAAGGTGACGCAGCACCTATAATAGCCTCTGGACGAAATTTATGAAGTGACATCTTGTATATTTCGTCCAAGGCTTCCTGCACTCATTATGGTGGCTTCAAAGTCCTGAAATCATCACTTGTAACTCCGTTCTTGTTCCCCTTGTGCATGCCATCATCTCCATGCTTGAACTTGCTCCAAGGTTCCTCTTTCTTGTCCAAGCTAGGCCCTTCATTTGTAAGCAAAACAAATGTATCCAATTTAGGCAGCATCATATTCTCATGAACTTTAGAATCATTACCAAGAAACGAAAGTACCTGATATTTTAATTGGCGTGCGCGAGCTCTAGTAATTGGTCCAGTATGTATAGAAGCAGGGGCTGTGGGTGTAACAATGGTATTGATGTCCTCATCATCTTTTTTTCTTTTTTTTTTTGCTCCGCAACAATTTTTTTTCGAAAAAGTCAACAAATGGTCTAAAAACTGCCTAGCCAGAATTTTCCAGACTTAGTTTTTTTTTTTGAAACTGGAACTATTTTTCTTCTACGGGTAGCACGAAAATTGGGGAATCCGACTTGTTCACGACTCGCAGTATCGCGTGATCTGGAACTCTAAAATAAAGGAATAAATACTGGACTCGGACTAGGACTGGTGGCAGAGATGAATATGGTGGAACTCGGACTGGTGATGGTATATGACGGTAGTATATGTGGACTCGGATTGGTGGTGGTATATGGACTCGGATCGGTGGTGGTATATGGACTCAGAGAAATAGCAGATAAGCTGTGGTGGTATATGGTAGGGGCGATGATGATGGTGCGGCGGCGGCGTGACAACTTGTGAACAGAACTCGAAACTCTAAAGAACTAGATGCTAAGACCAGCAACTTGACACGACGATGCAACCGCAAATTCAACAAAGCAAAAACCCTAAAAAGATTATGCAAAGGCTCAGATTGGTTCGGATATGATGAACTAACCCTAATTTTTTTTTGTGGCTTTTTTTTTGGACAATACGTAAGAAAATAAATCTAATCTAGGGAAAACTGGAAATTCTCACCGAGCAACCTGAAAACTGATACCACTTGTGATGAGGACATGAATACCTTGGATACGACCAAAAATATTGCATACATGTATATTTGTGAGGTGATTTCTAATGCAAACTATGCAATAATTTATTTGTGTCATCCAGGACAAAAATACTTCACAAACTTTTGTGTCATGTCTAATTGCAGGTGTATGGGACATTTGTACAATTCACATATGAAGATAAGGGAAAACGAGAAGTTTAGGTGCTGTTCAAAAAGTCCTCTCACGTCACTTTTGGGCCAAGAGAAGATAGAGTCCAAGTCTCTCACGTTCTGGATTCAGATTCGGACTGCACAGACATACCTGACTCAAAACGCCAAGAACTTTTTCATACGGACTCCGAATTGGGTGATTCTTTTTTTGTTGGAAAGTAGATTTCGTGCTCTTTCCAACCCAATTGGATTCACCTTAAAATTCATCCGGAGCTATGAGTTATTGACGAAACAATCTGACGCTGCAGCAGAATCCGAGTCAAACTACAAGTCCAAAGGTGTTGCATCACCTCCACTTGGGCCCATGAGCCTTGTACGACCTAGGGTTAGTTTTAGGCTGCCTTGGGACGTCCTCCCACCTCCTTGGCCGCCACCCCTTACTCCTATTGATAGAGGCGAGGGGGTGTCCCGATCTTTCGATGAGATGATAGCTATCGATTTGGTGGAGTCGACTTATATAGGAGTAAGGGGTGGCGGCCAAGGAGGTGGGAGGACGTCCCAAGGCAGCCTAAAACTAACCCTAGGTCGTACAAGGCTCATGGGCCCAAGTGGAGGTGATGCAACACCTTTGGACTTGTAGTTTGACTCGGATTCTGCTACAGCGTCAGATTGTTTCGTCGATAACTCATAGCTCCGGATGAATTTTAAGGTGAATCCAATTGGGTTGGAAAGAGCACGAAATCTACTTTCCAACAAAAAAAGAATCACCCAATTCGGAGTCCGTATGAAAAAGTTCTTGGCGTTTTGAGTCAGGTATGTCTGTGCAGTCCGAATCTGAATCCAGAACGTGAGAGACTTGGACTCTATCTTCTCTTGGCCCAAAAGTGACGTGAGAGGACTTTTTGAAAAGCACCTAAACTTCTCGTTTTCCCTTATCTTCATATGTGAATTGTACAAATGTCTCATACACCTGCAATTAGACATGGCACAAAAGTTTGTGAAGTATTTTTGTCCTGGATGACACAAATAAATTATTGCATAGTTTGCATTAGAAATCACCTCACAAATATACATGTATGCAATATTTTTGGTCGTATCCAAGGTATTCATGTCCTCATCACGGCGTTGCACAACTAGCATCAATAAAGGATATGAAGTAGATCTGGACAGCAAGATATAAGTGAAGATCACAATGGCAGTAAAGATAATGATGAGAAACAACTACCAAGTAGGATATACCAACAACTTTCTCTCCAACTTTCCTCTGGAAAAGTTTTTGCCAATTTTCTGATAATTTTTTCTCAAGTATGGCACTGACTCAAGCTTTCAAATGCAAAAAGAATCACTCAATTCCGAGTTGATATGAGGAGTCAAAAATTCTAAAACTGGCCTGAAAAACTGGAACAAGCTGTGTTCATGAACTTCGAAGGGCAAAAAGACCTATTTAGAAGCCGATTTTGAGGTATCAAATATTGAACTAGCTTCTGCAACTATTTAGATGCGGCTCATCGCTAGCTTTAATTTGAGTACTCACGGAGCGAAAACGGAATTCGTATGAGGAAGATACGTCTGTTTTACTGAACAGTGCGCAAAACAGATTCGAATCCGAATTCAGGTACGAGAGTGAGTCTAGATAGATCCGAAATTTGTGCTTTTTTTTCTTCTCTCTTTTTTTTTATCTCACTTTTTTTTTCTTTCTCTCTTTTTCTTTCTCTCTTTTTCTTTCTCTAACTTTTTTTTTTACTTTTTTTTCTCTCTTTTTTCTCTCTCCCTCTTTCCAAAACAAACTAGATAAGATGTAGATTGGATCAAGCACAGATGTGAACGACCTCAACTATGATTATGACAATGAACAGTGGGTAGCACGATGTGGAAATTGATGGATGGGATGGTGGACAGCGGAAGGAATAACGATGCAGCGGCGGCGTGACTAATGTGAACAGAACTCGAAACTCTAAACGAACTAGACACTAAGACCAGCAACTGAACACGACGATGCAACCGATAATTCAATAATGCAAACAATGAAAAGAAAATTGCAAAGGCTCAGACTGGCTTGGACAAAGGATGAATAGATCTAACTTTTTTTTGTGGCTTTTTCTTGAACAATAGGTAAGAAAATAAATCTAATCTAGGAAAAACTGGAAATTCTCACCGAGCAACCTGAAAACTGATACCACTTGATAGAGGCGAGGGTGTCCCGATCTTTCGATGAGATGGTAACTATCGATTTGGTGGAGCCGACTTTGACGATCCGACTACAAACGTGCACGACGTTGCGCCTTAGCAATCGCTAAACCAATCTCCTGAGGTTACTGACGATGCTGGAAGCACGATCAGCCTGACCACGAAGGTCTATTCCTGCACGCAATCGAAGAACAAGCAAGAATATGATAATGCAATCTGAATATTGCGAATATAGATGAAGTATTGATAATGGTGGGGATCCGAAAGCGGTCTTGGTTTGGTCGTTGGACACAAACGAAGTACACGAAGTTGCAATGGCTAACTTTTAACTAAACAAATCCCAAGGAAAAAGCTACTAGATGGATCTACTTATATAGGAGTAAGGGGTGGCGGCCAAGGAGGTGGGAGGACGTCCCAAGGCAGCCTAAAACTAACCCTAGGTCGTACAAGGCTCATGGGCCCAAGTGGAGGTGATGCAACACCTTTGGACTTGTAGTTTGACTCGGATTCTGATGCAGCGTCAGATTGTTTCGTCAATAACTCATAGCTCCGGATGAATTTTAAGGTGATTCCAATTGGGTTGGAAAGAGCACGAAATCTACTTTCCAACAAAAAAAGAATCACCCAATTCGGAGTCCGTATGAAAAAGTTCTTGGCGTTTTGAGTCAGGTATGTCTGTGCAGTCCGAATCTGAATCCAGAACGTGAGAGACTTGGACTCTATCTTCTCTTGGCCCAAAAGTGACGTGAGATGACTTTTTGAACAGCACATAAACTTCTCTTTTTCCCTTATGTTCATATGTGGATTGTACAAATCTCCCATACACCTGCAATTAGACATGGTACAAAAGTTTGTGAAGTATTTTTGTCTTGGATGACATAAATAAATTATTGCATAGTTTGCATTAGAAATCACCTCACAAATATACATGTATGCAATATTTTTGGTCATATCCAAGGTAGTCATGTCCTCATCATCCTCCCCTTCTTGAAAACAAAGCCGTCCTCGGCGTTGCTTAAGCTGAAATGTGGCTAACAAAAGAGACAAGGTGTACATGTTGTATATGTATATGTCATCCAGTTTTACTTCCCTTAGTTTTTGCATATATGACACATGTATACATGAGTAACCTTCATAGTTCATAAAATCTAAAGCCAAAATATTATCACAAGTATTAGAAGACATGAAAATATTGTAACTCAATTTGCACATATAAGTGAAGCTCTTATTCATATCAAAGGATTGACAATGTTCATCATTAAACCATCCCAACATTGGTGAATAAACCTTACTTGCATCAAATTTACATGCTACAACATGCTTAAATAAGTAAACATGCAATAAGTCATTTGACACAAAATCGTCACCAAGATTAGAGGTCATATCAAAATGATTAAACATTGTTTCTTTTGCATCAACAGTTAATTCAATGGGTGCACTCAAAATTGTTGATACTTCAACTCTTTGATCACATGACGCATTCATGACACTAACACAATTCTCTAAAATAGTTGGTGTGCTCAAATCAATAGGTAACACAACACATGATGTATTCAAGTTAACTAGGCATGCATCATTCTCATGTGAAAGTTGAAAATCTGTACCTTTGTCATTACCTCTTATGATCAACTCAGACGATGTAGGCACTCTTGGAGGTGATGTGTTACATGATGGAGATGATGTAGTCCTCGCAACAACGGATGTGGTTGTCATAGTACGCCTAGTAGTTGAAGAAACATCTGTATCAACACTTGGAATGTGCACCGTGCGCTTGTTCTCCTTGTGGCCAACACGTCGTTTTATTTCCTGTTCAGCTTTGCAAGCACGACGAAACAAATGGTCCATAGGATAACACTCTTCATGAATTAGAATCTCTTGAATATCACAGTTTAATCCTCCCCAAAATCTATCCATAAAATCTTCTTCACTTTCTTCTAAAAATGAGTGCAATAATGTAGTTTGTAAATCATCATAGTATTTTGTTACCGTGTCAGTGCCTTGTTTTAAATGTTGTAATTTTTTAATCATGCCACGAGTATAATAAACATCAACGAATCTATCTCTCATGACAAGTTTTAAATCATCCCAAGTAGTAGGTATAAGATCAGGGTTTAACCGACAATATTCACTCCACCAAACTAAAGCAAAGCTACTAAAAGTACTAACCGCAGCTTGAAATTTTCCACGCTCATCAAAATTATGGGAAGCAAATATAGCATTTATTTCGTACTCCCATTCAATATATAAATCAGGCCTAAAACGGCCAGTAAATGGTGGCATGGAAACTTTAACCTGATTATGTGCATTCTGATGTAATTGCTCCTCTTGTGGCGGTTGTTGTATTTTCTTAGGTGATGGCAAATCTCCCATGATCGATGAAGCCCAAGAACTAACAACTCCGGAACCTGCCATAGTTAGTAGAAAACAAGAAACAAAATCCAAGAATAATGTTCCTATGAACTACTAGGATGTGGTGGTAAAACGCTCACAGTGTAGCAAATATCAATATCTTACAAGTTCTTACCATGCAGCAGGTGGTGACAGGCAACCAGCGGTGTCAAATAACTCCGAAGATTGAGTAAAACGATTGCCAGGGGAACGTACATATACACGGTGTAGA
Organism: Thinopyrum elongatum; assembly: GCA_011799875.1. NCBI lineage: Eukaryota > Viridiplantae > Streptophyta > Magnoliopsida > Poales > Poaceae > Thinopyrum > Thinopyrum elongatum. The sequence continues at coordinate 264,567,324 of CM022299.1, forward strand.
AATATGTGGAGCTTGGAAGGCTTAAATATTTGGTAGCAAAAGATTAGCAATAACCAATTCAGAGATGCAATGTTGAATAAACGCTCAACGACGGTACTGTGCTGGTCCTAGGCTAGACCGGACTAGAGACGCGAGCCTAGAACACTAATGAGGTCACGACGTTGCACAACTAGCATCAATAAAGGATATGAAGTAGCTCTGGGCAGCAAGATATAAGTGAAGATCACAATGGCAGTAAAGATAATGATGAGAAACAACTACGAAGTAGGATATACCAACAATTTTCTCTCCAACTTTCCTCTGGAAAAGTTTTTGCCAATTTTCTGATAATTTTTTCTCAAGAATGGCACTGACTCAAGCTTTCAAATGCAAAAAGAATCACCCAACAAACTAGATAAGATGCAGATTGGATCAAGCGAAGATATGAACGACGTCAGCTATGATTATGACAATGAACGGTGGGTAGCACGTGGTGGAATTTGATGGATGAGAGGCTGTCTTTGCGAAATTCGAAGGCCAAAAAGCCCTATTTAGAAGCCGATTTTGAGGTGTCAAATATTGAACTAGCTGATGCAACTATTTAGATGCGTCTCGTCGCTAGCTTTAATTTGAGTACTCACGGAGCCAAAACGGACTTCGTATGAAAAAGACATGCCTGTTTTACTCAACACTGCGCAAAACAGATTCCAATCCGAATTCAGCTACGAGATTGAGTCTAGATAGATCCGAATTTTGTATTTTTTTTTCTTCTCTCTTTTTTTTTCTCACACTTTTTCTTTTCTTTTTCTTTCTCTCTTTTTTTTTCTGACTTTTTTTTACCTTTTTTTTCTCTCTCTTTTTTTTTCTGTCTTTTTTTTCCTCTCTCCCTCTTTTCAAAACAAACTAGATAAGATGCAGATTGGATCAAGCAAAGATGTGAACGACCTCAACTATGATTATGACAATGAACGGTGGGTAGCACGTGGTAGAAATTGACGAATGGGATGCTGGATAGCGAAAAGAATAATGATGCAGCGGCGGCGTGACTAATGTGAACAGAACTCGAAACTCTAAAGGAACTAGACACTAAGACCAGCAACTCGACACGACGATGCAACCGATAATTCAATAATGCAAACAATGAAAAGAAAATTGCAAAGGCTCAGACTGGCTTGGACAAAGGATGAATAGATCTAACTTATTTTTTTGTGGCTTTTTCCTGGACAATAGGTAAGAAAATAAATCTAACCTAGAGAAAACTGGAAATTCTCACCGAGCAACCTGAAAACTGATACCACTTGATAGAGGAGGGGGTGTCCCGATCTTTCGATGAGATGATAGCTATCGATTTGGTGGAGTCGACTTTGAAGATCCGACTACAAACGTGCACGACGTTGCGCCTTAGCAATCGCTAAACCAATCTCCCGAGGTTACTGACGATACTGAAAGCACGATCAGGCTGACCACGAAGGTCTATTCCTGCACGCAATCGAAGAACAAGCAAGAATATGATAATGCAATCTGAATATTGCGAATATAGATGAAGTATTGATAGAGGTGGGGATCCGAAAGCGGTCTTGGTTTGGTCGTTGGACACAAACGAAGTACACGAAGTTGCAATGGCTAACTTTTAACTAAACAAATCCCAAGGAAAAAGCTACTAGATGGATCTACTTATATAGGAGTAAGGGGTGGCGGCCAAGGAGGTGGGAGGACGTCCCAAGGCAGCCTAAAACTAACCCTAGGTCGTACAAGGCTCATGGGCCCAAGTGGAGGTGATGCAACACCTTTGGACTTGTAGTTTGACTCGGATTCTGCTGCAGCGTCAGATTGTTTCGTCAATAACTCATAGCTCCGGATGAATTTTAAGGTGAATCCAATTGGGTTGGAAAGAGCACGAAATCTACTTTCCAACAAAAAAAGAATCACCCAATTCGGAGTCCGTATGAAAAAGTTCTTGGCGTTTTGAGTCAGGTATGTCTGTGCAGTCCGAATCTGAATCCAGAACGTGAGAGACTTGGACTCTATCTTCTCTTGGCCCAAAAGTGACGTGAGAGGACTTTTTGAACAGCAACTAAACTTCTCTTTTTCCCTTATCTTCATATGTGAATTGTACAAATGTCCCATACACCTGCAATTAGACATGACACAAAAGTTTGTGAAGTATTTTTGTCGTGGATGAAACAAATAAATTATTGCATAGTTTGCATTAGAAATCACCTCACAAATATACATGTATGCAATATTTTTGGTCGTATCCAAGGTAGTCATGTCCTCATCATCCTCCCCTTCTTGAAAACAAAGCCGTCCCCGGCGTTGCTTAATCTGAAATGTGGCTAACAAAAGAGACAAGGTGTACATGTTGTATATGTATATGTCATCCATTTTTACTTCCCTTGATTTTTGCACATATGACACATGTATACATGAGTAACTTTCATAGTTCATAAAATGTAAAGCCAAAATATTATCACAAGTATTAGAAGACATGAAAATATTGCAACTCAATTTGCACATATAAGTGAAGCTCTTATTCATATCAAAGGATTGACAATGTTCATCATTAAACCATCCCAACATTGGTGAATAAACCTTACTTGCATCAAATTTACATGCTACAACATGCTTAAATAAGCAAACATGCAATAAGTCATTTGACACAAAATCATCACCAAGATTAGAGGTCATATCAAAATGATTAAACATTGTTTCTTTTGCATGAACAGTTAATTCATTGGGTGCACTCAAAATTGTTGATACTTCAACTCTTTGATCACATGACGCATTCATGACAGTAACACAATTCTCTAAAATAGCTGGTGTGCTCAAACCAATAGGTAACACAACACATGATGTTTTCAAGTTAACTAGGCATGCATCATTCTCATGTGAAAGTTGAAAATCTGTACCTTTGTCATTACCTCTTATGATCAACTCAGACGATGTAGGCACTCTTGGAGGTGATGTGTCACATGATGGAGATGATGTAGTCCTCGCAACAACGGATGTGGTTGTCATAGTACGCCTAGTAGTTGAAGAAACATCTGTATCAACACTTGGAATATGCACCGTGCGCTTGTTCTCCTTGTGGCCAACACGTCGTTTTATTTCCTGTTCAGCTTTGCAAGCAAGACGAAACAAATGGTCCATAGGATAACACTCTTCATGAATTAGAATCTCTTGAATATCACAGTTTAATCCTCCCCAAAATCTATCCATAAAATCTTCTTCACATTCTTCTAAAAATGAGTGCAATAATGTAGTTTGTAAATCATCATAGTATTTTGTTACCGTGTCAGTGCCTTGTTTTAAATGTTGTAATTTTTTAATCATGCCACGAGTATAATAAACATCAACGAATCTATCTCTCATGACAAGTTTTAAATCATCCCAAGTAGTAGGTATAAGATCAGGGTTTAACCGACAATATTCACTCCACCAAACTAAAGCAAAGCTACTAAAAGTACTAACCGCAGCTTGAAATTTTCCACGCTCATCAAAATTATGTGATAGAGGCGAGGGTGTCCCGATCTTTCGATGAGATGATAGCTATCGTTTTTGGTGGAGTAGACTCTGACGATCTGACTACGAACGTGCGAGGACGTCGCGCCTTAGCAATCGCTAAACCAACTCCGAGAGGTTATTGACCACGCCGGAGCACAATCAACCTGACCACGAGGGTCTATCTCCTGCAAGCAAACGAAGAACAAGCAAGAAACTAAGATTTGCAATCTGGATATTGCGAATATAAGATGAAAGCTTTATTGATCAAGGTGGGGTTCTGTGACGTCTTGGTCTGGTCGTTGAACACAAACGAAGTACGCGAAGTTGCAGCTATGGCGAACTTTTAATCTAAACAAAACCCAAAGTCTAAACGGTGCCCTAAGGGCTGTATATATGGAGGAAGAGGCGGGGATTTCGTGGCCCTTGAAGGAGGGGTCCGAAACCAACCCTATCTCTTGTTTCCCCACACATACGGACTCTAAAAACAGCCTATACTCAAGTATTTCGAAATTACATGGGCCTGGCCCAATAATAAGGTGACGCAGCACCTATAATAGCCTCTGGACGAAATTTATGAAGTGACATCTTGTATATTTCGTCCAAGGCTTCCTGCACTCATTATGGTGGCTTCAAAGTCCTAAAATCATCACTTGTAACTCCGTTCTTGTTCCCCTTGTGCATGCCATCATCTCCATGCTTGAACTTGCTCCAAGGTTCCTCTTTCTTGTCCAAGCTAGGCCCTTCATTTGTAAGCAAAACAAATGTATCCAATTTAGGCAGCATCATATTCTCATGAACTTTAGAATCATTACCAAGAAACGAAAGTACCTGATATTTTAATTAGCGTGCGCGAGCTCGAGTAATTGGTCCAGTATGTTACACCCACAGCCCCTGCTTCTATACATACTGGACCAATTACTCGAGCTCGCGCCGTGATTTGGTGGAGTCGACGAGCGAAGCGTGTTCCTCTTGAGGATGGCCAAATGATAGAGGCGGGGGTGTCCCGATCTTTCGATGAGATGATAGCTATCGATTTGGTGGAGTCGACTTTGACGATCCGACTACAAACGTGCACGACGTTGCGCCTTAGCAATCGCTAAACCAATCTCCCGAGGTTACTGACGATACTGAAAGCACGATCAGCCTGACCACGAAGGTCTATTCCTGCACGCAATCGAAGAACAAGCAAGAATATGATAATGCAATCTGAATATTGCGAATATAGATGAAGTATTGATAGAGGTGGGGATCCGAAAGCGGTCTTGGTCTGGTCGTTGGACACAAACGAAGTACACGAAGTTGCAATGGCTAACTTTTAACTAAACAAATCCCAAGCAAAAAGCTACTAGATGGATCTACTTATATAGGAGCAAGGGGTGGCGGCCAAGGAGGTGGGAGGACGTCCCAAGGCAGCCTAAAACTAACCCTAGGTCGTACAAGGCTCATGGGCCCAAGTGGAGGTGATGCAACACCTTTGGACTTATAGTTTGACTCGGATTCTGCTGCAGCGTCAGATTGTTTCATTGATAACTCAACGCTCCGGACGAATTTTAAGGTGAATCCAATTGGGTTGGAAAGATCACGAAATCTACTTTCCAACAAAAAAAGAATCACCCAATTCGGAGTCCGTATGAAAAAGTTCTTGGCATTTTGAGTCAGGTATGTCTGTGCAGTCCGAATCTGAATCCAGAACGTGAGAGACTTGGACTCTATCTTCTCTTGGCCCAAAAGTGACGTGAGAGGACTTTTTGAACAGCAACTAAACTTCTCTTTTTCCCTTATCTTCATATGTGAATTGTACAAATGTCCCATACACCTGCAATTAGACATGGCACAAAAGTTTGTGAAGTATTTTTGTCGTGGATGACACAAATAAATTATTGCATAGTTTGCATTAGAAATCACCTCACAAATATACATGTATGCAATATTTTTGGTCGTATCCAAGGTAGTCATGTCCTCATCATCCTCCCCTTCTTGAAAACAAAGCCGTCATCGGCGTTGCTTAATCTGAAATGTGGCTAACAAAAGAGACAAGGTGTACATGTTGTATATGTATATGTCATCCATTTTTACTTCCCTTGATTTTTGCACATATGACACATGTATACATGAGTAACTTTCATAGTTCATAAAATGTAAAGCCAAAATATTATCACAAGTATTAGAAGACATGAAAATATTGCAACTCAATTTGCACATATAAGTGAAGCTCTTATTCATATCAAAGGATTGACAATGTTCATCATTAAACCATCCCAACATTGGTGAATAAACCTTACTTGCATCAAATTTACATGCTACAACATGCTTAAATAAGCAAACATGCAATAAGTCATTTGACACAAAATCATCACCAAGATTAGAGGTCATATCAAAATGATTAAACATTGTTTCTTTTGCATCAACAGTTAATTCATTGGGTGCACTCAAAATTGTTGATACTTCAACTCTTTGATCACATGATGCATTCATGACAGTAACACAATTCTCTAAAATAGCTGGTGTGCTCAAATCAATAGGTAACACAACACATGATGTTTTCAAGTTAACTAGGCATGCATCATTCTCATGTGAAAGTTGAAAATCTGTACCTTTGTCATTACCTCTTATGATCAACTCAGACGATGTAGGCACTCTTGGAGGTGATGTGTCACATGATGGAGATGATGTAGTCCTCGCAACAACGGATGTGGTTGTCATAGTACGCCTAGTAGTTGAAGAAACATCTGTATCAACACTTGGAATGTGCACCGTGCGCTTGTTCTCCTTGTGGCCAACACGTCGTTTTATTTCCTGTTCAGCTTTGCAAGCAAGACGAAACAAATGGTCCATAGGATAACACTCTTCATGAATTAGAATCTCTTGAATATCACAGTTTAATCCTCCCCAAAATCTATCCATAAAATCTTCTTCACATTCTTCTAAAAATGAGTGCAATAATGTAGTTTGTAAATCATCATAGTATTTTGTTACCGTGTCAGTGCCTTGTTTTAAATGTTGTAATTTTTTAATCACGCCACGAGTATAATAAACATCAACGAATCTATCTCTCATGACAAGTTTTAAATCATCCCAAGTAGTAGGTATAAGATCAGGGTTTAACCGACAATATTCACTCCACCAAACTAAAGCAAAGCTACTAAAAGTACTAATAGCAGCTTGAAATTTTTCACGCTCATCAAAATTATGGGAAGCAAATATAGCATTTATTTCGTACTCCCATTCAATATATAAATCAGGCCTAAAACGACCAGTAAATGGTGGCATGGAAACATTAACCTGATTATGTGCATTCTGATGTAATTGCTCCTCTTGTGGTGGTTGTTGTATTTTCTTAGGTGATGGCAAATCTCCCACGATCGATGAAGCCCAAGAACTAACAACTCCGGAACCTGCCATGATTAGTAGAAACAAAAAAAATCGAGAATAATGTTCCTATGAACTACTAGGATGTGGTGGTAAAGCGCTCACAGTAAAGCAAATATCAATATCTTACAAGTTCTTACCATGCAGCAGGTGGTGACGGGCAACCAGCGGTGTCAAATAACTCCGAAGATTGAGTAAAGCGATTGCCAGGTGAACGTACGTATACACGGTGTAGAAATATGTGGAGTTGGGTTGGCTATATATGGTAGCAAAAGATTAGCAATAATCAATTCAGAGATGCAATGTTGAATAAACGCTCAACGACGGTACTGTGCTGGTCCTAGGCTAGACCGGACTAGAGACGCGAGCCTAGAACACTAATGACGTCACGGCGTAGCACAACTAGCATCAAGAAAGGATATGAAGTAGCTCCGGACAACAAGATATAAGTGAAGATCACAATGGCAGTAAAGATAATGATGAGAAACAACTACCAAGTAGCATATACCAACAATTCTCTCTCCAACTTTACTCTATAAAAGTTTGTGCCAATTTTATGATAATTTTTCTCAAGAAAGGCACTGACTCAAGCTTTCAAATGCAAAAAGAATCACTCAATGCCGAGTTGATATGAGGAGTCAAAAAATTCTAAAACTGGCCTAAAAAACTGGAATAAGCTGTGTTCGCGAACTTCGGAGGGCAAAAAGACCTATTTAGAAGCCGATTTTCAGGTGTCAAATATTGAACTTGCTTCTGCAACTATTTAGATGCGGCTTGTCGCTAGCTTTAATTTGAGTACTCACGAAGCCAAAACAGACTTCGTATGAAAAAGATATGCTGTTTTACTGAACACTGCGCAAAACAGATTCCAATCCGAATTCAGCTACGAGATTGAGTCTAGATATATCCGAATTTTGGTTTTTTTTCTTCTGTCTTTTTTTTCTCACACTTTTTCTTTTCTTTTTCTTTCTCTCTTTTTTTCTCGGACTTTTTTTAAACTTTTTTTTCTCTTTTTTTTTCTTGCTCCCTCTTTCCAAAACAAACTAGATAAGATGTAGATTGGATCAAGCACAGATGTGAACGACCTCAACTATGATTATGACAATGAACAGTGGGTAGCACGATGTGGAAATTGATGGATGGGATGGTGGACAGCGGAAGGAATAACGATGCAGCGGCGGCGTGACTAATGTGAACAGAACTCGAAACTCTAAACGAACTAGACACTAAGACCAGCAACTGAACACGACGATGCAACCGATAATTCAATAATGCAAACAATGAAAAGAAAATTGCGAAGGCTCGGACTGGCTTGGACAAAGGATGAATAGATCTAACTTTTTTTTTGTGGTTTTTTCTTTGGACAATAGGTAAGAAAATAAATCTAATCTAGGGAAAACTGAAAATTCTCACCGAGCAACCTGAAAACTGATACCACTTGATAGAGGCGAGGGTGTCCCGATCTTTCGATGAGATGGTAACTATCGATTTGGTGGAGCCGACTTTGACGATCCGACTACAAACGTGCACGACGTTGCGCCTTAGCAATCGCTAAACCAATCTTCTGAGGTTACTGACGATGCTGGAAGCACGATCAGCCTGACCACGAAGGTCTATTCCTGCACGCAATCGAAGAACAAGCAAGAATATGATAATGCAATCTGAATATTGCGAATATAGATGAAGTATTGATAATGGTGGGGATCCGAAAGCGGTCTTGGTCTGGTCGTTGGACACAAACGAAGTACACGAAGTTGCAATGGCTAACTTTTAACTAAACAAATCCCAAGGAAAAAGCTACTAGATGGATCTACTTATATAGGAGTAAGGGGTGGCGGCCAAGGAGGTGGGAGGATGTCCCAAGGCAGCCTAAAACTAACCCTAGGTCGTACAAGGCTCATGGGCCCAAGTGGAGGTGATGCAACACCTTTGGACTTGTAGTTTGACTCGGATTCTGCTACAGCGTCAGATTGTTTCGTCGATAACTCATAGCTCCGGATGAATTTTAAGGTGAATCCAATTGGGTTGGAAAGAGCACAAAATCTACTTTCCAACAAAAAAAGAATCACCCAATTCGGAGTCCGTATGAAAAAGTTCTTGGCGTTTTGAGTCAGGTATGTCTGTGCAGTCCGAATCTGAATCCAGAACGTGAGAGACTTGGACTCTATCTTCTCTTGGCCCAAAAGTGACGTGAGAGGACTTTTTGAACAGCACCTAAACTTCTCGTTTTCCTTATCTTCATATGTGAATTGTACAAATGTCCCATACACCTGCAATTAGACATGGCACAAAAGTTTGTGAAGTATTTTTGTCCTGGATGACACAAATAAATTATTGCATAGTTTGCATTAGAAATCACCTCACAAATATACATGTATGCAATATTTTTGGTCGTATCCAAGGTATTCATGTCCTCATCATCCTCCACTTCTTGAAAACAAAGCCGTCCTCGGCGTTGCTTAATCTGAAATGTGGCTAACAAAAGAGACAAGGTGTACATGTTGTATATGTATATGTCATCCATTTTTACTTCCCTTGATTTTTGCACATATGACACATGTATACATGAGTAACTTTCATAGTTCATAAAATGTAAAGCCAAAATATTATCACAAGTATTAGAAGACATGAAAATATTGCAACTCAATTTGCACATATAAGTTAAGCTCTTATTCATATCAAAGGATTGACAATGTTCATCATTAAACCATCCCAACATTGGTGAATAAACCTTACTTGCATCAAATTTACATGCTACTACATGCTTAAATAAGCAAACATGCAATAAGTCTTTTGACACAAAATCATCACCAAGATTAGAGGTCATATCAAAAGGATTAAACATTGTTTCTTTTGCATCAACAGTTAATTCATTGGGTGCACTCAAAATTGTTGATACTTCAACTCTTTGATCACATGACGCATTCATGACAGTAACACGATTCTCTAAAATAGTTGGTGTGCTCAAATCAATAGGTAACACAACACATGATGTATTCAAGTTAACTAGGCATGCATCATTCTCATGTGAAAGTTGAAAATCTGTACCTTTGTCATTACCTCTTATGATCAACTCAGATGATGTAGGCACTCTTGATAGAGGCGAGGGTGTCCCGATCTTTCGATGAGATGATAGCTATCGTTTTTGGTGGAGTAGACTTTGACGATCCGACTACGAACGTGCGAGGACGTCGCGCCTTAGCAATCGCTAAACCAACTCCGAGAGGTTATTGACCACGCCGGAGCACAATCAACCTGACCACGAGGGTCTATCTCCTGCAAGCAAACGAAGAACAAGCAAGAAACTAAGATTTGCAATCTGGATATTGCGAATATAAGATGAAAGCTTTATTGATCAAGGTGGGGTTCTGTGACGTCTTGGTCTGGTCGTTGAATACAAACGAAGTACGCGAAGTTGCAGCTATGGCGAACTTTTAATCTAAACAAAACCCAAAGTCTAAACGGTGCCCTAAGGGCTGTATATATGGAGGAAGAGGAGGGGATTTCGTGGCCCTTGAAGGAGGGGTCCGAAACCAACCCTATCTCTTGTTTCCCCACACATACGGACTCTAAAAACAGCCTATACTCAAGTATTTCGAAATTACATGGGCCTGGCCCAATAATAAGGTGACGCAGCACCTATAATAGCCTCTGGACGAAATTTATGAAGTGACATCTTGTATATTTCGTCCAAGGCTTCCTGCACTCATTATGGTGGCTTCAAAGTCCTGAAATCATCACTTGTAACTCCGTTCTTGTTCCCCTTGTGCATGCCATCATCTCCATGCTTGAACTTGCTCCAAGGTTCCTATTTCTTGTCCAAGCTAGGCCCTTCATTTGTAAGCAAAACAAATGTATCCAATTTAGGCAGCATCATATTCTCATGAACATTAGAATCATTACCAAGAAACGAAAGTACCTGATAATTTAATTGGCGTGCGCGAGCTCTAGTAATTGGTCCAGTATGTATAGCAGCAGGGGCTGTGGGTGTAACAATGGTATTGATGTCCTCATCAATTTTGATGAGCGTGGAAAATTTCAAGCTGCGGTTAGTACTTTTAGTAGCTTTGCTTTAGTTTGGTGGAGTGAATATTGTCGGTTAAACCCTGATCTTATACCTACTACTTGGGATGATTTAAAACTTGTCATGAGAGATAGATTCGTTGATGTTTATTATACTCGTGGCATGATTAAAAAATTACAACATTTAAAACAAGGCACTGACACGGTAACAAAATACTATGATGATTTACAAACTACATTATTGCACTCATTTTTAGAAGAAAGTGAAGAAGATTTTATGGATAGATTTTGGGGAGGATTAAACTGCGATATTCAAGAGATTCTAATTCATGAAGAGTGTTATCCTATGGACCATTTGTTTCGTCTTGCTTGCAAAGCTGAACAGGAAATAAAACGACGTGTTGGCCACAAGGAGAACAAGCGCACGGTGCACATTCCAAGTGTTGATACAGATGTTTCTTCAACTACTAGGCGTACTATGACAACCACATCCATTGTTGCGAGGACTACATCATCTCCATCATGTGACACATCACCTCCAAGAGTGCCTACATCGTCTGAGTTGATCATAAGAGGTAATGACAAAGGTACAAATTTTCAACTTTCACATGAGAATGATGCATGCCTAGTTAACTTGAATACATCATGTGTTGTGTTACCTATTGATTTGAGCACACCAGCTATTTTAGAGAATCGTGTTACTGTCATGAATGCGTCATGTGATCAAAGAGTTGAAGTATCAACAATTTTGAGTGCACCCAATGAATTAACTGTTGATGCAAAAGAAACAATGTTTAATCATTTTGATATGACCTCTAATCTTGGTGATGATTTTGTGTCAAATGACTTATTGCATGTTTGCTTATTTAAGCATGTTGTAGCATGTAAATTTGATGCAAGTAAGGTTTATTCACCAATGTTGGGATGGTTTAATGATGAACATTGTCAATCCTTTGATATGAATAAGAGCTTCACTTATATGTGCAAATTGAGTTGCAATATTTTCATGTCTTCTAATACTTGTGATAATATTTTGGCTTTACATTTTATGAACTATGAAAGTTACTCATGTATATATGTGTCATATGTGCAAAAATCAAGGGAAGTAAAAATGGATGACATATACATATACAACATGTACACCTTGTCTCTTTTGTTAGCCACATTTCAGATTAAGCAACGCCGGGGACGGCTTTGTTTTCAAGAAGGGGAGGATGATGAGGACATGACTACCTTGGATACGACCAAAAATATTGCATTCATGTATATTTGTGAGGTGATTTGTAATGCAAACTATGCAATAATTTATTTGTGTCATCCACGACAAAAATACTTCACAAACTTTTGTGTCATGTCTAATTGCAGGTGTATGGGACATTTGTACAATTCACATATGAAGATAAGGGAAAAAGAGAAGTTTAGTTGCTGTTCAAAAAGTCCTCTCACGTCACTTTTGGGCCAAGAGAAGATAGAGTCCAAGTATCTCACGTTCTGGATTCAGATTCGGACTGCACAGACATACCTGACTCAAAACGCCAAGAACTTTTTCATACGGACTCCGAATTGGGTGATTATTTTTTTGTTGGAAAGTAGATTTCGTGCTCTTTCCAACCCAATTGGATTCACCTTAAAATTCATCCGGAGCTATGAGTTATCGACGAAACAATCTAACACTGTAGCAGAATCCGAGTCAAACTACAAGTCCAAAGGTGTTGCATCACCTCCACTTGGGCCCATGAGCCTTGTACGACCTAGGGTTAGTTTTAGGCTGCCTTGGGACGTCCTCCCACCTCCTTGGCCGCCACCCCTTACTCCTATATAAGTAGATCCATCTAGTAGCTTTTTCCTGGGGATTTGTTTAGTTAAAAGTTAGCCATTGCAACTTCGTGTACTTCGTTTGTGTCCAACGACCAGACCAAGACCGCTTTCGGATCCCCACCTCTATCGATCTTTTGATGAGATGATAACTATCGATTGGGTGGAGACGACTTTGACGATCCGACTACAAATGTGCACGACGTTGCGCCTTAGCAATCGCTAAACCAATCTCCTGAGGTTACTGACGATGCCGGAAGCACGGTCAGCCTGACCACGAAGGTCTATTCCTGCAAGCAATCGAAGAATGAGCAAGAATATGATAAAGCAATCTGAATATTGCAAATATATATGAAGTATTGATAATGGTGGGGATCCGTAAGCGGTCTTGGTCTGGTCGTTGGACACAAACGAAGTACACGAAGTTGCAATGGCTAACTTTTAACTAAACAAATCCCCAGGAAAAAGCTACTAGATGGATCTACTTATATAGGAGTAAGGGGTGGCGGCCAAGGAGGTGGGAGGACGTCCCAAGGCAGCCTAAAACTAACCCTAGGTCGTACAAGGCTCATGGGCCCAAGTGGAGGTGATGCAACACCTTTGGACTTGTAGTTTGACTCGGATTCTGCTACAGTGTTAGATTGTTTCGTCGATAACTCATAGCTCCGGATGAATTTTAAGGTGAATCCAATTGGGTTGGAAAGAGCACGAAATCTACTTTCCAACAAAAAAATAATCACCCAATTCGGAGTCCGTATGAAAAAGTTCTTGGCGTTTTGAGTCAGGTATGTCTGTGCAGTCCGAATCTGAATCCAGAACGTGAGATACTTGGACTCTATCTTCTCTTGGCCCAAAAGTGACGTGAGAGGACTTTTTGAACAGCACCTAAACTTCTCGTTTTCCCTTATCTTCATATGTGAATTGTACAAATGTCTCATACACCTGCAATTAGACATGGCACAAAAGTTTGTGAAGTATTTTTGTCCTGGATGACACAAATAAATTATTGCATAGTTTGCATTAGAAATCACCTCACAAATATACATGTATGCAATATTTTTGGTCGTATCCAAGGTATTCATGTCCTCATCATCCTCCACTTCTTGAAAACAAAGCCGTCCTCGGCGTTGCTTAATCTGAAATGTGGCTAACAAAAGAGACAAGGTGTACATGTTGTATATGTATATGTCATCCATTTTTACTTCCCTTGATTTTTGCACATATGACACATGTATACATGAGTAACTTTCATAGTTCATAAAATGTAAAGCCAAAATATTATCACAAGTATTAGAAGACATGAAAATATTGCAACTCAATTTGCACATATAAGTGAAGCTCTTATTCATATCAAAGGATTGACAATGTTCATCATTAAACCATCCCAACATTGGTGAATAAACCTTACTTGCATCAAATTTACAAGCTACTACATGCTTAAATAAGCAAACATGCAATAAGTCTTTTGACACAAAATCATCACCAAGATTAGAGGTCATATCAAAATGATTAAACATTGGTTCTTTTGCATCAACAGTTAATTCAATTGGTGCACTCAAAATTGTTGGTATTTCAGTTGTTTGATCACATGATGCATTCATGACAGTAACACAATTCTCTAAAATAGGTGACGTGCCCAAATCAATAGGTAACTCAACACATGATGTATTCAAGTTAACTAGGCATGCATTATTCTCATGTGAAAGTGGAAAATATGTATCTTTGTCATTACCTCTTATGATCAACTCAGATGATGTAGGCACTCTCGGTGGTGATGTGTCACATGGTGGAGATGATGTAGTCATCGCAACAACGGATGTGGTTGTCATAGTACGCCTAGTAGTTGAAGAAACATCTATATCAACACTTGGAATGTGCACCGTGCGCTTGTTCTCCTTGTGGGCAACACGTCGTTTTATTTCCTGTTCAGCTTTGCAAGCAAGACGAAACAAATGGTCCATAGGATAACACTCTTCATGAATTAGTATCTCTTGAATATCACGGTTTAATCCTCCCCAAAATCTATCCATAAATTCTTCTTCACTTTCTTCTAAAAATGAGTGCAACAATGTAGTTTGTAAATCATCATAATATTTTGTTACCGTGTCAGTGCCTTGTTTTAAATGTTGTAATTTTTTAATCATGCCACGAGTATAATAAACATCAACGAATCTATCTCTCATGACAAGTTTTAAATCATCCCAAGTAGTAGGTATAAGATCAGGGTTTAACCGACAATATTCACTCCACCAAACTAAAGCAAAGCTACTAAAAGTACTAACCGCAGCTTGAAATTTTCCACGCTCATCAAAATTATGGGAAGCAAATATAGCATTTATTTCGTACTCCCATTCAATATATAAATCAGGCCTAAAACGACCAGTAAATGGTGGCATGGAAACATTAACCTGATTATGTGCATTCTGATGTAATTGCTCCTCTTGTGGCGGTTGTTGTATTTCTTAGGTGATGGCAAATCTCCCACGATCGATGAAGCCCAAGAACTAACAACTCCGGAACCTGCCATGATTAGTAGAAACAAAAAAAATCGAGAATAATGTTCCTATGAACTACTAGGATGTGGTGGTAAAGCGCTCACAGTAAAGCAAATATCAATATCTTACAAGTTCTTACCATGCAGCAGGTGGTGACGGGCAACCAGCGGTGTCAAATAACTCCGAAGATTGAGTAAAGCGATTGCCAGGTGAACGTACGTATACACGGTGTATAAATATGTGGAGCTGGGTTGGCTATATATGGTAGCAAAAGATTAGCAATAATCAATTCAGAGATGCAATGTTGAATAAACGCTCAACGACGGTACTGTGCTGGTCCTAGGCTAGACCGGACTAGAGACGCGAGCCTAGAACACTAATGACGTCACGGCGTAGCACAACTAGCATCAAGAAAGGATATGAAGTAGCTCCGGACAACAAGATATAAGTGAAGATCACAATGGCAGTAAAGATAATGATGAGAAACAACTACCAAGTAGCATATACCAACACTTCTCTCTCCAACTTTACTCTATAAAAGTTTGTGCCAATTTTATGATAATTTTTCTCAAGAAAGGCACTGACTCAAGCTTTCAAATGCAAAAAGAATCACTCAATTCCGAGTTGATATGAGGAGTCAAAAAATTCTAAAACTGGCCTGAAAAACTGGAATAAGCTGTGTTCGCGAACTTCGGAGGGCAAAAAGACCTATTTAGAAGCCGATTTTGAGGTGTCAAATATTGAACTAGCTTCTGCAACTATTTAGATGCGGCTTGTCGCTAGCTTTAATTTGAGTACTCACGAAGCCAAAACAGACTTCGTATGAAAAAGATATGCCTGTTTTACTGAACACTGCGCAAAACAGATTCCAATCCGAATTCAGCTACGAGATTGAGTCTAGATATATCCGAATTTTGTTTTTTTTTTCTTCTCTCTTTTTTTTCTCACACTTTTTCTTTTCTTTTTCTTTCTCTCTTTTTTTCTCTGACTTTTTTTAAACTTTTTTTTCTCTTTTTTTTTTCTTGCTCCCTCTTTCCAAAACAAACTAGATAAGATGTAGATTGGATCAAGCACAGATGTGAACGACCTCAACTATGATTATGACAATGAACAGTGGGTAGCACGATGTGGAAATTGATGGATGGGATGGTGGACAGTGGAAGGAATAACGATGCAGCGGCGGCGTGACTAATGTGAACAGAACTCGAAACTCTAAACGAACTAGACACTAAGACCAGCAACTTAACACGACGATGCAACCGATAATTCAATAATGCAAACAATGAAAAGAAAATTGCGAAGGCTCGGACTAGCTTGGACAAAGGATGAATAGATCTAACTTTTTTTTTGTGGTTTTTTCTTTGGACAATAGGTAAGAAAATAAATCTAATCTAGGGAAAACTGAAAATTCTCACCGAGCAACCTGAAAACTGATACCACTTGATTAGATTTATTTTCTTACCTATTGTCCAAAGAAAAAGCCACAAAAAAAAAGTTAGATCTGTTCATCCTTTGTCCAAGCCAGTCTGAGCCTTCGCAATTTTCGTTTCAGTGCTTGTATAGTTGAATTATCGGTTGCATCGTCGTGTCGAGTTGCTGGTCTTAGTGTCTAGTTCGTTTAGAGTTTCGAGTTCTGTTCACATTAGTCACGCCACCGCTGCATCATTATTCCTTCCGCTATCCACCATCCCATCCGTCAATTTCCACCACGTGCTACCCACCTTTCATTGTCATAATCATAGTTGAGGTCGTTCACATCTTTGCTTGATCCAATTTGCATCTTATCTAGTTTGTTTTGAAAAGAGGGAGAGAAAAAAAAAGAGAGAGAAAAAAAAGGTAAAAAAAAGTCAGAGAAAAAAAGAGAGAAAGAGAAAGAAAAAGAAAAAAGTGTGAAAAAAAAAGAGAGAAGAAAAAAAAACAAAATTCGGATCTATCTAGACTCAATCTCGTAGCTGAATTCGGATTGGAATCTGTTTTGTGCAGTGTTCAGTAAAACAGGCATATCTTTTTCATACGAAGTCTGTTTTGGCTCCGTGAGTACTCAAATTAAAGCTAGCGACGAGCCGCATCAAAATAGTTGCAGAAGCAAGTACAATATTTGACACCTCAAAATCGGCTTCTAAATAGGTCTTTTTGCCCTCCGAAGTTTGTGAACACAGCTTGTTCCAGTTTTTCTGGCCAGTTTTAGAATTTTTTGACTCCTCATATCAACTCGGAATTGAGTGATTCTTTTTGCATTTGAAAGCTTGAGTCAGTGCCATTCTTGAGAAAAATTATCATAAAATTGGCACAAACTTTTATAGAATAAAGTTGGAGAGAGAATTATTGGTATATGCTACTTGGTAGTTATTTCTCATCATTATCTTTACTGCCATTGTGATCTTCACTTATATTTTGCTGTCCAGAGCTACTTCATATCCTTTATTGATGCTAGTTGTGCTACGCCGTGACCTCATTAGTGTTCTAGGCTCGCGTCTCTAGTCCGGTCTAGCCTAGGACCAGCACAGTACCGTCGTTGAGCGTTTATTCAACATTGCATCTCTGAATTGATTATTGCTAATCTTTTGCTACCAAATATTTAAGCCTTCCAAGCTCCACATATTTCTACACCGTGTATACGTACGTTCTCCTGGCAATCGGTTTACTCAATCTTCGGAGTTATTTGACACCGCTGGTTGCCTGTCACCACCTGCTGCATGGTAAGAACTTGTAAGATATTGATATTTGCTACACTGTGAGCGTTTTACCACCACATCCTAGTAGTTCATAGGAACATTATTCTTGGATTTTGTTTCTTGTTTTCTACTAACTATGGCAGGTTCCGGAGTTGTTAGTTCTTGGGCTTCATCGATCGTGGGAGATTTGCCATCACCTAAGAAAATACAACAACCGTCACAAGAGGAGCAACAACATCAGAATGCACATAATCAGGTTAATGTTTCCATGCCACCATTTACTGGTCGTTTTAGGCCTGATTTATATATTGAATGGGAGTACGAAATTAATGCTATATTTGCTTCCCATAATTTTGATGAGCGTGGAAAATTTCAAGCCGCGGTTAGTACTTTCAGTAGCTTTGCTTTAGTTTGGTGGAGTGAATATTGTCGGTTAAACCCTGATCTTATACCTACTAATTGGGATGGTTTAAAACATGTCATGAGAGGTAGATTCGTAGATGTTCGTTATACTCGTGGCATGATTAAAAAACTACAACATTTAAAACAAGGTAGTGACACCGTAACAAAATATTATGATGATTTACAAACTACATTATTGCACTCATTTTTAGAAGAAAGTGAAGAAGATTTTATGGATAGATTTTGGGGAGGATTAAACTGCGATATTCAAGAGATTCTAATTCATGAAGAGTGTTATCCTATGGACCATTTGTTTCGTCTTGCTTGCAAAGCTGAACAGGAAATAAAACGACGTGTTGGCCACAAGGAGAACAAGCGCACGGTGCACATTCCAAGTGTTGATACAGATGTTTCTTCAACTACTAGGCGTACTATGACAACCACATCCGTTGTTGCGAGGACTACATCATCTCCATCATGTGACACATCACCTCCAAGAGTGCCTACATCGTCTGAGTTGATCATAAGAGGTAATGACAAAGGTACAGATTTTCAACTTTCACATGAGAATGATGCATGCCTAGTTAACTTGAAAACATCATGTGTTGTGTTACCTATTGATTTGAGCACACCAGCTATTTTAGAGAATTGTGTTACTGTCATGAATGCGTCATGTGATCAAAGAGTTGAAGTATCAACAATTTTGAGTGCACCCAATGAATTAACTGTTGATGCAAAAGAAACAATGTTTAATCATTTGGATATGACCTCTAATCTTTGTGATGATTTTGTCTCAAATGACTTATTGCATGTTTTCTTATTTAAGCATGTTGTAGCATGTAAATTTGATGCAAGTAAGGTTTATTCACCAATGTTGGGATGGTTTAATGATGAACATTGTCAATCCTTTGATATGAATAAGAGCTTCACTTATATGTGCAAATTGAGTTGCAATATTTTCATGTCTTCTAATACTTGTGATAATATTTTGGCTTTACATTTTATGAACTATGAAAGTTACTCATGTATACATGTGTCATATGTGCAAAAATCAAGGGAAGTAAAAATGGATGACATATACATATACAACATGTACACCTTCTCTCTTTTGTTAGCCACATTTCAGATTAAGCAACGCCGAGGACGGCTTTGTTTTCAAGAAGGGGAGGATGATGAGGACATGACTACCTTGGATACGACCAAAAATATTGCATACATGTATATTTGTGAGGTGATTTCTAATGCAAACTATGCAATAATTTATTTGTGTCATCCACGACAAAAATACTTCACAAACTTTTGTGCCATGTCTAATTGCAGGTGTATGGGACATTTGTACAATTCACATATGAAGATAAGGGAAAAAGAGAAGTTTAGTTGCTGTTCAAAAAGTCCTCTCACGTCACTTTTGGGCCAAGAGAAGATAGAGTCCAAGTCTCTCACGTTCTGGATTCAGATTCGGACTGCACAGACATACCTGACTCAAAACGCCAAGAACTTTTTCATACGGACTCCGAATTGGGTGATTCTTTTTTTGTTGGAAAGTAGATTTCATGCTCTTTCCAACCCAATTGGATTCACCTTAAAATTCATCCGGAGCTATGAGTTATCGACGAAACAATCTGACGCTGTAGCAGAATCCGAGTCAAACTACAAGTCCAAAGGTGTTGCATCACCTCCACTTGGGCCCATGAGCCTTGTACGACCTAGGGTTAGTTTTAGGCTGCCTTGGGACGTCCTCCCACCTCCTTGGCCGCCACCCCTTACTCCTATATAAGTAGATCCATCTAGTAGCTTTTTCCTTGGGTTTTGTTTAGATTAAAAGTTCGCCATAGCTGCAACTTCGCGTACTTCGTTTGTGTTCAACGACCAGACCAAGACGTCACAGAACCCCACCTTGATCAATAAAGCTTTCATCTTATATTCGCAATATCCAGATTGCAAATCTTAGTTTCTTGCTTGTTCTTCATTTGCTCGCAGGAGATAGACCCTCGTGGTCAGGTTGATTGTGCTCCGGCGTGGTCAATAACCTCTCGGAGTTGGTTTAGCGATTGCTAAGGCGCGACGTCCTCGCACGTTCGTAGTCGGATCGTCAAAGTCTACTCCACCAAAAACGATAGCTATCATCTCATCGAAAGATCGGGACACCCTCGCCTCTATCAAATTTGAAGGTGAATCCAACTGGGTTGGAAAGAGCACGAAATCTACTTTCCAACAAAAAAAGAATCACCCAATTCGGAGTCCGTATGAAAGAGTTCTTGGCATTTTGAGTCAGGTATGTCTGTGCAGTCCGAATCTGAATCCAGAACGTGAGAGACTTGGACTCTATCTTATCTTGGCCCAAAAGTGACGTGAGAGGACTTTTTGAACAACACCTAAACATCTCTTTTCCCCTTATCTTCATATGTGGATTGTACAAATGTCCCATACACCTGCAATTAGACATGACACAAAAGTTTGTGAAGTATTTTTGTCCTGGATGACATAAATAAATTATTGCATAGTTTGCATTAGAAATCACCTCACAAATATACATGTATGCAATATTTTTGGTCGTATCCAAGGTAGTCATGTCCTCATCATCCTCCCCTTCTTGAAAACAAAGCCGTCCTCGGCGTTGCTTAAGCTGAACTGTGGCTAACAAAAGAGACAAGGTGTACATGTTGTATATGTATATGTCATCCAGTTTTACTTCCCTTAGTTTTTGCATATATGACACATGTATACATGAGTAACCTTCATAGTTCATAAAATCTAAAGCCAAAATATTATCACAAGAAGTAGAAGGCATGAAAATATTGCAACTCAGTTTGCACATATAAGTGAAGCAATTATTCATTTCAAAAGGTTGACAATGTTCATCATTAAACCATCCTAACATTGGTGAATAAACCTTAGTTGCATTAAATTTACATGCTACAACATGCTTAAATAAGCAAACATGCAATAAGTCATTGGTCACAGAATCATCACCAAGATTAGAGGTCATATCAAAATGATTAAACATTGGTTCTTTTGCATCAACAGTTAATTCAATGGGTGCACTCAAAATTGTTGGTATTTCAGTTGTTTGATCACATGACGCATTCATGACAGTAACACAATTCTCTAAAATAGGTGACGTGCCCAAATCAATAGGTAACTCAACACATGATGTATTCAAGTTAACTAGGCATGCATCATTCTCATGTGAAAGTGGAAAATATGTACCTTTGTCATTACCTCTTATGATCAACTCAGATGATGTAGGCACTCTCGGTGGTGATGTGTCACATGGTGGAGATGATGTAGTCATCGCAACAACGGATGTGGTTGTCATAGTACGCCTAGTAGTTGAAGAAACATCTATATCAACACTTGGAATGTGCACCGTGCGCTTGTTCTCCTGGTGGGCAACACGTCGTTTTATTTCCTGTTCAGCTTTGCAAGCAAGACGAAACAAATGGTCCATAGGATAACACTCTTCATGAATTAGTATCTCTTGAATATCACGGTTTAATCCTCCCCAAAATCTATCCATAAAATCTTCTTCACTTTCTTCTAAAAATGAGTGCAACAATGTAGTTTGTAAATCATCATAATATTTTGTTACCGTGTCAGTGCCTTGTTTTAAATGTTGTAATTTTTTAATCATGCCACGAGTATAATAAACATCAACGAATCTATCTCTCATGACAAGTTTTAAATCATCCCAAGTAGTAGGTATAAGATCAGGGTTTAACCGACAATATTCACTCCACCAAACTAAAGCAAAGCTACTAAAAGTACTAACCGCAGCTTGAAATTTTCAACGCTCATCAAAATTATGGGAAGCAAATATAGCATTTATTTCGTACTCCCATTCAATATATAAATCAGGCCTAAAACGACCAGTAAATGGTGGCATGGAAACATTAACCTGATTATGTGCATTCTGATGTAATTGCTCCTCTTGTGGCGGTTGTTGCATTTTCTTAGGTGATGGCAAATCTCCCACGATCGATGAAGCCCAAGAACTAACAACTCCGGAACCTGCCATGATTAGTAGAAACAAAAAAAATCGAGAATAATGTTCCTATGAACTACTAGGATGTGGTGGTAAAGCGCTCACAGTAAAGCAAATATCAATATCTTACAAGTTCTTACCATGCAGCAGGTGGTGACGGGCAACCAGCGGTGTCAAATAACTCCGAAGATTGAGTAAAGCGATTGCTAGGTGAACGTACGTATACACGGTGTAGAAATATGTGGAGCTGGGTTGGCTATATATGATAGCAAAAGATTAGCAATAATCAATTCAGAGATGCAATGTTGAATAAACGCTCAACGACGGTACTGTGCTGGTCCTAGGCTAGACCGGACTAGAGACGCGAGCCTAGAACACTAATGAGGTCACGGCGTTGCACAACTAGCATCAATAAAGGATATGAAGTAGCTCTGGACAGCAAGATATAAGTGAAGATCACAATGGCAGTAAAGATAATGATGAGAAACAACTACCAAGTAGGATATACCAACAACTTTGTCTCCAACTTTCCTCTGGAAAAGTTTTTGCCAATTTTCTGATAATTTTTCTCAAGAATGGCACTGACTCAAGCTTTCAAACGCAAAAATAATCACTAAATTCCGAGTTGATATGAGGAATCAAAAAATTCTAAAACTGGCCTGAAAAACTGGAACAAGCTGTGTTCGCGAACTTCGGAGGGCAAAAATACCTATTTAGAAGCCGATTTTGAGGTCTCAAATATTGAACTAGCTTCTGCAACTATTTAGATGCGGCTCGTCACTAGCTTTAATTTGAGTACTCACCGAGCCAAAACAGACTTCGTACGAAAAAGATATGCCTGTTTTACTGAACACTGCGCAAAACAGTTTCCAATCCGAATTCAGCTACGAGATTGAGTCTAGATAGATCCGAATTTTGTTTTTTTTTCTGCTCTCTTTTTTTCCTTACACTTTTTTCTTTTCTTTTTCTTTCTCTCTTTTTTTCTCTGACTTTTTTTTAAACTTTTTTTCTCTCTCCCTCTTTCCAAAACAAACTAGATAAGATGTAGATTGGATCAAGCACAGATGTGAACGACCTCAACTATGATTATGACAATGAACAGTGGGTAGCACGATGTGGAAATTGATGGATGGGATGGTGCATAGCGGAAGGAATAACGATGCAGCGGCGGCGTGACTAATGTGAACAGAACTCGAAACTCTAAATGAACTAGACACTAAGACCAGCAACTGGACACGACGATGCAACCGATAATTCAATAATGCAAACAATGAAAAGAAAATTGCAAAGGCTCGACTGGCTTGGACAAAGGATGAATAGATCTAACTTTTTTTTTGTGGCTTTTTCTTGAACAATAGGTAAGAAAATAAATCTAATCTAGGGAAAACTGGAAATTCTCACCGAGCAACCTGAAAACTGATACCACTTGATAGAGGCGAGGGTGTCCCGATCTTTCGATGAGATGGTAACTATCGATTTGGTGGAGCCGACTTTGACGATCCGACTACAAACGTGCACGACGTTGCGCCTTAGCAATCGCTAAACCAATCTCCTGAGGTTACTGACAATGCTGGAAGCACGATCAGCCTGACCACGAAGGTCTATTCCTGCACGCAATCGAAGAACAAGCAAGAATATGATAATGCAATCTGAATATTGCGAATATAGATGAAGTATTGATAATGGTGGGGATCCGGAAGCGGTCTTGGTCTGGTCGTTGGACACAAACGAAGTACACGAAGTTGCAATGGCTAACTTTTAACTAAACAAATCCCAAGGAAAAAGCTACTAGATGGATCTACTTATATAGGAGTAAGGGGTGGCGGCCAAGGAGGTGGGAGGACGTCCCAAGGCAGCCTAAAACTAACCCTAGGTCGTACAAGGCTCATGGGCCCAAGTGGAGGTGATGCAACACCTTTGGACTTGTAGTTTGACTCGGATTCTGCTGCAGCGTCAGATTGTTTCGTCAATAACTCATAGCTCCAGATGAATTTTAAGGTGAGTCCAATTGGGTTGGAAAGAGCACGAAATCTACTTTCCAACAAAAAAAGAATCACCCAATTCGGAGTCCGTATGAAAAAGTTCTTGGCGTTTTGAGTCAGGTATGTCTGTGCAGTCCGAATCTGAATCCAGAACGTGAGAGACTTGGACTCTATCTTCTCTTGGCCCAAAAGTGACGTGAGAGGACTTTTTGAACAGCACCTAAACTTCTCGTTTTCCCTTATCTTCATATGTGAATTGTACAAATGTCTCATACACCTGCAATTAGACATGGCACAAAAGTTTGTGAAGTATTTTTGTCCTGGATGACACAAATAAATTATTGCATAGTTTGCATTAGAAATCACCTCACAAATATACATGTATGCAATATTTTTGGTCGTATCCAAGGTATTCATTTCCTCATCATCCTCCACTTCTTGAAAACAAAGCCGTCCTCGGCGTTGCTTAATCTGAAATGTGGCTAACAAAAGAGACAAGGTGTACATGTTGTATATGTATATGTCATCCATTTTTACTTCCCTTTATTTTTGCACATATGACACATGTATACATGAGTAACTTTCATAGTTCATAAAATGTAAAGCCAAAATATTATCACAAGTATTAGAAGACATGAAAATATTGCAACTCAATTTGCACATATAAGTGAAGCTCTTATTCATATCAAAGGATTGACAATGTTCATCATTAAACCATCCCAACATTGGTGAATAAACCTTACTTGCATCAAATTTACATGCTACTACATGCTTAAATAAGCAAACATGCAATAAGTCTTTTGACACAAAATCATCACCAAGATTAGAGGTCATATCAAAAGGATTAAACATTGTTTCTTTTGCATCAACAGTTAATTCATTGGGTGCACTCAAAATTGTTGATACTTCAACTCTTTGATCACATGACGCATTCATGACAGTAACACGATTCTCTAAAATAGTTGGTGTGCTCAAATCAATAGGTAACACAACACATGATGTATTCAAGTTAACTAGGCATGCATCATTCTCATGTGAAAGTTGAAAAATCTGTACCTTTGTCATTACCTCTTATGATCAACTCAGATGATGTAGGCACTCTTGGAGGTGATGTGTCACATGATGGAGATGATGTAGTCCTCGCAACAACGGATGTGGTTGTCATAGCACGCCTAGTAGTTGAAGAAACATCTGTATCAACACTTGGAATGTGCACCGTACGCTTGTTCTCCTTGTGGGCAACACGTCGTTTTATTTCCTGTTCAGCTTTGCAAGCAAGACGAAACAAATGGTCCATAGGATAACACTCTTCATGAATTAGTATCTCTTGAATATCATGGTTTAATCCTCCCCAAAATCTATCCTTAAAAGCACAAAATTCGGATCTATCTAGACTCACTCTCGTACCTGAATTCGGATTCGAATCTGTTTTGCGCACTGTTCAGTAAAACAGGCGTATCTTCCTCATACGAAGTCCGTTTTGGCTCCGTGAGTACTCAAATTAAAGCTAGCAACGAGCCGCATTTAAATAGTTGCATAAGCTTGTTCAATATTTGACACCTCAAAATCGGCTTCTAAATAGGTCTTTTTGCCCTCCGAAGTTCATGAACACAGCTTGTTCCAGTTTTTCAGGCCAGTTTTAGAATTTTTTGACTCCTCATATCAACTCGGAATTGAGTGATTCTTTTTGCATTTGAAAGCTTGAGTCAGTGCCATTCTTGAGAAAAAATTATCAGAAAATTGGCAAAAACTTTTCCAGAGGAAAGTTGGAGAGAAAGTTGTTGGTATATCCTACTTGGTAGTTGTTTCTCATCATTATCTTTACTGCCATTGTGATCTTCACTTATATCTTGCTGTCCAGAGCTACTTCATATCCTTTATTGATGCTAGTTGTGCAACGCCGTGACCTCATTAGTGTTCTAGGCTCGCGTCTCTAGTCCGGTCTAGCCTAGGACCAGCACAGTACCGTCGTTGAGCGTTTATTCAACATTGCATCTCTGAATTGATTATTGCTAATCTTTTGCTACCAAATATTTAAGCCTTCCAAGCTCCACATATTTCTACACCGTGTATATGTACGTTCCCCTGGCAATCGTTTTACTCAATCTTCGGAGTTATTTGACACCGCTGGTTGCCTGTCACCACCTGCTGCATGGTAAGAACTTGTAAGATATTGATATTTGCTACACTGTGAGCGTTTTACCACCACATCCTAGTAGTTCATAGGAACATTATTCTTGGATTTTGTTTCTTGTTTTCTACTAACTATGGCAGGTTCCGGAGTTGTTAGTTCTTGGGCTTCATCGATCGTGAGAGATTTGCCATCACCTAAGAAAATGCAACAACCGCCACAAGAGGAGCAATTACATCAGAATGCACATAATCAGGTTAATGTTTCCATGCCACCATTTACTGGTCGTTTTAGGCCTGATTTATATATTGAATGGGAGTACGAAATAAATGCTATATTTGCGTCCCATAATTTTGATGAGCGTGGAAAATTTCAAGCTGCGGTTAGTACTTTTAGTAGCTTTGCTTTAGTTTGGTGGAGTGAATATTGTCGGTTAAACCCTGATCTTATACCTACTACTTGGGATGATTTAAAGCTTGCCATGAGAGATAGATTCGTTGATGTTTATTATACTCGTGGCATGATTAAAAAATTACAACATTTAAAACAAGGCACTGACACGGTAACAAAATACTATGATGATTTACAAACTACATTATTGCACTCATTTTTAGAAGAAAGTGAAGAAGATTTTCTGGATAGATTTTGGGGAGGATTAAACTGTGATATTCAAGAGATTCTAATTCATGAAGAATGTCATCCTATGGACCATTTGTTTCGTCTTGCTTGCAAAGCTGAACAGGAAATAAAACGACGTGTTGGCCACAAGGAGAACAAGCGCACGGTGCACATTTCAAGTGTTGATACAGATGTTTCTTCAACTACTAGGCGTACTATGACAACCACATCCATTGTTGCGAGGACTACATCATCTCCATCATGTGAAACATCACCTCCAAGAGTGCCTACATCGTCTGAGTTGATCATAAGAGGTAATGACAAAGGTACAGATTTTCAACTTTCACATGAGAATGATGCATGCCTAATTAACTTGAATACATCATGTGTTGTGTTACCTATTGATTTGAGCACACCAGCTATTTTAGAGAATCATGTTACTGTCATGAATGCGTCATGTGATCAAAGAGTTGAAGTATCAACAATTTTGAGTGCACCCAATGAATTAACTGTTGATGCAAAAGAAACAATGTTTAATCATTTTGATATGACCTCTAATCTTGGTGATGATTTTGTGTCAAAAGACTTATTGCATGTTTGCTTATTTAAGCATGTTTTAGCATGTAAATTTGATGCAAGTAAGGTTTATTCACCAATGTTGGGATGGTTTAATGATGAACATTGTCAATCCTTTGATATGAATAAGAGCTTCACTTATATGTGCAAATTGAGTTGCAATATTTTCATGTCTTCTAATACTTGTGATAATATTTTGGCTTTACATTTTATGAACTATGAAAGTTACTCATGTATACATGTGTCATATGTGCAAAAATCAAGGGAAGTAAAAATGGATGGCATATACATATACAACATGTACACCTTGTCTCTTTTGTTAGCCACATTTCAGCTTAAGCAACGCCGAGGACGGCTTTGTTTTCAAGAAGGGGAGGATGATGAGGACATGACTACCTTGGATACGACCAAAAATATTGCATACATGTATATTTGTGAGGTGATTTCTAATGCAAACTATGCAATAATTTATTTATGTCATCCAAGACAAAAATACTTCACAAACTTTTGTGCCATGTCTAATTGCAGGTGTATGGGAGATTTGTACAATCCACATATGAATATAAGGGAAAAAGAGAAGTTTATGTGCTGTTCAAAAAGTCATATCACGTCACTTTTGGGCCAAGAGAAGATAGAGTCCAAGTCTCTCACATTCTGGATTCAGATTCGGACTGCACAGACATACCTGACTCAAAACACCAAGAACTATTTCATATGGACTCCGAATTGGGTGATTCTTTTTTTGTTGGAAAGTAGATTTCGTGCTCTTTCTAACCCAATTGGTTACACCTTCAAATTCATCCGGAGCGTTGAGTTGTCGTCGAAACAATCTGACGCTGTAGCAGAATCCGAGTCAAACTACAAGTCCAAAGGTGTTGCATCACCTCCACTTGGGCCCATTGGCCTTGTACGACCTAGGGTTAGTTTTAGGCTGCCTTGGGACGTCCTCCCACCTCCTTGGCCGCCACCCCTTGCTCCTATATAAGTAGATCCATCTAGTAGCTTTTTGCTTGGGATTTGTTTAGTTAAAAGTTAGCCATTGCAACTTCGTGTACTTCGTTTGTGTCCAACGACCAGACCAAGACCGCTTTCGGATCCCCACCTTTATCAATACTTCATCTATATTCGCAATATTCAGATTGCATTATCATATTCTTGCTTGTTCTTCGATTGCGTGCAGGAATAGACCTTCGTGGTCAGGCTGATCGTGCTTTCAGCATCGTCAGTAACCTCGGGAGATTGATTTAGCGATTGCTAAGGCGCAACGTCGTGCACGTTTGTAGTCGGATCATCAAAGTCGACTCCACCAAATCGATAGCTATCATCTCATCGAAAGATCGGGACACCCTCGCCTCTATCATTATCTCACCAATACGGTGATGAAGATCTCAAGCAAATGGGATTTCAACAGGACTTTGACTGGTCTCAGCCTCCTTCGAAGAAATTCAAGAAGGTCAAAGTTCCTCAGCTGGTCACAAGTTCATATTCTTCATCACGCGAGACGGATGAAGCTGAAGATTTGAATGACACTGCGGCAGGCCCTACCTCAACGGACGACCCCAACAATGCTGGCGCTCCTCCATTGACATCATGATGTTATTCTTCAGGGGGGTTAGTCCTCATTTTTCGTCCCTTTTGGTCATTCGATGACAAAGGGGGAGAAATTTGAGTTAGTCTTCAAGCGGGTCTTATATATGGGCAGTTTTTCTGTTAAGTTACAACTCTTGCTCTTCTGAGGTATTTGCTCTGATGAGTTGTAAACTTATGTCCTATGGTGCTCTGATACTTTTGAACTACTTTCTGCATGCTTATTTCCTCAAGTACCTTAATGCACGCATGCTGAATCTCGTCAGACACCATATTTCATCATGCACTTCAAATTCTTCATATCATATGTTAAATGCGTGTATGAATTACAAGATATAGGGGGAGATCTCCATGATATTACTCTACAATGTGCATTTGTAATCCAAAGTAAATTCCTCATATGCACATCTTCAGGGGGAGTTCCTCTATATGCAATCAAATTCCTCAATATCAGTATTTACACTTCATATGTTTTATCCCCGTTGAAAACTTAACCTATTTGTCATCAATCACCAAAAAGGGGGAGATAATAAGTGCATCTAGTGCCCCTTAGTGATTTTGGTGTATTGAAGACTTATAGGTTAAGGGACTAATGTGTTTGTGAGTGTACACAGGTTCTATAAGTCTATGAGGAGTTTGATACTTATGATGAAAGTCAACCCCTAAAAATGGATGTCTTCAGTTGAAGACTTTGGTATTCTTGAAGACTTTGAAAGTGAGGAAATTGATGTGACCTTGAAGACTTTGATATTGATGCGAGGATTACGAAGCGTGAAGACTTTTGTTTTCGTAGTTTTGTTTTCTCTTTCTTGAGTCATAGGAAACACCGTACTGTTAAAGGGGGTCGAGGTAAAACTAAGAAAAAGTTTCCAAGTGATGCTCATCTCAAATCCTACACCTACCCAATCCTTTTGAGTGAAGCCATTGGAAATCTCATACAGTTCAGTCAATTTCTTCAGTGACAAAGATGAAGATCTTCTATTCTCTGAGGAATTTGTTCTGACTGAGGAGTTAGGAATACGCCAGTGTGGATTGCCTACAAGTGAGGAACATGATAGCCTGAGGAATTTGAGAGATCAAATTTCTGACCGTTGCTGTGCTATGCGCCAGCTGTCCAAAATATACTATCCACCTAACGGTCTGATAGAGGCGAGGGTGTCCTGATCTTTCGATGAGATGATAGCTATCGTTTTTGGTGGAGTAGACTTTGATGATCCGACTACGAACATGCGAGGACGTCGCGCCTTAGCAATCGCTAAACCAACTCCGAGAGGTTATTGACCACGCCGGAGCACAATCAACCTGACCACGAGGGTCTATCTCCTGCAAGCAAACGAAGAACAAGCAAGAAACTAAGATTTGCAATCTAGATATTGCGAATATAAGATGAAAGCTTTATTGATCAAGGTGGGGTTCTGTGACGTCTTGGTCTGGTCGTTGAACACAAACGAAGTACGCGAAGTTGCAGCTATGGCGAACTTTTAATCTAAACAAAACCCAAAGTCTAAACGGTGCCCTAAGGGCTGTATATATGGAGAAAGAGGGGGGGAATTTCGTGGCCCTTGAAGGAGGGGTCCGAAACCAACCCTATCTCTTATTTCCCCACACATACGGACTCTAAAAACAGCCTATACTCAAGTATTTCGAAATTACATGGGCCTGGCCCAAAAATAAGGTGGCGTAGCACCTAAAATAAGCTATGGACGAAATTTATGAAGGGGCATCTTGTATATTTCGTCCATGTCCTTGTAGGTCATCACGGAGGCTTCAAAGTGCTTAAATATGCACTAGAAACGCCATTCTGGATCCCTTCACGCACGCCTTCATCTCCATGCTTGATCCTGCTCCAGTGTTCATCCCTCTTGTCCATGCTAGGCCCTTCATTAGTAATCAATACAAATGTATCCAATTTAGGAAGCATCATATTCTCATGAACATTAGAATCATTACCAAGAAACGAAAGTACCTGATAATTTAATTGGCGTGCGTGAGCTCTAGTAATTGGTCCAGTATATGTAGTAGTAGGTGCTGTGGGTGTAACAACGGTATTGATGTCCTCATCATCCTCCCCTTCTTGAAATGAAGCCGTCCTCGACGGAAGCTCATTTTCCTCACCCAAATAAGGCTTCAAATCTGCAATGTTAAAAGTGGGACTAACCCCAAAATCTGCAGGCAGCTCAAGTTTGTATGCGTTATCATTTATTTTCTCTAACACCTTCAAAGGACCATCAGCATGTGGCATTAGCTTTGACTTGCGCAAATTCGGAAACCTATCCTTACGCAAATGTAACCAAACAAGATCTCCAGGTGCAAAGACAACATGTTTTCTACCCTTATCTCCAGCAAGTTTATATTTAGCATTCATGCGCTCAATATTTTCCTTAGTTAACTCATGCATTTTTAAGATCAATTCAGCACGTTGTTTAGCATCAAAATTAACCTTCTCCGAAGATGGAAGAGGCAACAAATCAATAGGTGCACGAGGTAGGAAACCATACACAATTTCAAAAGGGCACATCTTAGTAGTAGAATGCAAGGAACGATTATAAGCAAATTCAATATGAGGCAGGCATTCTTCCCACATTTTCTTATTATTCTTCAAAACAGCCCTAAGCATAGTAGACAATGTTCTATTGACGACTTCAGTTTGTCCATCAGTTTGGGAGTGACAAGTAGTACTAAAAAGCAGTTTAATCCCCAATTTAGCCCATAAACATCTCCAAAAGTGGCTAAGAAATTAGGTATCACGATCTGAAACAATAGTATTTGGCACACCATGCAAGCGGTTAATTTCACGAAAGAACAAATCAGCAACATTAGCAGCATCATCGGTTTTATGACATGGTATGAAGTGTGCCATTTTCGAGAACCTATCCATGACAACAAATATGCTATCCCTCCCCTTCTTTGTTCGAGGTAAACCCAAAACAAAGTCCATAGATATATCCTCCCATGGAACACTAGGTAGAGGCAAAGGCATCTATAAACCATGAGGATTGAGTCGTGACTTAGCTTTTTGACATGTAGTGCAGTGAGCAACAAAGCGCTCAACATCCTGTCTCATCTTTGGCCAAAAGAAATGTGTAGCAAGTACATCCTCCGTCTTCTTTACGCCAAAGTGTCCCATTAATCCTCCTCCATGTGCCTCCTGCAACAACAAAAGACGAACAGAGCTAGCTGGAATGCATAGCTTGTTAGCACGAAAAACAAATCCATCATTAACGACAAACTTGTTCCATGTTCTCCCTTCTTTACAATTCTGTAATACATCTTTAAATTCAGCATCATGCACATATTGATCTTTGATGGTCTCCAAACCAAATATTTTAAAGTCAAGTTGTGAAAGCATAGTATAACGACGAGACAAAGCATCTGCAATAACATTTTCTTTACCCTTCTTGTGTTTAATGACATAAGGGAAAGTCTCAATGAATTCAACCCATTTAGCATGTCTACGGTTCAGTTTGGCTTGACTTTTAATATGTTTCAAAGATTCATGATCAGAATGAATAACAAATTCTTTGGGCCATAAATAATGTTGCCATGTTTCCAAAGTCCGAACAAGAGCATATAATTCCTTATCATAAGTAGAGTAATTCAGACTAGGCCCACTCAATTTTTCAGAAAAGTATGCAACAGGTTTGCCATCTTGTAATAACACACCTCCTAATCCAATTCCACTAGCATCACATTCAAGCTCAAAAGTCTTATTAAAATCAGGAAGTTGGAGTAAAGGAGCATGTGTTAACTTATCTTTCAACACCATGAAGGCTTCTTCCTGTGTGGTACCCCAAACAAAAGGCACATCCTTCTTTGTAAGCTCGTTGAGAGGTGCAGCAATGGTACTGAAATCTCTCACAAAACGCCTATAGAAACCAGCGAGGCCAAGGAAACTCCTCACTTGTGTGACCGTTTTGGGCTGCGGCCAACTCTCAATAGCTTCAATCTTGGCTTTATCAACTTCAATTCCCTGTGGAGTAACAACATAGCCAAGAAAAGATACTCGGTCGGTGCAAAAGGTGCACTTCCCAAGGTTACCAAACAAACGTGCATCACGTAGAGCAATAAAAACAACACGTAAATGTTCCAAATGTTCCTCCAAAGATCTGCTATAAATCAATATATCATCAAAGTAAACTACCACAAATCGTCCAATGAAAGCACGTAAAACTTCGTTCATTAATCTCATGAAAGTACTAGGTACATTAGTTAACCCAAAAGGCATGACTAACCACTCATATAAACCGAACTTAGTTTTAAATGCTGTTTTCCATTCATCTCCCAATTTCATACGAATTTGATGGTATCCACTACGCAAATCAACTTTGGAGAATATTGTAGAGCCACTCAATTCATCAAGCATATCATCTAGCCTAGGAATAGGATGACGATAACGAATAGTAATATTATTAATGCCTCTACAATCAACACACATACGCGACGTACCATCCTTTTTTGGCACTAGTATAATAGGAACAGCACAAGGACTAAGAGATTCGCGTATATAACCTTTGTCGAGCAGCTCCTGTACTTGACGCATAATCTCCTTCGTCTCCTCTGGATTGGTACGGTATGGCGCACGGTTTGGCAACGAAGCACTGGGAATTAAGTCAATCTGATGCTCTGATGAGGACATCAATACCATTGTTACAACCACAACCCCTGCTTCTATACATACTGGACCAATTACTAGAGCTCGCGCACGCCAATTCAAATATCAGGTACTTTCGTTTCTTGGTAATGATTCTAAAGTTCATGAGAATATGATGCTGCCTAAATTGGATACATTTTTTTTGCTTACAAATGAAGGGCCTAGCTTGGACAAGAAAGAGGAACCTTGGAGCAAGTTCAAGCATGGAGATGATGGCATGCACAAGGGGAACAAGAACGGAGTTACAAGTGATGATTTCAGGACTTTGAAGCCACCATAATGAGTGCAGGAAGCCTTGGACGAAATATACAAGATGTCACTTCATAAATTTCGTCCAGAGGCTATTATAGGTGCTGCGTCACCTTATTATTGGGCCAGGCCCATGTAATTTCGAAATACTTGAGTATAGGCTGTTTTTAGAGTCCGTATGTGTGGGGAAACAAGAGATAGGGTTGGTTTCGGACCCCTTCTTCAAGGGCCACGAAATCCCCTCCTCTTCCTCCATATATACAGCCCTTAGGGCACCGTTTAGACTTTGGGTTTTGTTTAGATTAAAAGTTCGCCATAGCTGCAACTTCGCGTACTTCGTTTGTGTTCAACGACCAGACCAAGACGTCACAGAACCCCACCTTGATCAATAAAGCTTTCATCTTATATTCGCAATATCCAGATTGCAAATCTTAGTTTCTTGCTTGTTCTTCGTTTGCTTGCAGGAGATAGACCCTCGTGGTCAGGTTGATTGTGCTCCGGCGTGGTCAATAACCTCTCGGAGTTGGTTTAGCGATTGCTAAGGCACGACGTCCTCGCACGTTCGTAGTCGGATCGTCAAAGTCTACTCCACCAAAAACGATAGCTATCACCTCATCGAAAGATCGGGACACCCTCGCCTCTATCAAAAAGGTGCACTTCCCAAGGTTACCAAACAAACGTGCATCACGTAGAGCAATAAAAACAACACGTAAATGTTCCAAATGTTCCTCCAAAGATCTGCTATAAATCAATATATCATCAAAGTAAACTACCACAAATCGTCCAATGAAAGCACGTAAAACTTCGTTCATTAATCTCATGAAAGTACTAGGTGCATTAGTTAACCCAAAAGGCATGACTAACCACTCATATAAACCGAACTTAGTTTTAAATGCTGTTTTCCATTCATCTCCCAATTTCATACGAATTTGATGGTATCCACTACGCAAATCAACTTTGGAGAATATTGTAGAGCCACTCAATTCATCAAGCATATCATCTAGCCTAGGAATAGGATGACGATAACGAATAGTAATATTATTAATGCCTCTACAATCAACACACATACGCGACGTACCATCCTTTTTTGGCACTAGTATAATAGGAACAGCACAAGGACTAAGAGATTCGCGTATATAACCTTTGTCGAGCAGCTCCTGTACTTGACGCATAATCTCCTTCGTCTCCTCTGGATTGGTACGGTATGGCTCACGGTTTGGCAAGGAAGCACCGGGAATTAAGTCAATCTGATGCTCAATCCCGCGAATAGGTGGTAATCCCGGTGGCACGTCTTGTGGAAAGACGTCAGCGAACTCCTGCAAAATGTTAGTGACAGCAGGAGGCAAAGAGGAAGGCTCGTCCTCGAATGAAAATAATGCCTCTTTGCACACAAAAGCATAGCAAACAGATTTCCTTAAATCTAGCTCATCAATATCAGATTTGGTGGCAAGTAAACATGCATTTTTCAATTTAATTTCAGAAGCAACACTAGATGTTTTATTATTAGGCTTCATTTGTTGCTCAAATTCTTTTGCCACAATCTGATTTTCACTCTTATTTTTCTCCTGTTTTGATTTACTAGCTCTATTAATATCATCTTTCAAAATAGAATCAGGAGTCATAGGAAGCAAAGTAATATGTTTATCCTTATGAACAAGAGTATACTGATTGTTTCTACCATGGTGTACAGAATTTTTATCAAATTGCCATGGTCTACCAAGTAATAAGGAACATGCTTGCATGGGTACCACATCACAATCAACATAATCAGCATATGTAGAGATACTAAAATGCACACGAACAGTACGTGTTACCTTAACCTTGCCGCTGTTGTTGAACCATTGGATATAGTAAGGATGTGGATGTGGTCTTGTGGTGAGAGATAGCTTCTCCACCATCTCCATGCTAGCCAAGTTGTTGCAGCTCCCTCCATCTATGATGACGCGAACAGAACGTTCCTTCACAACTCCCTTTGTATGGAACAAATTATGCCTCTGATTTTGCTCAGCTTGTGTGACCTGCACACTCAAAACACGTTGAGGAACTAAACATTCATACCTATCAGCGTCTTCAGGAGCCATGTATTGCGTCTCTTGATCAGAATCATCTCCACCGTGTTCTTCACTTGTAATAAGAGCCAAAGTCTCCTCATCATAGTCACTAGCGGACTCATACCCACCATCCTCAGTAGCAATCATAACACGCGGAGATTGGCATTCTCTGGCATAATGACCTCTTCCCTTACAACGACGACAAATAATATCATGTGTGTGCCCTGTTGATGCCATAGATGAAGAAGAGCTCTGGGCAGGCCCAGAAGGTGTACTCTTGGCAGATGGTGGTGGTGGTGCCTGTTTTCTTGTATCTCGGTTGGAGTTGGCGGCTGAAGTCAGTGGTGCTGCAGTAGGACGTGTGGGAGTAGAGGAGGCACGCGGTGTCCATGATGAAGATCGACCTGCAGAAAAATTAGTTCGCGCCAATGCCTGTCGATCCTGCACTTCACGTTCAGCTTTACAAGCAAGATAGAATAAACGAGTGATATTATTATACTCCTTATACTCTAGAATGGTCTGAATCTCTCTATTTAATCCACCCATGAAACGTGCAAGCATAGCTTCATTCTCCTCAACAATACCACATCTAATCATGCCAGTTTGTAATTCCTGATAATATTCTTCTACAGAATTTTTTCCTTGTCTTAAGCGCTGCAATTTTTGAAGTAATTCACGTTGATAATATGGTGGAACCCAACAAGTACGCATAGCAGTTTTCCAAGCAGCCCACGTAGCTGGAATAGGATATAATCTACAATGTTCAGACCACCATACACATGCAAAACTAGTAAAAGCACAAACAGCAGCAGCAACACGTCTCTCCTCGGGATATTGTAAACATGTAAAACGTTGTTCAGTTTCTAACTCCCAAGTAAGATATATATCAGGAACATATCTACCCTCGAATGGTGGAATATTCAATTTTAATTTAGGAAGATGGTCATGATCTCGTACCTGAAGTGGTGGTGCAGGCCTACCATTGCGATTATTGGCATGTGGACGACCTGGTGCTAGTACGTAGTTCTGATTTTGATCAACCTCATCCTCGTAATCGCCCGCATAATCGTCCTCCTCAGCGGCAACAGGAGCCATAGAAGCATCAACAGTAGGTGCAGCGGCACCAGAAGTTTGACCAGGCTCAAGGGGAACGCGCTGTGCTCGTCCCACTTGATTTGGAAGGCGACGTTGTTGTTGTTGTAGAGGTGCGACAGGTGGAGCCGGCGGTGGTTGTGGAAGACGCGCGAGCAATTCATTAAACTTGTTATCGAGCTTTGTTTCGAACGTCTTCTCAATTCCATCTATCTTCTCCATGGCCTCTTCAAATCTATTTAGCACATCTTGCACCTGTCCACTCATCATTTGCTAAAATTTATCATGTAGCAGTTTGTTCGTCATGTTCTCCCAATCAGTCTCATCGGCTTGTGATCCTGCCATGGTTAGCAGCAATAGAAACACACAAGAATATGATCCTACAGACTACTGGAAGTGGTGGTGGTGGTGTATCACAAAACCGTCACGCGAATCTCAAATGCTTACCAGTTCTTACCCAGAAGCAGGTGGTGATCGGCAACCGTTGTAGTCAAAACTCTTAAAGATTGGACAGAGCGATTGCCAGGTGGTGTCAAACTCACGACGTAGATGTATGTGGTGCTGGGAAGGCTTATGATATGGTAGCAAAAATGTCAGCAATAATCAATTCAGAGATGCAAAGTTGAATAAACGCTCAACGACGGTACTGTGCTGGTCCTAGGCTAGACCGTACTAGAGACGCGAGCCTAGAACACTAACAAAATCACGGCGCGGCACGTAAACAAGGGAAGAGCACACTCTAAAAAAAGAAATTTCTTTTTTTTTGCGCTCCTTTTTTTTGCAAAAAATCACTATAATGGCGAGTGTCTCAAAACTCTTCCCAAGTCAAACTAACAGGATTGGCACGAAAAAAAAATTTGAATTTTTTTTTTCGGAAATCAGGGCAGCGACGACGAAAAAGTGCGACAAAAAATCACTATGATGGCAAGTGTCTCAAAACGCTCCCTGGGACCTAAAAATAGGATAAGGAAAAAATATTTTTGACTGCCAAAATTTTGGCCTAAAAACTGCCCGGGGGTCTCCATACTTTTTTTTTTCGAAACCTACTCCGGCAAGGAAACACGTATCGGAAACTAGATGGATCTCGAAAACAAACCTAATATGAAAAGAACTCGGATTGGTGGTGGATATATGGTGGTGGATATATGGTGGTGGTATATGGTAGCGGTGGTGGTATATGGATACGGATCGGTGGTGGTATATGGATACAGATCGGTGATGGTATATGGATTCAGAGCGGTGGCGGATAAGCGGTGGTGGTAGATGGCAGGGGCGATGATGATGGTGCGGCGGCGGCGTGACAACTTATGACCAGAACTCGAAACTCTAAAGGACTAGACGCTAAGACCAGCAACTAGACACGATGATGCAACCACAAATTCAACAAAGCAAAAACCATAAAAAGATTATGCAAAGGCTCAGATTGGTTCGGATATGATGAACTAACCCTTTTTTTTTGGCTTTTTTGTGGACTGTAGGTATGAAGAACAGACTCGATCTAAACTACGAAAAACTGTAAAATCTCACCGAGCAACCTGAAAATCTGATACCAC
The DNA here is from genome assembly GCA_011799875.1 of Thinopyrum elongatum. Lineage (NCBI taxonomy): Eukaryota > Viridiplantae > Streptophyta > Magnoliopsida > Poales > Poaceae > Thinopyrum > Thinopyrum elongatum. The sequence continues at coordinate 264,606,061 of CM022299.1, forward strand.
TTGATAGAGGCGAGGGTGTCCCGATCTTTCGATGAGATGATAGCTATCGTTTTTGGTGGAGTAGACTTTGACGATCCGACTACGAACGTGCGAGGACGTCGCGCCTTAGCAATCGCTAAACCAACTCCGAGAGGTTATTGACCACGCCGGAGCACAATCAACCTGACCACGAGGGTCTATCTCCTGCAAGCAAATGAAGAACAAGCAAGAAACTAAGATTTGCAATCTGGATATTGCGAATATAAGATGAAAGCTTTATTGATCAAGGTGGGGTTCTGTGACGTCTTGGTCTGGTCGTTGAACACAAACGAAGTACGCGAAGTTGCAGCTATGGCGAACTTTTAATCTAAACAAAACCCAAAGTCTAAACGGTGCCCTAAGGGCTGTATATATGGAGAAAGAGGGGGGGAATTTCGTGGCCCTTGAAGTAGGGGTCCGAAACCAACCCTATCTCTTGTTTCCCCACACATACGGACTCTAAAAATAGCCTATACTCAAGTATTTCGAAATTACATGGGCCTGGCCCAAAAATAAGGTGGCGTAGCACCTAAAATAAGCTATGGTCGAAATTTATGAAGGGGCATCTTGTATATTTCGTCCATGTCCTTGTAGGTCATCACGGAGGCTTCAAAGTGCTTAAATATGCACTAGAAACGCCATTCTGGATCCCTTCACGCACGCCTTCATCTCCATGCTTGATCCTGCTCCAGTGTTCATCCCTCTTGTCCATGCTAGGCCCTTCATTAGTAATCAATACAAATGTATCCAATTTAGGAAGCATCATATTCTCATGAACATTAGAATCATTACCAAGAAACGAAAGTACCTGATAATTTAATTGGCGTGCGCGAGCTCTAGTAATTGGTCCAGTATATGTAGCAGTAGGAGCTGTGGGTGTAACAACGGTATTGATGTCCTCATCACGGTCATATCATTGAAGGGCATTTATGTCTTATCATGTCGGGCTGCTCCTCGGCTATAAATAGCCGCCCCCTTCAACCACTAGCTGGTTGGCTGCTTCGAGAGAAACTGACACTTGTCATTTAGAGCATCCCATCCTCCGGGGACTTTGAGAGAAAATCATCAGTGAGGAAAAACCCAAACCCAACACCTAAAACCCAAAGTGATTGAGCATCACTGAAGAGATTGTTCCTTTGTGGAACCGACGCTTGTTACCTTTGAGGACTGTGCATCCTCCAGACGGTTAGGCGTCATGGTCTAGAGCATCCAAGAGGAATTGTGGATCGCCGAGTGACCAAGTCTGTGAAGTTTTGGAAGTCACGTGTGAAGACTTACCACGAGTGATTGGGCGAGGTTTGTGTGACCTTAGCTCAAGGAGAATACGGTAAGGACTGTGTGTCCGGGATTGTGTGTCCTCAGGTTTAAATACCTAGTTGCTCCAACCGGACGTACAACTGTCACAGCAGTTGGAACTGCTCTACCAAATCATTGTCTTCATCGAGCTACTGGTTCTATTTCCTCAACCCTTTCATTTCCTCATTCATGTGTTGATGAAATTGATCATTACTGTTTGAAGACTTTGACTAAAGACTTTCTCAATTTCCTCATTCCTAATTCTTCAGTCATCTAGTCTTTTGCCTGCTTATCCTGTTTACACGCTACCTGTGCTCTGTGCTTGTTTCATATCATCATGATGACTGTGTTACTTCCATGTTTTGCTTGCACCTGAGTACTTATTCCGCTACTTGTAGTCCGTCACTTAGCATATTCCTCAAGTAGTATTTCCTCAGTGACGAATTTGTAAAAATCGCCTATTCACCCCCCCTTTAGTCGATATAACGCACTTTCATGGGTCGAAAGCTTGTTGTCGAAGTAGTCTCTTGTATGTAGCTCAGATTATCACAAGTCAGTAGCGAGTAGGTCGATGATGTCGCTTAATGCTTCATTCGCTTGATGCAAAGCTCTTTGCGCACCGAATAGGTGATGCTTGGTGATGTAGTTGTTCGGGTCCTCTTCTTGCTCGATAAAGAGTGGGTTGCTAGAAGTACTTGGCCTATCCATCATCTCAAGCAAACATGTGAGTGGAAGAAAGGAAAGAACTAGACCAAATGTACCTTGTCCGATGTTGAAGATGGATCAATGATCACTCAATAATGTATTATGGAAATAGCACAATTGGTACCTGATCTTATCTATTCTCACACCTACACAGGTAAAGCTTTTGGAGTATCTTGGTGAGGATGGTGGCTCAAAATTTATGCAATTGCTAGCAAGATTCAATAATGTTGGAAAAGAGTCACAAATTTGCAAGTGAAACAAGTAGATCAATAGCAATTTGTGGCACACGGAAACACACGCATGGATAGATAAATGGGGTCATGCAATCAAGGAACGAGCTCAAAATGTGGAATCCACAGAAAATGCTCTTGTTGCACAACACTAGAGAGACGCTAGCACGATTGCTCAATCGGTGAGATACGATACTTGTTGTCGGTGTATAAAACATGGGTATTTTATACCCTAACTTATAAACAGACAAGTAGTAGCTTCCTTGCTGGCCAAGGCTTGCCGGATATTGCCAAGACCAAGATTCAAGACCTAGTTGTTGATCTTAACTGGGGAAAAGAACAAGACGAAGCATCAAGATTAGGACCAAAGGCAACCCTTGCCGGCAATGCCGAGCCGGCAAGCTAAAGGCCTGGCAAGCTCCATGGTCAGCAAGCTCTCGCTAGCCGCCAGCGCTCCACCTCATCGAGTAGCTGGTCACTAATCGATGAGGTGTCGAGCCCGCAGGTGGTTAGGTGGGATTTGTCGGGCACGTGGTAGCATGCTAGAAGGAGATTTACCTTTGTAGTTGGGCGAGCGGTGCAGCAACCTTGCAGGTGCTCCTCCTCCACAGGACACCTAACAGAGCATTTAATGCTTTTGTCCTAGTCCGGCAGAACTAGGTATGATAGCACTGTTTGCTATCTAATCAACATACAATTACTATTTTCCCACTGTGGTAACCCCTTAAATTATAAAAGGAGGGCCAGGGCAATGTTTACAAGGATTGACCTTTGGCACAACTTGCACGTGTAGCTGCTCTCCATCTGCACCTTGCCGGGGAAACGCTCCTTGCACTTGTGCTGTCACACACACCCAATATACAAAGCAGGAGTATGGTTTTACACCTCAAGGTTGCCCGAACCTGGGTAAAACTTTGCATTCTCTGTTGATTCTACTCTTTGTGATTGTGCATCTCCCTAGCCGAACCACGAAGGGCTAGATGGCCCCATAGATGGTCGTCCACCACGACATCTTTGGCGCGCCAAGTAGGGGGATCTGATAGAGGCGAAGGTGTCCCGATGTTTCGATGAGATGGTGGCTATCGTTTTCTGTGGGAGTCGACCTTGACGATCCGACTACGAACGTGCGAGACGTCGCCCCTTAGCAATCGCTAAACCAACTTCCAAGGGGTTATTGACCACGATGGAGCACGATCAACCTGACCACGAGGGTCTGTTTCCTGCGAGCAAACGAATAACAAGCAAGAAACTGAGATTGCAATCTGGATATTGCGAATATAAGAGGAAAGCTTTATTAATGAAGGTGGGGTTCTGTGACGCCTTTGTCTGGTCGTTGAACACAAACGAAGTACGCGAAGTTGCAGCTATGGCAAACTTTTAATCTAAACAAAACACAAAGTCTAAACGGTGCCCTAAGGGCTGTATATATGGAGGAAAAGGCGGGGGGGGGGGGGGGTGATTTCGTGGCCCTTGAAGGAGGGGTCCGAAACCAACCCTATCTCTTGTTTTCCCACACATACGGACTCTAAAAACAGCCTATACTCAATTATTTCGAAATTACATGGGCCTGGCCCATTAATAAGGTGACGCAGCACCTATAATTGCCTCTGGACGAAATTTATGAAGTGGCATCTTGTATATTTCGTCCAAGGCTTCCTGCACTCATTATGGTGGCTTCAAAGTCCTAAAATCACCACTTGTAACTCTGTTCTTGTTCCCCTTGCGCATGCCATCATCTCCATGCTTGAACTTGCTCCAAGGTTCCTCTTTCTTGTCCAAGCTAGGCCCTTCATTTGTAAGCAAAACAAATGTATCCAATTTAGGCAGCATCATATTCTCATGAACATTAGAATCATTACCAAGAAACGAAAGTACCTGATAATTTAATTGACGTGCGCGAGCTCTAGTAATTGGTCCAGTATGTATAGCAGCAGGGGCTGTGGGTGTAACAATGGTATTGATGTCCTCATCATCCTCCCCTTCTTGAAATGAAGTCGTCCTCGACGGAAGCTCATCTTCCTCACCCAAATAAGGCTTCAAATCTGCAATGTTAAAAGTGGGACTAACCCCAAAATCTGCAGGCAGCTCAAGTTTATATGCATTATCATTTATTTTCTCTAACACCTTAAAAGGACCATCAACACATGGCATTAGCTTTGATTTGCGCAAATCAGGAAATCTATCCTTATGCAAATGTAACCAAACAAGATCTCCAGGTGCAAACACAACATGTTTTCTACCCTTATCTCCAGCAAGTTTATATTTAGCATTCATACGCTCAATGTTCTCCTTAGTTAACTCATGCATTTTTAAGATCAATTCAGCACGTTGTTTAGCATCAAAATTAACCTTCTCCGAAGATGGAAGAGGCAACAAATCAATAGGTGCATGAGGTAGGAAACCATATACAATCTCAAAAGGGCACATCTTAGTAGTAGAATGCAACGAACGATTATAAGCAAATTCAATATGAGGCAAGCATTCTTCCCACATTTTCTTGTTATTCTTCAAAACAGCCCTAAGCATAGTAGACAAAGTTCTATTGACTACTTCAGTTTGTCCATCAGTTTGGGGGTGACAAGTAGTACTAAAAAGCAGTTTAGTCCCCAACTTAGCCCATAAACATCTCCAAAAGTGGCTAAGAAATTTGGTATCACGATCTGAAACAATAGTATTTGGCACACCATGCAAGCGAATAATTTCACGAAAGAGCAAATCAACAACATTAGCAGCATCATCGCTTTTATGACATGGTATAAAGTGTGCCATTTTCGAGAACCTATCCACGACAACAAATATGCTATCCCTCCCCTTCTTTGTTCGAGGTAAACCCAAAACAAAGTCCATAGATATATCCTCCCATGGAACACTAGGTACAGGCAAAGGCATATATAAACCATGAGGATTGAGTCGTGACTTAGCTTTTTGACATGTAGTGCAGCGAGCAACAAAGCGCTCAACATCCCGTCTCATCTTTGGCCAAAAGAAATGTGTAGCAAGTACATCCTCCGTCTTCTTTACGCCAAAGTGTCCCATTAATCCTCCTCCATGCGCCTCCTGCAACAACAAAAGACGAACGGAGCTAGCTGGAATGCATAGCTTGTTAGCACGAAACACAAATCCATCGTTAACGACGAACTTGTTCCATGTTCTCCCTTCTTTACAATTCTGCAATACATCTTTAAATTCAGCATCATGCACATATTGATCTTTGCTCCAAACCAAATATTTTAAAGTCAAGTTGTGAAAGCATAATATAACGACGAGACAATGCATCAGCAATTACATTTTCTTTACCCTTCTTGTGTTTAATGACATAAGGGAAAGTCTCAATGAATTCAACCCATTTAGCATGTCTACGGTTCAGTTTGGCATGACTTTTAATATGTTTCAAAGATTCATGATCAGAATGTATAACAAATTCTTTGGGCCATAAATAATGTTGCCATGTTTCTAAGGTCCGAACAAGAGCATATAATTCTTTATCATAAGTAGAATAGTTCAGACTAGGCCCACTCAATTTTTCAGAAAAGTATGCAACAGGTTTGCCATCTTGTAATAACACACCTCCTAATCCAATTCCACTAGCATCACATTCAAGCTTAAAAGTCTAACTAAAATCAGGAAGTTGGAGTAAAGGAGCATGTGTTAACTTATCTTTCAACACCGTGAAGGCTTCTTCCTGTGCGGTACCCCAAACAAAAGGCACATCCTTCTTTGTAAGCTCGTTGAGAGGTGCAGCAATGGTACTGAAATCTCTCACAAAACGCCTATAGAAACCAGCGAGGCCAAGGAAACTCCTCACTTGTGTGACCGTTTTGGGCTGCGGCCAACTCTCAATAGCTTCAATCTTGGCTTTATCAACTTCAATTCCCTGTGGAGTAACAACATAGCCAAGAAAAGATACTTGGTCGGTGCAAAAGGTGCACTTCCCAAGGTTACCAAACAAACATGCATCACGTAGAGCAATAAAAACAGCACGTAAATGTTCCAAATGTTCCTCCAAAGATCTGCTATAAATCAATATATCATCAAAGTAAACTACCACAAATTGTCCAGTGAAAGCACGTAAAACTTCGTTCATTAATCTCATGAAAGTACTAGGTGCATTAGTTAACCCAAAAGGCATGACAAACCATTCATATAAACCAAACTTAGTTTTAAATGCTGTTTTCCATTCATCTCCCAATTTCATACGAATTTGATGGTATCCACTACGCAAATCAACTTTGGAGAATATTGTAGAGCCACTCAATTCATCAAGCATATCATCTAGCCTAGGAATAGGATGATGATAGCGAATAGTAATATTATTAATGCCTCTACAATCAACACACATACGTGATGTACCATCCTTTTTTGGCACTAGTATAATAGGAACAGCACAAGGACTAAGAGATTCGCGTATATAACCTTTGTCGAGCAGCTCCTGTACTTGACGCATAATCTCCTTCGTCTCCTCTGGATTGGTACGGTATGGCGCACGGTTTGGCAGTGAAGCACCGGGAATTAACTCAATCTGATGCTCAATCCCGCGAATAGGTGGTAATCCCGGTGGCACGTCTTGTGGAAAGACGTCAGCGAACTCCTGCAAAATGTTAGTGACAGCAGGAGGCAAAGAGGAAGGCACATCCTCGAAAGAAAATAACGCCTCTTTGCACACAAAAGCATAGCAAACAGATTTGCTGAAATCTAGCTCATCAATATCAGATTTGGTGGCAAGTAAACATGCACTTTTCAATTTAATTTCAGAAGCAACACTAGATGGTTTATTATTAGGCTTCATTTGTTGCTCAAATTCTTTTGCCACAATCTGATTTTCACTCTTATTTTTCTCCTGTTTTGCTTTACTAGCTCTATTAATATCATCTTTCAAAATAGAATCAGGAGTCATAGGAAGCAAAGTAGTATGTTTATCCTTATGAACAAGAGTATACTGATTGTTTCTACCATGGTGTACAGAATTTTTATCAAATTGCCATGGTCTACCAAGTAATAATGAACATGCTGGCATGGGTACCACATCACAATCAACATAATCAGCATATGTAGAGATACTAAAATGCACACGAACAGTACGTGTTACCTTAACCTTGCCGCTGTTGTTGAACCATTGGATATAGTAAGGGTGTGGATGTGGTCTTGTGGTGAGAGATAGCTTCTCCACCATCTCCATGCTAGCCAAGTTGTTGCAGCTCCCTCCATCTATGATGACGCGAACAGAACGTTCCTTCACAACTCCCTTTGTAATAGAGGCGGGGGTGTCCCAATCTTTCGATGAGATGATAACTATCGATTTGGTGGAGTCGACTTTGACGATCCGACTACAAACGTGCATGACGTTGCGCCTTAGCAATCGCTAAACCAATCTCCCGAGGTTACTGACGATGCTGAAAGCACGATCAGCCTGACCACGAAGGTCTATTCCTGCACGCAATCGAAGAACCAGCAAAATATGATAATGCAATCTGAATATTGCAAATATAGATGAAGTATTGATAAAGGTGGGGATCCAAAAGCGGTCTTGGTCTGGTCGTTGGACACAAACGAAGTACACGAAGTTGCAATGGCTAACTTTTAACTAAACAAATCCCAAGCAAAAAGCTACTAGATGGATCTACTTATATAGGAGCAAGGGGTGGCGGCCAAGGAGGTGGGAGGACGTCCCAAGGCAGCCTAAAACTAACCCTAGGTCATACAAGGCCAATGGGCCCAAGTGGAGGTGATGCAACACCTTTGGAATTGTAGTTTGACTCGGATTCTGCTACAGTGTCAGATTGTTTTGACGACAACTCAATGCTCCAGATGAATTTGAAGGTGAAATCAATTGGGTTAGAAAGAGCACGAAATCTACTTTCCAACAAAAAAAGAATCACCCAATTCGGAGTCCCTATGAAATAGTTCTTGGCGTTTTGAGTCAGGTATGTCTGTGCAGTCCGAATCTGAATCCAGAACGTGAGAGACTTGGACTCTATCTTCTCTTGGCCCAAAAGTGACGTGAAAGGACTTTTTGAACAGCACATAAACTTCTCTTTTTCCCTTATGTTCATATGTGGATTGTACAAATGTCCCATACACCTGCAATTAGACATGGCACAAAAGTTTGTGAAGTATTTTTGTCTTGGATGACATAAATAAATTATTGCATAGTTTGCATTAGAAATCACCTCACAAATATACATGTATGCAATATTTTTGGTCGTATCCAAGGTAGTCATGTCCTCATCATCCTCCCCTTCTTGAAAACAAAGCCGTCCTCGGCGTTGCTTAATCTGAAATGTGGCTAACAAAAGAGACAAGGTGTACATGTTGTATATGTATATGTCATTCATTTTTACTTCCCTTGATTTTTGCACCTATGACACATGTATACATGAGTAACTTTCATAGTTCATAAAATGTAAAGCCAAAATATTATCACAAGTATTAGAAGACATGAAAATATTGCAACTCAATTTGCACATATAAGTGAAGCTCTTATTCATATCAAAGGATTGACAATGTTCATCATTAAACCATCCCAACATTGGTCAATAAACCTTACTTGCATCAAATTTACATGCTACAACATGCTTAAATAAGCAAACATGCAATAAGTCATTTGACACAAAATCATCACCAAGATTAGAGGTCATATCAAAATGATTAAACATTGTTTCTTTTGCATCAACAGTTAATTCATTGGGTGCACTCAAAATTGTTGATACTTCAACTCTTTGATCACATGACGCATTCATGACAGTAACACAATTCTCTAAAATAGCTGGTGTGCTCAAATCAATAGGTAACACAACACATGATGTATTCAAGTTAACTAGGCATGCATCATTCTCATGTGAAAGTTGAAAATCTGTACCTTTGTCATTACCTCTTATGATCAACTCAGACGATGTAGGCACTCTTGGAGGTGATGTGTCACATGATGGAGATGATGTAGTCCTCGCAACAACGGATGTGGTTGTCATAGTACGCCTAGTAGTTGAAGAAACATCTGTATCAACACTTGGAATGTGCACCGTGCGCTTGTTCTCCTTGTGGCCAACACGTCGTTTTATTTCCTGTTCAGCTTTGCAAGCAAGACGAAACAAATGGTCCATAGGATAACACTTTTCATGAATTAGAATCTCTTGAATATCACAGTTTAATCCTCCCCAAAATCTATCCATAAAATCTTCTTCACTTTCTTCTAAAAATGAGTGCAATAATGTAGTTTGTAAATCATCATAGTATTTTGTTACCGTGTCAGTGCCTTGTTTTTAATGTTGTAATTTTTTAATCATACCACGAGTATAATAAACATCAACGAATCTATCTCTCATGACAAGTTTTAAATCATCCCAAGTAGTAGGTATAAGATCAGGGTTTAACCGACAATATTCACTCCACCAAACTAAAGCAAAGCTACTAAAAGTACTAACCGCAGCTTGAAATTTTCCACGCTCATCAAAATTATGGGAAGCAAATATAGCATTTATTTCATACTCCCATTCAATATATAAATCAGGCCTAAAACGACCAGTAAATGGTGGCATGGAAACATTAACCTGATTATGTGCATTCTGATGTAATTGCTCCTCTTGTGGCGGTTGTATTTTCTTAGGTGATGGCAAATGTCCCATGATCGATGAAGCCCAAGAACTAACAACTCCGGAACCTGCCATGATTAGTAGAAACAAAAAAAAATCGAGAATAATGTTCCTATGAACTACTAGGATGTGGTGGTAAAGCGCTCACAGTAAAGCAAATATCAATATCTTACAAGTTCTTACCATGCAGCAGGTGGTGACGGGCAACCAGCGGTGTCAAATAACTCCAAAGATTGAGTAAAGCGATTGCCAGGTGAACGTACGTATACACGGTGTAGAAATATGTGGAGCTGGGTTGGCTATATATGGTAGCAAAAGATTAGCAATAATCAATTCAGAGATGCAATGTTGAATAAACGCTCAACGACGATACTGTGCTGGTCCTAGGCTAGACCGGACTAGAGACGCGAGCCTAGAACACTAATGAGGTCACGGCGTAGCACAACTAGCATCAATAAAGGATATGAACTAGCTCTGGACAGCAAGATATAAGTGAAGATCACAATGCCAGTAAAGATAATGATGAGAAACAACTACCAAGTAGCATATACCAACAATTCTCTCTCCAACTTTACTCTATAAAAGTTTGTGCCAAATTTTTGATAATTTTTCTCAAGAAAGGCACTGACTCAAGCTTTCAAATGCAAAAAGAATCACTCAATTCCGAGTTGATATGAGGAGTCAAAAAATTCTAAAACTGGCCTGAAAAACTGGAACAAGCTGTGTTTGCGAACTTCGGAGGGCAAAAAGACCTATTTAGAAGCCGATTTTGAGGTGTCAAATATTGAACTAGCTTCTGAAACTATTTAGATGCGGCTCGTCGCTAGCTTTAATTTGAGTACTCACGGAGCCAAAATAGACATCGTATGAAAAAGATATGCCTGTTTTACTGAACACTGCCAAAACAGATTCCAATCCGAATTCAGCTACGAGATTGAGTCTAGATAGATCCGATTTTTGTTTTTTTTCTTCTCTCTTTTTTTTCTCACACTTTTTTTCTTTTTCTTTCCCTTTTTTTTTCTCTGACTTTTTTTAACTTTTTTTTCTCTCTCCCTCTTTCCAAAACAAACTAGATAAGATGTAGATTGGATCAAGCACAGATATGAACGACCTCAACTATGATTATGACAATGAACGGTGTGTAGCACGTGGTGGAAATTGATGGATGGGATGGTGGATAGCGGAAGGAATAATGATGCAGCGGTGGCGTGACTAATGTGAACAGAACTCAAAACTCTAAACGAACTAGACACTAAGACCAGCAACTCGACACGACGATGCAACCGATAATTCAACTATACAAGCACTGAAAAGAAAAATGCGAAGGCTCAGACTGGCTTGGATAAAGGATGAACAGATCTAACTTTTTTTTGTGGCTTTTTCTTTGGACAATAAGGTAAGAAAATAAATCTAATCTAGGGATAACTGGAAATTCTCATCGAGCAACCTGAAAACTGATACCACTTAATAGAGGCGGGGGTGTCCCGATCTTTCGATGAGATGATAACTATCGATTTGTGGGAGTCGACTTTGACGATCCGACTACAAACGTGCATGACATTGCGCCTTAGCAATCGCTAAACCAATCTCCCGAGGTTACTGACGATGCTGAAAGCACGATCAGCCTGACCACGAAGGTCTATTCCTGCATGCAATCGAAGAACAAGCAAGAATATGGTAATGCAATCTGAATATTGCGAATATAGATGAAGTATTGATAAAGGTGGGGATCCAAAAGCGGTCTTGGTCTGGTCGTTGGACACAAACGAAGTACACGAAGTTGCAATGGCTAACTTTTAACTAAACAAATCCCAAGCAAAAAGCTACTAGATGGATCTACTTATATAGGAGCAAGGGGTGGCGGCCAAGGAGGTGGGAGGACGTCCCAAGGCAGCCTAAAACTAACCCTAGGTCGAACAAGGCCAATGGGCCCAAGTGGAGGTGATGCAACACCTTTGGACTTGTAGTTTGACTCAGAATCTGCTACAGCGTCAGATTGTTTTGACGACAACTCAACGCTCCAGATGAATTTGAAGGTGAAACCAATTGGGTTAGAAAGAGCACGAAATCTACTTTCCAACAAAAAAAGAATCACCCAATTCGGAGTCCGTATGAAATAGTTCTTGGCGTTTTGAGTCAGGTATGTCTGTGCAGTCCGAATCTGAATCCAGAACGTGAGAGACTTGGACTCTATCTTCTCTTGGCCCAAAAGTGACGTGAAAGGACTTTTTGAACAGCACATAAACTTCTCTTTTTCCCTTATGTTCATATGTGGATTGTACAAATGTCCCATACACCTGCAATTAGACATGGCACAAAAGTTTGTGAAGTATTTTTGTCTTGGATGACATAAATAAATTATTGCATAGTTTGCATTAGAAATCACCTCACAAATATACATGTATGCAATATTTTTGGTTGTATCCAAGGTAGTCATGTCCTCATCACTTTGTATGGAACAAATTATGTCTCTGATTTTGCTCAGCTTGTGTGACCTGCACACTCAAAACACGTTGAGCAACTAAACATTCATACCTGTCAGCGTCTTCAGGAGCCATGTATTGCGTCTCATGATCAGAATCATCTCCACCGTGTTCTTCACTTGTAATAAGAGCCAAAGTCTCCTCATCATAGTCACTAGCAGACTCATACCCACCATCCTCAGTAGCAATCATAACACGCGGAGATTGGCATTCTCTCGCATAATGACCTCTTCCCTTACAACGACGACAAATAATATCATGTGTGTGCCCTGTTGATGCCATAGATGAAGAAGAGCTCTGGGCAGGCCCAGAAGGTGTACTCTTGGCAGATGGTGGTGGTGGTGCCTGTTTTCTTGTATCTCGGTTGGAATTGGCGGCTGAAGTCAGTGGTGCCGCAGTAGGACGTGTGGGACTAGAGGAGGCACGCGGTGTCCATGATGAAGATCGACCTACAGAAAAATTAGTTCGCGCCAATGCCTGTCGATCCTGCACTTCACGTTCAGCTTTACAAGCGAGATGGAATAAACGAGTGATATTATTATACTCCTTATACTCTAGAATGGTCTGAATCTCTCTATTTAATCCACCCATGAAACGTGCAAGCATAGCTTCATTCTCCTCAACAATACCACATCTAATCATGCCAGTTTGTAATTCCTGATAATATTCTTCTACAGAATTTTTTCCTTGTCTTAAGCGCTGCAATTTTTGAAGTAATGCACGTTGATAATATGGTGGAACCCAACGAGTACGCATAGCAGTTTTCAAAGCAGCCCACGTAGCTGGAATAGGATATAATCTACAATGTTCAGACCACCATACACATGCAAAACTAGTAAAAGCACAAACAGCAGCAGCAACACGTCTCTCCTCGGGATATTGTAAACATGTAAAACGTTGTTCAGTTTCTAACTCCCAAGTAAGATATATATCAGGAACATATCTACCCTCAAATGGTGGAATATTCCATTTCAGTTAAGGAAGATGGTCATGATCTCGTACCTGAGCTGGTAATGCAGCCCTACCATTGCGATTACTGGCATGTGGACGACCTGGTGCTGGTACGTAGTTCTGATTTTGATCAACCTCATCCTCGTAATCACCCGCATAATCGTCCTCCTCAGCGGCAGCAGGAGCCATAGAAGCATCAACAGTAGGTGCAGCGGCACCAGAAGTTTGACCAGGCTCAAGGGGAACGCGCTGGGCTCGTCCCACTTGATTTGGAAGGCGACGTTGTTGTTGTTGTAGAGGTGCGACAGGTGCAGCCGGCGGTGGTTGTGGAAGACGCGCGAGCAATTCATTAAACTTGTTATCGAGCTTTGTTTCGAACGTCTTCTCAATTCCATCTATCTTCTCCATGGCCTCTTCAAATCTGTTTAGCACATCTTGCACCTGTCCACCCATCTGCCAAGAGTACACCTTCTGGGCCTGCCCAGAGCTCTTCTTCATCTATGGCATCAACAGGGCACACACATGATATTATTTGTCGTTGTTGTAAGGGAAGAGGTCATTATGCGAGAGAATGCCAATCTCCGCGTGTTATGATTGCTACTGAGGATAGTGGGTATGAGTCTGCTAGTGACTATGATGAGGAGACTTTGGCTCTTATTACAAGTGAAGAACACGGTGAAGATGATTCTGATCATGAGACGCAATACATGGCTCCTGAAGACGCTGACAGGTATGAATGTTTAGTTGCTCAACGTGTTTTGAGTGTGCAGGTCACACAAGCTGAGCAAAATCAGAGACATAATTTGTTCCATACAAAGGGAGTTGTGAAGGAACGTTCTGTTCGCGTCATCATAGATGGAGGGAGCTGCAACAACTTGGCTAGCATGGAGATGGTGGAGAAGCTATCTCTCACCACAAGACCACATCCACATCCTTACTATATCCAATGGTTCAACAATAGCGGCAAGGTTAAGGTAACACGTACTGTTCGTGTGCATTTTAGTATCTCTACATATGCTGATTATGTTGATTGTGATGTGGTACCCATGCAAGCATGTTCATTATTACTTGGTAGACCATGGCAATTTGATCAAAATTCTGTACACCATGGTAGAAACAATCAGTTTACTCTTGTTCATAAGGATAAACATATTACTTTGCTTCCTATGACTCCTGATTCTATTTTGAAAGATGATATTAATAGAGCTAGTAAAGCAAAACTGGAGAAAAATAAGAGTGAAAATCAGATTGTGGCAAATGAATTTGAGCAACAAATGAAGCCTAATAATAAACCATCTAGTGTTGCTTCTGAAATTAAATTGAAAAGTGCATGTTTACTTGCCACCAAATCTGATATTGATGAGCTAGATTTCAGCAAATCAGTTTGCTATGCTTTTGTGTGCAAAGAAGCGTTATTTTCATTCGAGGACGTGCCTTCCTCTTTGCCTCCTGCTGTCACTAACATTTTGCAGGAGTTCGCTGACGTCTTTCCACAAGACGTGCCACCGGGATTACCACCTATTCGCGGGATTGAGCATCAGATTGACTTAATTCCCGGTGCTTCGTTGCCAAACCGTGCGCCATACCGTACCAATCCAGAGGAGACGAAGGAGATTATGCGTCAAGTACAGGAGCTGCTCGACAAAGGTTATATACGCGAATCTCTTAGTCCTTGTGCTGTTCCTATTATACTAGTGCCAAAAAAGGATGGTACGTCGCGTATGTGTGTTGATTGTAGAGGCCTTAATAATATTACTATTCGTTATCGTCATCCTATTCCTAGGCTAGATGATATGCGTGATGAATTGAGTGGCTCTACAATATTCTCCAAAGTTGATTTGCGTAGTGGATACCATCAAATTCGTATGAAATTGGGAGATGAATGGAAAACAGCATTTAAAACTAAGTTCGGTGTATATGAGTGGTTAGTCATGCCTTTTGGGTTAACTAATGCACCTAGTACTTTCATGAGATTAATGAACGAAGTTTTACGTGCTTTCATTGGACGATTTGTGGTAGTTTACTTTGATGATATATTGATTTATAGCAGATCTTTGGAGGAACATTTGGAACATTTACGTGCTGTTTTTATTGCTCTACGTGATGCACGTTTGTTTGGTAACCTTGGGAAGTGCACCTTTTGCACCGACCGAGTATCTTTTCTTGGCTATGTTGTTACTCCACAAGGAATTGAAGTTGATAAAGCCAAGATTGAAGCTATTGAGAGTTGGCCGCAGCCCAAAACGGTCACACAAGTGAGGAGTTTCCTTGGCCTCGCTGGTTTCTATAGGCGGTTTGTGAGAGATTTTAGCACCATTGCTGCACCTCTCAATGAGCTTACAAAGAAGGATGTGCCTTTTGTTTGGGGTATCGCACAGGAAGAAGCCTTCACGGTATTGAAAGATAAGTTGACACATGCTCCTTTACTCCAACTTCCTGATTTTAATAAGACTTTTGAGCTTGAATGTGATGCTGGTGGAATTGGATTAGGAGGTGTGTTATGACAAGATGGCAAACCTGTTGCATACTTTTCTGAAAAATTGAGTGGGCCTAGTCTGAACTATTCTACTTATGATAAAGAATTATATGCACTTGTTCGGACCTTAGAAACATGGCAACATTATTTATGGCCCAAAGAATTTGTTATACATTCTGATCATGAATCTTTGAAACACATTAAAAGTCAAGCAAAACTGAACCGTAGACATGCTAAATGGGTTGAATTCATTGAGACTTTCCCTTATGTCATTAAGCACAAGAAGGGTAAAGAAAATGTTATTGCTGATGCATTGTCTCGTCGTTATACTATGCTTTCACAACTTGACTTTAAAATATTTGGTTTGGAGACCATCAAAGATCAATATGTGCATGATCCTGAATTTAAAGATGTATTGCAGAATTGTAAAGAAGGGAGAACATGGAACAAGTTCGTCGTTAACGATGGATTTGTGTTTCGTGCTAACAAGCTATGCATTCCAGCTAGCTCCGTTCGTCTTTTGTTGTTGCAGGAGGCGCATGGAGGAGGATTAATGGGACCCTTTGGCGTAAAGAAGACGGAGGATGTACTTGCTACACATTTCTTTTGGCCAAAGATGAGACGGGATGTTGAGCGCTTTGTTGCTCGCTGCACTACATGTCAAAAAGTTAAGTCACGACTCAATCCTCATGGTTTATATATGCCTTTGCGTGTACCTAGTGTTCCATGGGAGGATATATCTATGGACTTTGTTTTGGGTTTACCTCGAACAAAGAAGGGGAGGGATAGCATATTTGTTGTCGTGGATAGGTTCTCGAAAATGGCACACTTTATACCATGTCATAAAAGCGATGATGCTGCTAATGTTTCTGATTTGCTCTTTCGTGAAATTATTCGCTTGCATGGTGTGCCAAATACTATTGTTTCAGATCGTGATACCAAATTTCTTAGCCACTTTTGGAGATGTTTATGGGCTGAGTTGGGGACTAAACTGCTTTTTAGTACTACTTGTCACCCCCAAACTGATGGACAAACTGAAGTAGTCAATAGAACTTTGTCTACTATGCTTAGAGCTGTTTTGAAGAATAACAAGAAAATGTGGGAAGAATGCTTGCCTCATATTGAATTTGCTTATAATCGTTCGTTGCATTCTACTACTAAGATGTGCCCTTTTGAGATTGTATATGGTTTCCTACCTCGTGCACCTATTGATTTGTTGCCTGTTCCATCTTCGGAGAAGGTTAATTTTGATGCTAAACAACGTGCTGAATTGATCTTAAAAATGCATGAGTTAACTAAGGAGAACATTGAGCGTATGAATGCTAAATATAAACTTGCTGGAGATAAGGGTAGAAAGCATGTTGTGTTTGCACCTGGAGATCTTGTTTGGTTACATTTGCGTAAGGATAGATTTCCTGATTTGCGCAAATCAAAGCTAATGCCACGTGTTGATGGTCCTTTTAAGGTGTTAGAGAAAATAAATGATAATGCATATAAACTTGAGCTGCCTGCAGATTTTGGGGTTAGTCCCACTTTTAACATTGCAGATTTGAAGCCTTATTTGGGTGAGGAAGATGAGCTTCCGTCGAGGACGACTTCATTTCAAGAAGGGGAGGATGATGAGGACATCAATACCATTGTTACAACCACAGCCCCTGTTGCTATACATACTGGACCAATTACTAGAGCTCGCGCACGCCAATTAAATTATCAGGTACTTTCGTTTCTTGGTAATGATTCTAATGTTCATGAGAATATGATGTTGCCTAAATTGGATACATTTGTTTTGCTTACAAATGAAGGGCCTAGCTTGGACAAGAAAGAGGAACCTTGGAGCAAGTTCAAGCATGGAGATGATGGCATGCGCAAGGGGAACAAGAACGGAGTTACAAGTGATGATTTCAGGACTTTGAAGCCACCATAATGAGTGCAGGAAGCCTTGGACGAAATATAAAAGATGCCACTTCATAAATTTCGTCCAGAGGCAATTATAGGTGCTGCGTCACCTTATTATTGGGCCAGGCCCATGTAATTTCGAAATACTTGAGTATAGGCTGTTTTTAGAGTCCGTATGTGTGGGGAAACAAGAGATAGGGTTGGTTTCGGACCCCTCCTTCAAGGGCCACGAAATCCCCCCCTCTTCCTCCATATATATAGCCCTTAGGGCACCGTTTAGACTTTGGGTTTTGTTTAGATTAAAAGTTTGCCATAGCTGCAACTTCGCGTACTTCGTTTGTGTTCAACGACCAGACCAAGACGTCACAGAACCCCACCTTGATCAATAAAGCTTTCATCTTATATTCGCAATATCCAGATTGCAAATCTTAGTTTCTTGCTTGTTCTTCGTTTGCTTGCAGGAAATAGACCCTCGTGGTCAGGTTGATCGTGCTCCGGCGTGGTCAATAACCTCTCGGAGTTGGTTTAGCGATTGCTAAGGCGCGACGTCCTCGCACATTCGTAGTCGGATCGTGAAAGTCTACTCCACCAAAAACGATAGCCTTCATCTCATCGAAAGACGGGACACCTCTGCCTCTATCACAAGGCTTCCTGCACTCATTATGGTGGCTTCAAAGTCCTGAAATCATCACTTGTAACTCCGTTCTTGTTCCCCTTGCGCATGCCATCATCTCCATGATTGAACTTGCTCCAAGGTTCCTCTTTCTTGTCCAAGCTAGGCCCTTCATTTGTAAGCAAAACAAATGTATCCAATTTAGGCAGCATCATATTCTCATGAACATTAGAATCATTACCAAGAAACGAAAGTACCTGATAATTTAATTGGCGTGCGCGAGCTCTAGTAATTGGTCCAGTATGTATAGCAGCAGGGGCTGTGGGTGTAACAATGGTATTGATGTCCTCATCAGGATCACTGGCGCGAACCTGAATCATGACTTTGCGCGTTGATTTCATCAAGCGTCATCACCATCTTCATCGTCAATGGTGCCCAAGAAGAATGGTAGCACGACGAGAAAACCCTCTCACGACCAGCCCAGGCGGCACGGTCACCATGCCCACCATGGCGAGAGCGGGAGGTGGAGATGCTAGAGGCAGTCATCTTCTTCGACCCTCTGGCGAGAATAGCCATGATGGCGCGGGCGGTGCAGATGCGGATGGACAAAACCCACCTCCTCGACACACGGATGAGCGTAGCCACTAGAGCAACACTGCACGGTCAGGCGCGAGTCATGATCTTCCTACTACAGCAGCCAGAGATGCAGCATCAAGACACACGCTACGACCATCACAAGATGGGCACAACGTGACCCTGAGCACCGTTGTTGAGCACATACAGCAGCGCCCGCACGGCAAGATGCCTGTTGATCAAGTCCAAGATCCCTAGGCACCACTTCCGCCAAGCCAACCCACTGTTGCACCTGAGCCGGGGCGGCAAGATGGTAATGGCGCTCCTCCTGGCTCTGCCAGGAGTTGACCGACGTCGCGTTCTTCGCCCCAGGCCATGCCGGCAACGGCAATGGAGGCAATGGCGCGAGGCCAGATGCTGCTGAACTTCCCTCCGACAACAAACAAGATGCATGAGTGGAGAGCCACCATCCAGAGCTTGATTCGATTCGCTGAGTCAATCAAGTCATAGCAGGCGGAGTCTTCACGGTGTCTGCGAACAACGACTGTAGCTGAAACTGATGGCCATGTTGTAGGTAGTGCACCAACAGTGCAGTCGCCTCCACGGCAATAGCTTCAACAGCAGGAACGTCAGCAGCCACGGCAAACCCAGCAAACTACGGAGCCTAACGAAATGTCGATGGCCTTCTCAAATTCACAAATGTGGCAAGATCAGCGGCAAGTGCTACGAGACAGGTGGGTAGAAGATGCCCGCACCACCATTGAATGATGCCGGGAAGTGTGCTGTCAATCCGACGAGCGCAACGACCCAGCTGTTGATGAGCCTGCACCCGTTGTTGGCGGGTATCTACCTTACGAGGTTGGATGCCCTGCTTTCACACTAGAGCAGCAAGTCCGCTGGCCGTCTGTCCAGGCCTCCAAGCCAGAAGTACCAGAGAAGTAAGACGGCAAGCTGAACCCGGCAGAATTCTTAGGCACCTATATGATTGCCATGCAAGCTGCCGGGGGGAGAGATGAAAAGATTCTCTCCAACTACTTTCCATTGGTGCTGAAGCCCAATGTGAGGTCTTGATTGATGAATTTTCCAGAGAACTCTATCTCTTCATGGTCACATATGTGCAACGAGTTCGTTGGTGCCTTTACCAGGGGCCAAAAGGGACCCGGACGGCCCAGTGATTTGCAAGTAATCCCACAGAGGGAGGATGAGAATTTGCGCAAGTATATACAAAGATTCAGCCTTGTGCACAGTAATATTCCAGATGTACACCCGGCATCTATGATTGCCGCGTTTCACACAAACGTGTGCAATCGAAAGATGCGGGAAAAGATGAATGTTTGGTTGCCGAAGACCGTCAACGAGCTCTACACGTTAGCGGACAAATGTGCACGTGTTGAGGAAGGGAGAAGACTTCTCGGGGATGATGCCGGTGCCGAAGTTGATTCTAAGGACGACGACGCCGCCACCCCGAAAAGGAAAGACTGAAAGTGCAACAAAAAGTGCAAAGGCAAGGCAGTTATGGCCGTGGAAGGATCCAGTAACTCCAGTCCCGCCAAGAACACCAAAACAGAGAGCTCCGACAAGGAAGCTGCTACATCCGCTGATTGCCAGGCGGCTGCGGTGGGCGAGAAGACCGACAAGTCTGATGGGCCATTGATGAGGACATCAATACCATTGTTACACCCACAGCCCCTGCTGCTATACATACTGGACCAATTACTAGAGCTCGCGCACGCCAATTAAATTATCAGGTACTTTCGTTTCTTGATAATGATTCTAATGTTCATGAGAATATGATGCTGCCTAAATTGGATACATTTGTTTTGCTTACAAATGAAGGGCCTAGCTTGGACAAGAAAGAGGAACCTTGGAGCAAGTTCAAGCATGGAGATGATGGCATGCGCAAGGGGAACAAGAACGGAGTTACAAGTGATGATTTCAGGACTTTGAAGCCACCATAATGAGTGCAGGAAGCCTTGGACGAAATATACAAGATGCCACTTCATAAATTTCGTCCAGAGGCTATTATAGGTGCTGCGTCACCTTATTATTGGGCCAGGCCCATGTAATTTCGAAATACTCGAATATAGGCTGTTTTTAGAGTCCGTATGTGTGGGGAAACAAGAGATAGGGTTGGTTTCGGACCCCTCCTTCAAGGGCCATGAAATCCCCCCCTCTTCCTCCATATATACAGTCCTTAGGGCACCGTTTAGACTTTGGGTTTTGTTTAGATTAAAAGTTCGCCATAGCTGCAACTTCGCGTACTTCGTTTGTGTTCAACGACCAGACCAAGACGTCACAGAACCCCACCTTGATCAATAAAGCTTTCATCTTATATTTGCAATATCCAGATTGCAAATCTTAGTTTCTTGCTTGTTCTTTGTTTGCTTGCAGGAGATAGACCCTCGTGGTCAGGTTGATTGTGCTCCGGCGTGGTCAATAACCTCTCGGAGTTGGTTTAGCGATTGCTAAGGCGCGACGTCCTCGCACGTTCGTAGTCGGATCGTCAAAGTCTACTCCACCAAAAACGATAGCTATCATCTCATCGAAAGATCGGGACACCCTCGCCTCTATCAAGTGGTATCAGAGCCAGGATGCTCGGTGAGATTTTACAGTTTTTTGTAGTTTAGATCGAGTCTATTCTTCATACCTACAATCCACGAAAAAGCCAAAAAAAAATTAGGGTTAGTTCATCATATCCGAACCAATCTGAGCCTTTGCATAATCTTTTTAGGGTTTTTGCTTTGTTGAATTTGCGGTTGCATCGTCGTGTCTAGTTGCTGGTCTTAGCGTCTAGTCCTTTAGAGTTTCGAGTTCTGATCATAAGTTGTCACGCCGCCGCCGCACCATCATCATCGCCCCTGCCATCTACCACCCCCGCTTATCCGCCACCGCTTTGAATCCATATACCATCACCGATCTGTATCCATATACCACCACCGATCTGTATCCATATACCACCACCGATACCATATACCACCACCATAAATCCACCACCAATCCGAGTTCTTTTCATATTAGGTTTGTTTTCGAGATCCATCTAGTTTCCGATTCGTGTTTCCTTGCCTGAGTAGGTTTCGGAAAAAAAAAGTCAGGAGACCCTCGGGCAGTTTTTAGGCCAAAATTTTGGCAGTCAAAAATATTTTTTCCCTATCCTATTTTTAGGTCCCAGGGAGCGTTTTGAGACACTTGCCATCATAGTGATTTTTTGTCGCACTTTTTCGTCGTCGCTGCCCTGATTTCCGAAAAAAATAATTTGTCAAAAAAAAATTCGTGCCAATCCTGTTAGTTTGACTTGGGAAGAGTTTTGAGACACTCGCCATTACAGTGATTTTTTGCAAAAAAAAAAGGAAGCGCAAAAAAATTTTTTTTTTTAGAGTGTGCTCTTCCCTTGTTTACGTGCCGCGCCGTGATTTTGTTAGTGTTCTAGGCTCCTGTCTCTAGTACGGTCTAGCCTAGGACCAGCACAGTACCATCGTTGAGCGTTTATTCAACTTTGCATCTCTGAATTGATTATTGCTGACATTTTTGCTACTATATCATAAGCCTTCCCAGCTCCACATACATCTACATCGTGCGTTTGACACCACCTGGCAATCGCTCTGTCCAATCTTTGAGAGTTTTGACTACAACGGTGGCCGATCACCACCTGCTGCTGGGTAAGAACTGGTAAGCATTTGAGATTCGCTTGACGGATTTGTGCTACACCACCACCACCACTTCCTAGTAGTCTGTAGGATCATATTTTTGTGTGTTTCTATTGCTGCTAACCATGGCAGGATCACAAGCCGATGAGACTGTTTGGGAGAACATGACAAACAAACAGCTACATGATAAATTTCAGCAAATGATGAGTGGACAGGTGCAAGATGTGCTAAACAGATTTGAAGAGGCCATGGAGAAGATAGATGGAATTGAGAAGACGGTCAAAACAAAGCTCGATAACAAGTTTAATGAATTGCTCGCGCGTCTTCCACAACCACCACTGGCTGCACCTGTCGCACCTCTACAACAACAACAACGTCGCCTTCCAAATCAAGTGGGACGAGCACAACGCATTCCCCTTGAGCCTGGTCAAACTTCTGGTGCCGCTGCACCTACTATTGATGCTTCTATGGCTCCTGCTGCCGCTGAGGAGGACGATTATGCGGGCGATTACGAGGATGAGGTTGATCAAAATCAGAACTACGTACCAGCACCAGGTCGTCCACATGCCAATAATCGCAATGGTAGGGCTGCATTACCAGCTCAGGTACGAGATCATGACCATCTTCCTAAACTGAAATTGAATATTCTACCATTT
Organism: Thinopyrum elongatum; assembly: GCA_011799875.1. Lineage (NCBI taxonomy): Eukaryota > Viridiplantae > Streptophyta > Magnoliopsida > Poales > Poaceae > Thinopyrum > Thinopyrum elongatum. The sequence continues at coordinate 264,629,188 of CM022299.1, forward strand.
GAGGGTAGATATGTTCCTGATATATATCTTACTTGGGAGTTAGAAACTGAACAACGTTTTACATGTTTACAATATCCCGAGGAGAGACGTGTTGCTGCTGCTGTTTGTGCTTTTACTAGTTTTACATGTGTATGGTGGTCTGAACATTGTAGATTATATCCTATTCGAGCTACGTGGGCTGCTTTGAAAACTGCTATGCGTACTCGTTGGGTTCCACCATATTATCAATGTGAATTACATCAAAAATTGCAGCGCTTAAGACAAGGAAAAAGTTATGTAGAAGAATATTATCAGGAATTACAAACTGGCATGATTAGATGTGTTATTGTTGAGGAGAATGAAGCTATGCTTGCACGTTTCATGGGTGGATTAAATAGAGAGATTCAGACCATTCTAGAGTATAAGGAGTATAATAATATCACTCGTTTATTCCATCTTGCTAGTAAAGCTGAACGTGAAGTGCAGGATCGACAGGCATTGGCGCGAACTAATTTTTCTGCAGGTCGATCTTCATCATGGACACCGCGTGCCTCCTCTACTCCCACACGTCCTACGGCGGCACCACTGACTTCAGCCGCCAATTCCAACCGAGATACAAGAAAACAGGCACCACCACCACCATCTGCCAAGAGTACACCTTCTGGGCCTGCCCAGAGCTCTTCTTCATCTATGGCATCAACAGGGCACACACATGATATTATTTGTCGTCGTTGTAAGGGAAGAGGTCATTATGCGAGAGAATGCCAATCTCCGCGTGTTATGATTGCTACTGAGGATGGTGGGTATGAGTCCGCTAGTGACTATGATGAGGAGACTTTGGCTCTTATTACAAGCGAAGAACACGGTGGAGATGATTCTGATCATGAGACGCAATACATGGCTCCTGAAGACGCTGACAGGTATGAATGTTTAGTTGCTCAACGTGTTTTGAGTGTGCATGTCACACAAGCTGAGCAAAATCAGAGGCATAATTTGTTTCAAACAAAGGGAGTTGTGAAGGAACGTTCTGTTCGCGTCATCGTAGATGGAGGGAGCTGCAACGACTTGGCTAGCATGGAGATGGTGGAGAAGCTATCTCTCACCACAAGACCACATCCACATCCTTAGTATATCCAATGGTTCAACAACAGCGGCAAGGTTAAGGTAACACGTACTGTTCGTGTGCATTTTAGTATCTCTACATATGCTGATTATGTGATGAGGACATCAATACCATTGTTACACCCACAGCCCCTGCTGCTATACATACTGGACCAATTACTAGAGCTCGCGCACGCCAATTAAATTATCAGGTACTTTCGTTTCTTGGTAATGATTCTAATGTTCATGAGAATATGATGCTGCCTAAATTGGATACATTTGTTTTGCTTACAAATGAATGGCCTAGCTTGTACAAGAAAGAGGAACCTTGGAGCAAGTTCAAGCATGGACATGATGGCATGCGCAAGGGGAACAAGAACGGAGTTACAAGTGATGATTTCAGGACTTTGAAGCCACCATAATGAGTGCAGGAAGCCTTGGACGAAATATACAGGATGCCACTTCATAAATTTCGTCCAGAGGCTATTATAGGTGCTGCGTCACTTTATTATTGGGCCAGGCCCATGTAATTTCGAAATACTTGAGTATAGGCTGTTTTTAGAGTCCGTATGTGTGGGGAAACAAGAGATAGGGTTGGTTTCGGACCCCTCCTTCAAGGGCCACGAAATCCCCCCCTCTTCCTCCATATATACAGTCCTTAGGGCACCGTTTAGACTTTGGGTTTTTTTTAGATTAAAAGTTCGCCATAGCTGCAACTTCGCGTACTTCGTTTGTGTTCAACGACCAGACCAAGACGTCACAGAACCCCACCTTGATCAATAAAGCTTTCATCTTATATTCGCAATATCCAGATTGCAAATCTTAGTTTCTTGCTTGTTCTTCGTTTGCTTGCAGGAGATAGACCATCGTGGTCAGGTTGATTGTGCTCCGGCGTGGTCAATAACCTCTCGGAGTTGGTTTAGCGATTGCTAAGGCGCGACGTCCTCGCACGTTCGTAGTCGGATCGTCAAAGTCTACTCCACCAAAAACGATAGCTATCATCTCATCGAAAGATCGGGACACCCTCGCCTCTATCAAGTGGTATCAGAGCCAGGTTGCTCGGTGAGATTTTACAGTTTTTTGTAGTTTAGATCGAGTCTATTCTTCATACCTACAATCCACGAAAAAGCCAAAAAAAAATTAGGGTTAGTTCATCATATCCGAACCAATCTGAGCCTTTGCATAATCTTTTTAGGGTTTTTGCTTTGTTGAATTTGCGGTTGCATCGTCGTGTCTAGTTGCTGGTCTTAGCGTCTAGTCCTATAGAGTTTCGAGTTCTGGTCATAAGTTGTCACGCCGCCGCCGCACCATCATCATCGCCCTGCCATCTACCACCACCGCTTATCCGCCACCGCTCTGAATCCATATACCATCACCGATCTGTATCCATATACCACCACCGATCCGTATCCATATACCACCACCGATACCATATACCACCACCATATATCCACCACCAATCCGAGTTCTTTTCATATTAGGTTTGTTTTCGAGATCCATCTAGTTTCCGATTCGTGTTTCCTTGCCTGAGTAGGTTTCGGAAAAAAAAAAGTCTGGAGACCCCCGGGCAGTTTTTAGGCCAAAATTTTGGCAGTCAAAAATATTTTTTCCCTATCCTATTTTTAGGTCCTAGGGAGCGTTTTGAGACACTTGCCATCATAGTGATTTTTTGTCGCACTTTTTCGTCGTCGCTGCCCTGATTTCTGAAGAAGAAAAAAAATTGTCAAAAAAAAATTTCGTGCCAATCCTGTTAGTTTGACTTGGGAAGAGTTTTGAGACACTCGCCATTACAGTGATTTTTTGCAAAAAAAAAAGAGGAGCGCAAAAAAAAAAACAAATTTTTTTTAGAGTGTGCTCTTCCCTTGTTTACGTCCCGCGCCGTGATTTTGTTAGTGTTCTAGGCTCGTGTCTCTAGTACGGTTTAGCCTAGGACCAGCACAGTACCATCGTTAAGCGTTTATTCAACTTTGCATCTCTGAATTGATTATTGCTGACATTTTTGCTACTATATCATAAGCCTTCCCAGCTTCACATACATCTACATCGTGCGTTTGACACCACCTGGCAATCGCTCTGTCCAATCTTTGAGAGTTTTGACTACAACGGTGGCCGATCACCACCTGCTGCTGGGTAAGAACTGGTAAGCATTTGAGATTCGCTTGACGAATTTGTGCTACACCACCACCACCACTTCCTAGTAGTCTGTAGGATCATATTTTTGTGTGTTTCTGATAGAGGAGGGGGTGTCCCGATCTTTCGATGAGATGATAACTATCGATTTGGTGGAGTCGACTTTGACGATCGGACTACAAACGTGCACGACGTTGTGCCTTAGCAATCGCTAAACCAATCTCCCGAGGTTACTGACGATGCTGAAAGCATGATCAGCCTGACCAAGAAGGTCTATTCCTGCACGCAATCGAAGAACAAGCAAGAATATGATAATGCAATCTGAATATTGCGAATATAGATGAAGTATTGATAAAGGTGGGGATCCGAAAGCGGTCTTGGTCTGGTCGTTGGACACAAACGAAGTACACGAAGTTGCAATGGCTAACTTTTAACTAAACAAATCCCAAGCAAAAAGCTACTAGATGGATCTACTTATATAGGAGCAAGGGGTGGCGGCCAAGGAGGTGGGAGGACGTCCCAAGGCAGCCTAAAACTAACCCTAGGTCGTACAAGGCCAATGGGCCCAAGTGGAGGTGATGCAACACCTTTGGACTTGTAGTTTGACTCGGATTCTGCTACAGCGTCAGATTGTTTCGACGACAACTCAACGCTCCGGATGAATTTGAAGGTGAAACCAATTGGGTTAGAAAGAGCACAAAATCTACTTTCCAACAAAAAAAGAATCACCCAATTCTGAGTCCGTATGAAATAGTTCTTGGTGTTTTGAGTCAGGTATGTCTGTGCAGTCCGAATCTGAATCCAGAATGTGAGAGACTTGGACTCTATCTTCTCTTGGCCCAAAAGTAACATGATATGACTTTTTGAACAGCACATAAACTTCTCTTTTTCCCTTATCTTCATATGTGGATTGTACAAATCTCCCATACACCTGCAATTAGACATGGCACAAAAGTTTGTGAAGTATTTTTGTCTTGGATGACATAAATAAATTATTGCATAGTTTGCATTAGAAATCACCTCACAAATATACATGTATGCAATATTTTTGGTCGTATCCAAGGTAGTCATGTCCTCATCATCCTCCCCTTCTTGAAAACAAAGCCGTCCTCGGCGTTGCTTAAGCTGAAATGTGGCTAACAAAAGAGACAAGGTGTACATGTTGTATATGTATATGTCATCCAGTTTTACTTCCCTTAGTTTTTGCATATATGACACATGTATACATGAGTAACCTTCATAGTTCATAAAATCTAAAGCCAAAATATTATCACAAGTATTAGAAGACATGAAAATATTGTAACTCAATTTGCACATATAAGTGAAGCTCTTATTCATATCAAAGGATTGACAATGTTCATCATTAAACCATCCCAACATGGGTGAATAAACCTTACTTGAATCAAATTTACATGCTACGACATGCTTAAATAAGCAAACATGCAATAAGTCATTTGACACAGAATCATCACCAAGATTAGAGGTCATATCAAAATGATTAAACATTGGCACAATTATTTTCAAACGTATTTGATCCAAATCTGATTTATTCCCTGATTCACATGGTTCTTTCATATTAATAGTTAATTCAATGGGTCCACTCGAAATTGTTGATCTTTTAGTTGTTTGGTCACATGGCAAAGTCAAATTATCAACATAGTCCTCTAAAATAGGTGGTGTGATCAAAGTAGTGGGTAGCTGATCAGATGGTGCATTTAAATTGACAAGGCATTCCTCATTCTCATGTAGAGGTGGAAGATCAGTACCTTTGTCATTACCTCTTATGATCAACTCAGCTGATGTAGCCACTCTCGGGGGTGATGTGTCCCATGGTGGAGGTGATGTAGTCCTCACAACAATGGATGTGGTTGTCATAGTACGTCTAGTAGTTGAAGAAACATCTGTATCAACACTTGGAATGTGCACCGTGCGCTTGTTCTCCTTGTGGCCAACACGTCGTTTTATTTCCTGTTCAGCTTTGCAAGCAAGACGAAACAAATGGTCCATAGGATAACACTCTTCATGAATTATGATAGAGGCGGGGGTGTCCCGATCTTTCGATGAGATGATAGCTATCGATTTGGTGGAGTCGACTTTGACGATCCGACTACAAACGTGCACGACGTTGCGCCTTAGCAATCGCTAAACCAATCTCCCGAGGTTACTGACGATGCTGAAAGCACGATCAGCCTGACCACGAAGGTCTATTCCTGCACGCAATCGAAGAACAAGCAAGAATATGATAATGCAATCTGAATATTGCGAATATAGATGAAGTATTGATAAAGGTGGGGATCCGAAAGCGGTCTTGGTCTGGTCGTTGGACACAAACGAAGTACACGAAGTTGCAATGGCTAACTTTTAACTAAACAAATCCCAAGGAAAAAGCTACTACATGGATCTACTTATATAGGAGTAAGGGGTGGCGGCCAAGGAGGTGGGAGGACGTCCCAAGGCAGCCTAAAACTAACCCTAGGTCGTACAAGGCTCATGGGCCCAAGTGGAGGTGATGCAACACCTTTGGACTTGTAGTTTGACTCGGATTCTGCTACAGCGTTAGATTGTTTCGTCGATAACTCATAGCTCCGGATGAATTTTAAGGTGAATCCAATTGGGTTGGAAAGAGCACGAAATCTACTTTCCAACAAAAAAAAGAATCACCCAATTCGGAGTCCGTATGAAAAAGTTCTTGGCGTTTTGAGTCAGGTATGTCTGTGCAGTCCGAATCTGAATCCAGAACGTGAGAGACTTGGACTCTATCTTCTCTTGGCCCAAAAGTGACGTGAGAGGACTTTTTGAACAGCACCTAAACTTCTCGTTTTCCCTTATCTTCATATGTGAATTGTACAAATGTCTCATACACCTGCAATTAGACATGGCACAAAAGTTTGTGAAGTATTTTTGTCCTGGATGACACAAATAAATTATTGCATAGTTTGCATTAGAAATCACCTCACAAATATACATGTATGCAATATTTTTGGTCGTATCCAAGGTATTCATGTCCTCATCAACAGGTTTGCCATCTTGTAATAAAACACCTCCTAATCCAATTCCACTAGCATCACATTCAAGCTCAAAAGTCTTATTAAAATCAGGAAGTTGGAGTAAAGGAGCATGTGTCAACTTATCTTTCAATACCGTGAAGGCTTCTTCCTGTGAGGTACCCCAAACAAAAGGCACATCCTTCTTTGTAAGCTCATTGAGAGGTGCAGCAATGGTGCTGAAATCTCTCACAAAACGCCTATAGAAACCAGCGAGTCCAAGAAAACTCCTCACTTGAGTGACTGTTTTGGGCTGTGGCCAACTCTCAATAGCTTCAATCTTGGCTTTATCAACTTCAATTCCCTGTGGAGTAACAACATAGCCAAGAAAAGATACTCAGTCGGTGCAAAAGGTGCACTTCCCAAGGTTACCAAACAAACGTGCATCACGTAAAGCAATAAAAACAGCACGTAAATGTTCCAAATGTTCCTCCAAAGATCTGCTATAAATCAGTATATCATCAAAATAGACTACCACAAATCGTCCAATGAAAGCACGTAAAACTTCGTTCATTAATCTCATGAAAGTACTAGGTGCATTAGTTAACCCAAAAGGCATGACTAACCACTCATATAATCCAAACTTTGTTTTAAATGCTGTTTTCCATTCATCCCACCATCCTCAGTAGCAATCATAACACGCGGAGATTGGCATTCTCTCGCATAATGACCTCTTCCCTTACAACGACGACAAATAATATCATGTGTGTGCCCTGTTGATGCCATAGATGAAGAAGAGCTCTGGGCCGGCCCAGAAGGTGTACTCTTGGCAGATGGTGGTGGTGGTGCCTGTTTTCTTATATCTCGGTTGGAATTGGCGGCTGAAGTCAGTGGTGCCGCAGTTGGACGTGTGGGAGTAGAGGAGGCACGCGGTGTCCATGATGAAGATCGACCTGCAGAAAAATTAGTTCGCGCCAATGCCTGTCGATCCTGCACTTCACGTTCAGCTTTACAAGCAAGATGGAATAAACGAGTGATATTATTATACTCCTTATACTCTAGAATGGTCTGAATCTCTCTATTTAATCCACCCATGAAACGTGCAAGCATAGCTTCATTCTCCTCAACAATACCACATCTAATCATGCCAGTTTGTAATTCCTGATAATATTCTTCTACAGAATTTTTTCCTTGTCTTAAGCGCTGCAATTTTTGAAGTAATTCACGTTGATAATATGGTGGAACCCAACGAGTACGCATAGCAGTTTTCAAAGCAGCCCAAGTAGCTGGAATAGGATATAATCTACAATGTTCAGACCACCATACACATGCAAAACTAGTAAAAGCACAAACAGCAGCAGCAACACGTCTCTCCTCGGGATATTGTAAACATGTAAAACGTTGTTCAGTTTCTAACTCCCAAGTAAGATATATATCAGGAACATATCTACCCTCAAATGGTGGAATATTCAATTTCAGTTTAGGAAGATAGTCATGATCTCGTACCTGAGCTGGTAATGCAGCCCTACTGATAGAGGCGAGGGTGTCCCGATCTTTCGATGAGATGATAGCTATCGTTTTTGGTGGAGTAGACTGTGACGATCCGACTACGAACGTGCGAGGACGTCGCGCCTTAGCAATCGCTAAACCAACTCCGAGAGGTTATTGACCACGCCGGAGCACAATCAACCTGACCACGAGGGTCTATCTCCTGCAAGCAAACGAAGAACAAGCAAGAAACTAAGATTTGCAATCTGGATATTGCGAATATAAGATGAAAGCTTTATTGAACAAGGTGGGGTTCTGTGACGTCTTGGTCTGGTCGTTGAACACAAACGAAGTACGCGAAGTTGCAGCTATGGCGAACTTTTAATCTAAACAAAACCCAAAGTCTAAACGGTGCCCTAAGGGCTGTATATATGGAGGAAGAGGAGGGGATTTCGTGGCCCTTGAAGGAGGGGTCCGAAACCAACCCTATCTCTTGTTTCCCCACACATACGGACTCTAAAAACAGCCTATACTCAAGTATTTCGAAATTACATGGGCCTGGCCCAATAATAAGGTGACGCAGCACCTATAATAGCCTCTGGACGAAATTTATGAAGTGACATCTTGTATATTTCGTCCAAGGCTTCCTGCACTCATTATGGTGGCTTCAAAGTCCTGAAATCATCACTTGTAACTCCGTTCTTGTTCCCCTTGTGCATGCCATCATCTTCATGCTTGAACTTGCTCCAAGGTTCCTCTTTCTTGTCCAAGCTAGGGCCTTCATTTGTAAGCAAAACAAATGTATCCAATTTAGGCAGCATCATATTCTCATGAACTTTAGAATCATTACCAAGAAACGAAAGTACCTGATAATTTAATTGGCGTGCGCGAGCTCTAGTAATTGGTCCAGTATGTATAGAAGCAGGGGCTGTGGGTGTAACAATGGTATTGATGTCCTCGTCAACTAGGATGTGGTGGTAAAGCGCTCACAGTAAAGCAAATATCAATATCTTACAAGTTCTTACCATGCAGCAGGTGGTGACGGGCAACCAGCGGTGTCAAATAACTCCGAAGATTGAGTAAAGCGATTGCCAGGTGAACGTACGTATACACGGTGTAGAAATATGTGGAGTTGGGTTGGCTATATATGGTAGCAAAAGATTAGCAATAATCAATTCAGAGATGCAATGTTGAATAAACGCTCAACGACGGTACTGTGCTGGTCCTAGGCTAGACCGGACTAGAGACGCGAGCCTAGAACACTAATGAGGTCACGGCGTTGCACAACTAGCATCAATAAAGGATATGAAGTAGCTCTGGACAGCAAGATATAAGTGAAGATCACAATGGCAGTAAAGATAATGATGAGAAACAACTACCAAGTAGGATATACCAACAACTTTGTCTCCAACTTTCCTCTGGAAAAGTTTTTGCCAATTTTCTGATAATTTTTCTCAAGAATGGCACTGACTCAAGCTTTCAAACGCAAAAAGAATCACTAAATTCCGAGTTGATATGAGGAGTCAAAAAATTCTAAAACTGGCCTGAAAAACTGGAACAAGCTGTGTTCGCGAACTTCGGAGGGCAAAAAGACCTATTTAGAAGCCGATTTTGATGTCTCAAATATTGAAATAGCTTCTGCAACTATTTAGATGCGGCTCGTCACTAGCTTTAGTTTGAGTACTCACGGAGCCAAAACAGACTTCGTACGAAAAAGATATGCCTGTTTTACTGAACACTGCGCAAAACAGTTTCCAATCCGAATTCAGCTACGAGATTGAGTCTAGATAGATCCGAATTTTGTTTTTTTTTTCTGCTCTCTTTTTTTCCTCACACTTTATTTCTTTTTCTTTCTCTCTTTTTTTTCTCTAACTTTTTTTTTTACTTTTTTTTTCTCTCTTTTTTTTCTCTCTCCCTCTTTCCAAAACAAACTAGATAAGATGTAGATTGGATCAAGCACAGATGTGAACGACCTCAACTATGATTATGACAATGAATGGTGGGTAGCACGATTTCGAAATTGATGGATGGGATGGTGGACAGCGGAAGGAATAACGATGCAGCGGCGGCGTGACTAATGTGAACAGAACTCGAAACTCTAAACGAACTAGACACTAAGACCAGCAACTCGACACGACGATGTAACCGATAATTCAACTATGCAAGCAATGAAAAGAAAATTACAAAGGCTCAGACTGGCTTGGACAAAGGATGAATAGATCTAACTTTTTTTTGTGGCTTTTTTTTGGACAATAGGTAAGAAAATAAATCTAATCTAGGGAAAACTGGAAATTCTCACAGAGCAACCTGAAAACTGATACCACTTGATAGGGGCGAGGGTGTCCCGATCTTTCGATGAGATGATAACTATCGATTTGGTGGAGTCGACTTTGACGATCCGACTACAAACGTGCACGACGTTGTGCCTTAGCAATCGCTAAACCAATCTCCCGAGGTTACTGACGATGCTGAAAGCATGATCAGCCTGACCACGAAGGTCTATTCCTGCACGCAATCGAAGAACAAGCAAGAATATGATAATGCAATCTGAATATTGCGAATATAGATGAAGTATTGATAAAGGTGGGGATCCGAAAGCGGTCTTGGTCTGGTCGTTGGACACAAACGAAGTACACGAAGTTGCAATGGCTAACTTTTAACTAAACAAATCCCTAGCAAAAAGCTACTAGATGGATCTACTTATATAGGAGCAAGGGGTGGCGGCCAAGGAGGTGGGAGGACGTCCCAAGGCAGCCTAAAACTAACCCTAGGTCGTACAAGGCCAATGGGCCCAAGTGGAGGTGATGCAACACCTTTGGACTTGTAGTTTGACTCGGATTCTGCTACAGCGTCAGATTGTTTCGACGACAACTCAACGCTCCGGATGAATTTGAAGGTGAAACCAATTGGGTTAGAAAGAGCACGAAATCTACTTTCCAACAAAAAAAGAATCACCCAATTCGGAGTCCGTATGAAATAGTTCTTGGTGTTTTGAGTCAGGTATGTCTGTGCAGTCCGAATCTGAATCCAGAATGTGAGAGACTTGGACTCTATCTTCTCTTGGCCCAAAAGTGACGTGATATGACTTTTTGAACAGCACATAAACTTCTCTTTTTCCCTTATCTTCATATGTGGATTGTACAAATCTCCCATACACCTGCAATTAGACATGGCACAAAAGTTTGTGAAGTATTTTTGTCTTGGATGACATAAATAAATTATTGCATAGTTTGCATTAGAAATCACCTCACAAATATACATGTATGCAATATTTTTGGTCGTATCCAAGGTAGTCATGTCCTCATCAGTTTCTATTGCTGCTAACCATGGCAGGACCACAAGCCGATGAGACGGATTGGGAGAACATGACAAACAAACAGCTACATGATAAATTTCAGCAAATGATGAGTTGACAGGTGCAAGATGTGCTAAACAGATTTGAAGAGGCCATGGAGAAGATAGATGGAATTGAGAAGACGTTCGAAACAAAGCTCGATAACAAGTTTAATGAATTGCTTGTGCGTCTTCCACAACCACCACCGGCTGCACCTGTCGCACCTCTACAACAACAACAACGTCGCCTTCCAAATCAAGTGGGACGAGCACAACGCATTCCCCTTGAGCCTAGTCAAACTTCTGGTGCCGCTGCACCTACTATTGATGCTTCTATGGCTCCTGCTGCCGCTGAGGACGATGATTATGCGGGCGATTACGAGGATGAGGTTGATCAAAATCAGAACTACGTACCAGCACCAGGTCGTCCACATGCCAATAATCGCAATGGTAGGGCTGCATTACCAGCTCAGGTAGGAGATCATGACTATCTTCCTAAACTGAAATTGAATATTCCACCATTTGAGGGTAGATATGTTCCTGATATATATCTTACTTGGGAGTTAGAAACTGAACAACGTTTTACATGTTTATAATATCCCGAGGAGAGACATGTTGCTGCTTCTGTTTGTGCTTTTACTAGTTTTGCATGTGTATGGTGGTCTGAACATTGTAGATTATATCCTATTCCAGCTACGTGGGCTGCTTTGAAAACTGCTATGCGTACTCGTTGGGTTCCACCATATTATCAACGTGAATTACTTCAAAAATTGCAGCGCTTAAGATAAGGAAAAAATTCTGTAGAAGAATATTATCAGGAATTACAAACTGGCATGATTAGATGTGGTATTGTTGAGGAGAATGAAGCTATGCTTGCATGTTTCATGGGTGGATTAAATAGAGAGATTCAGACCATTCTAGAGTATAAGGAGTATAATAATATCACTCGTTTATTCCATCTTGCTTGTAAAGCTGAACGTGAAGTGCAGGATCGGCAGGCATTGGCGCGAACTAATTTTTCTGCAGGTCGATCTTCATCATGGACACCGCGTGCCTCCTCTACTCCCACACGTCCTACTGCGGCACCACTGAGTTCAGCCGCCAATTCCAACCGAGATACAAGAAAACAGGCACCACCACCACCATCTGCCAAGAGTACACCTTCTGGGCCTGCCCAGAGCTCTTCTTCATCTATGGCATCAACAGGGCACACACATGATATTATTTGTCGTCGTTGTAAGGGAAGAGGTCATTATGCGAGAGAATGCCAATCTCCGCGTGTCATGATTGCTACTGAGGATGGTGGGTATGAGTCCGCTAGTGACTATGATGAGGAGACTTTGGCTCTTATTACAAGTGAAGAACACGGTGGAGATGATTCTGATCATGAGACGCAATACATGGCTCCTGAAGACGCTGACAGGTATGAATGTTTAGTTGCTCAACGTGTTTTGAGTGTGCAGGTCACACAAGCTGAGCAAAATCATAGGCATAATTTGTTCCATACAAAGGGAGTTGTGAAGGAACGTTCTGTCTGCGTCATCATAGATGGAGGGAGCTGCAACAACTTGGCTAACATGGAGATGGTGGAGAAGCTATCTCTCACCACAAGACCACATCCACATCCTTACTATATCCAATGGTTCAACAACAGCGGCAAGGTTAAGGTAACACGTACTGTTCGTGTGCATTTTAGTATCTCTACATATGCTGATTATGTGATGAGGACATCAATACCATTGTTACACCCACAGCCCCTGCTGCTATACATACTGGACTAATTACTAGAGCTCGCGCACGCCAATTAAATTTTCAGGTACTTTCGTTTCTTGGTAATGATTCTAATGTTCATGAGAATATGATGCTGCCTAAATTGGATACATTTGTTTTGCTTACAAATGAATGGCCTAGCTTGGACAAGAAAGAGGAACCTTGGAGCAAGTTCAAGCATGGACATGATGGCATGCGCAAGGGGAACAAGAACGGAGTTACAAGTGATGATTTCAGGACTTTGAAGCCACCATAATGAGTGCAGGAAGCCTTGGACGAAATATACAAGATGCCACTTCATAAATTTCGTCCAGAGGCTATTATAGGTGCTGCGTCACCTTATTATTGGGCCAGGCCCATGTAATTTCGAAATACTTGAGTATAGGCTGTTTTTAGAGTCCGTATGTGTGGGGAAACAAGAGATAGGGTTGGTTTCGGACCCCTCCTTCAAGGGCCACGAAATCCCCTCCTCTTCCTCCATATATATAGCCCTTAGGGCACCGTTTAGACTTTGGGTTTTGTTTAGATTAAAAGTTCGCCATAGCTGCAACTTCACGTACTTCGTTTGTGTTCAACGACCAGACCAAGACGTCACAGAACCCCACCTTCATTAATGATAGAGGCGAGGGTGTCCCGATCTTTCGATGAGATGATAGCTATCGTTTTTGGTGGAGTAGACTTTGATTATTGATGAGGACATCAATACCATTGTTACACCCATAGCCCCTGCTTCTATACATACTGGACCAATTACTAGAGCTCGCGCACGCCAATTAAAATATCAGGTACTTTCGTTTCTTGGTAATGATTCTAAAGTTCATGAGAATATGATGCTGCCTAAATTGGAAACATTTGTTTTGCTTACAAATGAAGGGCCTAGCTTGGACAAGAAAGAGGAACCTTGGAGCAAGTTCAAGCATGGAGATGATGGCATGCACAAGGGGAACAAGAACGGAGTTACAAGTGATGATTTCAGGACTTTGAAGCCACCATAATGAGTGCAGGAAGCCTTGGACGAAATATACAAGATGTCACTTCATAAATTTCGTCCAGAGGCTATTATAAGTGCTGCGTCACCTTATTATTGGGCCAGGCCCATGTAATTTTGAAATACTTCAGTATAGGCTGTTTTTAGAGTCCGTATGTGTGGGGAAACAAGAGATAGGGTTGGTTTCGGACCCCTCCTTCAAGGGCCACGAAATCCCCTCCTCTTCCTCCATATATCCAGCCCTTAGGGCACCGTTTAGACTTTGGGTTTTGATTAGATTAAAAGTTTGCCATAGCTGCAACTTCGCGTACTTCGTTTGTGTTCAATGACCAGACCAAGACGTCACAGAACCCCACCTTGATCAATAAAGCTTTCATCTTATATTCGCAATATCTAGATTGCAAATCTTAGTTTCTTGCTTGTTCTTCGTTTGCTTGCAGGAGATAGACCCTCGTGGTCAGGTTGATTGTGCTCCGGCGTTGATGAGGACATGACTACCTTGGATACGACCAAAAATATTGCATACATGTATATTTGTGAGGTGATTTCTAATGCAAACTATGTAATAATTTATTTATGTCATCCAAGACAAAAATACTTCACAAACTTTTGTGTCATGTCTAATTGCAGGTGTATGGGACATTTGTACAATACACATATGAAGATAAGGGGAAAAGAGATGTTTAGGTGCTGTTCAAAAAGTCCTCTCACGTCACTTTTGGGCCAAGAGAAGATAGGGTCCAAGTCTCTCACGTTCTGGATTCAGATTCGGACTGCACAGACATACCTGACTCAAAACGCCAAGAACTTTTTCATACGGACTCCGAATTGGGTGATTCTTTTTTTGTTGGAAAGTAGATTTCGTGCTCTTTCCAACCCAATTGGATTCACCTTAAAATTCGTCCGGAGCGTTGAGTTATCAATGAAACAATCTGACGCTGCAGCAGAATCCGAGTCAAACTACAAGTCCAAAGGTGTTGCATCACCTCCACTTGGGCCCATGAGCCTTGTACGACCTAGGGTTAGTTTTAGGCTGCCTTGGGACGTCCTCCCACCTCCTTGGCCACCACCCCTTGCTCCTATATAAGTAGATCCATCTAGTAGCTTTTTTCTTGGGATTTGTTTAGTTAAAAGTTAGCCATTGCAACTTCGTGTACTTCGTTTGTGTCCAACGACCAGACCAAGACCGCTTTCGGATCCCCACCTCTATCAATACTTCATCTATATTCGCAATATTCAGATTGCATTATCATATTCTTACTTGTTCTTCGATTGCGTGCAGGAATAGACCTTCGTGGTCAGGCTGATCGTGCTTTCAGTATCGTCGGTAACCTCGGGAGATTGGTTTAGCGATTGCTAAGGCGCAACGTCGTGCACGTTTGTAGTCGGATCGTCAAAGTTGACTCCACCAAATCGATAGCTATCATCTCATCGAAAGATCGGGACACCCCCGCCTCTATCAAGTGGTATCAGTTTTCAGGTTGCTCGGTGAGAATTTCCAGTTTTCCCTAGATTAGATTTATTTTCTTACCTATTGTTCAAGAAAAAGCCACAAAAAAAAGTTAGATCTATTCATCCTTTGTCCAAGCCAGTCTGAGCCTTTGCAATTTTCTTTTCATTGTTTGCATTATTGAATTATCGGTTGCATCGTCGTGTTCAGTTGCTGGTCTTAGTATCTAGTTCGTTTAGAGTTTCGAGTTCTGTTCACATTAGTCACGCCGCCACTGCATCGTTATTCCTTCCGCTGTCCACCATCCCATCCATCACTTTCCACATCGTGCTACCCACTGTTCATTGTCATAATCATAGTTGAGGTCGTCCACAACTGTGCTTGATCCAATCTACATCTTATCTAGTTTGTTTTGGAAAGAGAGAAAAAAAAAGTAAAAAAAAAAGAGAAAAAAAAGTGAGATAAAAAAAAGAGAGAAGAAAAAAAAGCACAAAATTCGGATCTATCTAGACTCACTCTCGTACCTGAATTCGGATTCGAATCTGTTTTGCGCACTGTTCAGTAAAACAGGCGTATCTTCCTCATACGAAGTCCGTTTTGGCTCCGTGAGTACTCAAATTAAAGCTAGCGACGAGCCGCATTTAAATAGTTGCAGAAGCTTGTTCAATATTTGACACCTCAAAATCGGATGCTAAATAGGTCTTTTTGCCCTCCGAAGTTCATGAACACAGCTTGTTCCAGTTTTTCAGGCCAGTTTTAGAATTTTTTGACTCCTCATATCAACTCGGAATTGAGTGATTCTTTTTGCATTTGAAAGCTTGAGTCAGTGCCATTCTTGAGAAAAAATTATCAGAAAATTGGCAAAAACTTTTCCAGAGGAAAGTTGGAGAGAAAGTTGTTGGTATATCCTACTTGGTAGTTGTTTCTCATCATTATCTTTACTGCCATTGTGATCTTCACTTATATCTTACTGTCCAGAGCTACTTCATATCCTTTATTGATGCTAGTTGTGCAACGCCGTGACCTCATTAGTGTTCTAGGCTCGCGTCTCTAGTCCGGTCTAGCCTAGGACCAGCACAGTACCGTCGTTGAGCGTTTATTCAACATTGCATCTCTGAATTGATTATTGCTAATCTTTTGCTACCAAATATTTAAGCCTTCCAAGCTCCACATATTTCTACACCGTGTATATGTACGTTCCCCTGGCAATCGTTTTACTCAATCTTCGGAGTTATTTGACACCGCTGGTTGCCTGTCACCACCTGCTGCATGGTAAGAACTTGTAAGATATTGATATTTGCTACACTGTGAGCGTTTTACCACCACATCCTAGTAGTTCATAGGAACATTATTCTTGGATTTTGTTTCTTGTTTTCTACTAACTATGGCAGGTTCCGGAGTTGTTAGTTCTTGGGCTACATCGATCGTGGGAGATTTGCCACCACCTAAGAAAATGCAACAACCGTCACAAGAGGAGCAACAACATGAGAATGCACATAATCAGGTTAATGTTTCCATGCCACCATTTACTGGTCGTTTTAGGCCTGATTTATATATTGAATGGGAGTACGAAATAAATGCTATATTTGCTTCCCGTAATTTTGATGAGCGTGGAAAATTTCAAGCTGCGGTTAGTACTTTTAGTAGCTTTGCTTTAGTTTGGTGGAGTGAATATTGTCGGTTAAACCCTTATCTTATACCTACTACTTGGGATGATTTAAAACTTGTCATGAGAGATAGATTCGTTGATGTTTATTATACTCGTGGCATGATTAAAAAATTACAACATTTAAAACAAGGCACTGACACGGTAACAAAATACTATGATGATTTACAAACTACATTATTGCACTCATTTTTAGAAGAAAGTGAAGAAGATTTTATGGATAGATTTTGGGGAGGATTAAACCGTGATATTCAAGAGATTCTAATTCATGAAGAGTGTTATCCTATGGACCATTTGTTTCGTCTTGCTTGCAAAGCTGAACAGGAAATAAAACGACGTGTTGGCCACAAGGAGAACAAGCGCACGGTGCATATTCCAAGAGTTGATACGGTTGTTCCTTCAACTACTAGTTGTACTTTGACAACCACATCCATTGTTGTGAGGACTACATCACCTCCACCATGTGACACATCACCCCCGAGAGTGGCTACATCAGCTGAGTTGATCATAAGAGGTAATGACAAAGGTACTGATCTTCCACCTCTACATGAGAATGAGGAATGCCTTGTCAATTTAAATGCACCATCTGATCAGCTACCCACTACTTTGATCACACCACCTATTTTAGAGGACTATGTTGATAATTTGACTTTGCCATGTGACCAAACAACTAAAAGATCAACAATTTCGAGTGGACCCATTGAATTAACTATTAATATGAAAGAACCATGTGAATCAGGGAATAAATCAGATTTGGATCAAATACGTTTGAAAATAATAGTGCCAATGTTTAATCATTTTGATATGACCTCTAATCTTGGTGATGATTCTGTGTCAAATGACTTATTGCATGTTTGCTTATTTAAGCATGTCGTAGCATGTAAATTTGATTCAAGTAAGGTTTATTCACCAATGTTGGGATGGTTTAATGAAGAACATTGTCAATCCTTTGATATGAATAAGAGCTTCACTTATATGTGCAAATTGAGTTACAATATTTTCATGTCTTCTAATACTTGTGATAATATTTTGGCTTTAGATTTTATGAACTATGAAGGTTACTCATGTATACATGTGTCATATATGCAAAAACTAAGGGAAGTAAAACTGGATGACATATACATATACAACATGTACACCTTGTCTCTTTTGTTAGCCACATTTCAGCTTAAGCAACGCCGAGGACGGCTTTGTTTTCAAGAAGGGGAGGATGATGAGGACATGACTACCTTGGATACGACCAAAAATATTGCATACATGTATATTTGTGAGGTGATTTCTAATGCAAACTATGCAATAATTTATTTATGTCATCCAAGACAAAAATACTTCACAAACTTTTGTGTCATGTCTAATTGCAGGTGTATGGGACATTTGTACAATACACATATGAAGATAAGGGGAAAAGAGATGTTTAGGTGCTGCTCAAAAAGTCCTCTCACGTCACTTTTGGGCCAAGAGAAGATAGAGTCCAAGTCTCTCACGTTCTGGATTCAGATTCGGACTGCACAGACATACCTGACTCAAAACGCCAAGAACTTTTTCATACGGACTCCGAATTGGGTGATTCTTTTTTTGTTGGAAAGTAGATTTCGTGCTCTTTCCAACCCAATTGGATTCACCTTAAAATTCGTCCGGAGCGTTGAGTTATCAATGAAACAATCTGACGCTGCAGCAGAATCCGAGTCAAACTACAAGTCCAAAGGTGTTGCATCACCTCCACTTGGGCCCATGAGCCTTGTACGACCTAGGGTTAGTTTTAGGCTGCCTTGGGACGTCCTCCCACCTCCTTGGCCACCACCCCTTGCTCCTATATAAGTAGATCCATCTAGTAGCTTTTTCCTTGGGATTTGTTTAGTTAAAAGTTAGCCATTGCAACTTCGTGTACTTCGTTTGTGTCCAACGACCAGACCAAGACCGCTTTCGGATCCCCACCTCTATCAATACTTCATCTATATTCGCAATATTCAGATTGCATTATCATATTCTTGCTTGTTCTTCGATTGCGTGCAGGAATAGACCTTCGTGGTCAGGCTGATCGTGCTTTCAGTATCGTCGGTAACCTCGGGAGATTGGTTTAGCGATTGCTAAGGCGCAACGTCGTGCACGTTTGTAGTCGGATCGTCAAAGTCGACTCCACCAAATCGATAGCTATCATCTCATCGAAAGATCGGGACACCCCCGCCTCTATCAGGCGTGGTCAATAACCTCTCGGAGTTGGTTTAGCGATTGCTAAGGCGCGACGTCCTCGCACGTTCGTAGTCGGATCGTCAAAGTCTACTCCACCAAAAACGATAGCTATCATCTCATCGAAAGATCGGGACACCTTCGCCTCTATCAAGTGGTATCAGATTTCCAGGTTGCTCGGTGAGATTTTATAGTTTTTCGTAGTTTAGATCGAGTCTGTTCTTCATACCTACAGTCCACGAAAAAGCCAAAAAAAAATTAGGGTTAGTTCATCATATCCGAACCAATCTGAGCCTTTGCATAATCTTTTTAGGGTTTTTGCTTTGTTGAATTTGCGGTTGCATCGTCGTGTCTAGTTGCTGGTCTTAGCGTCTAGTCCTTAGAGTTTCGAGTTCTGTCACAGTTTGTCACGCCGCCACCCCACCATATACCACCACCGCAGCCATATACCGCCACCGCTGCCATATCCTACCACCGCTGCCATATACCATCACCGCAGCCATATTCTACCACCATATATCCACCACCAATCCGAGTTCTTTTTATATTAGATTTGTTTTCGAGACCCATCTATTTTCCGATTCGTGTTTCCTTGCCTGAGTAGGATTCGAAAAAAAAAATTTGGCAGTCAATTTTTTTTCCCTATCCTATTTTCAGGTCCTAGGGAGCGTTTTGAGACACTCGCCATCATAGTGATTTTTTGTCGCACTTTTTCGTCGTCGCTGCCCTGATTTCCGAAAAAAAAATTGTCAAAAAAAATTTCATGCCAATCCTGATAGTTTGACTTGGGAAGAGTTTTGAGACACTCGCCATTATAGTGATTTTTTTTTTGAAAATAAAAAATAGGAGCGCAAAAAAAAAGCGCAAAAAAAAAAGAATTTTTTTTAGAGTGTGCTCTTCCCTTGTTTATGTGCCGCGCCGTGATTTTGTTAGTGTTCTAGGCTCGCGTCTCTAGTACGGTCTAGCCTAGGACCAGCACAGTACCGTCGTTGAGCGTTTATTCAACTTTGCATCTCTGAATTGATTATTGCTGACCCTTTTTGCTACCATATCATAAGCCTTCCCAGCACAACATACATCTACGTCGTGCGTTTGACACCACCTGGCAATCGCTCTGTCCAATCTTTAAGAGTTTTGACTACAACGGTTGCCGATCACCACCTGCTGCTGGGTAAGAACTGGTAAGCATTTGAGATTCGCTTGACGGTTCTGTGATACACCACCACCACCACTTCCCAGTAGTCTGTAGGATCATATTCTTGTGTGTTTCTATTGCTGCTAACCATGGCAGGATCACAAGCCGATGAGACTGATTGGGAGAACATGACGAACAAACAGCTACGTGATAAATTTCAGCAAATGATGAGTGGACAGGTGCAAGATGTGCTAAACAGATTTGAAGAGGCCATGGAGAAGATAGATGGAATTGAGAAGACGTTCGAAACAAAGCTCGATAACAAGTTTAATGAATTGCTCGCGCGTCTTCCACAACCACCGCCGGCTGCACCTGTCGCACCTCTACAACAACAACAACGTCGCCTTCCAAATCAAGTGGGACGAGCACAGCGCATTCCCCTTGAGCCTGGTCAAACTTCTGGTGCCGCTGCACCTACTGTTGATGCTTCTATGGCTCTTGCTGCCGCTGAGGAGGACGATTATGCGGGCGATTACGAGGATGAGGTTGATCAAAATCAGAACTACGTGCAACCACCACCACCAGGTCGTCCACATGCAAATAATCGCAATGGTAGGGCTGCATTACCAGCTCAGGTACGAGATCATGACCATCTTCCTAAACTGAAATTGAATATTCCACCATTTGAGGGTAGATATGTTCCTGATATATATCTTACTTGGGAGTTAGAAACTGAACAACGTTTTACATGTTTACAATATCCCGAGGAGAGACGTGTTGCTGCTGCTGTTTGTGCTTTTACTAGTTTTGCATGTGTATGGTGGTCTGAACATTGTAGATTATATCCTATTCCAACTACTTGGGCTGCTTTGAAAACTGCTATGCGTACTCGTTGGGTTCCACCATATTATCAACGTGAATTACTTCAAAAATTGCAGCGCTTAAGACAAGGAAAAAATTCTGTAGAAGAATATTATCAGGAATTACAAACTGGCATGATTAGATGTGGTATTGTTGAGGAGAATGAAGCTATGCTTGCACGTTTTATGGGTGGATTAAATAGAGAGATTCAGACCATTCTAGAGTATAAGGAGTATAATAATATCACTAGTTTATTCCATCTTGCTTGTAAAGCTGAACGTGAAGTGCAGGATCGACAGGCATTGGCGCGGACTAACTTTTCTGCAGGTCGACCTTCATCGTGGACACCGCGTGCATCCTCTACTTCCACACATTCTATTGCACCGACACCTCCATCAGCTGCCACCTCCAGCCGTGATACAAGGAAGCAGGCACAACCACCACTATCTGCCAAGAGCACACCTACCGGGCCTGCACAGAGTTCTTCTTCTTCCATGGCATCAACAGGGCATACAAGTGATATTATTTGTCGTCGTTGTAAGGGAAGAGGTCATTATGTGAGAGAATGCAAATCTCAGCATGTGATGGTTGCTACCGAGGATGGTGGGTATGAGTCCGCTAGTGACTATGATGAGGAGACTTTGGCTCTCATTACACGTGAAGAACACGGTGGAGATGATTCTGAACAAGAGACGCAATACATGGCTCCTGAAGACGCTGACAGGTATGAATGTTTAGTTGCTCAACGTGTTTTGAGTGTGCAGGTCACAAAAGCTGAGCAAAATCAGAGGCATAATTTGTTCCATACAAAGGGAGTTGTGAAGGAACGTTCTGTTCGTGTCATCATAGATGGAGGGAGCTGCAACAACTTGGCTAGCATGGAGATGGTGGAGAAGCTCTCTCTCACCACAAGACCACATCCACATCCTTACTATATCCAATGGTTCAACAACAGCGGCAAGGTTAAGGTAACACGTACTGTTCGTGTGCATTTTAGTATCTCTACGTATGCTGATTTTGTTGATTGTGATGTGGTACCCACGCAAGCATGTTCCTTATTACTTGGTAGACCATGGCAATTTGATAAAAGTTCTGTACACCATGGTAGAAACAATCAGTATACTCTTGTTCATAAGGATAAACATATTACTTTGCTTCCTATGTCTCCTGATTCTATTTTGAAAGATGATATTAATAGAGCTAGTAAGGCAAAACAGGAGCAAAATAAGAGTGAAAATCAGATTGTGGCAAAAGAATTTGAGCAACAAATGAATCCTCATAATAAACCATCTAGTCTTGCTTCTGAAATTAAATTGAAAAGTGCATGTTTACTTGCCACCAAATCTGATATTGATGATCTAGATTTCAGCAAATCTGTTTGCTATGCTTTTGTGTGCAAAGAGGCATTATTTTCATTCGAGGACATGCCTTCCTCTTTGCCTCCTGCTGTTACTAACATTTTGCAGGAGTTCGCCGACGTCTTTCCACAAGATGTGCCTCCGGGATTACCACCTATTCGAGGGATTGAGCATCAGATTGACTTAATTCCCGGTGCATCGCTACCCAACCGTGCACCATACCGTACTAATCCAGAGGAGACGAAGGAGATTATGCGTCAAGTCCAGGAGTTGCTCGACAAAGGTTATATACGCGAATCCCTTAGTCCTTGTGCTGTTTCTATTATTCTAGTGCCGAAAAAGGATGGTACATCGCGTATGTGTGTTGATTGTAGAGGCATTAATAATATTACTATTCGTTATCGTCATCCTATTCCTAGACTAGATGATATGCTTGATGAATTGAGTGGCTCTACAATATTCTCCAAAGTTGATTTGCGTAGTGGATACCATCAAATTTGTATGAAATTGGGGGATGAATGGAAAACAGCATTTAAAACAAAGTTTGGATTATATGAGTGGTTAGTCACGCCTTTTGGGTTAACTAATGCACCTAGTACTTTCATGAGATTAATGAACGAAGTTTTACGTGCTTTCATTGGACGATTTGTGGTAGTCTATTTTGATGATATACTGATTTATAGCAGATCTTTGGAGGAACATTTGGAACATTTACGTGCTGTTTTTATTGCTTTACGTGATGCACGTTTGTTTGGTAACCTTGGGAAGTGCACCTTTTGCACCGACCGAGTATCTTTTCTTGGCTATGTTGTTACTCCACAGGGAATTGAAGTTGATAAAGCCAAGATTGAAGCTATTGAGAGTTGGCCACAGCCCAAAACGGTCACTCAAGTGAGGAGTTTTCTTGGACTCGCTGGTTTCTATAGGCGTTTTGTGAGAGATTTCAGCACCATTGCTGCACCTCTCAATGAGCTTACAAAGAAGGATCTGCCTTTTGTTTGGGGTACCTCACAGGAAGAAGCCTTCACGGTATTGAAAGATAAGTTGACACATGCTCCTTTACTCCAACTTCCTGATTTTAATAAGACTTTTGAGCTTGAATGTGATGCTAGTGGAATTGGATTAGGAGGTGTTTTATTACAAGATGGCAAACCTGTTGCATACTTTTCTGAAAAATTGAGTGGGCCTAGTCTGAACTATTCTACTTATGATAAAGAATTATATGCTCTTGTTCGGACCTTAGAAACATGGCAACATTATTTATGGCCCAAAGAATTTGTTATACATTCTGATCATGAATCTTTGAAACACATTAAAAGTCAAGCAAAACTGAACCGTAGACATGCTAAATGGGTTGAATATATTGAGACTTTCCCTTATGTCATTAAACACAAGAAGGGTAAAGAAAATGTTATTGCTGATGCATTGTCTCGTCGTTATACTATGCTTTCACAACTTGACTTTAAAATATTTGGTTTGGAGACCATCAAAGATCAATATGTGCATGATGCTGAATTTAAAGATGTATTGCAGAATTGTAAGGAAGGGAGAACATGGAACAAGTTCGTCCTTAACGATGGATTTGTGTTTCGTGCTAACAAGCTATGCATTCCAGCTAGCTCTGTTCGTCTTTTGTTGTTGCAGGAGGCGCATGGAGGAGGATTAATGGGACACTTTGGCGTGAAGAAGACGGAGGATATACTTGCTACACATTTCTTTTGGCCAAAGATGAGACGGGATGTTGAGCGTTTTGTTGCTCGCTGCACTACATGTCAAAAAGCTAAGTCACGACTCAATCCTCATGGTTTATATATGCCTTTGCCTGTACCTAGTGTTCCTTGGGAGGATATATCTATGGACTTTGTTTTAGGTTTACCTCGAACAAAGAAGGGGAGGGATAGCATATTTGTTGTCGTGGATAGGTTCTCGAAAATGGCACACTTTATACCATGTCATAAAAGCGATGATGCTGTTAATGTTGCTGATTTGTTCTTTCGTGAAATTATACGCTTGCATGGTGTGCCAAATACTATTGTTTCAGATCGTGATACTAAATTTCTTAGCCACTTTTGGAGATGTTTATGGGCTAAGTTGGGGACTAAACTACTTTTTAGTACTACATGTCACCCCCAAACTGATGGACAAACTGAAGTAGTCAATAGAACATTGTCTACTATGCTTAGGGCTGTCTTGAAGAATAACAAGAAAATGTGGGAAGAATGCTTGCCTCATATTGAATTTGCTTATAATCGTTCATTGCATTCTACTACTAAGATGTGTCCTTTTGAAATTGTGTATGGTTTCCTTCCTCGTGCACCAATTGATTTGTTGCCTCTTCCATCTTCGGAGAAGGTTAATTTTGATGCTAAACAATGTGCTGAATTGATCTTAAAAATGCATGAGTTAACTAAGGAGAACATTGAGCGTATGAATGCTAAATATAAACTTGCTGTAGATAAGGGTAGAAAACATGTTGTGTTTGCACCTGGAGATCTTGTTTGGTTACATTTGCGTAAGGATAGATTTCCTGATTTGCGCAAATCAAAGCTAATGCCACGTGCTGATGGTCCTTTTAAGGTGTTAGAGAAAATAAATGATAATGCATATAAACTTGAGCTGCCTGCAGATTTTGGGGTTAGTCCCACTTTTAACATTGCAGATCTGAAGCCTTATTTGGGTGAGGAAGATGAGCTTCCGTCGAGGACGACTTCATTTCAAGAAGGGGAGGATGATGAGGACATCAATGCCACTGTTACACCCACAGCCCCTGCTTCTATACATACTGGACCAATTACTAGAGCTCGCGGACGCCAATTAAAATATCAGGTACTTTCGTTTCTTGGTAATGATTCTAAAGTTCATGAGAATATGATGCTGCCTAAATTGGATACATTTGTTTTGCTTACAAATGAAGGGCCTAGCTTGGACAAGAAAGAGGAACCTTGGAGCAAGTTCAAGCATGGAGATGATGGCATGCGCAAGGGGAACAAGAACGGAGTTACAAGTGATGATTTCAGGACTTTGAAGCCACCATAATGAGTGCAGGAAGCCTTGGACGAAATATACAAGATGCCACTTCATAAATTTCATCCAGAGGCTATTATAGGTGCTGCGTCACCTTATTATTGTGCCAGGCCCATGTAATTTCGAAATACTTGAGTATAGGCTGTTTTTAGAGTCCGTATGTGTGGGGAAACAAGAGATAGGGTTGGTTTCGGACCCCTCCTTCAAGGGCCACGAAATCCCCTCCTCTTCCTCCATATATACAGCCCTTAGGTCACCGTTTAGACTTTGGGTTTTGTTTAGATTAAAAGTTCGCCATAGCTGCAACTTCGCGTACTTCGTTAGTGTTCAACGACCAGACCAAGACGTCACAGAACCCCACCTTCATTAATAAAGCTTTCCTCTTCTATTCGCAATATCCAGATTGCAATCTCAGTTTCTTGCTTGTTCTTCATTTGCTCGCAGGAAACAGATCCTCGTGGTCAGGTTGATCGTGCTCCGGCGTGGTCAATAACCCTTGGAAGTTGGTATAGCGATTGCTAAGGCGCGACGTCTCGCACGTTCGTAGTCGGATCGTCAAGGTCGACTCCCACAGAAAACGATAGCCACCATCTCATCGAAACATCGGGACACCTTCGCCTCTATCATTATGTTGATTGTGATGTGGTACCCATGCAAGCATGTTCATTATTACTTGGTAGACCATGGCAATATGATAAAAATTCTGTACACCATGGTAGAAACAATCAGTATACTCTTGTTCATAAGGATAAACATATTACTTTGCTTCCTATGAGTCCTGATTCTATTTTGTAAGATGATATTAATAGAGCTAGTAAAGCAAAACAGGAGAAAAATAAGAGTGAAAATCAGATTGTGGCAAAAGAATTTGAGCAACAAATGAAGCCTAATAATAAACCATCTAGTGTTGCTTCTAAAATTAAATTGAAAAGTGCACGTTTACTTGCCACCAAATCTGATATTGATGAGCTAGATTTCAGCAAATCTGTTTGCTATGCTTTTGTGTGCAAAGAGGCGTTATTTTCATTCGAGGACGTGCCTTCCTCTTTGCCTCCTGCTGTCACTAACATTTTGCAGGAGTTCGCTGACGTCTTTCCACAAGACGTGCCACCGGGATTACCACCTATTCTCGGGATTGAGCATCAGATTGACTTAATTCCCGGTGCTTCGTTGCCAAACCGTGCGCCATACCGTACCAATCCAGAGGAGACGAAGGAGATTATGCGTCAAGTACAGGAGCTGCTCGACAAAGGTTATATACGCGAATCTCTTAGTCCTTGTGCTGTTCCTATTATACTAGTGCCAAAAAAGGATGGTACGTCGCGTATGTGTGTTGATTGTAGAGGCATTAATAATATTACTATTCATTATCGTCATCCTATTCCTAGGCTAGATGATATGCTTGATGAATTAAGTGGCTCTACAATATTCTCCAAAGTTGATTTTCGTAGTGGATACCATCAAATTCATATGAAATTGGTAGATGAATGGAAAACATCATTTAAAACTAAGTTCGGTTTATATGAGTGGTTAGTCATGCCTTTTGGGTTAACTAATGCACCTAGTACTTTCACGAGATTAATGAATGAAGTTTTACGTGCTTTCATTGGATGATTTGTGGTAGTTTACTTTGATGATATATTGATTTATAGCAGATCTTTGGAGGAACATTTGGAACATTTACGTGCTGTTTTTATTGCTCTACGTGATGCACGTTTGTTTGGTAACCTTGGGAAGTGCACCTTTTGCACCGACCGAGTATCTTTTCTTGGCTATGTTGTTACTCCACAGGGAATTGAAGTTGATAAAGCCAAGATTGAAGCTATTGAGAGTTGGCCGCAGCCCAAAACGGTCACACAAGTGAGGAGTTTCCTTGGCCTCGCTGGTTTCTATAGGCGTTTTGTGGGAGATTTCAGTACCATAGCTGCACCTCTTAACGAGCTTACAAAGAAGGATGTGCCTTTTGTTTGGGGTACCGCACAGGAAGAAGCCTTCACGGTGTTGAAAGATAAGTTAACACATGCTCCTTTACTCCAACTTCCTGATTTTAATAAGACTTTTGAGCTTGAATGTGATGCTAGAGGAATTGGATTAGGAGGTGTGTTACAACAAGATGGAAAACCTGTTGCATACTTTTCTGACAAATTGAGTGGGCCTAGTCTGAATTACTCTACTTATGATAAGGAATTATATGCTCTTGTTCGGACTTTGGAAACATGGCAACATTATTTATGGCCCAAAGAATTTGTTATTCATTCTGATCATGAATCTTTGAAACATATTAAAAGTCAAGC
The DNA here is from genome assembly GCA_011799875.1 of Thinopyrum elongatum. NCBI lineage: Eukaryota > Viridiplantae > Streptophyta > Magnoliopsida > Poales > Poaceae > Thinopyrum > Thinopyrum elongatum. The sequence continues at coordinate 264,656,936 of CM022299.1, forward strand.
CAAACTGAACCGTAGACATACTAAATGGGTTGAATTCATTGAGACTTTCCCTTATGTCATTAAACACAAGAAGGGTAAAGAAAATGTTATTGCTGATGCATTGTCTCGTCGTTATACTATGCTTTCACAACTTGACTTTAAAATATTTGGTTTGGAGACCATCAAAGATCTATATGTGCATGATGCTGAATTTAAAGATGTATTGCAGAATTGTAAAGAAGGGAGAACATGGAACAAGTTCGTCGTTAATGATGGATTTGTGTTTCGTGCTAACAAGCTATGCATTCCATCTAGCTCCGTTCGTCTTTTGTTGTTGCAGGAGGCGCATGGAGGAGGATTAATGGGACACTTTGGCGTAAAGAAGACGGAGGATGTACTTGCTACACATTTCTTTTGGCCAAAGATGAGACGGGATGTTGAGCGCTTTGTTGCTCGCTGCACTACATGTCAAAAAGCTAAGTCACGACTCAATCCTCATGGTTTATATATGCCTTTGCCTGTACCTAGTGTTCCATGGGAGGATATATCTATGGACTTTGTTTTGGGTTTACCTCGAACAAAGAAGGGGAGGGATAGCATATTTGTTGTCGTGGATAGGTTCTCGAAAATGGCACACTTTATACCATGTCATAAAAGCGATGATGCTGCTAATGTTGCTGATTTGTTCTTTCGTGAAATTATTCGCTTGCATGGTGTGCCAAATACTATTGTTTCAGATCGTGATACCAAATTTCTTAGCCACTTTTGGAGATGTTTATGGGCTAAGTTGGGGACTAAACTGCTTTTTAGTACTACTTGTCACCCCCAAACTGATGGACAAACTGAAGTAGTCAATAGAACTTTGTCTACTATGCTTAGGGCTGTTTTGAAGAATAACAAGAAAATGTGGGAAGAATGCTTGCCTCATATTGAATTTGCTTATAATCGTTCGTTGCATTCTACTACTAAGATGTGCCCTTTTGAAATTATATATGGTTTCCTACCTCGTGCACCTAGTGATTTGTTGCCTCTGCCATCTTCGGAGAAGGTTAATTTTGATGCTAAACAACGTGCTGAATTGATCTTAAAAATGCATGAGTTAACTAAGGAGAACATTGAGCGTATGAATGCTAAATATAAACTTGCTGGAGATAAGGGTAGAAAACATGTTGTGTTTGCACCTGGAGATCTTGTTTGGTTACATTTGCGTAAGGATAGATTTCCTGATTTGCGCAAATCAAAGCTAATGCCACGTGCTGATGGTCCTTTTAAGGTGTTAGAGAAAATAAATGATAATGCATATAAACTTGAGCTGCCTGCAGAATTTGGGGTTAGTCCCACTTTTAACATTGCAGATTTGAAGCCTTATTTGGGTGAGGAAGATGAGCTTCCGTCGAGGACGACTTCATTTCAAGAAGGGGAGGAGGATGAGGACATCAATACCATTGTTACACCCACAGCCCCTGCTGCTATACATACTGGACCAATTACTAGAGCTCGCGCACGCCAATTAAATTATCAGGTACTTTCGTTTCTTGGTAATGATTCTAATGTTCATGAGAATATGATGCTGCCTAAATTGGATACATTTGTTTTGCTTACAAATGAAGGGCCTAGCTTGGACAAGAAAGAGGAACCTTGGAGCAAGTTCAAGCATGGAGATGATGTCATGCGCATGGGGAACAAGAACGGAGTTACAAGTGATGATTTCAGGACTTTGAAGCCACCATAATGAGTGCAGGAAGCCTTGGACGAAATATACAAGATGCCACTTCATAAATTTCGTCCAGAGGCTATTATAGGTGCTGCGTCACCTTATTATTTGGCCAGGCCCATGTAATTTTGAAATACTTGAGTATAGGCTGTTTTTAGAGTCCGTATGTGTGGGGAAACAAGAGATAGGGTTGGTTTCGGACCCCTCCTTCAAGGGCCACGAAATCCCCCCCTCTTCCTCCATATATACAGCCCTTAGGGCACCGTTTAGACTTTGGGTTTTGTTTAGATTAAAAGTTCACCATAGCTGCAACTTCGCGTACTTCGTTTGTGTTCAACGACCAGACCAAGACGTCACAGAACCCCACCTTGATCAATAAAGCTTTCATCTTATATTCGCAATATCCAGATTGCAAATCTTAGTTTCTTGCTTGTTCTTCGTTTGCTTGCAGGAGGTAGACCCTCGTGGTCAGGTTGATTGTGCTCCGGCGTGGTCAATAACCTCTCGGAGTTGGTTTAGCGATTGCTAAGGCGCGACGTCCTTGCACGTTCGTAGTCGGATCGTCAAAGTCTACTCCACCAAAAACGATAGCTATCATCTCATCGAAAGATCGGGACACCCTCGCCTCTATCAGCCATATTACAAGATTCACCGCACCAAGGGCCACGACCTCCAGGAGTGCCAGCAGGTTGAACAACTGGCCAAAAGCAGAAAGCTGAGTATGAGAAGCACGACAAGGGGAAGGGCCAGGATGATGCTGGTGGATCCGGCAAGAAGGGCCGTGGTGGCCGAGGAGGGTGTCATGGCAAGGCTAAACAACAGAAGGAAAAACCTGCTAGAGTCCATGAAAAGGAAGAAGAAGATGATGAGAACGAAGCACAGGATGACGATGAGTCCAGTGAGGATGAATTCCAGAAGGCAACAGAAGCAATGTGCATTGACGGGGGTGCGTCTTTGTATTCTTCTCACCGCCAACTCAAGTAGTGGGCGCGTGAGGTCAACATAGTGGAACCAAGAGTAGACACCCAGAAACCACTCAAGTGGTCGCACACGCCTATCGTTTTCGATGCCGAGGACCACCCTAATCGCACAACTATGGTCGGGTGCTTGCCGTTGTTGCTTTCACCAATGATTCGCAACCTTAAGGTCATGAAAATGTTAGTTGACAATGGGGCTGGCTTGAACATGATTTCTCCAGAAGTAATCAAGAGATTACAAATTTCTGACGAAGAGCTCGAGAAAACTGGGACATTCGAAGGAATCAACCCAGGAAGGAGCCAATGCAAGGGGAAGGTCACATTGCCGGTGACGTTTGGCGGGGAGTTGAACTACAGAACACAAAAGATTGTGTTCGATATTGTTAAGATCCCTTTGTCGTTTAATGGAATTCTTGGCTGCCTAGCTTTGGCTATGTTTATGGCAGCATCCCATTATGCCTGTAATACGTTAAAGATGCCAGGGCCAATGGGTGTCATCTCCATCAATTTGGATAAGATTGATGTAGTCATATGTGTCGACAAGCTTTATAGAGATGCGGTTGCAGCAGAGGCCACCAAGGCATCAGCTCCCATCAAGAAAAAAAAAAAGCAAGAAGCGTGGTAAGACATCTGAGAAGAATTCGAGGAAGCGCACCTCCTCGGAGTGCTGCGCACCTGTTCAAGACTTGCCAGAGAACTCTACCGGCAAGAACTCCAAATCCACTTCACCAGCAACGAAGAAGGTGCCGATGAGGGAGGACGGCATTGGCAGTACTTTCACCGTCAATGCCACCCTTGATAGTAAATAGGAAAGTGTGCTCATTGGCTTCCCGCGGGCGAATGTTGATGTGTTGACATGGCAACCATCTGACATCCCCGACGTTCCCAGGTAGGTAATTGAGCACCACCTTGTTGTTTGTCCCCATGCTCTGCCCACCAAGCAAAAGGTGAGAAAGCAAACTTTGGAACAACAACAATTCATTGCTGAAGAAATCAAGAAGCTTGAAGTAGTAGGTCTGGTTAGAGATGTACTACATCCAACTTGGTTAGCAAATCTAGTTATAGTGTGCAAGGCAAATGGAAAGTGAAGACTTTGTATCGACTACACTGATCTTAACAAAGCATGTCCAAAGGATCCTTTCCCTTTGCCATGCATTGATAAAATTGTAGACTCTACTGCTGTCAGCGTCAGAGCCGGCGATCTATGCGGCGATGCAGCCCCTTTCCTAGTTTGGCAAGCGGGGTGCACCAAGCGCAAAGAGCAAGACAACAAGGGACGCGACGGTTTTTACCCAGGTTCGGGCCGCTGTGCAGCGTAAAACCCTGCTCCTGCCTTGGTTCATTAATGGGTGTGTGCAAAGGTACATGGAGCGCCCTCCCCCGGCAAGTCGCGTAGGAAGAGCAGCTGGACGAATACATATGTGTGTGATAGAGGCGGGGGTGTCCCGATCTTTCGATGAGATGGTAACTATCGATTTGGTGGAGCCGACTTTGACGATCCGACTACAAACGTGCACGACGTTGCGCCTTAGCAATCGCTAAACCAATCTCCAGAGGTTACTGACGATGCTGGAAGCATGATCAGCCTAACCACGAAGGTCTGTTCCTGCACGCAATCGAAGAACAAGCAAGAATATGATAATGCAATCTGAATATTGCGAATATAGATGAAGTATTGATAATGGTGGGGATCCGAAAGCGGTCTTGGTCTGGTCGTTGGACACAAACGAAGTACACGAAGTTGCAATGGCTAACTTTTAACTAAACAAATCCCAAGCAAAAAGCTACTATATCTATCTACTTATATAGGAGCAAGGGGTGGCGGCCAAGGAGGTGGGAGGACGTCCCAAGGCAGCCTAAAACTAACCCTAGGTCGTACAAGGCCAATGGGCCCAAGTGGAGGTGATGCAACGCCTTTGGACTTGTAGTTTGACTCGGAATCTGCTACAGCGTCAGATTGTTTCGACGACAACTCAACGCTCCGGATGAATTTGAAGGTGAAACCAATTGGGTTAGAAAGAGCACGAAATCTACTTTCCAACAAAAAAGAATCACCCAATTCGGAGTCCGTATGAAATAGTTCTTGGCGTTTTGAGTCAGGTATGTCTGTGCAGTCCGAATCTGAATCCAGAACGTGATAGACTTGGACTCTATCTTCTCTTGGCCCAAAGTGACGTGAGAGGACTTTTTGAACAGCACATAAACTTCTCTTTTTCCCTTATGTTCATATGTGGATTGTACAAATCTCCCATACACCTGCAATTAGACATGGTACAAAAGTTTGTGAAGTATTTTTGTCTTGGATGACATAAATAAACTATTGCATAGTTTGCATTAGAAATCACCTCACAAATATACATGTATGCAATATTTTTGGTCGTATCCAAGGTAGTCATGTCCTCACCAGTGTGTGGTTGTGAAGGATTCAAACCCCTGTAAAGGTTGCCCTCGCTCTCGTTTTATAACTCAAGGGGTTACCAGAGTGGCAAAAGGGTTATCACATGGTGATTAGACAGATACAGAACTATCATACCTAACTCTGCTAGTTAAGACAAAATGCATTAAATGCATCACTAGGTGTCATAAAGAGGATGAGCTTCGGCAAGGTTGCCGCACCGCTTGCTCATCTACATATTATTAGCTTGACACGCCATTAAGACGGGTGTCAATAAAGGTGGTTTTCCCTCCGGCGAGCCGACACATGCGCGTGAGCGCCACTGCACCGTCTGCGTGCTCGACACCTCACCGAACAGTTAACAGCTGGCCGGTGAGGTGGAGCGCTGGTGGTTGATGGGGATCAGCTTACCGCGGGGCTTGTCGGGCCTTCGTCTTGCCGGTCCTGTCTTGCCTGCAAGTGCCCGCTTCTAGCACTTCATTTCTGCAAGTGATCTTGATCTTCTTGATGCGCTCCTTGATCTCACGAAGAGCTGCTCCTTTGACTTGGAGGCCTTCACTAAGGCTTTAACTTGGCGGGGGAGCTACCACTTGTCTGTGCATAAGTTGGGTATTACACACCTATGTTTAATACACCGACAGGAGCCCCAAGCCTTGGTGACATGTGCCGCCGGGCATCATTGGGTGAGGCCCAAACAATGCACAGACGGAAACAACGTTGATTTGACGATGTTGATGTGCTTTTGAGATCTTCTTTGCTTCTTCATTAATCTGATTTTTGAGCTAGCCCCCAGCCTTCGTCTGGCGTTGCCGTTTCTTCCTCTCCTCTTCTTTTAAATAGCATCCGCCATCCGCGCCAGAAACCGAGGGCGTACTCGTACGTGGGTTGCAACCATAATCGACGTGGATAAGCCCACTACCATGCGTGGCTTGAGGTAACTATTGCTCCTGCCATCACTCCCTCCTTTACTGCAGCTTTTCCTACCCCTATGATGCGAATTGGGAGCGGGGCGTGGGATTGGTGCAGAAGGGCGGTCGTGGTGGCAGTGCCTTGATTAGAGGAGCCAGAACGCTGGATTGGCGAGGCTGGGCGGCTGGTGAAATAAAGCGCTGGCTAGGGGCGCAGGGTGCAGGATTGGCGATGCGGGGCGGTTGCCCTAGGGTAATGGAGAGCCAGCCCCCGCGCCATCCCCTATAAAAGGGGGAGGGGCATGGGAGGCGATTCTCATCCATCTTCTTCTCCTTCGCTTCTCCTTTCTACTTCTATCATCATGGCAAGAGGAAGAGGCCGCGCCCATGCTTCCGTCATGGTGGCGAGAGCTTCCCCTCGGAGTCATGCCTCTGCTTCGGCTATGATAGAGGCGAAGGTGTCCCGATGTTTCGATGAGATGGTGGCTACCGTTTTCTGTGGGAGTTGACCTTGACGATCCGACTACGAACGTGCGAGACGTCGCGCCTTAGCAATCGCTATACCAACTTCCAAGGGGTTATTGACCACGCCGGAGCACGATCAACCTGACCACGAGGGTCTGTTTCCTGCGCGCAAACGAAGAACAAGCAAGAAACTGAGATTGCAATCTGGATATTGCGAATATAAGAGGAAAGCTTTATTAATGAAGGCGGGGTTCTGTGACGTCTTGGTCTGGTCGTTGAACACAAACGAAGTACGCGAAGTTGCAGCTATGGCGAACTTTTAATCTAAACAAAACCCAAAGTCTAAACGGTGCCCTAAGGGCTGTATATATGGAGGAAGAGGGGGGGATTTCGTGGCCCTTGAAGGAGGGGTCCGAAACCAACCCTATCTCTTGTTTCCCCACACATACGGACTCTAAAAACAGCCTATACTCAAGTATTTCGAAATTACATGGGCCTGGCCCATTAATAAGGTGACGCATCACCTATAATAGCCTCTGGACGAAATTTATGAAGTGGCATCTTGTATATTTCGTCCAAGGCTTCCTGCACTCATTATGGTGGCTTCAAAGTCCTGAAATCATCACTTGTAACTCCGTTCTTGTTCCCCTTGCGCATGCCATTATCTCCATGCTTGAACTTGCTCCAAGGTTCCTCTTTCTTGTCCAAGCTAGGCCCTTCATTTGTAAGCAAAATAAATGTATCCAATTTAGGCAGCATCATATTCTCATGAACATTAGAATCATTACCAAGAAACGAAAGTACCTGATAATTTAATTGGCGTGCGCGAGCTCTAGTAATTGGTCCAGTATGTATAGCAGCAGGAGCTCATCTTCCTCACCCAAATAAGGCTTCAAATCTGCAATGTTAAAAGTGGGACTAACCCCAAAATCTGCAGGCAGCTCAAGTTTATATGCATTATCATTTATTTTCTCTAACACCTTAAAAGGACCATCAGCACGTGGCATTAGCTTTGATTTGCGCAAATCAGGAAATCTATCCTTACGCAAATGTAACCAAACAAGATATCCAAGTGCAAATACAATATGTTTTCTACCCTTATCTCCAGCAAGTTTATATTTAGCATTCATACGCTCAATGTTCTCCTTAGTTAACTCATGCATTTTTAAGATCAATTCAGCACGTTGTTTAGCATCAAAATTAACCTTCTCCGAAGATGGAAGAGGCAACAAATCAATAGGTGCACGAGGTAGGAAACCATATACAATTTCAAAAGGGCACATCTTAGTAGTAGAATTCAATGAACGATTATAAGCAAATTCAATATGAGGCAAGCATTCTTCCCACATTTTCTTGTTATTCTTCAAAACAGCCCTAAGCATAGTAGACAAAGTTCTATTGACTACTTCAGTTTGTCCATCAGTTTGGGGGTGACAAGTAGTACTAAAAAGCAGTTTAGTCCCCAACTTAGCCCATAAACATCTCCAAAAGTGGCTAAGAAATTTGGTATCACGATCTGAAACAATAGTATTTGGCACACCATGCAAGCGAATAATTTCACGAAAGAACAAATCAGCAACATTAGCAGCATCATCGCTTTTATGACATGGTATAAAGTGTGCCATTTTCGAGAACCTATCCACGACAACAAATATGCTATCCCTCGCCTTCTTTGTTCGAGGTAAACCCAAAACAAAGTCCATAGATATATCCTCCCATGGAACACTAGGTACAGGCAAAGGCATATATAAACCATGAGGATTGAGTCGTGACTTAGCTTTTTGACATGTAGTGCAGCGAGCAACAAAGCGCTCAACATCCTGTCTCATCTTTGGCAAAAAGAAATGTGTAGCAAGTACATCCTCCGTCTTCTTTACGCCAAAGTGTCCCATTAATCCTCCTCCATGCGCCTCCTGCAACAACAAAAGATGAACGGAGCTAGCTGGAATGCATAGCTTGTTAGCACGAAACACAAATCCATCGTTAACGACAAACTTATTCCATGTTCTCCCTTCTTTACAATTCTGCAATACATCTTTAAATTCAGGATCATGCACATATTGATCTTTGATGGTCTCCAAACCAAATATTTTAAAGTCAAGTTGTGAAAGCATAATATAACGACGAGATAATGCATTAGCAATAACATTTTCTTTACCCTTCTTGTGTTTAATGACATAAGGGAAAGTCTCAATGAATTCAACCCATTTAGCATGTCTACGGTTCAGTTTTGCTTGACTTTTAATGTGTTTCAAAGATTTACGATCAGAATGTATAACAAATTCTTTGGGCCATAAATAATGTTGCCATGTTTCTAAGGTCCGAACAAGAGCATATAATTCCTTATCATAAGTAGAGTAATTCAGACTAGGCCCACTCAATTTTTCAGAAAAGTATGCAACAGGTTTGCCATCTTGTAATAACACACCTCCTAATCCAATTCCACTAGCATCACATTCAAGCTCAAAAGTCTTATTAAAATCAGGAAGTTGGAGTAAAGGAGCATGTGTTAACTTATCTTTCAACACCGTGTAGGCTTCTTCTTGCGCGGTACCCCAAACAAAAGGCACATCCTTCTTTGTAAGCTCGTTGAGAGGTGCAGCAATGGTACTGAAATCTCTCACAAAACGCCTATAGAAACCAGCGAGGCCAAGGAAACTCCTCACTTGTGTGACCGTTTTGGGCTGCGGCCAACTCTCAATAGCTTCAATCTTGGCTTTATCAACTTCAATTCCCTGTGGAGTAACAACATAGCCAAGAAAAGATACTCGGTCGGTGCAAAAGGTGCACTTCCCAACGTTACCAAACAAACATGCATCACGTAGAGCAATAAAAATAGCACGTAAATGTTCCAAATGTTCCTCCAAAGATCTGCTATAGATCAATATATCATCAAAGTAAACTACCACAAATCGTCCAATGAAAGCACGTAAAACTTCGTTCATTAATCTCATGAAAGTACTAGGTGCATTAGTTAACCCAAAAGGCATGACTAACCACTCATATAAACCGAACTTAGTTTTAAATGCTGTTTTCCATTCATCTCCCAATTTCATACGAATTTGATGGTATCCACTACGCAAATCAACTTTGGAGAATATTGTAGAGCCACTCAATTCATCAAGCATATCATCTAGCCTAGGAATAGGATGACGATAACGAATAGTAATATTATTAATGCCTCTACAATCAACACACATACGCGACGTACCATCCTTTTTTGGCACTAGTATAATAGGAATAGCACAAGCACTAAGAGATTCGCGTATATAACCTTTGTCGAGTAGCTCCTGTACTTGACGCATAATCTCCTTCGTCTCCTCTGGATTGGTACGGTATGGCGCACGGTTTGGCAACGAAGCACCGGGAATTAAGTCAATCTGATGCTCAATCCCGCGAATAGGTGGTAATCCCGGTGGCACGTCTTGTGGAAAGACGTCAGCGAACTCCTGCAAAATATTAGTGACAGCAGGAGGCAAAGAGGAAGGCACGTCTTCGAATGAAAATAATGCCTCTTTGCACACAAAAGCATAGCAAACAGATTTGCTTAAATCTAGCTCATCAATATCAGATTTGGTGGCAAGTAAACACGCATTTTTCAATTTAATTTCAGAAGCAACACTAGGTGGTTTATTATTAGGCTTCATTTGTTGCTCAAATTCTTTTGCCACAATCTGATTTTCACTCTTATTTTTCTCCTGTTTTGCTTTACTAGCTCTATTAATATCATCTTTCAAAATAGAATCAGGAGTCATAGGAAGCAAAGTAATATGTTTATCCTTATGAACAAGAGTATACTGATTGTTTCTACCATGGTGTACAGAGTTTTTATCAAATTGCCATGGTCTACCAAGTAATAATGAACATGCTTGCATGGGTACCACATCACAATCAACATAATCAGCATATGTAGAGATACTAAAATGCACACGAACAGTACGTGTTACCTTAACCTTGCCGATGTTGTTGAACCATTGGATATAGTAAGGATGTGGATGTGGTCTTGTGGTGAGAGATAGCATCTCCACCATCTCCATGCTAGCCAAGTTGTTGCAGCTCCCTCCATCTATGATGACGCGAACAGAACGTTCCTTCACAACTCCCTTTGTATGGAACAAATTATGTCTCTGATTTTGCTCAGCTTGTGTGACCTGCACACTCAAAACACGTTAAGCAACTAAACATTCATACCTGTCAGCGTCTTCAGGAGCCATGTATTGCGTCTCATGATCAGAATCATCTCCACGGTGTTCTTCACTTGTAATAAGAGCCAAAGTCTCCTCATCATAGTCACTAGCGGACTCATACCCACCATCCTCAGTAGCAATCATAACATGCGGAGATTGGCATTCTCTCGCATAATGACCTCTTCCCTTACAACGACGGCAAATAATATCATGTGTGTGCCCTGTTGATGCCATAGATGAAGAAGAGCTCTGGGCAGGCCCAGAAGGTGTACTCTTGGCGGATGGTGGTGGTGGTGCCTGTTTTCTTGTATCTCGGTTGGAATTGGCGGCTGAAGTCAGTGGTGCTGCAGTAGGACGTGTGGGAGTAGAGGAGGCACGCGGTGTCCATGATGAAGATCGACCTGCAGAAAAATTAGTTCGCGCCAATGCCTGTCGATCCTGCACTTCATGTTCAGCTTTACAAGCAAGATGGAATAAACGAGTGATATTATTATACTCCTTATACTCTAGAATGGTCTGAATCTCTCTATTTAATCCACCCATGAAACGTGCAAGCATAGCTTCATTCTCCTCAACAATACCACATCTAATCATGCCAGTTTGTAATTCCTGATAATATTCTTCTACAGAATTTTTTCCTTGTCTTAAGCGCTGCAATTTTTGAAGTAATTCACGTTGATAATATGGTGGAACCCAACGAGTACGCATAGTAGTTTTCAAAGCAGCCCACGTAGCTGGAATAGGATATAATCTACAATGTTCAGACCACCATACACATGCAAAACTAGTGAAAGCACAAACAACAGCAGCAACACGTCGTTCCTCGGGATATTGTAAACATGTAAAACGTTGTTCAGTTTCTAACTCCCAAGTAAGATATATATCAGGAACATATCTTCCCTCGAATGGTGGAATATTCAATTTTAATTTAGGAAGATGGTCAAAGATCTCGTACCTGAAGTGGTGGTGCAGGCCTACCATTGCGATTATTTGCATGTGGACGACCTGGTGCTGGTGGTTGCACGTAGTTATGATTTTGATCAACCTCATCCTCATAATCGCCCGCGTAATCATCCTCCTCCTCGGCACCAGCAGCAGCAGGAGCAGGAGCCAAAGAAGCATCAACAGTAGGTACAGCAGCACCAGAAGTTTGGCCATCCTCAAGAGGAACACGCTTCGCTCGTCCGAACTGATTTGGAAGGGGGCGTTGTTGTTGTCGTTGCAGAGGTGCGACAGGTGCAGCCGGTGGTGGTTGGGGAAGACGCGTGAGCAATTCATTAAACTTGTTATCCAGCTTTGTCTCGAACGACTTCTCCATGCCATCTATCTTCTCCATGGCCTCTTCAAATCTGTTTAGCACATCTCCCACCTGGCCACTCATCATTTGCTGAAATTTATCATGCAACTCCTTCTTCATCTATGGCATCAACAGGGCACACACATGATATTATTTGTCGTCGTTGTAAGGGAAGAGGTCATTATGCGAGAGAATGCCAATCTCCGCGTGTTATGATTGCTACTGAGGATGGTGGGTATGAGTCCGCTAGTGATTATGATGAGGAGACTTTGGCTCTTATTACAAGTGAAGAACACGGTGGAGATGATTCTGATCATGAGACGCAATACATGGCTCCTGAAGACGCTGACAGGTATGAATGTTTAGTTGCTCAACGTGTTTTGAGTGTGCAGGTCACACAAGCTGAGCAAAATCAGAGGCATAATTTGTTCCATACAAAGGGAGTTGTGAAGGAACGTTCTGTTCGCGTCATCATAGATGGAGGGAGCTGCAACAACTTGGCTAGCATGGAGATGGTGGAGAAGCTATCTCTCACCACAAGACCACTTCCACATCCTTACTATATCCAATGGTTCAACAACAGCGGCAAGGTTAAGGTAACACGTACTGTTCGTGTGCATTTTAGTATCTCTACATATGCTGATTATGTTGATTGTGATGTGGTACCCATGCAAGCATGTTCATTATTACTTGGTAGACCATGGCAATTTGATAAAAATTCTGTACACCATGGTAGAAACAATCAGTATACTCTTGTTCATAAGGATAAACATATTACTTTGCTTCCTATGACTCCTGATTCTATTTTGAAAGATGATATTAATAGAGCTAGTAAAGCAAAACAGGAGAAAAATAAGAGTGAAAATCAGATTGTGGCAAAAGAATTTGAGCAACAAATGAAGCCTAATAATAAACCATCTAGTGTTGCTTCTGAAATTAAATTGAAAAGTGCATGCTTACTTGCCACCTGATAGAGGCGAGGGTGTCCCGATCTTTCGATGAGATGATAGCTATCGTTTTTGGTGGAGTAGACTTTGACGATCCGACTACGAACGTGCGAGGACGTCGCGCCTTAGCAATCGCTAAACCAACTCCGAGAGGTTATTGACCACGCCGGAGCACAATCAACCTGACCACGAGGGTCTATCTCCTGCAAGCAAACGAAGAACAAGCAAGAAACTAAGATTTGCAATCTGGATATTGCGAATATAAGATGAAAGCTTTATTGATCAAGGTGGGGTTCTGTGACGTCTTGGTCTGTTCGTTGAACACAAACGAAGTACGCGAAGTTGCAGCTATGGCGAACTTTTAATCTAAACAAAACCCAAAGTCTAAACGGTGCCCTAAGGGCTGTATATATGGAGGAAGAGGAGGGGATTTCGTGGCCCTTGAAGGAGGGGTCCGAAACCAACCCTATCTCTTGTTTCCCCACACATACGGACTCTAAAAACAGCCTATACTCAAGTATTTCGAAATTACATGGGCCTGGCCCAATAATAAGGTGACGCAGCACCTATAATAGCCTCTGGACGAAATTTATGAAGTGACATCTTGTATATTTCGTCCAAGGCTTCCTGCACTCATTATGGTGGCTTCAAAGTCCTGAAATCATCACTTGTAACTCCGTTCTTGTTCCCCTTGTGCATGCCATCATCTCCATGCTTGAACTTGCTCCAAGGTTCCTCTTTCTTGTCCAAGCTAGGGCCTTCATTTGTAAGCAAAACAAATGTATCCAATTTAGGCAGCATCATATTCTCATGAACTTTAGAATCATTACCAAGAAACGAAAGTACCTGATAATTTAATTGGCATGCGCGAGCTCTAGTAATTGGTCCAGTATGTATAGAAGCAGGGGCTGTGGGTGTAACAATGGTATTGATGTCCTCATCACTGTTGATGCCATAGATGAAGAAGAGCTCTGGGCAGGCCCAGAAGGTGTACTCTTGGCAGATGGTGGTGGTGGTGCCTGTTTTCTTGTATCTCGGTTGGAATTGGCGGCTGAAGTCAGTGGTGCCGCAGTAGGACGTGTGGGAGTAGAGGAGGCACGCGGTGTCCATGATGAAGATCGACCTGCAGAAAAATTAGTTCGCGCCAATGCCTGTCGATCCTGCACTTCACGTTCAGCTTTACAAGCAAGATGGAATAAACGAGTGATATTATTATACTCCTTATACTCTAGAATGGTCTGAATCTCTCTATTTAATCCACCCATGAAACGTGCAAGCATAGCTTCATTCTCCTCAACAATACCACATCTAATCATGCCAGTTTGTAATTCCTGATAATATTCTTCTACAGAATTTTTTCCTTGTCTTAAGCGTTGCAATTTTTGAAGTAATTCACGTTGATAATATGGTGGAACCCAACGAGTACGCATAGCAGTTTTCAAAGCAGCCCACGTAGCTGGAATAGGATATAATCTACAATGTTCAGACCACCATACACATGCAAAACTAGTAAAAGCACAAACAGCAGCAGCAACACGTCTCTCCTCGGGATATTGTAAACATGTAAAACATTGTTCAGTTTCTAACTCCCAAGTAAGATATATATCAGGAACATATCTACCCTCAAATGGTGGAATATTCAATTTCAGTTTAGGAAGATGGTCATGATCTCGTACCTGAGCTGGTAATGCAGCCCTACCATTGCGATTATTGGCATGTGGACGACCTGGTGCTGGTACGTAGTTCTGATTTTGATCAACCTCATCCTCGTAATCGCCCGCATAATCGTCCTCCTCAGCGGCAGCAGGAGACATAGAAGCATCAACAGTAGGTGCAGCGGCACCAGAAGTTGGACCAGGCTCAAGGGGAACGCGCTGTGCTCGTCCCACTTGATTTGGAAGGCGATGTTGTTCTTGTTGTTGTAGAGGTGCGACAGGTGCAGCCGGCGGTGGTTGTGGAAGACGCGCGAGCAATTCATTAAACTTGTTATCGAGCTTTGTTTCGAACGTCTTCTCAATTCCATCTATCTTCTCCATGGCCTCTTCAAATCTGTTTAGCACATCTTGCACCTGTCCACTCATCATTTGCTGAAATTTATCATGTAGCTGTTTGTTCGTCATGTTCTCCCAATCAGTCTCATCGGCTTGTGATCCTGCCATGGTTAGCAGCAATAGAAACACACAAGAATATGATCCTACAGACTACTGGGAAGTGGTGGTGGTGGTGTATCACAGAACCGTCAAGCGAATCTCAAATGCTTACCAGTTCTTACCCAGCAGCAGGTGGTGATCGGCAACCGTTGTAGTCAAAACTCTTAAAGATTGGACAGAGCGATTGCCAGGTGGTGTCAAACGCACGACGTAGATGTATGTTGTGCTGGGAAGGCTTATGATATGGTAGCAAAAAGGGTCAGCAATAATCAATTCAGAGATGCAAAGTTGAATAAACGCTCAACGACGGTACTGTGCTGGTCCTAGGCTAGACCGTACTAGAGACGCGAGCCTAGAACACTAAGAAAATCACGGCGCGGCACATAAACAAGGGAAGAGCACACTCTAAAAAAAAAATTTCGTTTTTTTTTGCGCTCTTTTTTTTGCGCTTTTTTTTTTCAAAAAATCACTATAATGGCGAGTGTCTCAAAACTCTTCCCAAGTCAAACTATCAGGATTGGCACAATTTTTTTTTTCAAAAATCAGGGCAGCGACGACGAAAAAGTGCGACAAAAAATCACTATGATGGCGAGTGTCTCAAAACGCTCCCTGGGACCTAAAAATAGGATAGGGAAAAAAATTGACTGCCGAAATTTTGGCCTAAAAACTGCCCGGGGGTCTCCAGACTTTTTTTTTTCCGAAACCTACTCAGGCAAGGAAACACGAATCGGAAACTAGATGGATCTCGAAAACAAACCTAATATGAAAAGAACTCGGATTGGTGGTGGATATATGGTGGTGGTATATAGCAGCGGTGGTGGTATATGGTAGCGGTGGTGGTATATGGATACGGATCGGTGCTGGTATATGGATACAGATCGGTGATGGTATATGGATTCAGAGCGGTGGCGGATAAGCGGTGGTGGTAGATGGCAGGGGCGATGATGATGGTGCGGCGGCGGCGTGACAACTTATGACCAGAATTCGAAACTCTAAAAGACTAGACGCTAAGACCAGCAACTCGACACGACGATGCAACCGCAGATTCAACAAAGCAAAAACCCTAAAAAGATTATGCAAAGGCTCAGATTGGTTCGGATATGATGAACTAACCCTAATTTTTTTTTGGCTTTTTCGTGGACTGAAGGTATGAAGAATAGACTCGATCTAAACTATGAAAAAAAGTAAAATCTCACCGAGCAACCTGGAAATCTGATACCACTTGATAGAGGCGAAGGTATCCCGATGTTTCGATGAGATGGTAGCTATCGTTTTTCTGTGGGAGTCGACCTTGACGATCCGACTACGAACGTGCGAGACGTCGCGCCTTAGCAATCGCTATACCAACTTCCAAGGGGTTATTGACCACGCCGGAGCACGATCAACCTGACCACGAGGGTCTGTTTCCTGCGAGCAAACGAAGAACAAGCAAGAAAATGAGATTGCAATCTGGATATTGCGAATATAAGAGGAAAGCTTTATTAATGAAGGTGGGGTTCTGTGACGCCTTTGTCTGGTCGTTGAACACAAACGAAGTACGCGAAGTTGCAGCTATGGCGAACTTTTAATCTAAACAAAACCCAAAGTCTAAACGGTGCCCTAAGGGCTGTATATATGGAGGAAGAGGGGGGGATTTCGTGGCCCTTGAAGGAGGGGTCCGAAACCAACCCTATCTCTTGTTTCCCCACACATACGGACTCTAAAAACAGCCTATACTCAAGTATTTCGAAATTACATGGGCCTGGCCCATTAATAAGGTGACGCAGCACCTATAATAGCCTCTGGACGAAATTTATGAAGTGGCATCTTGTATATTTCGTCCAAGGCTTCCTGCACTCATTATGGTGGCTTCAAAGTCCTGAAATCATCACTTGTAACTCCGTTCTTGTTCCCCTTGCGCATGCCATCATCTCCATGCTTGAACTTGCTCCAAGGTTCCTCTTTCTTGTCCAAGCTAGGCCCTTCATTTGTAAGCAAAATAAATGTATCCAATTTAGGCAGCATCATATTCTCATGAACATTAGAATCATTACCAAGAAACGAAAGTACCTGATAATTTAATTGGCGTGCGCGAGCTCTAGTAATTGGTCCAGTATGCATAGCAGCAGGGGCTGTGGGTGTAACAATGGTATTGATGTCCTCATCACTCTTGTTCGGACTTTAGAGACATGGCAACATTATTTATGGCCCAAAGAATTTGTTATACATTCTGATCATGAATCTTGGAAACATATTAAAAGTCAAGCTAAACTGAATCGTAGAGATGCTAAATGGGTTGAATTCATTGAGACTTTCCCTTATGTCATTAAACACAAGAAGGGTAAAGAAAATGTTATTGCAGATGCATTGTCTCGTCGCTATACTATGCTTTCACAACTTGACTTCAAAATATTTGGCTTGGAGACCATCAAAGATCAATATGTGCATGATGCTGATTTTAAAGATGTATTGAAGAATTGTAAAGAAGGAAGAACATGGAACAAGTTTGTCGTTAATGATGGATTTGTGTTCGTGCTAACAAGCTATGCATTCCAGCTAGCTCCGTTCATCTTTTGTTGTTGCAGGAGGCGCATGGAGGAGCATTAATGGGACACTTTGGAGTGAAGAAGACGAAGGACGTACTTGCTACACATTTCTTTTGGCCAAAGATGAGACGGGTGTTGAGCGTTTTGTTGCTCGCTGCATTACATCTCAAAAAGCTAAGTCACGACTCAATCCTCATGGTTTATATATGCCTTTGCCTGTACCTAGTGTTCCTTGGGAGGATATATGATAGAGGCGAGGGTGTCCCGATCTTTCGATGAGATGATAGCTATCGTTTTTGGTGGAGTAGACTTTGACGATCCGACTACGAACGTGCGAGGACGTCGCGCCTTAGCAATCGCTAAACCAACTCCGAGAGGTTATTGACCACGCCGGAGCACAATCAACCTGACCACGAGGGTCTATCTCCTGCAAGCAAATGAAGAACAAGCAAGAAACTAAGATTTGCAATCTGGATATTGCGAATATAAGATGAAAGCTTTATTGATCAAGGTGGGGTTCTGTGACGTCTTGGTTTGGTCGTTGAACACAAACGAAGTACGCGAAGTTGCAGCTATGGCGAACTTTTAATCTAAACAAAACCCAAAGTCTAAACGGTGCCCTAAGGGCTGTATATATGGAGGAAGAGGGGGGGGGGGAGTTCGTGGCCCTTGAAGGAGGGGTCCGAAACCAACCCTATCTCTTGTTTCCCCACACATACGGACTCTAAAAACAGCCTATACTCAAGTATTTCGAAATTACATGGGCCTGGCCCAAAAATAAGGTGGCGTAGCACCTAAAATAAGCTATGAACGAAATTTATGAAGGGGCATCTTGTATATTTCGTCCATGTCCTTGTAGGTCATCACGGAGGCTTCAAAGTGCTTAAATATGCACTAGAAACGCCATTCTGGATCCCTTCACGCACGCCTTCATCTCCATGCTTGATCCTGCTCCAGTGTTCATCCCTCTTGTCCATGCTAGGCCCTTCATTAGTAATCAATACAAATGTATCCAATTTAGGAAGCATCATATTCTCATGAACATTAGAATCATTACCAAGAAACGAAAGTACCTGAGAATTTAATTGCCGTGCGCGAGCTCTAGTAATTGGTCCAGTATATGTAGCAGTAGGAGCTGTGGGTGTAACAACGGTATTGATGTCCTCATCAATATATCTATGGACTTTGTTTTAGGTTTACCTCGAACAAAGAAGGGGAGGGATTGCATATTTGTTGTCGTGGATAGATTCTCGAAAATGGCACACTTTATACCATGTCATAAAAGCGATGATGCTGTTAATGTTGCTGATTTGTTCTTTCGTGAAATTATTCGCTTGCATGGTGTGCCAAATACTATTGTTTCAGATCGTGATACTAAATTTCTTAGCCACTTTTGGAGATGTTTATGGCCTAAGTTGGGGACTAAACTGCTTTTTAGTACTACATGTCACCCCCAAACTGATGGACAAACTGAAGTAGTCAATAGAACTTTGTCTACTATGCTTAGGGCTGTTTTGAAGAATAACAAGAAAATGTGGGAAGAATGCTTGCCTCATATTGAATTTGATTATAATCGTTCGGTGCATTCTACAACTAAGATGTTCCCTTTTGAAATTGTGTATGGTTTCCTACGTCGTGCACCTATTGATTTGTTGGCTCTTCCATCTTCGGAGAAGGCTAATTTTGTTGCTAAACAACATGCTGAATTGGTATAAAAATGCATGAGTTAACTAAGGATAATATTGAGCGTATGAATGCTAAATATAAACTTGCTGGAGATAAGGGTAGAAAACATGTTGTGTTTGCACCTGGAGATCTTGTTTGGTTACATTTGCGTAAGGATAGATTTCCTGATTTGCGAAAATCAAAGCTAATGCCGCGTGCTGATGGTCCTTTTAAGGTGTTAGAGAAAATAAATGCTAATGCATATAAACTTGAGCTACCTGCAGATTTTGGGGTTAGTCCCACTTTAAACATTGCAGATTTGAAGCCTTATTTGGGTGAGGAAGATGAGCTTCCGTCGAGGACGACTTCATTTCAAGAAGGGGAGGATGATGAGGATATCAATACCGTTGTTACACCCACAGCCCCTGTTGCTATACATACGGGACCAATTACTAGAGCTCGTGCACGCCAATTGAATTACCAGGTACTTTCGTGTCTTGGTAATGATTCTAATTGTCATGAGAATATGATGCTGCCTAAATTGGATACATTTGTTTTGCTTACAAATGAAGGGCCTAGATTGGACAAGAAAGATGAACCTTGGAGCAAGTTCAAGCATGGAGATGATGGCATGTGCAAGGGGAACAAGAACGGAGTTACAAGTGATGATTTCAGGACTTTGAAGCCACCATAATGAGTGCATGAAGCCTTGGACGAAATATACAAGATGCCACTTCATAAATTTCGTCCAGAAGCTATTATAGGTGCTGCGTCACCTTATTATTGGGCCAGGCCCATGTAATTTCGATATACTTGAGTATAGGCTGTTTTTAGAGTCCGTATGTGTGGGGAAAAAAGAGATAGGGTTGGTTTCGGACCCCTCCTTCAAGGGCCACGAAATTCCCCCCTCTTCCTCCATATATACAACCCTTAGGGCACCGTTTAGACTTTGGGTTTTGTTTAGATTAAAAGTTCACCATAGTTGCAACTTCGCGTACTTCGTTTGTGTTCAACGACCAGACCAAGACGTCACAGAACACCACCTTGATCAATAAAGCTTTCATCTTATATTCGCAATATCCAGATTGCAAATCTTAGTTTCTTGCTTGTTCTTCGTTTGCTTGCAGGAAATAGACCCTCGTGGTCAGGTTGATCGTGCTCAGCTTGGGCGCGGGGGCTACTGTCGGCGTTCTGGGAACCAGGGTACCCAGACTTGCCTGGCTGCGGCCCATTGCGTGGCTCCATCGACGGCCTGGTACGGCCCATCTACAAAGACTATCTAGACAAGACCCTCGCGAGGGGCCAAGCCTCGCAAGGCAGACGACGCCAAGACCTCCCGAGGGAGCGGCCTCCCCAGGCTGCCTCCTGAGGAGCGGAGATTCCTATGTAGGTGCCCAACCTCATGAGGTTGCGGTGACGCAAGCTATGACGACCAAGGCCAGGAGGGCGCCAGCGGGCGCAGAGAAGACAGTTTCCTCTTTGGTGCTAAGGAGGCAAGCACAGGCGTGGGTTCCCGAGGACTCAGGCAAAGGTTTCCATTCTAGTGCAACGAGACCAAGACCACCAGGACGGCAGGACAGATGTCGTCGCTGAGCCCACCGCAGCATCACGACCAGAAGCTTTGCAGGCGAAGACCACCTTTCGTCAGGATAAGATGTACTGCTTGTCCCCTTTCAAATTGGCCACTGTTGTCACAGCCCTAGCTCAGCCCCTGTTTGTCTTGCTTGATCATCATGTTTTAAATTCAAATGAATTTGAATTGGGGATGTTCAAACCCTAGCACTAAATCAATTCAAATACGGTTGAATAAAATCTTTTTCAATAAACCCAAAATGTCCCTCAGAAAAGTTCATGATTTCTGGTTAAGGTGGAAACCTCTGCCAAAAATGATGAATATATTTTTAGGTCATTTCTTGATTTTTGAATTAACACAAAAGTATTTGAATTGGAGCTATTTAAATGCCATATATATTTTAAATGGTCCAAATATTCTGAAGTTATTTGTGGAGCTCTAGAATAATTCAGTTAACCTCCAAAATAACTTTCAGAATTTATTAAAGTGATTTAGTGTCTAAACTAAATCGAAACAAAGAAACAAAATATAAAACAGAAACAAAACAGAAAAGGAGAAAAGAAGAAAACCTACCTGGCTGTCGGTGTACTAAGTATTGGGCCACTAGTACCCCGTACTTGTGCACGGGCAGTTGAAGCCATCCTCGCGGCAAGGCTTGCCGGGAACAGCTCGGGGTCGATTCAAGCCATCAAGGAAATCATCAAGTCAGAGATCTGAGGATCAGCAGATAAGCAAAGCTGGAATCCGAAGGCCAGCTTCCCCGGCAAGATCCTTGCCGGGATGGCCTGTGGAGCCCGGCAAGGCTTGGCGCCCGGCAAGGCTTGGTGCCCAGCAAGACTCGGCGCCTGGCGAGATTCTACCACTGTGCCACCGCTTCGGCACAGTAACAAGTCTGACATTCTGGGTCCTTCTCTGGATGCGTGGCAACGCGCCAGTGGAGGAGAGCTTAAGCGGTGCTGATGGGATGGCCCCTTTTTCCATCCCCAAGAAAGTGGGGACACCTAAACGGACACCTCACGGTGCATTAAATGCGTTTGTCCTAATCCGTCAGGGGTTAGGTATGATACCCTGTAGCTACTTTACACCTCAATGTATGTACATTTTGCCACTGTGGAGACCCCTTTGAGCATATAAAAGGAGGCCCAAGGCAACTGCTACAGAGGAGGAGAACTTCTAGCCCATTCTGCATGCGTAGCTGCTCTTTGAACATACTGTTCATTGCGAGCGCTCCTGAAGGCTGGGCTCAAGAACATTAATAAGAACACAAAGCAGGAGTAGGGTTTTACGCTGATCAGCGGCCCGAACCTGGGTAAAAACTTCCCGCGTCGATCGTTGGTTCTGCTCTTTGCGTATACCTCTCCCCCCGCCGAATCGTAAAGGGATCTCTCGGGATCCCATAGGTGTCGTGCCCCGACATCTTTGGCGCGCCAGGTACGGGGATTGAAGGTTGCGTGAACCTGATCTAGTGATCGGCGCCTTAGTTTCTTCATCATCTTCATCATCATGCCGCCCAAGAAGAAGAGCGCTGCGACGGCGCAACCGTCCACGTCCGTTTTGCCTGCACCTTCGCGTACGGGCGACGGCGTGGGTGCAGAAGGAAGAGGATTAGAACCCCCACGGCATTCTGGGGATCCGAGCCAGGCGAGCGGCATCGTTCGCAGTGGCAGTGGTAACCTGCACGCCGCTGGATCTAGAGATGGCGCTGTGTTGCCTACGGGTGGCACAACGAACTCCAGGGATCGGAGGGCGCCTGCTGAAGCTCCCGCGCCGGCGCAAGCCTCACGACCTATCCAGGTCGTGCATGATGAGCGACGTCATGGCGCTGGTGGTTCAGGGCGTCCCCATGAAAAGGTTTCTGCGCATCGATCCCAAGATGCGCGGGACCAGCATGCACACCGAGCTGCTGGCGGAGGTGGCGCGCGGTCGCGTGACCGTGGTGGTGCTCCTTCTAACATGGTTAGGAGTCAGAGCACCTCACGTACCTCTCACCTGTCGCCGCCGCCTACGCCAGCAGAAGCCTTGGCACGTGCGCAGTTGCTCCTCGATTTTCCTCCTGCTCCGGAGAAGATGGAGGAGTGGCGAGCTACTATCCTAAGCCTTATCGGCTTCGCCAACAAAGATGGGCCGCAAGAGGCAGGGCCCTCGCAGCGGAGGCCCATCGATCCGGCGCGAGCCGATGTAGAGAAAACCGGAGGTGGTGCAACCACAGTGCACTCCCCTCCGCGGCACTAGCGGCGGCCGACAACCCAGCAAGTCGACCGCCATGAAGAAGTTTCCACGGCGTCATCCGATCCACGGATGCGCCGCGATCAGCGTCAAGTTCTCCAGGAACGAGGCAAGGAGGACGCTCGAACTACCATCGAGCGGCGACGGGAAGCGCGCTATCAGTCTGATAAGCGCGCGGGGCCGGCTGTCGACGAGCCTGCGCCAGGGGACGTAGGAGACTTGCCTTATGAGGTAGGGACTCTAGCGTTTACCCGTGAGCTGCGGCAAGTCCGGTGGCCCAATTCCCGAACCTTCAAGCCGGAGGTCCCGGAGAAATATGATGGTAAGACCCATCCCTCGGAGTTCCTGAGCATCTACACCATTGCGGTGCAGGCTGCCGGGGGCCGAGATGACAAGATACTTGCCAACTACTTCCCGTTGGTGCTCAAACCCAACGTCAGGTCGTGGTTGATGCATTTGCCGGAGAATTCTATTTCTTCCTGGTCAGATCTGTGCCATCAGTTTGTTGGTGCCTTTGTTGGAGGCCACCAAGCTCCTGGCCAAGAGAGCGATTTGCACATCATCCATCAGAAGGAGGGCGAGTCCCTGCGCAAGTTTATCCAGAGATTCAGCCGGGTGCAGTATAATATTCTTGACGTTCACCCTGCCGTTGTCGTTAGCGCGTTCCACCAGAACGTGCGTAACCGCAAAATATGGGAAGAGCTGGCAATGAACAAAGTCAGGAGTATTGCCGAGCTTTACGCTTTGGCCGACAAATGTGCTCGAGCTAAAGAGGGGAGGAAACTCCCTGGCGAGGCTGTTGGCGCGGGGGGTGAATCAGAAGATGAAGACGCCGCGGCCCCGTCAAGGAAAGGCCGGCGGCGGAACAGGAAGCGCGGAGGCAAGGCCGTGCTTGCTGTCGAGGAATCCGACAACCCCAGCGCCGCCAAGAAGGCCAAGGTTTGTGACCCCGGCAAGGATCTTGCCGGGTGCCCTTCCTGTCACGCCTTGGCGGCTGCCGACAAGTCAGAGAACTCCGACAAGCAATATTGCAAGATCCATCGCACCAAGGGCCACGATCTCCAGAACTGCCGGCAAGTTGAGCAGCTTGCCGAGAAGCAGAGGGCCGAATATGAGAGGCGAGATAAGGAGAAGGCCCAAGATGGTGCTGATGGGTCCGGCAAGAAGCGCGGTGGCCGAGGGGGTCGCCGCGGCAAGGCCAAGCAGCAAAAGGATCGGCCCGCTCGGGGCCGAGACAAAGAAGAAGATGATGATGAGGAGGATGATCAATCCAGTGAGCAAGAATTCCAGAAGGCTACGGAGGCCATGTGTATCGATGGGGGTGCCTCGCTGCATTCTTCCCACCGCCAACTCAAACAGTGGGTACGGGAGGTCAATGCGGCAGAGCCATCCGCAGGTGCATGTAGGCCCCTGAAGTGGTCCAGCACGCCTATCGTTTTCGACGCCGAGGATCACCATGATCGCACAACTGCGGTCGGGTGCTTGCCATTGTTGGTCTCGCCAACGATTCGCAACCTCAAGGTGACGAAAATGTTAGTTGACGGCGGGGCCGGCCTAAACTTAATCTCACCGGATGTACTCAGAAAGCTCCAAATTCCCGACAAGGACCTCGAAGAAACGGGTACGTTTCAAGGGGTCAATCTGGGAAGAACCCAGCCTAAGGGCAAGATTACGCTGCCGGTAACATTTGGCAGCGAGCTCAACTTCAGGACCGAGAAGGTGGTGTTTGATGTCACCAAGATCCCCATGTCATACAATGGGATCCTTGGTCGGCCAGCGCTGGCTAAGTTCATGGCGGCATCACACTACGCGTACAATGTCTTGAAGATGCCTGGGCCGTTGGGCGTCATCACTATCCATTCCGATAAGAAGGATGCGCTCATCTGTGCCGACCAACTTTACCGGGAAGCAGTTGCAGCACCTGCCATCAAGGCACCTGCTCCTGCCGCTGGAACTCCCGGGGGGAAGAAGAAGACCGGCAAGAACCTTGGCGCGAACTCCGGAAAGCGCACCTCTTCGGAGTGCTACGCTTCCGTCGAGGACATACCACAGAGTTCCACCGGCAAGAACAAGAAGTCCAAGGCTGCTCCGCCAGAGACCAAGAAGGTGCCTCTCAGAGAGGACGGAACGGGGGGAACTTTCACCATAAGTTCCACCCTAGATGACAAATAGGAAAGCGCGCTCGTTGCTTTCCTGCGGGCGAATGTCGACGTGTTTGCATGGCACCCGTCTGACATCCCCGGTGTTCCCAGGAAGGTAATTGAGCACCACCTTGCTGTCTGTCCTCATGCGCGGCCCGTCAAGCAAAGGGTCAGGAAGCAAGCCTTGGAGCGGCAAGAATTCATTGCCGAAGAAATCAGAAAGCTGGAGGCGGTAGGACTGGTCAAAGGAGTGCTTCATCCAACCTGGTTGGCCAATCCGGTTGTAGTGCGGAAAGCGAATGGGAAATGGAGGCTTTGTATCGATTATACAGATATCAATAAAGCTTGTCCAAAAGATCCCTTTCCCTTGCCGCGCATCGACCAGATTGTGGATGCCACCGCTGGTTGTGATCTCCTGTTGATAGAGGCGAGGGTGTCCCGATCTTTCGATGAGATGATATCTATCGTTTTTGGTGGAGTAGACTTTGACGATCCGACTACGAACGTGCGAGGACGTCGCGCCTTAGCAATCGCTAAACCAACTCCGAGAGGTTATTGACCACGCCGGAGCACAATCAACCTGACCCCGAGGGTCTATCTCCTGCAAGCAAACGAAGAACAAGCAAGAAACTAAGATTTGCAATCTGGATATTGCGAATATAAGATAAAAGCTTTATTGATCGAGGTGGGGTTCTGTGACGTCTTGGTCTGGTCGTTGAACACAAACGAAGTACGCGAAGTTGCAGCTATGGCGAACTTTTAATCTAAACAAAACCCAAAGTCTAAACGGTGCCCTAAGGGCTGTATATATGGAGGAAGAGGAGGGGATTTCGTGGCCCTTGAAGAAGGGGTCCGAAACCAACCCTATCTCTTGTTTCCCCACACATACGGACTCTAAAAACAGCCTATACTCAAGTATTTCGAAATTACATGGGCCTGGCCCAATAATAAGGTGACGCAGCACCTATAATAGCCTCTGGACGAAATTTATGAAGTGACATCTTGTATATTTCGTCCAAGGCTTCCTGCACTCATTATGGTGGCTTCAAAGTCCTGAAATCATCACTTGTAACTCCGTTCTTGTTCCCCTTGTGCATGCCATCATCTCCATGCTTGAACTTGCTCCAAGGTTCCTCTTTCTTGTCCAAGCTAGGGCCTTCATTTGTAAGCAAAACAAATGTATCCAATTTAGGCAGCATCATATTCTCATGAACTTTAGAATCATTACCAAGAAACGAAAGTACCTGATAATTTAATTGGCGTGCGCGAGCTCTAGTAATTGGGCCAGTATGTATAGAAGCAGGGGCTGTGGGTGTAACAATGGTATTGCTGTCCTCATCAGTTTCTATTGCTGCTAACCATGGCAGGATCACAAGCCGACGAGATTGACTGGGAGAACATGACGAACAAGGAGTTGCATGATAAATTTCAGCAAATGATGAGTGGCCAGGTGGGAGATGTGCTAAACAGATTTGAAGAGGCCATGGAGAAGATAGATGGCATGGAGAAGTCGTTCGAGACAAAGCTGGATAACAAGTTTAATGAATTGCTCACGCGTCTTCCCCAACCACCACCGGCTGCACCTGTCGCACCTCTGCAACGACAACAACAACGCCCCCTTCCAAATCAGTTCGGACGAGCGAAGCGTGTTCCTCTTGAGGATGGCCAAACTTCTGGTGCTGCTGTACCTACTGTTGATGCTTCTTTGGCTCCTGCTCCTGCTGCTGCTGGTGCCGAGGAGGAGGATGATTATGCGGGCGATTATGAGGATGAGGTTGATCAAAATCATAACTACGTGCAACCACCAGCACCAGGTCGTCCACATGCAAATAATCGCAATGGTAGGTCTACACCACCACTTCAGGTACGAGATCATGACCATCTTCCTAAATTAAAATTGAATATTCCACCATTCGAGGGTAAAGAAAATGTTATTGCTGATGCATTGTCTTGTCGTTATACTATGCTTTCACAACTTGACTTTAAAATATTTGGTTTGGAGACCATCAAAGATCAATATGTGCATGATGCTGAATTTAAAGATGTATTGCAGAATTGTAAGGAAGGGAGAACATGGAACAAGTTCGTCGTTAACGATGGATTTGTGTTTCGTGCTAACAAGCTATGCATTCCAGCTAGCTCCGTTCGTCTTTTGTTGTTGCAGGAGGCGCCTGGAGGAGGATTAATGGGACACTTTGGCGTGAAGAAGACGGAGGATATACTTGCTACACATTTCTTTTGGCCAAAGATGAGACGGGATGTTGAGCGTTTTGTTGCTCGCTGCACTACATGTCAAAAAGCTAAGTCACGACTCAATCCTCATGGTTTATATATGCCTTTGCCTGTACCTAGTGTTCCTTGGGAGGATATATCTATGGACTTTGTTTTAGGTTTACCTCGAACAAAGAAGGGGAGGGATAGCATATTTGTTGTCGTGGATAGGTTCTCGAAAATGGCACACTTTATACCATGTCATAAAAGCGATGATGCTGTTAATGTTGATGATTTGTTCTTTCGTGAAATTATACGCTTGCATGGTGTGCCAAATACTATTGTTTCAGATCGTGATACTAAATTTCTTAGCCACTTTTGGAGATGTTTATGGGCTAAGTTGGGGACTAAACTGCTTTTTAGTACTACATGTCACCCCCAAACTGATGGACAAACTGAAGTAGTCAATAGAACATTGTCTACTATGCTTAGGGCTGTTTTGAAGAATAACAAGAAAATGTGGGAAGAATGCTTGCCTCATATTGAATTTGCTTATAATCGTTCATTGCATTCTACTACTAAGATGTGTCCTTTTGAAATTGTGTATGGTTTCCTTCCTCGTGCACCAATTGATTTGTTGCCTCTTCCATCTTCGGAGAAGGTTAATTTTGATGCTAAACAACGTGCTGAATTGATCTTAAAAATGCATGAGTTAACTAAGGAGAACATTGAGCGTATGAATGATAAATATAAACTTGCTGGAGATAAGGGTAGAAAACATGTTGTGTTTGCACCTGGAGACCTTGTTTGGTTACATTTGCGTAAGGATAGATTTCCTGATTTGCGCAAATCAAAGCTAATGCCACGTGCTGATGGTCCTTTTAAGGTGTTAGAGAAAATAAATGATAATGCATATAAACTTGAGCTGCCTGCAGATTTTGGGGTTAGTCCCACTTTTAACATTGCAGATCTGAAGCCTTATTTGGGTGAGGAAGATGAGCTTCCGTCGAGGACGACTTCATTTCAAGAAGGGGAGGATGATGAGGACATCAATACCATTGTTACAACCACAACCCCTGCTTCTATACATACTGGACCAATTACTAGAGCTCGCGCACGCCAATTAAAATATCAGGTACTTTCGTTTCTTGGTAATGATTCTAAAGTTCATGAGAATATGATGCTGCCTAAATTGGATACATTTGTTTTGCTTACAAATGAAGGGCCTAGCTTGGACAAGAAAGAGGAACCTTGGAGCAAGTTCAAGCATGGAGATGATGGCATGCACAAGGGGAACAAGAACGGAGTTACAAGTGATGATTTCAGGACTTTGAAGCCACCATAATGAGTGCAGGAAGCCTTGGATGAAATATACAAGATGTCACTTCATAAATTTCGTCCAGAGGCTATTATAGGTGCTGCGTCACCTTATTATTGGGCCAGGCCCATGTAATTTCGAAATACTTGAGTATAGGCTGTTTTTAGAGTCCGTATGTGTGGGGAAACAAGAGATAGGGTTGGTTTCGGACCCCTCCTTCAATATGAGGCAAGCATTCTTCCCACATTTTCTTGTTATTCTTCAAAACAGCCCTAAGCATAGTAGACAATGTTCTATTGACTACTTCAGTTTGTCCATCAGTTTGGGGGTGACATGTAGTACTAAAAAGCAGTTTAGTCCCCAACTTAGCCCATAAACATCTCCAAAAGTGGCTAAGAAATTTAGTATCACGATCTGAAACAATAGTATTTGGCACACCATGCAAGCGTATAATTTCACGAAAGAACAAATCAGCAACATTAACAGCATCATCGCTTTTATGACATGGTATAAAGTGTGCCATTTTCGAGAACCTATCCACGACAACAAATATGCTATCCCTCCCCTTCTTTGTTCGAGGTAAACCTAAAACAAAGTCCATAGATATATCCTCCCAAGGAACACTAGGTACAGGCAAAGGCATATATAAACCATGAGGATTGAGTCGTGACTTAGCTTTTTGACATGTAGTGCAGCGAGCAACAAAACGCTCAACATCCCGTCTCATCTTTGGCCAAAAGAAATGTGTAGCAAGTATATCCTCCGTCTTCTTCACGCCAAAGTGTCCCATTAATCCTCCTCCATGCGCCTCCTGCAACAACAAAAGACGAACGGAGCTAGCTGGAATGCATAGCTTGTTAGCACGAAACACAAATCCATCGTTAACGACGAACCTGTTCCATGTTCTCCCTTCCTTACAATTCTGCAATACATCTTTAAATTCAGCATCATGCACATATTGATCTTTGATGGTCTCCAAACCAAATATTTTAAAGTCAAGTTGTGAAAGCATAGTATAACGACGAGACAATGCATCAGCAATAACATTTTCTTTACCCTTCTTGTGTTTAATGACATAAGGGAAAGTCTCAATAAATTCAACCCATTTAGCATGTCTACGGTTCAGTTTTGCTTGACTTTTAATGTGTTTCAAAGATTCATGATCAGAATGTATAACAAATTCTTTGGGCCATAAATAATGTTGCCATGTTTCTAAGGTCCGAACAAGAGCATATAATTCTTTATCATAAGTAGAATAGTTCAGACTAGGCCCACTCAATTTTTCAGAAAAGTATGCAACAAGTTTGCCATCTTGTAATAAAACACCTCCTAATCCAATTCCACTAGCATCACATTCAAGCTCAAAAGTCTTATTAAAATCAGGAAGTTGGAGTAAAGGAGCATGTGTCAACTTATCTTTCAATACCGTGAAGGCTTCTTCCTGTGAGGTACCCCAAACAAAAGGCACATCCTTCTTTGTAAGCTCATTGAGAGGTGCAGGAATGGTGCTGAAATCTCTCACAAAACGCCTATAGAAACCAGCGAGTCCAAGAAAACTCCTCACTTGAGTGACCGTTTTGGGCTGTGGCCAAATCTCAATAGCTTCAATCTTGGCTTTATCAACTTCAATTCCCTGTGGAGTAACAACATAGCCAAGAAAAGATACTCGGTCGGTGCAAAAGGTGCACTTCCCAAGGTTACCAAACAAACGTGCATCACGTAAAGCAATAAAAACAGCACGTAAATGTTCCAAATGTTCCTCCAAAGATCTGCTATAAATCAGTATATCATCAAAATAGACTACCACAAATCGTCCAATGAAAGCACGTAAAACTTCGTTCATTAATCTCATGAAAGTACTAGGTGCATTAGTTAACCCAAAAGGCATGACTAACCACTCATATAATCCAAACTTTGTTTTAAATGCTGTTTTCCATTCATCCCCCAATTTCATACGAATTTGATGGTATCCACTACGCAAATCAACTTTGGAGAATATTGTAGAGCCACTCAATTCATCAAGCATATCATCTAGTCTAGGAATAGGATGACAATAACGAATAGTAATATTATTAATGCCTCTACAATCAACACACATACGCGATGTACCATCCTTTTTCGGCACTAGAATAATAGGAACAGCACAAGGACTAACGGATTCGCGTATATAACCTTTGTCGAGCAACTCCTGTACTTGACGCATAATCTCCTTCGTCTCCTCTGGATTGGTACGGTATGGCGCACGGTTTGGCAACGAAGCACCGGGAATTAAGTCAATCTGATGCTCAATCCCGCGAATAGGTGGTAATCCCGGTGGCACGTCTTGTGGAAAGACGTCAGCGAACTCTTGCAAAATGTTAGTGACCGCAGGAGGCAAAGAGGAAGGCACGTCCTCGAATGAAAATAACGCCTCTTTGCACACAAAAGCATAGCAAACAGAATTGCTGAAATCTAGATCATCAATATCAGATTTGGTGGCAAGTAAGCATGCACTTTTCAATTTAATTTCAGAAGCAACACTAGATGGTTTATTATTAGGCTTCATTTGTTGCTCAAATTCTTTTGCCACAATCTGATTTTCACTCTTATTTTTCTCCTGTTTTGCTTTACTTGCTCTATTAATATCATCTTTCAAAATAGAATCAGGAGTCATAGGAAGCAAAGTAATATGTTTATCCTTATGAACAAGAGTATACTGATTGTTTCTACCATGGTGTACAGAATTTTTATCAAATTGCCATGGTCTACCAAGTAATAATGAACATGGTTGCATGGGTACCACATCACAATCAACATAATCAGCATATGTAGAGATACTAAAATGCACACGAACAGTACGTGTTACCTTAACCTTGCCGCTATTGTTGAACCATTGGATATAGTAAGGATGTGGATGTGGTCTTGTGGTGAGAGATAGCTTCTCCACCATCTCCATGCTAGCCAAGTTGTTGCAGCTCCCTCCATCTATGATGACGCGAACAGAACGTTCCTTCACAACTCCCTTTGTATGGAACAAATTATGCCTCTGATTTTGCTCAGCTTGTGTGACCTGCACACTCAAAACACGTTGAGCAACTAAACATTCATACCTGTCAGCGTCTTCAGGAGCCATGTATTGCGTCTCATGATCAGAATCATCTCCACCGTGTTCTTCACTTGTAATAAGAGCCAAAGTCTCCTCATCATAATCACTAGCGGACTCATACCCACCATCCTCAGTAGCAATCATAACACGCGGAGATTGGCATTCTCTCGCATAATGACCTCTTCCCTTACAACGACGACAAATAATATCATGTGTGTGCCCTGTTGATGCCATAGATGAAGAAGAGCTCTGGGCAGGCCCAGAAGGTGTACTCTTGGGAGATGGTGGTGGTGGTGCCTGTTTTCTTGTATCTCGGTTGGAATTGGCGGCTGAAGTCAGTGGTGCCGCAGTAGGACGTGTGGGAGTAGAGGAGGCACGTGGTGTCCATGATGAAGATCGACCTGCAGAAAAATTAGTTCGCGCCAATGCCTGTCGATCCTGCACTTCACGTTCAGCTTTACAAGCAAGATGGAATAAACGAGTGATATTATTATACTCCTTATACTCTAGAATGGTCTGAATCTCTCTATTTAATCCACCAATGAAACGTGCAAGCATAGCTTCATTCTCCTCAACAATACCACATCTAATCATGCCAGTTTGTAATTCCTGATAATATTCTTCTACAGAATTTTTTCCTTGTCTTAAGCGCTGCAATTTTTGAAGTAATTCACGTTGATAATATGGTGGAACCCAACGAGTACGCATAGCAGTTTTCAAAGCAGCCCACGTAGCTGGAATAGGATATAATCTACAATGTTCAGACCACCATACACATGCAAAACTAGTGAAAGCACAAACAGCAGCAGCAACACGTCGTTCCTCGGGATATTGTAAACATGTAAAACGTTGTTCAGTTTCTAACTCCCAAGTAAGATATATATCAGGAACATATCTACCCTCGAATGGTGGAATATTCAATTTTAATTTAGGAAGATGGTCATGATCTCGTACCTGAAGTGGTGGTGCAGACCTACCATTGTGATTATTTGCATGTGGACGACCTGGTGCTGGTGGTTGCACGTAGTTATGATTTTGATCAACCTCATCCTCATAATCGCCCGCGTAATCATCCTCCTCCTCGGCACCAGAGTTGCATGATAAATTTCAGCAAATGATGAGTGGCCAGGTGGGAGATGTGCTAAACAGATTTGAAGAGGCCATGGAGAAGATAGATGGCATGGAGAAGTCGTTCGAGACAAAGCTGGATAACAAGTTTAATGAATTGCTCACGCGTCTTCCCCAACCACCACCGGCTGCACCTGTCGCACCTCTGCAACGACAACAACAACGCCCCCTTCCAAATCAGTTCGGACGAGCGAAGCGTGTTCCTCTTGAGGATGGCCAAACTTCTGGTGCTGCTGTACCTACTGTTGATGCTTCTTTGGCTCCTGCTCCTGCTGCTGCTGGTGCCGAGGAGGAGGATGATTACGCGGGCGATTATGAGGATGAGGTTGATCAAAATCATAACTACGTGCAACCACCAGCACCAGGTCGTCCACATGCAAATAATCGCAATGGTAGGTCTGCACCACCACTTCAGGTACGAGATCATGACCATCTTCCTAAATTAAAATTGAATATTCCACCATTCGAGGGTAGATATGTTCCTGATATATATCTTACTTGGGAGTTAGAAGCTGAACAACGTTTTACATGTTTACAATATCCCGAGGAACGACGTGTTGCTGCTGCTGTTTGTGCTTTCACTAGTTTTGCATGTGTATGGTGGTCTGAACATTGTAGATTATATCCTATTCCAGCTACGTGGGCTGCTTTGAAAACTGCTATGCGTACTCGTTGGGTTCCACCATATTATCAACGTGAATTACTTCAAAAATTGCAGCGCTTAAGACAAGGAAAAAATTCTGTAGAAGAATATTATCAGGAATTACAAACTGGCATGATTAGATGTGGTATTGTTGAGGAGAATGAAGCTATGCTTGCACGTTTCATTGGTGGATTAAATAGAGAGATTCAGACCATTCTAGAGTATAAGGAGTATAATAATATCACTCGTTTATTCCATCTTGCTTGTAAAGCTGAACGTGAAGTGCAGGATCGACAGGCATTGGCGCGAACTAATTTTTCTGCAGGTCGATCTTCATCATGGACACCACGTGCCTCCTCTACTCCCACACGTCCTACTGCGGCACCACTGACTTCAGCCGCCAATTCCAACCGAGATACAAGAAAACAGGCACCACCACCACCATCTCCCAAGAGTACACCTTCTGGGCCTGCCCAGAGCTCTTCTTCATCTATGGCATCAACAGGGCACACACATGATATTATTTGTCGTCGTTGTAAGGGAAGAGGTCATTATGCGAGAGAATGCCAATCTCCGCGTGTTATGATTGCTACTGAGGATGGTGGGTATGAGTCCGCTAGTGATTATGATGAGGAGACTTTGGCTCTTATTACAAGTGAAGAACACGGTGGAGATGATTCTGATCATGAGACGCAATACATGGCTCCTGAAGACGCTGACAGGTATGAATGTTTAGTTGCTCAACGTGTTTTGAGTGTGCAGGTCACACAAGCTGAGCAAAATCAGAGGCATAATTTGTTCCATACAAAGGGAGTTGTGAAGGAACGTTCTGTTCGCGTCATCATAGATGGAGGGAGCTGCAACAACTTGGCTAGCATGGAGATGGTGGAGAAGCTATCTCTCACCACAAGACCACATCCACATCCTTACTATATCCAATGGTTCAACAATAGCGGCAAGGTTAAGGTAACACGTACTGTTCGTGTGCATTTTAGTATCTCTACATATGCTGATTATGTTGATTGTGATGTGGTACCCATGCAACCATGTTCATTATTACTTGGTAGACCATGGCAATTTGATAAAAATTCTGTACACCATGGTAGAAACAATCAGTATACTCTTGTTCATAAGGATAAACATATTACTTTGCTTCCTATGACTCCTGATTCTATTTTGAAAGATGATATTAATAGAGCAAGTAAAGCAAAACAGGAGAAAAATAAGAGTGAAAATCAGATTGTGGCAAAAGAATTTGAGCAACAAATGAAGCCTAATAATAAACCATCTAGTGTTGCTTCTGAAATTAAATTGAAAAGTGCATGCTTACTTGCCACCAAATCTGATATTGATGATCTAGATTTCAGCAATTCTGTTTGCTATGCTTTTGTGTGCAAAGAGGCGTTATTTTCATTCGAGGACGTGCCTTCCTCTTTGCCTCCTGCGGTCACTAACATTTTGCAAGAGTTCGCTGACGTCTTTCCACAAGACGTGCCACCGGGATTACCACCTATTCGCGGGATTGAGCATCAGATTGACTTAATTCCCGGTGCTTCGTTGCCAAACCGTGCGCCATACCGTACCAATCCAGAGGAGACGAAGGAGATTATGCGTCAAGTACAGGAGTTGCTCGACAAAGGTTATATACGCGAATCCGTTAGTCCTTGTGCTGTTCCTATTATTCTAGTGCCGAAAAAGGATGGTACATCGCGTATGTGTGTTGATTGTAGAGGCATTAATAATATTACTATTCGTTATTGTCATCCTATTCCTAGACTAGATGATATGCTTGATGAATTGAGTGGCTCTACAATATTCTCCAAAGTTGATTTGCGTAGTGGATACCATCAAATTCGTATGAAATTGGGGGATGAATGGAAAACAGCATTTAAAACAAAGTTTGGATTATATGAGTGGTTAGTCATGCCTTTTGGGTTAACTAATGCACCTAGTACTTTCATGAGATTAATGAACGAAGTTTTACGTGCTTTCATTGGACGATTTGTGGTAGTCTATTTTGATGATATACTGATTTATAGCAGATCTTTGGAGGAACATTTGGAACATTTACGTGCTGTTTTTATTGCTTTACGTGATGCACGTTTGTTTGGTAACCTTGGGAAGTGCACCTTTTGCACCGACCGAGTATCTTTTCTTGGCTATGTTGTTACTCCACAGGGAATTGAAGTTGATAAAGCCAAGATTGAAGAGAACCTGTTGCATACTTTTCTGAAAAATTGAGTGGGCCTAGTCTGAACTATTCTACTTATGATAAAGAATTATATGCTCTTGTTCGGACCTTAGAAACATGGCAACATTATTTATGGCCCAAAGAATTTGTTATACATTCTGATCATGAATCTTTGAAACACATTAAAAGTCAAGCAAAACTGAACCGTAGACATGCTAAATGGGTTGAATTTATTGAGACTTTCCCTTATGTCATTAAACACAAGAAGGGTAAAGAAAATGTTATTGCTGATGCATTGTCTCGTCGTTATACTATGCTTTCACAACTTGACTTTAAAATATTTGGTTTGGAGACCATCAAAGATCAATATGTGCATGATGCTGAATTTAACGATGTATTGCAGAATTGTAAGGAAGGGAGAACATGGAACAAGTTCGTCGTTAACGATGGATTTGTGTTTCGTGCTAACAAGCTATGCATTCCAGCTAGCTCCGTTCGTCTTTTGTTGTTGCAGGAGGCGCATGGAGGAGGATTAATGGGACACTTTGGCGTGAAGAAGACGGAGGATATACTTGCTACACATTTCTTTTGGCCAAAGATGAGACGGGATGTTGAGCGTTTTGTTGCTCGCTGCACTACATGTCAAAAAGCTAAGTCACGACTCAATCCTCATGGTTTATATATGCCTTTGCCTGTACCTAGTGTTCCTTGGGAGGATATATCTATGGACTTTGTTTTAGGTTTACCTCGAACAAAGAAGGGAAGGGATAGCATATTTGTTGTCGTGGATAGGTTCTCGAAAATGGCACACTTTATACCATGTCATAAAAGCGATGATGCTGTTAATGTTGCTGATTTGTTCTTTCGTGAAATTATACGCTTGCAGGGTGTGTGATAGAGGCGAGGGTGTCCCGATCTTTCGATGAGATGATAGCTATCGTTTTTGGTGGAGTAGACTTTGACGATCCGACTACGAACGTGCGAGGACGTCGCGCCTTAGCAATCGCTAAACCAACTCCGAGAGGTTATTGACCACGCCGGAGCACAATCAACCTGACCACGAGGGTCTATCTCCTGCAAGCAAACGAAGAACAAGCAAGAAACTAAGATTTGCAATCTGGATATTGCGAATATAAGATGAAAGCTTTATTGATCAAGGTGGGGTTCTGTGACGTCTTGGTCTGGTCGTTGAACACAAACGAAGTACGCGAAGTTGCAGCTATGGCGAACTTTTAATCTAAACAAAACCCAAAGTCTAAACGGTGCCCTAAGGGCTGTATATATGGAGGAAGAGGAGGGGATTTCGTGGCCCTAGAAGGAGGGGTCCGAAACCAACCCTATCTCTTGTTTCCCCACACATACGGACTCTAAAAACAGCCTATACTCAAGTATTTCGAAATTACATGGGCCTGGCCCAATAATAAGGTGACGCAGCACCTATAATAGCCTCTGGACGAAATTTATGAAGTGACATCTTGTATATTTCGTCCAAGGCTTCCTGCACTCATTATGGTGGCTTCAAAGTCCTGAAATCATCACTTGTAACTCCGTTCTTGTTCCCCTTGTGCATGCCATCATCTCCATGCTTGAACTTGCTCCAAGGTTCCTCTTTCTTGTCCAAGCTAGGCCCTTCATTTGTAAGCAAAACAAATGTATCCAATTTAGGCAGCATCATATTCTCATGAACTTTAGAATCATTACCAAGAAACGAAAGTACCTGATATTTTAATTGGCGTGCACGAGCTCTAGTAATTGGTCCAGTATGTATAGAAGCAGGGGTTGTGGTTGTAACAATGGTATTGATGTCCTCATCACCTGTCCTTCCTTGATGCCTATTCAGGGTATCATCAGATTTTTATGGCAAAAGAAGATGAAGAGAAGACCGCATTTATCACCCCATGTGGTACGTATTGTTTTATACGAATGCCTTCCGGGTTGAAAAGTGCTGGTTCAACATTTGCCAGAGCAATCCAGATTGGTTTTGAGCCTCAACTCCATAGAAATATGGAGCCGTATATGGATGATATAGTGGTCAAAACCAAGGACAAAGCAACGCTCATTCAAGATTTAGAAGAAACATTTGCAAACTTGCGCAAGATCAACTTGAAGCTCAATCCTGAGAAGTGCGTGTTCGGTGTCCCTTCCGGCAAGCTCCTCGGATTTTTTGTATCTTGCCGGGGAATCGAAGCGAACCCCGACAAGATCAAAGCTATTGAGCAAATTGAAGCGCCGAGACGCGTCAAGGATGTGCTTCGTCTTGCCGGCTGTGTTGCTGCTCTAAGCAGGTTTATTTCCAAATCTGCTGAGCGCGCCCTGTCCTTCTTCAAAATTTTGAAGAAGGCAGGTCCGATGAAATGGACTCCGGAGGCGGAGGCTGCGCTGCAAGATTTGAAGAAATACCTTTCCTCTCCGCCGACGCTAGTCGCACCTAAACCACAAGAGCCGTTGCTGCTGTATCTGGCAGCAACAAATCAAGTGGTTAGCGCTGTGCTAGTGGCGCAGAGAGAAGCTGATGAGGAAGCAACACCAGCGGCAGGACCGCCAGATGGCGCGGCATGATCTTCCCCGGCAAGGGTTGATCCCGGCAAGACAGGATCTGCGCAAACAGAAGAACCCGTGCAGAAGAAGAAGGTGGTGCAGCGCCCAGTTTATTTTGTTAGCTCTCTTTTACAAGGAGCTAGGTCAAGATATTCTGGTGTGCAGAAGTTGCTTTTCGACCTCCTTATGGCCTCAAGGAAGCTGCGCCATTACTTTCAGGCACATGAAATCACCGTCGTCACTCGCTTTCCGTTGCAACGGATTTTGCAAAATCCAGAAGCAACCGGCAGGATTGTGGAGTGGGCGTTGGAGTTGTCCAGTTTTGGCCTCAAGTTTGAAAGCACTTCGACGATCCAGAGCAGGGCCTTGGCGGAGTTCATTGCAGAATGGACCCCAACGCCAGACGAAGAGGTTCAAGAAACGACTCTTCCCGGCAAGGAAATCGATCAGCAATGGGTTATGTACTTTGATGGGGCTTTCTCGCTGCAAGGCGCCGGTGCTGGCGTGCTGCTTGTCGCACCCACCGAAGAGCACCTCAAGTATGTAGTCCAAATGCACTTTCCCCGAGAGAGTTCGACCAACAACACTACAGAATACGAGGGTTTGCTTGCCGGTCTCAGGATCGCGGCGGACCTTGGTATCAAAAAGCTCATCATCAAAGGTGATTCACAACTTGTCGTCAGGCAAGTTAACAAGAGTTATCAAAGTCCATTGATGCAAGCCTACGTAGATGAAGTGAGGAAATTGGAAGAGCGCTTTGACGGTCTGCAAATGGAGCACGTTCCTCGTGCCGAGAACAGTGTTGCTGACGACCTGTCAAAGCGTGCCGCTCTCAAGTTGCTTGTGGAACCAGGAACTTTTGTGCTCCAATTGACTCAACCATCCGTGGCGCCATCGATGCGGCAAGAAAAGAGAAGAAAGTTGAACTATGGCCAGTACTTCCCGGCAGAGCTCCCCGGAGCCAACGGCAAGGAAGTTGCCAGGATCGACATGCCTGCCGGGGAACAACAGGCTCCGGCAGGGCCTCAGGCCCTTGCTGTCGAGACGAACGTTCCCCCGGCAGAGGAGATGCCTTTAGTCCTAACTGTCGAGCCTCAGGCTCCAGCATGGGCGCAGCACATTGTCCATTTCCTTCAGACAGGTGAACTCCCTGAGGAACAGGAAGAAGCAGAGAGAGTAGCCTGATGAGGACATCAATACCATTGTTACACCCACAGCCCCTGCTGCTATACATACTGGACCAATTACTAGAGCTCGCGCACGCCAATTAAATTATCAGGTACTTTTGTTTCTTGGTAATGATTCTAATGTTCATGAGAATATGATGCTGCCTAAATTGGATACATTTATTTTGCTTACAAATGAAGGGCCTAGCTTGGACAAGAAAGAGGAACCTTGGAGCAAGTTCAAGCATGGAGATGATGGCATGCGCAAGGGGAACAAGAACGGAGTTACAAGTGATGATTTCAGGACTTTGAAGCCACCATAATGAGTGCAGGAAGCCTTGGACGAAATATACAAGATGCCACTTCATAAATTTCGTCCAGAGGCTATTATAGGTGCTGCGTCACCTTATTTTTGGGCCAGGCCCATGTAATTTCGAAATACTTGAGTATAGGCTGTTTTTAGAGTTCGTATGTGTGGGGAAACAAGAGATAGGGTTGGTTTCAGACCCATCCTTCAAGGGCCATGAAATCCCCCCCTCTTCCTCCATATATACAGCCCTTAGGGCACCGTTTAGACTGTGGGTTTTGTTTAGATTAAAAGTTCGCCATAGCTGCAACTTCGCGTACTTCGTTTGTGTTCAACGACCAGACCAAGACGTCACAGAACCGGACCTTGATCAATAAAGCTTTCATCTTATATTCGCAATATCCAGATTTCAAATCTTAGTTTCTTGCTTGTTCTTTGTTTGCTTGCAGGAGATAGACCCTCG
The DNA here is from genome assembly GCA_011799875.1 of Thinopyrum elongatum. NCBI lineage: Eukaryota > Viridiplantae > Streptophyta > Magnoliopsida > Poales > Poaceae > Thinopyrum > Thinopyrum elongatum. The sequence goes on from CM022299.1 coordinate 264,697,135, forward strand.
TGGTCAGGTTGATTGTGCTCCGGCGTGGTCAATAACCTCTCGGAGTTGGTTTAGCGATTGCTAAGGCGCGACGTCGTCGCACGTTCGTAGTCGGATCGTGAAAGTCCAGTCCACCAAAAACGATAGCTATCATCTCATCGAAAGATCGGGACACCCTCGCCTCTATCAAGTGGTATCAGATTTTCAGGTTGCTCAGTGAGATTTTACAGTTTTTCGTAGTTTAGATCGAGTCTGTTCTTCATACCTACAGTCCACGAAAAAGCCAAAAAAAAAATTAGGGTTAGTTCATCATATCCGAACCAATCTGAGCCTTTGCATAATCTTTTTAGGGTTTTTGCTTTGTTGAATTTGCGGTTGCATCGTCGTGTCTAGTTGCTGGTCTTAGCGTCTAGTCCTTTAGAGTTTCGAGTTCTGGTCATAAGTTGTCACGCTGCCGCCGCACCATCATCATCGCCCCTGCCATCTACCACCACCGTTGATCCGCCAGCGCTCTGAATCCATATACCATCACGGATCTCTATCCATATACCACCACCGATCCGTATCCATATACCACCACCACTACCATATACCACCACCGCTGCCATATTCCACCACCATATATCCACCACCAATCTGAGTTCTTTTCATATTAGGTTTGTTTTCGAGACCCATCTATTTTCCGATTCGTGTTTCCTTGCCTGAGTAGGATTCGAAAAAAAAAAAGAGTCCGGAGACCCCCGGGCAGTTTTTAGGCCAAAATTTTGGCAGTCAAAAATATTTTTCCCTATCCTATTTTTAGGTCCCAGGGAGCGTTTTGAGACACTCGCCATCATAGTGATTTTTTATCACACTTTTTCGTCGTAGCTGCCCTGATTTCCGAAAAAAAAATTGTCAAAAAAAATTTCGTGCCAATCCTGTTAGTTTGACTTGGGAAGAGTTTTGAGACACTCGCCATTATAGTGATTTTTTGCAAAAAAAAAGAGGTGCGCAAAAAAAAAGAGCGCAAAAAAAAACGAATTTTTTTTAGAGTGTGCTCTTCCCTTGTTTACGTGCCGCGCCGTGAATTTGTTAGTGTTCTAGGCTCGCGTCTCTAGTACGGTCTAGCCTAGGACCAGCACAGTACCGTCGTTGAGCGTTTATTCAACTTTGCATCTCTGAATTGATTATTGCTGACATTTTTGCTACCACATCATAAGCCTTCCCAGCTCCACATACATCTACGTCGTGCGTTTGACACCACCTGGCAATCTCTCTGTCCAATCTTTGAGAGTTTTGACTACAACGGTGGCCGATCACCACCTGCTGCTGGGTAAGAACTGGTAAGCATTTGAGATTCCCTTGACGGATTTGTGATACACCACTACCTCCACTTCCTAGTAGTCTGTAGGATCATATTCTTGTGTGTTTCTATTGCTGCTAACCATGGCAGGATCACAAGCCGATGAGACTGATTGGGAGAACATGACGAACAAACAGCTACATGATAAATTTCAGCAAATGATGAGTGGACAGGTGCAAGATGTGCTAAACAGATTTGAAGAGGCCATGGAGAAGATAGATGGAATTGAGAAGACGTTCGAAACAAAGCTCGATAACAAGTTTAATGAATTGCTCGCGCGTCTTCCACAACCACCGCCGGCTGCACCTGTCGCACCTCTACAACAACAACAACGTTGCCTTCCAAATCAAGTGGGACGAGCACAGCGCGTTCCCCTTGAGCCTGGTCAAACTTCTGGTGCCGCTGCACCTACTGTTGATCCTTCTATGGCTCCTGCTGCCGCTGAGGAGGACGATTATGCGGGCGATTACGAGGATGAGGTTGATCAAAATCAGAACTACGTACCAGCACCAGGTCGTCCACATGCCAATAATCGCAATGGTAGGGCTGCATTACCAGCTCAGGTACGAGATCATGACCATCTTCCTAAACTGAACAACGTTTTACATGTTTACAATATCCCGAGGAGAGACGTGTTGCTGCTGCTGTTTGTGCTTTTACTAGTTTTGCATGTGTATGGTGGTCTGAACATTGTAGATTATATCCTATTCCAGCTACTTGGGCTGCTTTGAAAACTGCTATGCGTACTCGTTGGGTTCCACCATATTATCAACGTGAATTACTTCAAAAATTGCAGCGCTTAAGACAAGGAAAAAATTCTGTAGAAGAATATTATCAGGAATTACAAACTGGCATGATTAGATGTGGTATTGTTGAGGAGAATGAAGCTATGCTTGCACGTTTCATGGGTAGATTAAATAGAGAGATTCAGACCATTCTAGAGTATAAGGAGTATAATAATATCACTCGTTTAGTCCATCTTGCTTGTAAAGCTGAACGTGAAGTACAGGATCGACAGGCATTGGCGCGAACTAATTTTTCTGCAGGTCGATCTTCATCATGGACACCGCGTGCCTCCTCTACTCCCACACATCCTACTGCAGCACCACTGACTTCAGTCGCCAATTCCAACCGAGATACAAGAAAACAGGCACCACCACCACCATCTGCCAAGAGTACACCTTCTGGGCCTGCCCAGAGCTCTTCTTCATCTATGGCATCAACAGGGCACACACATGATATTATTTGTCGTCGTTGTAAGGAAAGAGGTCATTATGCGAGAGAATGCCAATCTCCGCGTATTATGATTGCTACTGAGGATGGTGGGTATGAGTCCGCTAGTGACTATGATGAGGAGACTTTGGCTCTTATTACAAGTGAAGAACACGGTGGAGATGATTCTGATCATGAGACGCAATACATGGCTCCTGAAGACGCTGACAGGTATGAATGTTTAGTTGCTCAATGTGTTTTGAGTGTGCAGGTCACACAAGCTGAGCAAAATCAGAGGCATAATTTTTTCCATACAAAGGGAGTTGTGAAGGAACGTTCTGTTCGCGTCATCATAGATGGAGGGAGCTGCAACAACTTGGCTAGCATGGAGATGGTGGAGAAGCTATCTCTCACCACAAGACCACATCCACATCCTTACTATATCCAATGGTTCAACAACAGCGGCAAGGTTAAGGTAACACGTACTGTTCGTGTGCATTTTAGTATCTCTACATATGCTGATTATGTTGATTATGATGTGGTACCCATGCAAGCAAGTTCATTATTACTTGGTAGACCATGGCAATTTGATAAAAATTCTGTACACCACGGTAGAAACAATAAATATACTCTTGTTCATAAGGATAAACATATTACTTTGCTTCCTATGACTCCTGATTCTATTTTGAAAGATGATATTAATAGAGCTAGTGAAGCAAAACAGGAGAAAACTAAGAGTGAAAATCAGATTGTGGCAAAAGAATTTGAGCAACAAATGAAGCCTAATAATAAACCATCTAGTGTTGCTTCTGAAATTAAATTGAAAAGTGCATGTTTACTTGCCACCAAATCTGATATTGATGAGCTAGATTTCAGCTAATCTGTTTGCTATGCTTTTGTGTGCAAAGAGGCGTTATTTTCATTCGAGGACGTGCCTTCCTCTTTGCCTCCTGCGGTCACTAACATTTTGCAGGAGTTCGCTGACGTCTTTCCACAAGACGTGCCACCGGGATTACCACCTATTCGCGGGATTGAGCATCAGATTGACTTAATTCCTGGTGCTTCGTTGCCAAACCGTGCGCCATACCGTACCAATCCAGAGGAGACGAAGGAGATTATGCGTCAAGTACAGGAGCTGCTCGACAAAGGTTATATACGCGAATCTCTTAGTCCTTGTGCTGTTCCTATTATACTAGTGCCAAAAAAGGATGGTACGTTGCGTATGTGTGTTGATTGTAGAGGCATTAATAATATTACTATTCGTTATCATCATCCTATTCCTAGGCTAGATGATATGCTTGATGAATTGAGTGGCTCTACAATATTCTCCAAAGTTGATTTGCGTAGTGGATACCATCAAATTCGTATGAAATTGGGAGATGAATGGAAAACAGCATTTAAAACTAAGTTCGGTTTATATGAGTGGTTAGTCATGCCTTTTGGGTTAACTAATGCACCTAGTACTTTCATGAGATTAATGAACGAAGTTTTACGTGCTTTCATTGGACGATTTGTGGTAGTTTACTTTGATGATATATTGATTTATAGCAGATCTTTGGAGGAACATTTGGAACATTTACGTGCTGTTTTTATTGCTCTACGTGATGCACGTTTGTTTGGTAACCTTGGGAAGTGCACCTTTTGCACCGACCGAGTATCTTTTCTTGGCTATGTTGTTACTCCACAGGGAATTGAAGTTGATAAAGCCAAGATTGAAGCTATTGAGAGTTGGCCGCAGCCCAAAACAGTCACACAAGTGAGGAGTTTCCTTGGCCTCGCTGGTTTCTATAGGCGTTTTGTGAGAGATTTCAGTACCATTGCTGCACCTCTCAACGAGCTTACAAAGAAGGATGTGCCTTTTGTTTGGGGTACCGCACAGGAAGAAGCCTTCACGGTGTTGAAAGATAAGTTAACACATGCTCCTTTACTCCAACTTCTTGATTTTAATAAGACTTTTGAGCTTGAATGTGATGCTAGTGGAATTGGATAAGGAGGTGTGTTATTACAAGATGGCAAACCTGTTGCATACTTTTCTGAAAAATTGAGTGGGCCTAGTCTGAATTACTCTACTTATGATAAGGAATTATATGCTCTTGTTTGGACTTTGGAAACATGGCAAAATTATTTATGGCCCAAAGAATTTGTTATTCATTCTGATCATGAATCTTTGAAACATATTAAAAGTCAAGCCAAACTGAACCATAGACATGCTAAATGGGTTGAATTCATTGAGACTTTCCCTTATGTCATTAAACACAAGAAGGGTAAAGAAAATGTTATTGCTGATGCATTGTCTCGTCGTTATACTATGCTTTCACAACTTGACTTTAAAATATTTGGTTTGGAGACCATCAAAGATCAATATGTGCATGATGCTGAATTTAAAGATGTATTGCAGAACTGTAAAGAAGGGAGAACATGGAACAAGTTCGTCGTTAACGATGGATTTGTGTTTCGTGCGAACAAGCTATGCATTCCAGCTAGCTCCGTTCGTCTTTTGTTGTTGCAGGAGGCGCATGGAGGAGGATTAATGGGACACTTTGGTGTAAAGAAGACGGAGGACGTACTTGCTACACATTTCTTTTGGCCAAAGATGAGACGGGATGTTGAGCGCTTTGTTGCTCGCTGCACTACATGTCAAAAAGCTAAGTCACGACTCAATCCTCATGGTTTATATATGCCTTTGCCTATACCTAGTGTTCCATGGGAGGATATATCTATGGACTTTGTTTTGGGTTTACCTCGAACAAAGAAGGGGAGGGATAGCATATTTGTTGTCGTGGATAGGTTCTCGAAAATGGCACACTTTATACCATGTCATAAAACCGATGATGCTGCTAATGTTGCTGATTTGTTCTTTCATGAAATTATTCGCTTGCATGGTGTGCCAAATACTATTGTTTCAGATCGTGATACTAAATTTCTTAGCCACTTTTGGAGATGTTTATGGGCAAAGTTGGGGACTAAACTGCTTTTTAGTACTACTTGTCACCCCCAAACTGATGGACAAACTGAAGTTGTCAATAGAACTTTGTCTACTATGCTTAGGGCTGTTTTGAAGAATAATAAGAAAATGTGGGAAGAATGCCTGCCTCATATTGAATTTGCTTATAATCGTTCATTGCATTCTACTACTAAGATGTGCCCTTTTGAAATTGTGTATGGTTTCCTACCTCGTGCACCCATTGATTTGTTGCCTCTTCCATCTTCGGAGAAGGTTAATTTTGATGCTAAACAACGTGCTGAATTGATCTTAAAAATGCATGAGTTAACTAAGGAGAGCATTGAGCGTATGAATGCTAAATATAAACTTGCTGGAGATAAGGGTAGAAAACATGTTGTGTTTGCACCTGGAGATCTTGTTTGGTTACATTTGCGTAAGGATAGATTTCCTGATTTGCGCAAATCAAAGCTAATGCCACGTGCTGATGGTCCTTTTAAGGTGTTAGAGAAAATAAATGATAATGCATATAAACTTGAGCTGCCTACAGATTTTGGGGTTAGTCCCACTTTTAACATTGCAGATTTGAAGCCTTATTTGGGTGAGGAAGATGAGCTTCCGTCGAGGACGACTTCATTTCAAGAAGGGGAGGATGATGAGGACATCAATACCATTGTTACACCCACAGCCCCTGCTGCTATACATACTGGACCAATTACTAGAGCTCGCGCACGCCAATTAAATTATCAGGTACTTTCGTTTCTTGGTAATGATTCTAATGTTCATGAGAATATGATGCTGCCTAAATTGGATACATTTATTTTGCTTACAAATGAAGGGCCTAGCTTGGACAAGAAAGAGGAACCTTGGAGCAAGTTCAAGCATGGAGATGATGGCATGCGCAAGGGGAACAAGAATGGAGTTACAAGTGATGATTTCAGGACTTTGAAGCCACCATAATGAGTGCAGGAAGCCTTGGACGAAATATACAAGATGCCAATTCATAAATTTTGTCCAGAGGCTATTATAGGTGCTGCGTCACCTTATTTTTGGGCCAGGCCCATGTAATTTCGAAATACTTGAGTTGATGAGGACATCAATACCATTGTGACACCCACAGCCCCTGCTGCTATACATACTGGACCAATTACTAGAGCTCGCGCACGCCAATTAAATTATCAGGTACTTTCGTTTCTTGGTAATGATTCTAATGTTCATGAGAATATGATGCTGCCTAAATTGGATACATTTATTTTGCTTACAAATGAAGGGCCTAGCTTGGACAAGAAAGAGGAACCTTGGAGCAAGTTCAAGCATGGAGATGATGGCATGCGCAAGGGGAACAAGAACGGAGTTACAAGTGATGATTTCAGGACTTTGAAGCCACCATAATGAGTGCAGGAAGCCTTGGACAAAATATACAAGATGCCACTTCATAAATTTCATCCAGAGGCTATTATAGGTGTTGCGTCACCTTATTATTGGGCCAGGCCCATGTAATTTCGAAATACTTGAGTATAGGCTGTTTTTAGAGTCCGTATGTGTGGGGAAACAAGAGATAGGGTTGGTTTCGGACCCCTCCTTCACGGGCCACAAAATCCCCCCCTCTTCCTCCATATATATAGCCCTTAGGGCACCATTTAGACTTTTGGTTTTGTTTAGATTAAAAGTTCGCCATAGCTGCAACTTCGCGTACTTCGTTTGTGTTCAACGACCAGACCAAGACGTCACAGAACCCCACCTTGATCAATAAAGCTTTCATCTTATATTCGCAATATCCAGATTGCAAATCTTAGTTTCTTGCTTGTTCTTCGTTTGCTTGCAGGAGATAGACCCTCGTGGTCAGGTTGATTGTGCTCTGGCGTGGTCAATAACCTCTCGGAGTTGGTTTAGCGATTGCTAAGGCGCGACGTCCTCGCATGTTCGTAGTCGGATCGTCAAAGTCCACTCCACCAAAAACGATAGCTATCATCTCATCGAAAGATCGGGACACCCTCGCCTCTATCATAGCCCGTCGGTCTGTTATGTACAAGTTCGTCGATGACGTCCTGTATAGAAAGAGACCAAACGGTGTGAAATTGAAGTGCATTCCTCGGGAGAATGGACTAGAGCTGTTGGCGGAGATACATGGGGGCATATGTGGATCTCACATAGGGTCAAGAGCGCTTGCCGGGAAAGCATTCCGGCAAGGTTTCTTTTGGCCCACCGCTCTCCAGGATGCGACTGCACTAGTAACCAAGTGTGAAGCGTGCCAGTTTCATTCGAAGAAATTACATCAACCAGCTCAAGCTCTTCAGACAATCCCTCTCTCCTGGCCATTTTCGGTCTGGGGGCTTGACATACTGGGCCCTTTCCCCCGTGCTACCAGTGGCTTTGAGTACTTGTACGTTGCTATCGACAAGTTCACAAAGTGGCCGGAGGTGGAAGCAGTGAGGAAGGTGACAGCACAATCGGCCGTCAAGTTCTTCAAGGGAATTGTTTGCCGTTTCGGTGTGCCCAACAGGATCATCACCGACAACGGCACGCAGTTCACGAGTCGCACCTTCATGCAGTACGTCCAAGACCTTGGCGGCAAGATTTGTTTTGCCTCTGTTGCTCACCCGAGAAGCAACGGCCAAGCGGAGAGGGCCAATGCTGAAGTGCTGCGCGGTCTTAGGACCAGAACCTTTGACAGGCTGAAAAAGTGTGGAAGACGCTGGATTGATGAGTTGCCGGCGGTTCTTTGGTCAATCAGAACGACACCAAATCGAGCCACCGGCCAGACGCCCTTCGCTCTGGTCTACGGAGCGGAAGCAGTTCTCCCCACGGAACTCATATACGGATCTCCTCGAGTGCTCGCTTATGATGAGATTGAGCAAGAGCAACTGCGGCAAGATGACGCTGTGCTCCTTGAGAAGAATCGTCTTCAGGCTGCTGTGCGAGCTGCACGCTACCAGCAAGCTTTGCGCCGCTATCATAGCCGCAAAGTTCATGCCCGAAGCCTTGAGGAAGGCGACCTTGTTCTTCGGCGGATTCAGTCCACCAAGAATTCAAACAAGTTGACGCCAAAGTGGGAAGGCCCTTATCGGGTAGTACGAGTCACCAGGCCCGACGCTGTCCGCCTGGAGACCGAAGATGGCGTTCTAGTGAGCAATTCCTGGAATATCGAGCATCTTCGCAAATTCTACCCATAAGGTGCGGTTGCCGGGGGCCCCCGGCAACCACCCTTTTGTACAAGTCTTGCCGGCAAGGCATGTGATCCTTTGTACAAAGCCAGGCGCAGACCCTGAGCACAGATGAATAAATTTAAGTGTTGTACATTCCCTTATTGATTCCCATGTTCATATTTATATATATGCATGTTTGTCTAAGATGTTGTATGACACCTACTCCCGGTAAGTTCTAACGAACCGCCAAGGTTTCATGTCTTTATTTTCTCTTCTTTCTTTTTCTCAAAAGACAGAAGGATTCCTCGTGTGCAATTTGTCGGCGGGGGGGGGGTGGCGGAGGGAGATTGAATACCAGTTGGCGACGTTCGAAATCGACGCTTGCCGGAGGAAGGATAGTGATAGAAAGCTAAGTCCTAAAAACTCAGAGCAAGTTTTTCTTTTATTACAAGGTTATTTCCTTGGACGATTCGGACTCTTGTATGGAAAATCTGCACGCGAAGGAACCCTTGTTGTAATCGGTCGTGCCCTTATTTTGTTTCGAGCCCGCTCAGTGATTTAAGTGGCTGCACTGAGAACACCAAGGAGTCTTGCCGGCCGCTGCGCCTCCAGCAGGCTGCTGAAGTCCCGCACCCAGCGCTCGCGGTAGGTTGCGCGCTGGCAAGTTTTTCAGTAAGCGTAGGGTGAACTCCATACATAAGGGAATCAGACAAGGAAAATAGCAAGCATAAACCTAAACATAGGCAAATTATATTACATCCATGAGTTGCCACGATTCTAACTTGAGACTTAATTGTCTTTTACATGGAATGACGACGGCAAGGAAAAGGGGAGCACTCAATCCCTGCGCTGGCCTTCGATCCTTTTGATGGAGTCCACCTTCTCAAGGATAGGCGCGATGCACTCTTCAAGCGCCTCGACATTTGCGTCCCTTGGCAGATGGCCGAGCGCATTGGAGAGGTCGATGCCGGGATTGCTGTGCACCACCTTCATGAGCACCTTGCGGAGGACGGCCCAGAAAGCCGGCGAGTCTCGTTGGCCAATTGGGTCGCCCGGCTAGACTGGAGCACCCTCAAGGCGTTGATGATGCTTTCAGAGAACATCGTCAACCTGGCACTTTGAGATATTCTTTCCTCGGAAGAATACTTGAAGTTCGACAGGCCCATGGTGGACAGTTCTGCGGTAAGCTTCTCCGCGGTGGCGATGAGGCGTCCAGTCCAGATCTCCACTCCCTTCTCGTACTCGGTTTGGGCGGCGGCGGCGCTCTTGAGCAGGTTCCTCTCTCCTTGGAGATCCTTGAGTAGAGCCTTCTCACGGGCCTTGCCGGCCTCGAGAGACTTCTGCAGCGTGGTCAGCTTCAACTCCAGAACCGCAATGTTATCAGCCGCAGAGGAGAGCTGCTTGGTTTTGTCAGACAGGGCAACTTGCATCTCCGCCAAGGAGTGGAGGGTTTTTTCCCTGTCGCCCTTGAGCGTCGAGAGCTCCTTGCCGTGCTCTTCGAGATCTGTTTCCAGCCTCTTCACCTTGTCGCTCAGCTCGTTCTTGGCGGCCTCTGCAGCCTCGGCAGCATCGACGGCCTCCTTGAGCTTGCCGGCGTGACTTGCAGTCAGAGCTTCGAGCGCCTCCTTATGTTTTTGCTCCAGCTCCTGGGTCCGCCACGCGACAAGATTCTCGATTCTTCATCTTTGCTACGAAGCTTGGCGGCGAGCGCCTGCTCACGTGCGGTGAGATCTTCCTCATGAGCATCAAGAGCAACGTGGCGCCCCGTCAGGAGGGCATCTTCGGCAGCAATCCTTTGAGCAGCTTCATCATGCACCTTCTCCATATCGGATTGCTTCAGAAGGATCTCAGTCCACTGTTGGCTCACTTGTTCCCGGCCGGCAACCAACTCTTGGAGGGCCTCGGCACGCCAGATCTGCATTTGTGCGACGCGCCTTTGAAAATCTGCTTCGGCCGCCTCGACAACTGCCATTCTGGAGTCCGCTTTGTATTTCCGGACGCGATGGAGAGCCTAGAGCTTGCGGAAATTCTCGCCCATGGCCTGAAGGAGCTGATCCTCTTCAGATTTGCCGCTGCTAGTGCTGGGGTCGTCAACAACTTCGAGCCCAGCAGCAGCAATGATTTCTTCAAAAACTTCTCCTTTGGCTGGTGCCCCAGTGCTTGCCGTCCCCGGCAAGTTGATGAATAGGTTCTCGCCAACCTTGAGGTATTTGCTGGATGAGGGGCCTTCGGATGTTGATGGCTGGTCTTCAGTGGCCGCGTCACCAGTGGCAGGGGGCTCTGTGGCCGGTGCAGCGCCTGGCGCTCCTACGGCAGGAATGCCGTCAGTGCGGTCCTCAGCCTCCCTGTCGCCCCCTTCAGTAGGTTCTTCGGCGGGTTCCTCTTGTGCAGTCTTGGCGGCCTCCCCATCAAGAGCACCACCAGCCTCGACAGTGTCATCCTTGGTGGCTTCGCTGGCAGCGATCCTGTCTGCTTCTGCGGCAGCGCCCCTGGCGGTCTCCTCGATGACAACGTCGACGTCCATGTGTTCCATCACAGGGAACTCTGAAGGACGAAGGAGGAAAACAGAATAAGATCGAGGTTGAAGTGACTAAAGACAGAGAGATAAGGGAAAAAGAGTAACAAGCACTCTGAGGCAATCGAGTACCTGTGTCGCGCTGTCGGGAGGTGGCTTCGCCCCTCCCGGCAACTCCGGTTGCCGGGGGTGGGTTGCCGGAGTCCGCGCCTGCCGGCTCCTCCTCAATTAGGATGGGCTCGTCGGCAGGATCACTTGCCGGGGACGTGCTTGTGGGCGGAGCGGTCGATGAAGGAGGCACAATGGGGATGTCTTCCGACAGCTCTCCTTGTTGTCGTTCTTCTCCTGCGAACCCAAAGATATCAGCGGCAAGAATGAAAGCCTCGGCACCCGCCAGCGGAAAAAGAACAGTGAACTTACGCTGGGGGCTGTGCTGGGGGCTGCGCTGGGGGCTGCGTTGAGAACTGGACTCCGGGCTGACAACGACGGTTTCTGGCACGCTCGTGGAGCCTGCCGGGGGCTCGTCACCTGTAGAAGTCCTTGACCTCTTCGCCATCCTCTCCAGCAATGTTTCTGTGTCACTGCAGAGACAATACGAGCAACTTAGTAAGATCGATCCAAGATTGGGATATAAAAGCTGTGGAAAAGTACTCACTCTTCTTCCTCTCGCTCCGGACTAAAGCCGGAGATGTCGAAGTCGACCTCCGTTGCGATGTCAGAGTGGGGAGGCGGAGGAGGAGTACTAGGCCGCTTGGCTGTGGCAGGCGCCGGGGCAGCTTCCGATGCGGTAGTACGAGACCCTCCTGCTGCCCCAGTAGTGGCCGCTGGTGTGGGTCTCGCGCGCCGCGCAGGCTGTTGACGAGCCCCCTGCCGCGGTCCGGTCTTGCCGGCCACTTTCTTGCCGGGAGCTTCGCCGCTCAAAGAAGGCTGGCTTGCCGGGATGCCAGATGCAGCCTTCCGAAGAACACGCTTCGTCTTCTTCGGGGATGGGAGCTCTTCTCGCGTTTCTTCTTCGGCCGTGTCCTCGCCGGACGAGCTCTCAACGGCTGCGCTGCTCTCTTCCCCGGCAACCTTGTCCTCCCCGGCAGGTTTTACCTCCACTACTACTTCTGCGTCACTGACTTCCCACTCTGTGAAGCCGACGCTGCCGGCCTCCGCGGCAAGATTTGCCTCCTCCACCCTAGTAGCAATGTAAGCTACTTCTTGATCGGTGGTGGCTCGAATGAAATCTGACTCTTGCCGGACAGGCCTCTCCGTCAAGTTGTCAAAAAACTTCTACGCTTTCCTCCTCGGTTGTCTCGGCCCAGGTTGGGTCAAGACCGTGGGCATTGAACATCGGCAGGAAGGCGATGATTGACCCCAAGGCAGAATTGTTGCACAAGGGAACAATCCTTGCCGGCAGCCGGTGCTTGTCTTCGCGCTGGAATAATTTCTGACGGAGAGCGCCAAGCTGCATAGCGGTCAGATTGTTGTTCAGCCCGGGGCGCAATCTCATGACATCTGCCGTGTTTTTATATTCCCAAGCTGGCCTTCCCCTGTTCTGCAGAGGGGCGATGCGGCGGCGGAGAAAGTCGAAGCCGATCATCTCCATCGTCAGCCCGGCAGCCTTCAGATGAAGGATCCTGGTGGTGGCGATTGTGAGCCTCTCGTCTTCCGCAGCGGGATCGCTCCAATCCTTGCCGCGGACCACCTTCTGTTGCCGGGGATGACAAAACGGATGGGGATCTGCTTCCTGGATCCAGCACCATTCAGCCCTCCACTCGTCCCACTTTTCACGGTAAACTCCTTCTGGGTATATTTTCTTATTCCAAGCCCTTGGAATCCAGGCGATAGAACCAGAGAGGGCCTCTCCTTTTTGGATGCGAGGGAAGAAGTAATGACGAAAAAGAGCAGAATTGGGAATCACACCGACAAAGATTTCACAGAGATGGGCAAAGATGGACATGCAAAGTACTGCATTCGGCGTGAAATCGAGAAGACGAAAGCCGTATGTGTACATGATATCATTGAAGAAGTCGGAAAAGGGGGGACAAAGCCCGCAATAGAAATATGCAATGAAGAAAGGGTATCTGTCCGATCCACCTTTGGAGCAAGCACCTGGGATTACGCGTGTGGCGGGGTGAGCTTGCGTGTCTTTCGCCCACATGCACTGGTATCGTCCCTTCAGAGCTTCAGCATCGAGCGATGGAGGGAAGATGACGAGCCTCTTCCGCATCTTCGCCAGTTCGCTCTCCGGAACATCGGCTTTCGCCTCCTTACCCTTGCCTTTGCTGGCCTTGGGCGGCATGGCAGCTATGAGGACGGAAGCTGGGGGTGGAGCGAGCGTGGAAGCAGCGGGCGGAAGAGGAAAAGGCTTCGCTCTGAGCTCGAGAGGAGAAAGGCGATGGCGATGGCCAGATTGAGAAGAAGAGGGGGGTAAATAGGCTTGTGCCTCTGCGACTTCTCCTTTTTATGGGGAAGGAGCGGGGCCGCCTCTTTTATTCCCCAATGTGAATGCGCCTCTATAGGCGCGAGGCAGTTGCAGCCTTTTTGGCACGCTTCCCACGTCGCGCGCTCGGTGCGTGTAGTGGGGGGCACAGTAAAACGAGATATTTACGAGCAGTTAATTCCCTGCCACGCGTGCCCGTGCACTGTTTGGGCCTAGCCCAACAACGCCTCGCACTCGTGTATGGCCTAGGCCCGGGGGCTCCTGTCGGTGTACTAAGTATTGGGCCACTAGTACCCCGTACTTGTGCACGGGCAGTTGAAGCCATCCTCGCGGCAAGGCTTGCCGGGAACAGCTCGGGGTCGATTCAAGCCATCAAGGAAATCATCAAGTCAGAGATCTGAGGATCAGCAGATAAGCAAAGCTGGAATCCGAAGGCCAGCTTCCCCGGCAAGATCCTTGCCGGGATGGCCTGTGGAGCCCGGCAAGGCTTAGCGCCCGGTAGGGCTTGGCGCCCGGCAAGGCTTGGCGCCCGACAAGGCTTGGTGCCCGGAAAGACTCGGCGCCTGGCGAGATTCTACCACTATGCCACCGCTTCGGCACAGTAACAAGTCTGACATTCTGGGTCCTTCTCTGGATGCGTGGCAACGCGCCAGTGGAGGAGAGCTTAAGCGGTGCTGATGGGATGGCCCCTTTTTCCATCCCCAAGAAAGTGAGGACACCTAAATGGACACCTCACGGTGCATTAAATGCGTTTGTCCTAATCCGTCAGGGGTTAGGTATGATACCCTATAGCTACTTTATACCTCAATGTATGTACATTTTGCCACTGTGGAGACCCCTTTGAGCATATAAAAGGAGGCCCAAGGCAACTGCTACAGAGGAGGAGAACTTCTTGCCCATTCTGCATGCGTAGCTGCTCTTTGAACGTACTGTTCATTGCGAGCGCTCCTGAAGGCTAGGCTCAAGAACATTAATAAGAACACAAAGCAGGAGTAGGGTTTTACGCTGATCAGCGGCCCGAACCTGGGTAAAAACTTCCCGCGTCGATCGTTGGTTTTGCTCTTTGCCTATACCTCTCCCCCCGCCGAATCGTAAAGGGATCTCTCGGGATCCCATAGGTGTCGTGCCCCGACACTGGCATAGCCCAACTGGCCAAGCTCCTGCTGCCCAGCCCACCACCGCAGCCCCCCCTGTCATCTTCCTCCTTGGACAACAGGACAGGGGCGCGTGGTCGCCGCGCGCCCGGCCACCTCCTCCCTCCCAGCCTGCCTGGCTCCTCCTCGACGCGCCCGGATGACGCCACGCACAACCCTGACCCCCTCTCACTTTCTCTCGAGCTCATCCCCCTCCTCTGCTCTCTCTCCCTCTCGCCACCGAACGCCACCGCCGCCGCCGTTCGCTGCCACCGCGTCCACCGCCTCCCCCTCGACCCCTCGCTGTGCCTGCGAGCTCCGTCTCGACACCCCCGACCTCCTCGATGAGCCACGAGGCCCCGGGCGCACTGCAACGCCCCCATAGCCGCCGCCCTCTTCGTTCGGCCACCGAGATCGCTGGTGACCTCTCGTCGTCACCAGCCCCTCCCCGAGCTCACTGAGGCCTCCGTTAAGCTCACTGTGAGCTCTGGCGCACTTCCCCTCTCTCCCCGCGGTCATTTGCTTCTCCTAGCCTAGCTAACCAACGCACCCGAGTGCTCCTCGCCGCCGGCCATGTCGCCGCCGTTGTTTCAGACGTCGTAGCTCGTGGGCGAGCACACCGACGTGCTCAGCATCCCTCCACGAGCCCGTAGCCACAAGCCGCTTCCCCTCCCGAGCTCCGTAGCGCTGAACCCGCTGTTCCCGTAGCTCCGGCCACCGCGCAAGTCATTGCCGCCCTCGACTTAGGCCACCAGAGCTGTGCTGCGTGCACCACCCGACGCGGACGAGCCTCCTCGTTGCGTAGACGCCCTCCGCCGTCCATTTGGTTGTCGGAGAGCAAAAACGAGCATCGCCGCCGTCTCTGGACGTCGCCGGCGGCTTAACGCTAGCTGGTTTGACTTGTTTGACGTGGGGTTTGACTCCCCTGGGTCATTGACATGTGGGGCCAGCCCCTGCTAATTACCTAGTTTAGGTTTAACTAAAATAGGATTAGCCCCTGAGTCACTGACACGCGGGACCCACTGGTCAGTTTGACCTGGGCCGCCCCGTTGACTTACTGATGTCATGATGATGTAGTGCTGACGTAGTATTCCTTTTTCTGGAATTAGTTTAATTTCTAATTAATCAGAAAATCCAGAAAATGTTTGAAACTTCAAAAAAATCATAGAAATTAATCTATAACTTAGATGGAAAAGATTTATATACGGAAAATGATCAGAAAAATCCAATCTATCCATTGGTGCTGGTTTCATGCATGACAAAGCAACTTAACCTTGTTGTTTAGATCAAAACATGATAATGCACTTTGGAAATTCATAGCTTGGGTTTGAATTTGAACCTTTGGCTCAAATAAGCTCAAACCCTTCTGGTTTTAGTTGCATTAGCTCAAATCACAGCATGTTGCCATGTCATGATCATGCATCATATTGTTGCATCGCATTGATTCTGTTCCTTCTCTGTTTGCTGGTGTTGTTCCCTCTCATTGGACGTTGTTCCGACGTTGTGATCGTTGACACCGGTGAAGAGCTATTACTATCTTCAGAAGTGCCAGGCAAGCAAAAACCCCTTGGTCACTCCGATACAATCCCACTCTCTTGCTCCTGCTCTCTTTTACTGCATTAGGACAACAACGATTCAACTGTTACATGCTGCGGTAGTTGAACCCCTTTTCCTCTGCATGACCTGTCATTGCCAAAGTAAATAGTTGAAACCCACTAGCATGAGTAGGAGTTGTTTGAGCCATGATGTGCCTACTTATTCATGTTTTGCTTGTTATGCCTGCTATGCTTAGAGTTTTGTCAGGTCTGATTCATCTGGGATGGATTGGAATGGTGATGAACATGTCCCTACTGTTGAGAGCTAAGTGTGTGAAAACGATTTGGTAAAGGTAGCGATGAGAGGCCATGTAGGAGTAGATGGTGGGTTGTCTCATTGAAACCGTCCTCAGGAACTGAGTTCTATGTTTGTGATTCATGACAGTTACTACCACGCATTGGAATGCTTAAGTGCCCCTCTCGACTTATTAATCACCTTAATCTCTATCCAGGAGTTGCAACTAGTTTCTGGTGTTTGTAGTATGCTGGAGGCCGTGCGCAGCGCTGACTCTAGGGGTGGTCTGTGATGCGGTAGGCAAGTGGCCCGGTGTACCGAGTCGCCCATTTGGTGACTCGGGAACCCTGCACACATCATTTGGGGCCGTAGTGGAAACCCCGGCCGGATCTCCTTGCGGATGGAACCCGAATAGGCGATAAACCTAGACTAGAGACTTGTGTGGTTAGTCAGGTCATGGCCGACACCCTCGTTGGGCTTCTGCTTGAAGGTTGCCGAGTACATGTCGTGTAAACGGCGATAAGTGGTGGGAGCGTGTGTGAAGAAGTACACCCATGCAGGGTTATAAATGATCTATTCGAATAGCCGCGTCCGCAGAAATGGACTACTTGGAACGCTTACATTGTTCATAGACAAGTGAAAGTGGATACTCTAAAACACGCATGATAAGCGTGAGTGCTATGGATGGCCTTCTTGTAGGGAGACGGGAGCGGATCCATAGTGGTGTATTGATATGGTGAATATGTGGACTCATGTGCGATCTTCCACCTCAAAAGAGTTACCAGCAGTCGTAGTACAGGATAACCACCGAGTCAAAGATGGCTTGCTGCAGTCAAACCCCACAACCCGTTTGTTGATACTGATGCATATGTAGCTAGTTCTGATGTAAGTCTTGCTGGGTACATTTGTACTCACGTTTGCTTAATTTATGTTTTTGTAGAGAGACTTTAGTCTCACTAGTAGTTCCGCGTGGACTTTGACGTATAGCTTGTTACCTCAGCTACAATCTTGTACCCTTGGGAGGGTCTTGTAGATAGTCAGGCTTCTCAGCCTTTTTCATTTGTAGTTGTCTGTACTCAAACATGTTATGCTTCCGTTGCTTGTATGCTCTGTATGTTGGGTCATGTGACCCTTGTTTGTAATAAATGCTATGTGGCTCTTCTGGGCCTTTATCTACATGAGTTGTTGAGTTATGTTGTGATACCATGTTGTACAACACATACTTGCATGTTATGCGTACGTGTAACATGTATTGCTATGTGTGGGAGTCGCATCGGCAGGTCGAGGGTGCACCGCTCGGGGCTACTCGTTGGCGGCGTCGCCGTCCTCCAAGTTGCAAAGGAACTTACGGTGGGAGCACGGCGGCGCCCGGCCAGCATCAACCTCCCCCGCGGTCTCCTCCGAGTCTGCGTCGCTGCCACTGTCTCTGGGATCCAACACCATGGTATGGGGTTTAGATGGGGCCCGTCATGGTCGTCCAGCATGAGCCCTCAATGGTCCAAGATGGGCATCACCGCGACCAGCTCCTACCTCTCGTAATAATAGTACAGTGGAGACACATCTTCAGGAGGATCCTCGGGGGTGTTGCCGAGCATAGCCCCCAGGCCCCCGTCCAGCTCCTCAGGTGTCAGGCCGCTGACATGCAGCCTCATCGCACCCCTTGCACCGGTGTACTCCCATATGGGCCGTGAGCGAGCTTGGAGGGGCGCAATGCGCCGCCGCTGGTACTCCTTGATGATGATCGGCCCCGACAATCATGCGGCCCCCTGCGCGGCCATCCGCTCCAGCACCGGCTCCACCCTCGTGTCAATGAGCTTCTCGTGACCCCATCTGGGGTTCTGTTCGGGCCAGTCCATCAGAAGCATCAGGAGCGAGCTAGTCTGGCATGCGTCCATGAAGACCCAGCGCAGCCGGTAGCCTTCCACCTTCCCAGCCTTCAGGCGGATGGTATCGTCTACCATTGCCTTGACGGCAACGAAGGAGACGCATGCGGAGCACTGGTCTGGAGTGGTGAACTGTAGGCTGAAGAGGTGGCGGAAGAGCACCACTAAGGGCCTCGGCGGGCGAACTCACGGACGGGGCCATCAGCTTCGCCTTCTTGCCAGCGGGCGCCTTTCGCGCGTCGCGGAGTTGCGAGCAAAGGTGGGGGAGATGTCATGCCTGGGATTGCATCGCGAGGAGTCGTGCGCAAGAAGGAAGGCGCAGGGAGGTGGATGCGAGACAAGGAAGGCAATGATGGCCTCGCGCCATGCACGGACAGGCATTATGTCATCCTGGGTGGTTGCCGAGGCGTCGTGGGAGAAGTGGGGGCAACCCACGTCCCGTCATACGCCACTAGTCGAGCCTGGCTCACATGCGATTGAGGCCCGTGGTGTTTCGCACCCCCAGCAGGCGGAGTCGTGTGGGCCATGGGCCCGAGGGCTACTGTCGGGCCCATGGGACTGCGGTACCCAGGCTCGTCTGCCTGCGGCCCGATGCGCGGCGCACATCTTTGGCTCGGCGGTTGGCCCACAACTGGACTTCATGAGCGAGACCCTTTCGAGGCACACGTCAGCAGGCGCCACCAGGGGCCTCGTGAGGCGGTCTCCCGAGGCCCCTCGTGGAGGTGAACGAGATAAGATGGTACGGGGCTAACCCGGTGTAGGCCGATCTTTCACGATTGGAGTGGATTCCCTCGAAGAACACGAAGAACACGGGGAAGAACGGAGAGAAATCACAAGGGGAAACACTCAAGAACCAGTCCAATCACACATCCGCTAGACAATCAAACACACAAGATCCACAAGGTACATGAACAACAAAGGGAAAGATACAAGGTAAAGTTCATCTCCAAGAGGAGGTCTTGATGGTATCCTAAACGGATCTTCCCGTGTTCTTCGTGTTCTTCGAGGGAATCCACTCCAATCGTGAAAGATCGGCCTACACCGAGTTAGCCCCGTATTAATGGGTCACAAATGCATGGTAAAGGGATATGAATAGGCATGTCAAGCAAAGTGAACATGGCAAGATGGGCATATAATATGTAATGGACAATAACCCATAGCCAAGTGAGGGCCATGTAGAAGAAATGCGCGAAGTCTTTGCGCGGAGAGAGCGGTGGGAAAGACAATCCATGGGATCCCAAATCATCATTGCTCTCTAGAGCTCGTTTTGTCAACTCATGGGATTGTGAGGTTGACAAGTAAGCATGGGTACCTACACAACAAATAGACAAGCGAAAGAAATTGTGTGCGTTGTAAATGTACACATCATCCATCATGATGTGTATGTGCATGTGTGAGTTAGCACAAGATAAGCATCGCTCAAAGAAATTTGATGCATGGTATAAGAACATGTCATCCATCATGAAAGAATAGTTATTGTGTATAACACGATGGGGACACAAATTGAGAATGCAAGTATATGGCACAACAATAGCATGTTTATTCATGGGGAGCATATTGTGCACACAAGTATTGGGATCATGCAATGCATGGGATGGATCAAAATCTCCTAAAATGTATGAGGAAACTATGGGGGTATCCTCATGAGCAATATCGGAAACATCATATGGAGAAAATGGAAAACATCCAAAACAATTCATATCCGAAGCTAGGTGGTCATGGCATGGCATATTAGATAAATGATGCAAAGGGAGCATATCAATGTCATCACAAGAAAAACAAATGCCAATAACCATGGGCTTGTCATCTATGCCATATGTGCAAATTGGGTTTATTCTAATGGCATATGCATAGTCACTACGATGAGATTGCAAATTTGACATATGATTAATCTCATGCATAGCATATGACAATCAAGCAGATTGTCAAACATGATGTGACCTAAAGAATTGTCACAAGAAATCCTCTGTAACATGGCATCACAATTAATAGACTTGACATGAGAATCATCATACTCATCATAAATGGGCAATAAATCATCACATAGGGAAGTTGCACTAGCATGAAGCATGGTAATAGGTTGATCAACATCATGCAAGCAATCAATGTCAAGAATGTCCACTAGTGGGACTAGAGCATCACCTTCACCTATGTTACCTTGTTCATTCCACTCAAGTGATGTAGGTGGAGTGGGAAAGACCAAATGGTGGTCATCTTCATCTTGATGGAACCATGTGGGGGGTGCATCATATTCCACCATGGCCATCGTCTTGTCCAAAGGGAGGACGTAGTCGTCGTGAATCGGCGCGTCATCATATATGGGACCTAGCACCAAACGAGAAGACACAATAGAGGTAGAGGTTAAGTCGTTAGAAATCATAGTGGTCTCACATGCCCTATCAACTATCACACTCTCTCTATGTGGTGGTTCACTCACTCCCTCAAAATAGGTGCACTCATAGTCACATATGGTGGAGTCACTCATCTCACTCAAGTGGTGGGGGTTGTGGCTCTCCTCACATTAGAATTGGGGCAACACATCATATATGGGGCTAGTGGTGAAGTCACTCTCACTCTCAATATGGTGGCACAAGTCACTCAAGTCATCATACGTCGCCGTGGTCGAAGGGAAAATCCCATGCTCAACCATCTCATTGTCGTCGCCATGGATGAAGGCCGAAGATGGCACATCATCACTATCCTCCATGACCGAAGGGAAAATCCCATGCTCGATCATCTCATCACCGTCGCCGTGGATGAGGGCCGAAGATGGCACATCATCACTCTCGCCTCCTAAGATGGAAGCATCATCCTTGCTCGCCACCGTGTCGCTCGCCTCCAAAGCTTGGTCCTTGAAGGTCTCCATAGTCGTACTTGTCGCCGCACCGTCTTGAAAAAGAGTCGAAGTAGACTTGGCATCATCAATGCCACAAAGAGGGATGGCGGTGGAGTCGAACTTGGGAGAGTCGTCTTGGAGCTCGTCGGGCCTGGACATCGTCATGGTACTAGCCTCATGCTCGCCGTCATGGAGTTTGGTCATCGCGAAGCGTGCTTGGGGTGGAGAAGTCTTAGCCTTCATGAGTTCTTGTTCTGCCTTGAGAGCACCAATGTAGTAGTCATCGAGGGACTTGTAGTTCTTGAGGAAGATAGTCTTGGAGATGTCGTTGTGCAATCCCATCATGAAGTGGAACTTCATCGAAATGGGGTCATCCACGCCGGCTCGTCGCAAGGCATTCTTCATCTCCTTGAAGTACTTGTCGAGGGACTTGGATCCTTATATGGTGTTCTCCAATTGGCGTTGAAGTTGTTCCGTGTAGGTTGGAGGCACAAATTCTCGCCGCATAGCTTTCTTCGTCTTGGGCCAATTCATGTCGTAGCTCTCCGAAGGTGTGTGAAGCCACCATGTCGAGGCGTAGTCGTGGAAGTTTCTTGTAGCGCACTTCACTTGATCTTCTGGGCGAACTTGATGTAGCTTCAGGTAGTCGTCCATCAAGCGCTCCCACTCGAGATAGTCCTCGGGTTCTAGAGTCCCATAGAAAGGAATCTCGTGGTCGATGTCGAGGTCGTAGTAGCTCGTGGAAGTCGCGGACTTGAGCTTGGGGAGCTTCTCTTGAGCGTAGTCTTGAGCTGCTTGTAGGCGAAGATGCCGTATGTCCATAGGCGAAGATGCCTTGATGTTGCTTGGCGAAGATGCCAAGGGAGATGGTGAAGTCGTTGAGCGGTTGTTGGTGTTGAGCTCTTGACCTTCACGTTCTTGTCGGAGTTGGTGTCGATGCTGATGTGACCTTGCCGGAGATGGTAGCTCGGAAGCACGTGAACTAGAGCGTCTTCTTGTAGATGAGAAAGATCTCTTGTAGGACTTGATGAGGGATTTGATCTCCTCCATTTGAGCTTGCATCTTGGCGTCGAAGTTGTTTGTCGTGGCACCGAACTCGTCGTTGTTGTTGTAGACCGAAGGAGGTGTGCTTTGCCTATCCATCACGAGACTCGAGCAAAGGTGAGTAGGAAATGAGATAAACAATACCAAGTTACCTTTTCCCAAAGTTGAGGATGTATCCCGTTTTACTCAATGTGAAATGAAAGAATAGTGGAATTGGTACCGGACTTGTTCACTCACACCTATCAAGTAAAGCTTATGGAGTAGTTTGGTGAGGATAGTGGCACAAAAATTTGATGCAAAATGTTAGCAAGAGTCAATAATGTTGAAAGAGATTCACAAATTCGCAAGTGAAACAAGTAGACCAATAGCAATGAATGGCACACGGAAACACACACACGGATAGATAAATGGGGTCGTGCAACCAAGGAATGAGCACAAAATGTGGAGTCCACGGAAAACGCTCGTGCTGCACAACTCAAGAGAGATGCTAGCACGATTGCTCTATAGGCGGATACAACACTTGTGCACAACCTATAAGATGCAAAATGGATAAACTTTCTATCCCAAGTATGCTATGTATGTATGGTTCCCGGTGTTTCTCTCAAGATGATCCAAGATGATCGAGTATGATACCATATGATATATTGTAATGCACTATGATACGATGCTATGGCTCTTGCTTACAAGCTTCTTTGTTCACTCTCTTTTGCTTAAAAGCTTATTCTTTTTTTTATATGGCCACTATGCGAAATGCACAAACCAAGATAGCAATTGTATATATGTGGAAACAAACTTGTGACACAAGAGATGATATGATACCAAGATGATACCAATGTGATATGGTATGTATGTAATGGAAGGTGTAGACCAATGATCACTAATGTGCACAAGTAACGTTGCCGGCAATACTCAATGGCTAGTCTCGATAGGTAAGTGACGCAAAATGGGCTAGGTGTTAACAATGCAATTGCAAGGAGAATGTACAATGATGTCGTCGAGGTTACCGTCCGTTGGGATGATGAGTGGCGGTGTTCTTGATGTAGAACCGTTCCTAATTAGCCGAAACACCTTAGGAAACTTAAAAACCGCGAACTCAAAATCTCAAATGTCAAATGGTGGTAGCGGAAAGCGGTGGTGGTTTTGCACTTTGCAATGCGGAAGTGGAATGATGGGTTATGCGAGTCGAAGTTGAAGTTGCCGTCCCTAAGTAGCCGAAACACCTTAGGAGACACAAGCCACAACTCAAACAAGCTCAAACAAAATTGGGTTAAGTTGGGGTGGCGGCAGTGTATGGTGGACAAGGTTATGCGGAAGTTATGGTGGTGGTTGATGAAGAAGTAACCGTCCCTAAGTAGCCTAAACACCTTAGGAGACTCGAATCACAACTCAAACAACCACAAATGGAATGGGGAACAAAATGGGTTAGGTTGCGGAAGTCGGTGGTGGTATATCGGATGATATGGTGGAAAGCCTAGGCAAAGATGCCAAAGTTCCAAATTTTTTATGAAGTCAAATGATGCTGGAATTATTTTTGTGGGAAGGGGGATGTCAAGAGCTTTAAAACAAGCTAAAGAACGTCAAAATCGGAGTTCGGATGAATTAGTTGTGATCGAAACAAAAATCAGCCGAAGTCGATATCTACAGGTACCGGACGTCAGGTAAGTGTCGGACTTCCAGTGGTCGGACGTCCGGAAATCTCGGAAATCCATTAATTTCTTTTTATTGGGTGGCACCGGTCGTCTGGAAAGTGTCGGATGTCCGGTGGTTCGGGAGGCTCCGGACGTCCGGTAAACGTCGGTCGTCCAGTGGGTCGGGGTCAACTCGAGATCCGAGATTCGGGACGCGATTTTGGGCGGAAAATGGGGATTTGGGGGTCAAAATTGAGGAGATTTCGTGGATGGAAGGTGGGGAAACTTGGGGAGATGCTAGATCCACTTGAAACCATGCAAATCCATGGATCAAATTCAACAAAACATCATCAAACCAACAAATCACAAAAAAATTGGGCCTATTTTTGGTGGGGATTTTCAAAATTGAGGAAGAACAGAACAAAATTAGGCTAGAAAACAAAGAGGGGAGGCTCCAAATTCATGATAAACCTAAGCTCTGATTCCATATGGTATGGGGCTAACCCGGTGTAGGCCGATCTTTCACGATTGGAGTGGATTCCCTCGAAGAACACGAAGAACACGGGGAAGAACGGAGAGAAATCACAAGGGGAAACACTCAAGAACAAGTCCAATCACACATCCACTAGACAGTCAAACACACAAGATCCACAAGGTACATGAACAACAAAGGGAAAGATACAAGGTAAAGTTCATCTCCAAGAGGAGGTCTTGATGGTATCCTAGACGGATCTTCCCATTAGGGGTCTTGAATCCAAGATGGATCTTCTCCGTAGAGGCCGCGGTCTCTCTCGGTGGAGTAGATCCGGGTGGATGAGCAAAGCTCTATCTCTAAATGAGCTATCACATTTGCTGACCCTAGCTAGGAGGAGGTAGGGGGTATTTATAGTCTAAGTGGGCGAAAGGGTAAGTGGGAAGGGATACAAGGCCGAAGGCCCGCGGCTGCGCACAGGCAGTTACCGGATGACCGGTGGGGGTCGGACGTCCGGTGGCTCGGGACGGTCCGGACGTCCGGCGCGCGTCGGAAGTCCGCTGATTCTTCTCGGGTGTAGCGGGACCGGTCGTCCGGTCGGTGTCGGTCATCCGGGCGCGGGGACTCGTCGGGCGTCCGTTGTCTCGTCGGTCGTCCGGGCGCTGTAGCGTCTTCGTCTGGCTGGGTGGAAGGTGTGTCGGACGTCCGGTGGACACCGGTCGTCCGGGCGCTGTAGAGGGTCGGACGGCCGATGGGGCGTCGGTCGTCCGGCCGCTGTAGACTCCGCAGCTCCGTCATCTTCCGTCTTTGCTTCCACGCTTCCCTCGCGGATGGTGTAGTTGTACACTTGCGCTCGCACTCCTCCTCGTCGTCCATAGTGTTCCGACAATACCTATGCATGCACACGAGTGGAGTGTCAAGTAGTATACCATCCTCAAAGGGGTCAAGTGAGCACGTGTAAAGGAGATGATTCACCTTTGTGTATGTGAAGTAGATGTCGCACGTGTCACTTGCAAAACGGACTCTTGACATGGTGATGTCCGTAGGATGCTCCGCATCACAAGAGCAACCCAGCGGGGTCGAGTGGTCCTGCGTCTTCACGTGGGTGACGCGCGTGACGACGAATGACGCTAGAGGCCATGCCAGCAAGTGCGGATGTGGAGGCTTTCCCCTTATGTGCTAATGATAGAGGCGAGGGTGTCCCGATCTTTCGATGAGATGATAGCTATCGTTTTTGGTGGAGTAGACTTTGACGATCCGACTACGAACGTGCGAGGACGTCGCGCCTTAGCAATCGCTAAACCAACTCCGAGAGGTTATTGACCACGTCGGAGCACAATCAAGCTGACCACGAGGGTCTATCTCCTGCAAGCAAACGAAGAACAAGCAAGAAACTAAGATTTGCAATCTGGATATTGCGAATATAAGATGAAAGCTTTATTGATCAAGGTGGGGTTCTGTGACGTCTTGGTCTGGTCGTTGAACACAAACGAAGTACGCGAAGTTGCAGCTATGGCGAACTTTTAATCTAAACAAAACCCAAAGTCTAAACGGTGCCCTAAGGGCTGTATATATGGAGGAAGAGGATGGGATTTCGTGGCCCTTGAAGGAGGTGTCCGAAACCAACCCTATCTCTTGTTTCCCCACACATACGGACTCTAAAAACAGCCTATACTCAAGTATTTCGAAATTACATGGGCCTGGCCCAATAATAAGGTGACGCAGCACCTATAATAGCCTCTGGACGAAATTTATGAAGTGGCATCTTGTATATTTCGTCCAAGGCTTCCTGCACTCATTATGGTGGCTTCAAAGTCCTGAAATCATCACTTGTAACTCCGTTCTTGTTCCCCTTGCGCATGCCATCATCTCCATGCTTGAACTTGCTCCAAGGTTCCTCTTTCTTGTCCAAGCTAGGCCCTTCATTTGTAAGCAAAACAAATGTATCCAATTTAGGAAGCATCATATTCTCATGAACATTAGAATCATTACCAAGAAACGAAAGTACCTGATAATTTAATTGGCGTGCGCGAGTTCTAGTAATTGGTCCAGTATGTATAGCAGCAGGGCTGTGGGTGTAACAATGGTATTGATGTCCTCATCAGCTAAGGGAGCAAGGCCAGCACGCCGGTTCCCAAAGCAACCCCAAAGGTTACCCAAACGATGCAAGAAGACCAAGATGACGGGCGCGCCAGGGCGGAGGTCATAACCGAGCCCAACGGTGCATCATGGATGGAAGCTTTGCAGGTGAAGACCACCTTTAGTCAGGATAGACTACGCCCTATCCCCATTCAAACTGGCCGTTATGACAACCCTTCCCGCCAAGTGTTTTCGTGGGAAGAGGACCAAGGCTAGTATAAAGAGGGCAGGGCGCTGCCGTAGTAGGGGATTGTTAGCGATCTGGGAACCTAGGTACCCAGACTTGCCTGCCTGCGGCCCACGGCGTGGCTCCGTCGACGGCCTGGTACGGCCCAGCGGCAAGACCTTCAAGACAAGACCCTCGCGAGGGCCCCCCCGGCCTCGCGAGGCGGATGACACCAAGACCTCCAGAGGGAGCGGCCTCCCCAGACTGCCTCCCGAGGAGCGGAGATTTCTATATAGGTACCCATCCTCACGAGGCTGTGATGACGTGAGCCATGATGACCAAGGCTAGGCGGGCGCCAGCGGGCGCAGAGGAGGCAGTTTCCCTTTCGGTGCTAAGGGAGCAAGGACAGACGCGGGTTCCCAAGGAATCTCCCAAAGGTTTCCATTCTGGTGCAACATGACCAAGACCACAAGCTCGGCAGGACGGATGTCATCGCCGAGCCCACCGCTGCGTCACGACCAGAAGCTTTGCAGGCGAAGACCACCTTTCATTAGGATAAGATGTACTACTTGTCCCCTTTCGAATTGGCCATTGTGGGATCCCTTCCCGCCTAAGTTTGGAGGGAATAGGACCGAGGCCACTATAAATATAGTTTAGCCACCACCATAGAGGGGGTCGACTCATTCTCACCCCCCCCCCCCCGAGCCCTCACGAGGCAGCTCATCCACTGTACTAGCTCATCCGCAAACCTCCTCGTGAGGCAAATCCACCACAAAGTAGGAGTAGGGTTATACACCCCAAGGTGGCCCCAACCTGGGTAAACTGCCGTGCCCATCTTCTTCCCCGCTCACGCGAATCCGATAAGGCTAGGCTATAGGGCGACGAGCTCGAGGCTTGAGAAGTTGAGATATTCGCACACATCCCATAGTTCGAACCTTCTTGGGTCTGCGGAGCCTGAATCTGACATTTGGCACGCCAGGTAGGGGCGTGTGGAAGCTCCGCCTCCTCGCCAACCGCACTCCGCCCTTGCCTCGGTTACCATGTAGGGCGCCGTCCCACCGACCTAGCCGCTGGGCAGCTACACGGGCGTCGCGGGCCATCCGGCTTTCACTCCTAGCTTGCAGTGGGTGCAGTGGCCGGAGAGCTTCCGGCCGGCGCTGCCCCCGCGGTATGACGGCGTAGGGCACCCTGAGGAGTTCCTCCGGCTATACGCAAAAGCCATCGAGATGGCGGGCGGCGACGACAAGTCCATGGCGAACTGGTTCCCCCTGGCTCTCACGGAGGCCCCTCGATCCTAGCTCCGCGGCCTCTTGCGTGCCTCGATCTCCTCTTGGGAAGAACTCTGCGACTAGTTCGTCACACACTTCGCGGCTCCGGCGCCACATGCGGTCACGTGCATCATCGGCGGGTCGCAGGCGCCTGCCTCTGGCCGCCACATCAAGCAGTGATGAGGACATCAATAGCATTGTTACACCCCCAGCCCCTGCTCCTATACATACGGGACCAATTACTAGAGCTCGCGCACGCCAATTGAATTACCAGGTACTTTCGTTTCTTGGTAATGATTCTAATTGTCATGAGAATATCTTGATAGAGGCGAAGGTGTCCCGATGTTTCGATGAGATGGTGGCTATCGTTTTCTGTGGGAGTCGACCTTGACGATCCGACTACGAACGTGCGAGACGTCGCGCCTTAGCAATCGCTAAACCAACTTCCAAGGGGTTATTGACCACGCCGGAGCACGATCAACCTGACCACGAGGGTCTGTTTCCTACGAGCAAACGAAGAACAAGCAAGAAACTGAGATTGCAATCTGGATATTGCGAATATCAGAGGAAAGCTTTATTAATGAAGGTGGGGTTCGGTGACGTCTTGGTCTGGTCGTTGAGCACAAACGAAGTACGCGAAGTTGCAGCTATGGAGAACTTTTAATCTAAACAAAACCCAAGTCTAAACGACACCCTAAGGGCTGTATATATGGAGGAAGAAGGGGGGAATTTCGTGGCCCTTGGAGGAGGGATCCGAAACCAACCCTAACTCTTGTTTTCCCACACATACGGACTCTAAAAACAGCCTATACTTAAGTATTTCGAAATTACATGGGCCTGGCCCAATAATAAGGTGACGCAGCACCTATAATAGCCTCTGGACGAAATTTATGAAGTGGCATCTTGTATATTTCGTCCAAGGCTTCATGCACGCATTAAGGTGGCTTCAATGTCCTGAAATCATCACTTGTAACTCCGTTCTTGTTCCCCTTGCGCATGCCATTATCTCCATGCCTGGTCTTGCTCCAGTGTTCATCCCTCTTATCCATGCCAGGCCCTTCATTTGTAAGTAAGACAAATGTATCCAATTTAGGCAGCATCATATTCTCATGAACATTAGAATCATTACTAAGAAACGAAAGTACCTGATAATTTAATTAGCGTGCGCGAGCTCTAGTAATTGGTCCAGTGTATGTAGCAGTAGGTGCTGTGGGTGTAACAATGGTATTGATGTCCTCATCATCCTCCCCTTCTTGAAATGAAGTCGTCCTCGACGGAAGCTCATCTTCCTCACCCAAATAAGGCTTCAAATCTGCAATATTAAAAGTGGGACTAACCCCAAAATCTGCAGGCAGTTCAAGTTTATATGCATTATCATTTATTTTCTCTAACACCTTAAATGGACCATCAACACGTGGCATTAGCTTTGATTTGCGCAAATCAGGAAATCTAGCCTTACGCAAATGTAACCAAACAAGATCTCCAGGTGCAAAGACAACATGTTTTCTACCCTTATCTCCAGCAAGTTTATATTTAGCATTCATACACTCAATGTTCTCCTTAGTTAACTCATGCATTTTTAAGATCAATTCAGCACGTTGTTTAGCATCAAAATTAACCTTCTCCGAAGATGGAAGAGGTAACAAATCAATAGGTGCACGAGGAAGGAAACCGTACACAATTTCAAAAGGACACATCTTAGTAGTAGAATGCAATGAACGATTATAAGCAAATTCAATATGAGGCAAGCATTCTTCCCACATTTTCTTGTTATTCTTCAAAACAGCCCTAAGCATAGTAGACAATGTTGTATTGACTACTTCAGTTTGTCCGTCAGTTTGGGGGTGACATGTAGTACTAAAAAGCAGTTTAGTCCCCAACTTAGCCCATAAACATCTCCAAAAGTGGCTAAGAAATTTAGTATCACGATCTGAAACAATAGTATTTGGCACACCATGCAAGCGTATAATTTCAAGAAAGAACAAATCAGCAACATTAACAGCATCATCGCTTTTATGACATGGTATAAAGTGTGCCATTTTCGAGAACCTATCCACGACAACAAATATGCTATCCCTCCCCTTCTTTGTTCGAGGTAAACCTAAAACAAAGTCCATAGATATATCCTCCCAAGGAACACTAGGTACAGGCAAAGGCATATATAAACCATGAGGATTGAGTCGTGACTTAGCTTTTTGACATGTAGTGCAACGAGCAACAAAACGCTCAACATCCCGTCTCATCTTTGGCCAAAAGAAATGTGTAGCAAGTATATCCTCCGTCTTCTTCACGCCAAAGTGTCCCATTAATCCTCCTCCATGCGCTTCCTGCAACAACAAAAGACGAACAGAGCTAGCTGGAATGCATAGCTTGTTAGCACAACACAAATCCATCGTTAACGACGAACTTGTTCCATGTTCTCCCTTCCTTACAATTCTGCAATACATCTTTAAATTCAGCATCATGCACATATTGATCTTTGATGGTCTCCAAACCAAATATTTTAAAGTCAAGTTGTGAAAGCATAGTATAACGACGAGACAATGCATCAGCAATAACATTTTCTTTACCCTTCTTGTGTTTAATGACATAAGGGAAAGTCTCAATAAATTCAACCCATTTAGCATGTCTACGGTTTAGTTTTGCTTGACTTTTAATGTGTTTCAAAGATTCATGATCAGAATGTATAACAAATTCTTTGGGCCATAAATAATGTTGCCATGTTTCTAAGGTCCGAACAAGAGCATATAATTCTTTATCATAAGTAGAATAGTTCAGACTAGGCCCACTCAATTTTTCAGAAAAGTATGCAACAGGTTTGCCATCTTGTAATAAAACACCTCCTAATCCAATTCCACTAGCATCACATTCAAGCTCAAAAGTCTTATTAAAATCAGGAAGTTGGAGTAAAGGAGCATGTGTCAACTTATCTTTCAATACCGTGAAGGCTTCTTCCTGTGAGGTACCCCAAACAAAAGGCAAATCCTTCTTTGTAAGCTCATTGAGAGGTGCAGCAATGGTGCTGAAATCTCTCACAAAACGCCTATAGAAACCAGCGAGTCCAAGAAAACTCCTCACTTGTGTGACCGTTTTGGGCTGTGGCCAACTCTCAATAGCTTCAATCTTGGCTTTATCAACTTCAATTCCCTGTGGAGTAACAACATAGCCAAGAAAAGATACTCGGTCGGTGCAAAAGGTGCACTTCCCAAGGTTACCAAACAAACGTGCATCACGTAAAGCAATAAAAACAGCACGTAAATGTTCCAAATGTTCCTCCAAAGATCTGCTATAAATCAGTATATCATCAAAATAGACTACCACAAATCGTCCAATGAAAGCATGTAAAACTTCGTTCATTAATCTCATGAAAGTACTAGGTGCATTAGTTAACCCAAAAGGCATGACTAACGACTCATATAATCCAAACTTTGTTTTAAATGCTGTTTTCCATTCATCCCCCAATTTCATACGAATTTGATGTTATCCACTACGCAAATCAACTTTGGAGAATATTGTAGAGCCACTCAATTCATCAAGCATATCATCTAGTCTAGGAATAGGATGACGATAACGAATAGTAATATTATTAATGCCTCTACAATCAACACACATACGCGATGTACCATCCTTTTTCGGCACTAGAATAATAGGAACAACACAAGGACTAAGGGATTCGCGTATATAACCTTTGTCGAGCAACTCCTGGACTTGACGCATAATCTCCTTCGTCTCCTCTGGATTAGTACGGTATGGTGCACGGTTGGGTAGCGACGCACCGGGAATTAAGTCAATCTGATGCTCAATCCCTCGAATAGGTGGTAATCCTGGAGCCACATCTTGTGGAAAGACGTCGGCGAACTCCTGCAAAATGTTAGTAACAGCAGGAGGCAAAGAGGAAGGCATGTCCTCGAATGAAAATAATGCCTCTTTGCACACAAAAGCATAGCAAACAGATTTGCTGAAATCTAGATCATCAATATCAGATTTGGTGGCAAGTAAACATGCACTTTTCAATTTAATTTCAGAAGCAACACTAGATGGTTTATTATTAGGATTCATTTGTTGCTCAAATTCTTTTGCCACAATCTGATTTTCACTCTTATTTTGCTCCTGTTTTGCCTTACTAGCTCTATTAATTTCATCTTTCAAAATAGAATCAGGAGACATAGGAAGCAAAGTAATATGTTTATCCTTATGAACAAGAGTATACTGATTGTTTCTACCATGGTGTACAGAACTTTTATCAAATTGCCATGGTCTACCAAGTAATAAGGAACATGCTTGCATGGGTACCACATCACAATCAACAAAATCAGCATACGTAGAGATACTAAAATGCACACGAACAGTACGTGTTACCATAACCTTGCCGCTGTTGTTGAACCATTGGATATAGTAAGGATGTGGATGTGGTCTTGTGGTGAGAGAGAGCTTCTCCACCATCTCCATGCTAGCCAAGTTGTTGCAGCTCCCTCCATCTATGATGACGCGAACAGAACGTTCCTTCACAACTCCCTTTGTATGGAACAAATTATGCCTCTGATTTTGCTCAGCTTGTGTGACCTGCACACTGAAAACACGTTGAACAACTAAACATTCATACCTGTCAGCGTCTTCAGGAGCCATGTATTGCGTCTCTTGTTCAGAATCATCGCTACCGTGTTCTTCACGTGTAATGAGAGCCAAAGTGTCCTCATCATAGTCACTAGCGGACTCATACCCACCATCCTCGGTAGCAATCATCACACGCTGAGATTTGCATTCTCTCGCATAATGACCTCTTCCCTTACAACGACGACAAATAATATCACTTGTGTGCCCTGTTGATGCCATGGAAGAAGAAGAACTCTGTGCAGGCCCGGTAGGTGTGCTCTTGGCAGATAGTGGTGGTTGTGCCTGCTTCCTTGTATCACGGCTGGAGGTGGCAGCTGATGGAGGTGTCAGTGCAATAGAATGTGTGGAAGTAGAGGATGCACGCGGTGTCCACGATGAAGGTCGACCTGCAGAAAAGTTAGTCCGCGCCAATGCCTGTCGATCCTGCACTTCACGTTCAGCTTTACAAGCAAGATGGAATAAACAAGTGATATTATTATACTCCTTATACTCTAGAATGGTCTGAATCTCTCTATTTAATCCACCCATAAAACATGCAAGCATAGCTTCATTCTCCTCAACAATACCACATCTAATCATGCCAGTTTGTAATTCCTGATAATATTCTTCTACAGAATTTTTTCCTTGTCTTAAGCGCTGCAATTTTTGAAGTAATTCACGTTGATAATATGGTGGAACCCAACGAGTACGCATAGCAGTTTTCAAAGCAGCCCAAGTAGTTGGAATAGGATATAATCTACAATGTTCAGACCACCACACACATGCAAAACTAGTAAAAGCACAAACAGCAGCAGCAACACGTCTCTCCTCGGGGTATTGTAAACATGTAAAATGTTGTTCAGTTTCTAACTCCCAAGTAAGATATATATCAGGAACATATCTACCCTCAAATGGTGGAATATTCAATTTCAGTTTAGGAAGATGGTCATGATCTCGTACCTGAGCTGGGAATGCAGCCCTACCATTACGATTATTTGCATGTGGACGACCTGGTGCTGGTACGTAGTTTTGATTTTGATCAACCTCATCCTTGTAATCGCCTGCATAATCGTCCTCCTCAGCGGCAGCGGGAGCCATAGAAGCATCAACAGTAGGTGCAGCGGCACCAGAA
This sequence comes from Thinopyrum elongatum, assembly GCA_011799875.1. Classification (NCBI taxonomy): domain Eukaryota; kingdom Viridiplantae; phylum Streptophyta; class Magnoliopsida; order Poales; family Poaceae; genus Thinopyrum; species Thinopyrum elongatum. The sequence goes on from CM022299.1 coordinate 264,730,822, forward strand.
GTTTGACCAGGCTCAAGGGGAACGCGCTGTGCTCGTCCCACTTGATTTGGAAGGCGACGTTGTTGTTGTTGTAGAGGTGCGACAGGTGCAGCCGGCGGTGGTTGTGGAAGACGCGCGAGCAATTCATTAAACTTGTTATCGAGCTTTGTTTCGAACGTCTTCTCAATTCCATCTATCTTCTCCATGGCCTCTTCAAATCTGTTTAGCACATCTTGCACCTGTCCACTCATCATTTGCTGAAATTTATCATGTAGCTGTTTGTTCGTCATGTTCTCCCAATCAGTCTCATCGGCTTGTGATCCTGCCATGGTTAGCAGCAATAGAAACACACAAGAATATGATCCTACAGACTACTAGGAAGTGGTGGTGGTGGTGTATCACAAATCCGTCAAGCGAATCTCAAACGCTTACCAGTTCTTACCAAGCAGCAGGTGGTGATCGGCCACCGTTGTAGTCAAAACTCTCAAAGATTGGACAGAGCGATTGCCAGGTGGTGTCAAACGCACGACGTAGATGTATGTGGAGCTGGGAAGGCTTATGATATGGTAGCAAAAATGTCAGCAATAATCAATTCAGAGATGTAAAGTTGAATAAACGCTCAACGACGGTACGGTGCTGGTCCTAGGCTAGACCGTACTAGAGACGCGAGCCTAGAACACTAACAAAATCACGGCGCGGCACGTAAACAAGGGAAGAGCACACTCTAAAAAAAATTCGTTTTTTTTTTTTGCGCTCCTTTTTTTTTTTGCAAAAAATCACTATAATGGCGAGTGTCTCAAAACTCTTCCCAAGTCAAACTAACAGGATTGGCACGAAATTTTTTTTTTTGAATTTTTTTTTTCGGAAATCAGGGCAGCGACGACGAAAAAGTGAGACAAAAAATCACTATGATGGCAAGTGTCTCAAAACGCTCCCTGGGACCTAAAAATAGGATAGGGAAAAAAATTGACTGCCAATTTTTTTTTTTTTTCGAAACCTACTCCGACAAGGAAACACGAATCGGAAACTAGATGGATCTCGAAAACAAACCTAATATGAAAAGAACTCGGATTGGTGGTGGATATATGGTGGTGGATATATGGTGGTGGTATATGGATACGGATCGGTGGTGGTATATGGATACGGATCGGTGATGGTATATGGATTCAAAGCGGTGGCGGATAAGCGGTGGTGGTAGATGGCAGGGGCGATGATGATGGTGCGGCGGCGGCGTGACAACTTATGAACAGAACTCGAAACTCTAAAGGACTAGACGCTAAGAGCAGCAACTTGACACGAAGATTATGCAAAGGCTCAGATTGGTTCGGATATGATGAACTAACCCTAATTTTTTTTTGTCTTTTTCGTGGACTCTAGGTATGAAGAACAGACACGATCTAAACTACGAAAAACTGTAAAATCTCACCGAGCAACCTGGAAATCTGATACCACTTGATAGAGGCGAGGGTGTCCCGATCTTTCGATGAGATGATAGCTATCGTTTTTGGTGGAGTAGACTTTGACGATCCGACTACGAACGTGCGAGGACGTCGCGCCTTGGCAATCGCTAAACCAACTCCGAGAGGTTATTGACCACGCCGGAGCACAATCAACCTGACCACGAGGGTCTATCTCCTGCAAGCAAACGAAGAACAAGCAAGAAACTAAGATTTGCAATCTGGATATTGCGAATATAAGATGAAAGCTTTATTGATCAAGGTGGGGTTCTGTGACGTCTTGGTCTGGTCGTTGAACACAAACGAAGTACGCGAAGTTGCAGCTATGGCGAACTTTTAATCTAAACAAAACCCAAGTCTAAACGACGCCCTAAGGGCTGTATATATGGAGGAAGAAGGGGGAATTTCGTGGCCCTTGGAGGAGGGATCCGAAACCAACCCTAACTCTTGTTTTCCCACACATACGGACTCTAAAAACTGCCTATACTTAAGTATTTCGAAATTACATGGGCCTGGCCCAATAATAAGGTGACGCAGCACCTATAATAGCCTCTGGACGAAATTTATGAAGTGGCATCTTGTATATTTCGTCCAAGGCTTCATGCACGCATTAAGGTGGCTTCAATGTCCTGAAATCATCACTTGTAACTCCGTTCTTGTTCCCCTTGCGCATGCCATTATCTCCATTCCTGGTCTTGCTCCAGTGTTCATCCCTCTTATCCATGCCAGGCCCTTCATTTGTAAGTAAGACAAATGTATCCAATTTAGGCAGCATCATATTCTCATGAACATTAGAATCATTACTAAGAAACGAAAGTACCTGATAATTTAATTGGCGTGCGCGAGCTCTAGTAATTGGTCCAGTGTATGTAGCAGTAGGTGCTGTGGGTGTAACAATGGTATTGATGTCCTCATCAGCTGTGGGTGTAACAATGGTATTGATGTCCTCATCAGATGCTGCCTAAATTGGATACATTTGTTTTGCTTACAAACGAAGGGCCTAGCTTGGACAACAAAAGTGAACCTTGGAGCAAGTTCAAGCATGGAGATGATGGCATGCGCAAGGGGAACAAGAACGGAGTTACAAGTGATGATTTCAGGACTTTGGAGCCACCATAATGAGTGCATGAAGCCTTGGACGAAATATACAAGATGCCACTTCATAAATTTCATCCAGGGGCTATTATAGGTGCTGCATCACCTTATTATTGGGCCAGGCCCATGTAATTTCGATATACTTGAGTATAGGCTGTTTTTAGAGTCCGTATGTGTGGGGAAACAAGAGATAGGGTTGGTTTTGGACCCCTCCTTCAAGAGCCACGAAATTCCCCCCTCTTCGTCCATATATACAACCCTTAGGGCACCGTTTAGACTTTGGGTTTTGTTTAGATTAAAAGTTCACCATAGCTGCAACTTCGCGTACTTCGTTTGTGTTCAACGACCAGACCAAGACGTCACAGAACCCCACCTTGATCAATAAAGCTTTCATCTTATATTCGCAATATCCAGATTGCAAATCTTAGTTTCTTGCTTGTTCTTCGTTTGCTTGCAGGAAATTGATGAGGACATCAATACCATTGTTACACCCACAGCCCCTGCTGCTATACATACTGGACCAATTACTAGAGCTCGCGCACGCCAATTAAATTATCAGGTACTTTCGTTTCTTGGTAATGATTCTAATGTTCATGAGAATATGATGCTGCCAAAATTGGATACATTTGTTTTGCTTACAAATGAAGGGCCTAGCTTGGACAAGAAAGAGGAACCTTGGAGCAAGTTCAAGCATGGAGATGATGGCATGCGCAAGGGGAACAAGAACGGAGTTACAAGTGATGATTTTAGGACTTTGAAGCCACAATAATGAGTGCAGGAAGCCTTGTGATAGAGGCAGAGGTGTCCCGTCTTTCGATGAGATGAAGGCTATCGTTTTTGGTGGAGTAGACTTTCACGATCCGACTACGAATGTGCGAGGACGTCGCACCTTAGCAATCGCTAAACCAACTCCGAGAGGTTATTGACCACGCCGGAGCACGATCAACCTGACCACGAGGGTCTATTTCCTGCAAGCAAACGAAGAATAAGCAAGAAACTAAGATTTGCAATCTGGATATTGCGAATATAAGATGAAAGCTTTATTGATCAAGGTGGGGTTCTGTGACGTCTTGGTCTGGTCGTTGAACACAAACGAAGTACGCGAAGTTGCAGCTATGGCGAACTTTTAATCTAAACAAAACCCAAAGTCTAAACGGTGCCCTAAGGGCTATATATATGGAGGAAGAGGGGGGGATTTGATGGCCCTTGAAGGAGGGGTCCGAAACCAACCCTATCTCTTGTTTCCCCACACATACGGACTCTAAAAACAGCCTATACTCAAGTATTTCTAAATTACATGGGCCTGGCCCAATAATAAGGTGACGCAGCACCTATAATAGCCTCTGGACTAAATTTATGAAGTGGCATCTTGTATATTTCGTCCAAGGCTTCCTGCACTCATTATGGTGGCTTCAAATTCCTGAAATCATCACTTGTAACTTCGTTCTTGTTCCCCTTGCGCATGCCATCATCTCCATGCTTGAACTTGCTCCAAGGTTCCTCTTTCTTGTCCAAGCTAGGCCCTTCATTTGTAAGCAAAACAAATGTATCCAATTTAGGCAGCATCATATTCTCATGAACATTAGAATCATTACCAAGAAACGAAAGTACCTGATAATTTAATTGGCGTGCGCGAGCTCTAGTAATTGGTTCAGTATGTATAGCAGCAGGGGCTGTGGGTGTAACAATGGTATTAATGTCCTCATCAGTTTCTATTGCTGCTAACCATGGCAGGATCACAAGCCGATGAGACTGATTGGGAGAACATGACGAACAAACAGCTACATGATAAATTTCAGCAAATGATGAGTGGACAGGTGCAAGATGTGCTAAACAGATTTGAAGAGGCCATGGAGAAGATAGATGGAATTGAGAAGACGTTCGAAACAAAGCTCGATAACAAGATTAATGAATTGCTCGCGCGTCTTCCACAACCACCGCCGGCTGCACCTGTCGCACCCCTACAACAACAACAACGTCGCCTTCCAAATCAAGTGGGACAAGCACAGCGCGTTCCCCTTGAGCCTGGTCAAACTTCTGGTGCCGCTGCACCTACTGTTGATGCTTCTATGGCTCCTCCTGCCGCTGAGGAGGACGATTATGCGGGCGATTACGAGGATGAGGTTGATCAAAATTAGAACTACGTACCAGCACCAGGTTGTCCACATGCCAATAATCGCAATGGTAGGGCTGCATTACCAGCTCAGGTACGAGATCATGACCATCTTCCTAAACTGAAATTGAATATTCCACCATTTGAGGGTAGATAAGTTCTTGATATATATCTTACTTGGGAGTTAGAAACTGAACAACGTTTTACATGTTTACAATATCCCGAGGAGAGACGTGTTGCTGCTGCTGTTTGTGCTTTTACTAGTTTTGCATGTGTATGGTGGTCTGAACATTGTAGATTATATCCTATTCCAGCTACTTGGGCTGCTTTGAAAACTGCTATGCGTACTCGTTGGGTTCCACCATATTATCAACGTGAATTACTTCAAAAATTGCAGCGCTTAAGACAAGGAAAAAATTCTGTAGAAGAATATTATCAGGAATTACAAACTGGCATGATTAGATGTGGTATTGTTGAGGAGAATGAAGCTATGCTTGCATGTTTCATGGGTGGATTAAATAGAGAGATTCAGACTATTCTAGAGTATAAGGAGTATAATAATATCACTCGTTTATTCCATCTTGCTTGTAAAGCTGAACGTGAAGTGCAGGATCGACATGCATTGGCGCGAACTAATTTTTCTGCAGGTCGATCTTCATCATGGACACCGCGTGCCTCCTCTACTCCCACACATCCTACTACAGCACCACTGACTTCAGCCGCCAATTCCAACCAAGATACAAGAAAACAGGCACCACCACCACCATCTGACAAGAGTACACCTTCTGGGCCTGCCCAGAGCTCTTCTTCATCTATGGCATCAACAGGGCACACACATGATATTATTTGTCGTCATTGTAAGGGAAGAGGTCATTATGTGAGAGAATGCCAATCTCCGCGTGTTATGATTGCTACTGAGGATGGTGGGTATGAGTCCGCTAGTGACTATGATGAGGAGACTTTGGCTCTTATTACAAGTGAAGAACACGGTGGAGATGATTCTTGTAACATCCCAAATTTTTAATTTGGAATGTTATACATAGGTCATCCATGCATATCATATTTTATTGCATTTCGTTTTGCGATCCTCGAAAATTCTAAGCAACTCAAGGACCCACGGAGAGAGTTGGGGATTTCACCGTTTTCATATTTGAATTTTCTCAAATATTGAAACAGGGATCAATTTGGTTTAACTATTTTTCTCTCCGAAAATATTTCATATAAAAAAATATATGAGAGGAGATAATATGACTTCTCCAAAATAAATGGAATATTGGAGGAAAAATATTAAAATCAAATAAATATTTTATTTGGATTTTTATTGCAATTTTATTTGGATTTAGAAAAAAATATGCATTTTTCAAAATTGCATTAGAGTCCCAAATAAATGTTTACCTTGTCTGGGAGATTTTTAGAGGACGGGGAAAATTTATTTCGGGAATTTTGGAGTGCGTTTAGTATTTCTTTTATTTGTTTTTCTGGGCGGAATTATTTAAAAAAAAAAAAAAAAAACTCCGCCGGACCGAACTGGGCCGAAGCCCAGCCGGCCCAGCCGCCCCGCGCCGCCATCCCGTCCCGTGCCGGAGACGGACTCGCCGGAGGTAGCCGCCGCCGCCGTCGGTTTTCGTGAGAAAAACCGATCGGTTTTTGTTTAAACCCTAGATCTAGATTCGGTTTTTTTTTAAATTCCGGTTTATTCTTTTTAGATCGGTTTTCCGTCGGTTTAGTTATTTAGCGGACGTTCGTCCGTACGTTCGTTTTAACGAACGGTTTTCACCGTTTAACCGCAGACAGCGAACGTTCGTTCGTTAGCCTGTTCGTTAGTTTTCTTTTTCTCGGATTTTCCGCGATTATTTTCGATCGCGATTTCTGATCCGATTTTCGTTTTAGTATAACTTTTCGCTCGTTTGTCGGAATCAGGCGATTCAAGCGCCTAGATCTTCGTCTCGAAGCCCTCTTTCTGTTTAACCAACTTAAACAAGTTTTTGCTACTGTAAAATTTGACTTTAGTCCAGATTAGTAATCGAAGCTTGTTTCTTTCGCAGTTTGAGTTTCGTTGCTCCGTTTGATTTGATTCTTTTTGCAAACCGGAGTTCTTCAGTTGAACTTCTGGTTAGGTCTTCTCATTTGGGTTTTACCCGTGCATCTTCGCTTGATTGCTTATGTATGCTATTGGTTGTTTGCGATAGAATTCCCGGAGTGCGAAGCGTGCTACTACGAGTCCCTAGGATTTGCAGATCGTCAGCAAGGCAAGTAACACATTGATCATACTTCTTCGTTACCCAGTTTTTATGCATTAGTTTCGACCCTCAAATATTGCATGATTAGGAGGTGATTTACTTGTGGGTATTGGGAAGTAGATGATGAGGTAGAACCTATTGCCCTCTTAATAACAAACCCTTGGGAGTTACTTCTACGCTATGCTTATGTTGCCATGCTATGCTCGTAGACGTGGATTGGGTTTTGAGTGTATCCATGACAGATGTGAGATTTTTAATTAATGGTTCAACTTAAGGTGGCAACTTTAATACACATCTGGGTGGATTGCTTGTTTGGGCACCTGGGGATATACCAGTGTTGTCCTAGGAGATCCCGGGGATATACCGTGTGATCCTCCTACGGTCCGCCACCCAGGCTCAAAGGGATCATAAGATTGTTCATGCTAGAAACTTCCGTGTGCAGCCACAAGCTATTATGGGCTCTAGCATAGTTGAGTATGTTACATGACCTCTTTCAGTGGTAGGCTAGCAGATGTAGGGGAAAGTAGGTGTAACTGTCTACCCAGAGTAAAGAGTAAATGTTTCTGAAAGACTGTGTCTCGGTCATCCGTTTCTCAAACACCATGTAGTGCGAGAAATCCAACGGAGGAGATCGAGTCTTGTGGGGAAAAGTGCACAAACCTCTGCAGAGTGTAAAAACTAATCATGATTAGCCGTGTCCCCGGTTATGGACATCTTGAGTATCTGGTTCTTGGATCATCATATTGAATCCCATCACTCTAAATTAATTTGTCGGGATTAATGATTACTTTTAATTGGGATTGAGAGGGGGATTTACCTTCTCAATGTTCAACAACCACCATGATAGTTAAATAAAATATATTCCTTTGTTGTAGGGAAAAATTGGCTTTTCGCAAAACAGTATAACACTAGAGCTTTTCCACCAGCCAAATCTGCATGTAGTATTAGCAATTATTCTGTTCATTGCTCTACTGTGTTATATTGCCAGCATATTCCATGTGCTGACCCGTTTCGGGCTGCAACGTATCATGTTGCAGACTTTTCAGACGAAGAGTAAGGTGTGCTAGGCCGTTGTCGTGCACTCAGCTATGCCGTTGGAGTTGATGGACTCACCTTATCTTCCAAGCCTTCCGCTGTTATCTTATTTAGATGGCCTTAAGCCATATTTATTGTAATCAGTTCTCTTTTGAGACATTCGATGTAATAAGTGTGTGATTGCACTCTGTTATAAATCCTTCGAGTACTGTGTGTGTCAGCATTACCGATCCAGGGATGACACTTGAACACAGAGATTCGATCCATTCGGGTCGGGTCGCCACAGAGATGGTATCAGAGCACACGCTGACTGTAGGACACGACCACTAAGAAAAGCCATAGGACACTCTTCTCTACTCATTTCTGACTTCTCTCCATCTCCTATTCCCTAGGATGGCGGACTCAAGGAACAAGTTTACACAACCGGATGAAGACACACCTTTTTGGACGACACTTGAAGGAAGTCACTAGGTACCTGAACATTGGAATACCAAGCTTCACCGGGACCTACACCGCCACTGTACCAGAAGAGGAGCGTTGGATGATTCGAGTTCAAATTCCAGGAAGGACATTCACGCCAGTTACGGAGCCCATAGAGTTTTCCTTTGATGCACCAACCTGGAGTCTAGGAAAGAGCATGGCAGCCCACATCGCCATGGGACGCATCGGCGAAGTGTATCACAAGGATCTTAAGGACACAATCTACCAGTTATGTGGGCGCCGAGATGAGCAATGGGAGATGATCAGCACCAGGAGGGACAGGTCCATTTCAGCTTTCATCCAGGAGTTAAACCAGCACATTCGTCGACAGGAGAACCAGATGTGTGCAAGCATGATAGATTTGAAGAAGGTGATGACCAGGAACATGGAGCTAGAAGAGGAACTCAAGTCTACACGCGATGGATACGAGGAGGAAATCGCAATACTAGTGGAAAAGAATGACGACCTGACAAGGAAGCTAGGAGTATTCATGGGAGACCCCGCGCCCGGAGAAGAAGACGACGAACCTGAGGAAATTCGATCTGAAGACTACATCATCATCGACGACACCGACTCCGACCCCAACAGTAGTGATGATGATTATGAAGACGAAGCTGGAGCGGATATCATGGAGTCTTCCACCGATCAAAATTTCTAGATGACCACCATATTATCATTAGTATTTTCCCCATGTAAATAGTAATAGTCCGAGCACTTTTGTAACGGTAGTTAGATCGATTGTATGCTCTTGCTTGAATTGAGTGGTGTGTTATGAATGTGTTTGTCTCATGTGCATATGGGTAGTGCCTTCTCACTAGACCTTACTCTATTCTAATCTCTTCCCTCTAAACCCATCAGATGCCTCCGAGACGCGACACCGGATTTGTTTTCCCACCGGAGCTCACTCAGTTGATTCAACAGCAGAATACCCTGATGCAGCTACTAGTTCAGAACCAAGGCAACAACAACAACAACAACCCACCGCCACCACCACCAGTTGACAACTTAGCCCGTTTTCTGAGGTTGCAGCCGCCGGTGTTTTCCAGTAGCACCGAGCCAATAGTTGCGGATGACTGGCTACGCAGGATTGGAAGGGAGTTGACCACCGCAGGATGCACAGACGCTGAGAAGGTGCGTTTTGCCGCACATCAATTGGATGGACCCGCAGCCTCATGGTGGGAGAATTACACAGCCACATTCCCTATAGCCAATGTCACTTGGGATCAGTTTCAGCAAGCTTTTCGCACGGCACATGTCTCAGCAGGAGCTATGAGCATGAAGAAGCGTGAGTTTCGCAACTTACGCCAGGGAAACCGTACCGTGGGGCAGTACGTGGATGAGTTCAGTAAATTAGCTCGCTATGCCCCGGATGATGTGGCCACTGATGCCGCGAAGCAGGAGAAGTTTATGGAAGGGTTGAATGATGAGCTGAGTATGCAGTTGATGGTGGCAACATTCAACAACTACCAGGAGTTGGTAGACAAAGCTCTTATGATTGAAGGGAAGCAGCAGCAGATTGATAGCCGCAAGAGGAAGTATGGACAAGGGAAGTTCAACTCAGGAGCTCAGCAGAAGCCCCGGTTCACCCCGAACTCGGGAGGGCTTGTTCATAACCATGGAGGTCATAACCACAATGGAGGAAGTTCACACAACCATAATGGCCACAAGAATGGAAATGGAGCAGGCAGCAATCAGAACCGCTCTAACCCAGCCACACCCGCCAAGAAGGATCAAAACCACATTACCTGTTTCAAGTGCGGGAAGACTGGACATTATGCCAACGAATGTCCAGAATTGAAGAACGGCAATGGTAATGGAAGCGCTGGGAAGAAGCCCAATCCATTCAACCGAGGACAAGTGAACCACGTGAACGTGGAGGAGGTTGAGGAGCAGCCTGATGCAGTTATCGGTAAGTTTTTGGTTAAGTCTTTTATTGCAATTGTTCTTTTCGATACTGGTGCATCGCATTCATACATATCAAGGGGATTCGTGGATAAGTATAAGTTGCCCACTAAGGTACTTAGGACACCCATGTTAGTAAGATCACCCGGTGCGGAGTATATGGCAAGACAAGGATGTTTTCAGATGCCATTGATCATTGGAAGTCATGTTTTCCCCTCAGACCTAATAGTTTTGAAGTCACAAGGATTGGATGTGATACTAGGCATGGATTGGCTATCGATGTATGGAGGAAGCATCGATTGTGCGAGTAAGTCGATTTCGCTTACCACCCCGGAGGGAAAAAGGATCAAGTATGTATCTAGGCATGTGCCTAGAAGGAGCCAAGTAAATTCTCTCACGGGAGTTGTTCAGGAGGAGGTGCCTATTGTGAAAGATTTCCCGGATGTATTTCCAGGGGAGTTACCAGGCATGCCGCCGGATCGAGACATTGAATTCTTGATAGAGTTGTTGCCAGGCACCGGACCAATATCAAAGAGACCATACCGGATGCCCGCAAATGATCTGGAGGAGATTAAGAAGCAGATCAAGGAATTATTGGAGAAAGGTTACATTCGACGAAGTTCATCACCGTGGGGAGCCCCAGTGCTCTTAGTTGAGAAGAAGGATGGATCCTTGAGAATGGTTGTTGATTATCGCGCATTGAATGAAGTGACGATTAAGAACAAGTACCCACTGCCAATGATTAATGATTTGTTTGATCAGTTACAAGGAGCTAAAGTGTTCTCCAAGATCGATCTGAGATCAGGGTATCACCAGCTGAAGATCCGAGAACAGGATATACCTAAGACAGCCTTCACCACCCGGTATGGGCTATATGAGTACACAGTTATGTCATTTGGATTGACTAATGCCCCTGCCTATTTCATGAGTATGATGAACAAGGTATTCATGGAGTTCTTGGATAAGTTTGTCGTGGTGTTCATTGATGATATCTTGGTATACTCAAAGAATGAAGAGGAGCATCTGCGTTTAGTTCTCGAGAAGCTCAGGGAACATCAGTTGTATGCCAAGTTCAGCAAATGTGAGTTTTGGTTGAAGGAAGTTGGATTTCTTGGACATGTTATATCGGGCGAAGGTATAGCAGTAGACCCCACTAAGGTTCAGTCTGTCACTGAGTGGTTGGCACCCACCTCAGTGGGGGAGATCCGCAGTTTTCTTGGACTTGCAGGATATTATCGGAGATTTATCAAGAATTTTTCTAAGATTGCGAAGCCTATGACGGAGTTACTGAAGAAGGACACTAAGTTCAAATGGACAGATGAATGTGAGGCAAGTTTTCAGGAACTGAAGAAACGTTTGGTTACAGCCCCAGTTCTGATTCTGCCAGATATACGCAAGGATTTCCAAGTGTATTGCGACGCTTCTCGCTTAGGACTGGGAGGAGTACTTATGCAGGAAGGAAGAGTTGTTTCATATGCCTCACGTCAGGTTCGGCCGCATGAGTTGAATTATGCCACGCATGACTTGGAGTTAGCAGCTGTAGTTCATGCACTTAAGACTTGGAGACATTTTCTTATTGGGAACCGTTGTGATGTGTACACGGATCACAAGAGCTTGAAGTATATTTTCACTCAGAAGGAGCTGAACCTCAGGCAGAGGAGATGGTTGGAACTTATAAAGGATTATGATATGAAGTTGCATTATCATCCAGGAAAGGCCAATGTCGTAGCAGACGCTTTGAGCCGGAAGAGTTATGTCAATACCCTCAAAAGCGGAGGTTTACCCAAGGGGTTATCCGAAGATCTCAGGGAGTTTCGTTTGGGGATAGTCCCTAGAGGTTTTGTCGCAGTTATGGAAGTTCAGTCAACATTATTGGGAAGGATTCGAGAAGCTCAGAAAGAGGACAAAGAAATTGCCGAGATAAAGGATAGAATGCGCAAAGGAAAAGCCAAAGGTTTTCGTGAAGATGAGCGCGACACCTTATGGTTTGAGGACCGTGTGTATGTACCCAATAATGCCGAGATCAGGAAGTTGATACTACAGGAGGCTCATGACTCGCCATACTCGATACACCCCGGAAACACCAAGATGTATTTGGACTTAAAAGTGCGTTTCTGGTGGACGGGTATGAAGAGGGATATTGCTGAGTATGTAGCCGTATGTGATGTATGTCAGAGAGTGAAGGCAGAGCATCAGAAGCCCGCAGGATTGCTACAGCCTATGCCAATACCCGAATGGAAGTGGGATAAACTTGGCATGGATTTCATCACCGGATTACCCAGGACCTGATCAGGATATGATTCTATCTGGGTAGTAGTGGATCGTTTGACCAAAGTAGCTCACTTTATTCCAGTGAAAACCACATATACGAGTGCGAAGTTGGCCAAGATATATATGACCAGGATCGTATGTCTGCACGGAGTTCCGAGGACCATCGTATCAGATAGAGGAACCCAGTTTACTTCAAAGTTTTGGCGCCAACTACACCAGACATTGGGAACCAGGCTAGAGTTTAGTACAGCCTTCCATCCGCAGACAGATGGACAGACCGAGAGAGTCAATCAGATTCTGGAGGACATGTTAAGAGCTTGTGCGCTAGATTATGGATCTAGTTGGGATGACAATTTGGCCTACGCGGAGTTCTCATACAACAACAGCTACCAAGCCAGTTTGAAGATGGCACCTTTCGAGGCTTTGTATGGAAGGAGGTGCAGAACACCGTTGATGTGGGATGAAGTTGGAGACCGTCAGTTGTTTGGACCGGATTTGATTAAGGAATCCGAAGAGAAGGTTAAGCTGATTCGAGATAGACTGAAAGTAGCCCAGTCCAGACAGAAGAGTTATGCCGATCCAAAACGCAAGGAGGTAACCTATGAAGTCGGAGACAGAGCATATCTACGAGTATCACCCTTACGAGGAGTGAAACGTTTTGGAGTTAAAGGAAAGTTAGCCCCGAGGTTTGTAGGACCATACCGAGTATTGGAACGTATGGGTGAAGTTGCCTACAAGTTGGAATTGCCCGAAGGACTGTCAGGAGTTCATGATGTGTTTCACGTTTCCCAGTTGAAGAAGTGCCATGCGGAGATGGCTGATATTTCTCTAAGAGATACAGTGCCCCTAGAAGCAATTCAATTGGATAGTGATCTAACCTACGAGGAGAAACCCGTCAAGATTCTCGAGTTTGCCAGCCGAGTTACACGCAACAAAGTTATCAAGTTTTGCAAAGTTCAGTGGAGTCACCATACCGAGGAGGAAGCTACCTGGGAGCGCGAAGAAGACCTCCGGAAGGACCACCCACACCTATTTTCTAGCCAACCCGAATCTCGAGGGCGAGATTCATCTTAAGGGGGGTAGGTTTGTAACATCCCAAATTTTTAATTTGGAATGTTATACATAGATCATTCACTGCATATCATATTTTATTGCATTTCGTTTTGCGATCCTCGAAAATTCTAAGCAACTCAAGGACCCACGGAGAGAGTTGGGGATTTCACCGTTTTCATATTTGAATTTTCTCAAATATTGAAACAGGGATCAATTTGGTTTAACTATTTTTCTCTCCGAAAATATTTCATATTAAAAATATATGAGAGGAGATAATATGACTTCTCCAAAATAAATGGAATATTGGAGGAAAAATATTAAAATCAAATAAATATTTTATTTGGATTTTTATTGCAATTTTATTTGAATTTAGAAAAATATGCATTTTTCAAAATTGCATTAGAGTCCCAAATAAATGTTTACCTTGTCCGGGAGATTTTTAGAGGACGGGGAAAATTTATTTCGGGAATTTTGGAGTCCGTTTAGTATTTCTTTTATTTGTTTTTCTGCGCGGAATTATTTAAAAAAAAAAATCCGCCGGACCGAACTGGGCCGAAGCCCAGCCGCCTCGCGCCGCCATCCCGTCCCGTGCCGGAGACGGACTCGCCGGAGGAGTCCGAGCCGCCGCCGTCGCTGCCCTTCGCCCCTTCCCCAAGCCGCCACCCCTCCCCCTCTTTAAAAGCCGACCCGGGGCCCCCCCTGGAGCCCCAAGCCGCCGCCGCCGCCTGCCCTCGCCGCGCCGCCGAGCCGCCGCGCCGCCTCGCTCGCCGCGCCAGCCGCCGCCACTCGCCGCCGAGCCGCCGCACCCCGCCGCCGCCCGCGTCGCGCCGCCCGCCGCACCGCGCCGCCGCACCGCGCGCGCCCCGCCCCGTCGCCTCGCCGCCGCCGCTGTCCCGCCGACCGCCGGAGGTAGCCGCCGCCGCCGTTGGTTTTCGTGAGAAAAACCGATCGGTTTTGTTTAAACCCTAGATCTAGATTCGGTTTTTTTTAAATACCGGTTTATTCTTTTTAGATCGGTTTTCCGTCGGTTTAGTTATTTAGCGGACGTTCGTCCGTACGTTCGTTTTAACGAACGGTTTTCACCGTTTAACCGCAGACAGCGAACGTTCGTTCGTTAGCCTGTTCGTTAGTTTTCTTTTTCTCGGATTTTCCGCGATTATTTTCGATCGCGATTTCTGATCCGATTTTCGTTTTAGTATAACTTTTCGCTCGTTTGTCGGAATCAGGCGATTCAAGCGCCTAGATCTTCGTCTCGAAGCCCTCTTTCTGTTTAACCAACTTAAACAAGTTTTTGCTACTGTAAAATTTGACTTTAGTCCAGATTAGTAATCGAAGCTTGTTTCTTTCGCAGTTTGAGTTTCGTTGCTCCGTTTGATTTGATTCTTTTTGCAAACCGGAGTTCTTCAGTTGAACTTCTGGTTAGGTCTTCTCATTTGGGTTTTACCCGTGCATCTTCGCTTGATTGCTTATGTATGCTATTGGTTGTTTGCGATAGAATTCCCGGAGTGCGAAGCGTGCTACTACGAGTCCCTAGGATTTGCAGATCGTCAGCAAGGCAAGTAACACATTGATCATACTTCTTCGTTACCCAGTTTTTATGCATTAGTTTCGACCCTCAAATATTGCATGATTAGGAGGTGATTAACTTGTGGGTATTGGGAAGTAGATGATGAGGTAGAACCTATTGCCCTCTTAATAACAAACCCTTGGGAGTTACTTCTACGCTATGCTTATGTTGCCATGCTATGCTCGTAGACGTGGATTGGGTTTTGAGTGTATCCATGACAGATGTGAGATTTTTAATTAATGGTTCAACTTAAGGTGGCAACTTTAATACACATCTGGGTGGATTGCTTGTTTGGGCACCTGGGGATATACCAGTGTTGTCCTAGGAGATCCCGGGGATATACCGTGTGATCCTCCTACGGTCCGCCACCCAGGCTCAAAGGGATCATAAGATTGTTCATGCTAGAAACTTCCGTGTGCAGCCACAAGCTATTATGGGCTCTAGCATAGTTGAGTATGTTACATGACCTCTTTCAGTGGTAGGCTAGCAGATGTAGGGGAAAGTAGGTGTAACTGTCTACCCAGAGTAAAGAGTAAATGTTTCTGAAAGACTGTGTCTCGGTCATCCGTTTCTCAAACACCATGAAGTGCGAGAAATCCAACGGAGGAGATCGAGTCTTGTGGGGAAAAGTGCACAAACCTCTGCAGAGTGTACAAACTAGTCATGATTAGCCGTGTCCCCGGTTATGGACATCTTGAGTATCTGGTTCTTGGATTATCATATTGAATCCCATCACTCTAAATTAATTTGTTGGGATTAATGATTACTTTTAATTGGGATTGAGAGGGGGTTTTACCTTCTCAATGTTCAACAACCACCATGATAGTTAAATAAAATATATTCCTTTGTTGTAGGGAAAAATTGGCTTTTCGCAAAATAGTATAACCCTAGAGCTTTTCCACCAGCCAAATATGCATGTAGTATTAGCATTTATTCTGTTCATTGCTCTACTGTGTTATATTGCCAGCATATTCCATGTGCTGACCCGTTTCGGGCTGCAACGTATCATGTTGCAGACTTTTCAGACGAAGAGTAAGGTGTGCTAGGTCGTTGTCGTGCACTCAGTTATGCCGTTGGAGTTGATGGACTCACCTTATCTTCCAAGCCTTCCGCTGTTATCCTATTTAGATGGCCTTAAGCCATATTTATTGTAATCAGTTCTCTTTTGAGACATTCGATGTAATAAGTGTGTGATTGCACTCTGTTATAAATCCTTCGAGTACTGTGTGTGTCAGCATTACCGATCCAGGGATGACACTTGAACACAGAGATTCGATCCATTCGGGTCGGGTCGCTACAGAGATGGTATCAGAGCACACGCTGACTGTAGGACACGACCACTAAGAAAAGCCATAGGTCACTCTTCTCTACTCATTTCTGACTTCTCTCCATCTTCTATTCTCTAGGATAGTGGACTCAAGGAACAAGTTTACACAACCGGATGAAGACACACCTTTTGGACGACACTTGAAGGAAGTCACTAGGTACCTGAACATCGGAATACCAAGCTTCACCGGGACCTACACCGCCACTGTACTAGAAGAGGAACTCAAGTCTACACGCGATGGATACGAGGAGGAAATCGCAATACTAGTGGAAAAGAATGACGACCTGACAAGGAAGCTAGGAGTATTCATGGGAGACCCCGCGCCCGGAGAAGAAGACGACGAACCTGAGGAAATTCGATCTGAAGACTACATCATCATCGACGACACCGACTCCGACCCCGACAGTAGTGATGATGATTATGAAGACGAAGCTGGAGCGGATATCATGGAGTCTTTCACCGATCAAAATTTCTAGATGACCACCATATTATCATTAGTATTTTTCCCCATGTAAATAGTAATAGTCCGAGCACTTTTGTAACGGTAGTTAGATCGATTGTATGCTCTTGCTTGAATTGAGTGGTGTGTTATGAATGTGTTTGTCTCATGTGCATATGGGTAGTGCCTCCTCGCTAGACCTTACTCTATTCTAATCTCTTCCCTCTAAACCCATCAGATGCCTCCGAGACGCGACACCGGATTTGTTTTCCCACAGGAAAAAGGATCAAGTATGTATCTAGGCATGTGCCTAGAAGGAGCCAAGTAAATTCTCTCACGGGAGTTGTTCAGGAGGAGGTGCCTATTGTGAAAGATTACCCGGATGTATTTCCAGAGGAGTTACCAGGCATGCCGCCGGATCGAGACATTGAATTCTTGATAGAGTTGTTGCCAGGCACCGGACCAATATCAAAGAGACCATACCGGATGCCCGCAAATGATCTGGAGGAGATTAAGAAGCAGATCAAGGAATTATTGGAGAAAGGTTACATTCGACGAAGTTCATCACCGTGGGGAGCCCCAGTGCTCTTAGTTGAGAAGAAGGATGGATCCTTGAGAATGGTTGTTGATTATCGCGCATTGAATGAAGTGACGATTAAGAACAAGTACCCACTGCCAATGATTAATGATTTGTTCGATCAGTTGCAAGGAGCTAAAGTGTTCTCCAAGATCGATCTGAGATCAGGGTATCACCAGCTGAAGATCCGAGAACAGGATATACCTAAGACAGCCTTCACCACCCGGTATGGGCTATATGAGTACACAGTTATGTCATTTGGATTGACTAATGCCCCTGCCTATTTCATGAGTATGATGAACAAGGTGTTCATGGAGTTCTTGGATAAGTTTGTCGTGGTGTTCATTGATGATATCTTGGTATACTCAAAGTATGAAGAGGGATATTGCTGAGTATGTAGCCGTATGTGATGTATGTCAGAGAGTGAAGGCAGAGCATCAGAAGCCCGCAGGATTGCTACAGCCTATGCCAATACCCGAATGGAAGTGGGATAAACTTGGCATGGATTTCATCACCGGATTACCCAGGACCCGATCAGGATATGATTCTATCTGGGTAGTAGTGGATCGTTTGACCAAAGTAGCTCACTTTATTCCAGTGAAAACCACATATACGAGTGCGAAGTTGGCCAAGATATATATGACCAGGATCGTATGTCTGCACGGAGTTCCGAGGACCATCGTATCAGATAGAGGAACCCAGTTTACTTCAAAGTTTTGGCGCCAACTACACCAGACATTGGGAACCAGGCTAGAGTTTAGTACAGCTTTTCATCCGCAGACAGATGGACAGACCGAGAGAGTCAATCAGATTCTGGAGGACATGTTAAGAGCTTGTGCGCTAGATTATGGATCTAGTTGGGATGACAATTTGGCCTACGCGGAGTTCTCATACAACAACAGCTACCAAGCCAGTTTGAAGATGGCACCTTTCGAGGCTTTGTATGGAAGGAGGTGCAGAACACCGTTGATGTGGGATGAAGTTGGAGACCGTCAGTTGTTTGGACCGGATTTGATTAAGGAATCCGAAGAGAAGGTTAAGCTGATTCGAGATAGACTGAAAGTAGCCCAGTCCAGACAGAAGAGTTATGCCGATCCAAAACGCAAGGAGGTAACCTATGAAGTCGGAGACAGAGCATATCTACGAGTATCACCCTTACGAGGAGTGAAACGTTTTGGAGTTAAAGGAAAGTTAGCCCCGAGGTTTGTAGGACCATACCGAGTATCGGAACGTATGGGTGAAGTTGCCTACAAGTTGGAATTGGCCGAAGGACTGTCAGGAGTTCATGATGTGTTTCATGTTTCCCAGTTGAAGAAGTGCCATGCGGAGATGGCTGATATTTCTCTAAGAGATACAGTGCCCCTAGAAGCAATTCAATTGGATAGTGATCTAACCTACGAGGAGAAACCCGTCAAGATTCTCGAGTTTGCCAGCCGAGTTACACGCAACAAAGTTATCAAGTTTTGCAAAGTTCAGTGGAGTCATCATACCGAGGAGGAAGCCACCTGGGAGCGCGAAGAAGACCTCCGGAAGGACCACCCACACCTGTTTTCTAGCCAACCCGAATCTCGAGGGCGAGATTCATCTTAAGGGGGGTAGGTTTGTAACATCCCAAATTTTTAATTTGGAATGTTATACATAGGTCATCCATGCATATCATATTTTATTGCATTTCGTTTTGCGATCCTCGAAAATTCTAAGCAACTCAAGGACCCACGGAGAGAGTTGGGGATTTCACCGTTTTCATATTTGAATTTTCTCAAATATTGAAACAGGGATCAATTTGGTTTAACTATTTTTCTCTCCGAAAATATTTCATATAAAAAAATATATGAGAGGAGATAATATGACTTCTCCAAAATAAATGGAATATTGGAGGAAAAATATTAAAATCAAATAAATATTTTATTTGGATTTTATTGCAATTTTATTTGGATTTAGAAAAAAATATGCATTTTTCAAAATTGCATTAGAGTCCCAAATAAATGTTTACCTTGTCCGGGAGATTTTTAGAGGACGGGGAAAATTTATTTCGGGAATTTTGGAGTCCATTTAGTATTTCTTTTATTTGTTTTTCTGCGCGGAATTATTTTAAAAAAAAAAAACTCCGCCGGACCGAACTGGGCCGAAGCCCAGCCGGCCCAGCCGCCCCGCGCCGCCATCCCGTCCCGTGCCGGAGACGGACTCGCCGGAGGTAGCCGCCGCCGCCGTCGGTTTTCGTGAGAAAAACCGATCGGTTTTTGTTTAAACCCTAGATCTAGATTCGGTTTTTTTTTAAATTCCGGTTTATTCTTTTTAGATCGGTTTTCCGTCGGTTTAGTTATTTAGCGGACGTTCGTCCGTACGTTCGTTTTAACGAACGGTTTTCACCGTTTAACCGCAGACAGCGAACGTTCGTTCGTTAGCCTGTTCGTTAGTTTTCTTTTTCTCGGATTTTCCGCGATTATTTTCGATCGCGATTTCTGATCCGATTTTCGTTTTAGTATAACTTTTCGCTCGTTTGTCGGAATCAGGCGATTCAAGCGCCTAGATCTTCGTCTCGAAGCCCTCTTTCTGTTTAACCAACTTAAACAAGTTTTTGCTACTGTAAAATTTGACTTTAGTCCAGATTAGTAATCGAAGCTTGTTTCTTTCGCAGTTTGAGTTTCGTTGCTCCGTTTGATTTGATTCTTTTTGCAAACCGGAGTTCTTCAGTTGAACTTCTGGTTAGGTCTTCTCATTTGGGTTTTACCCGTGCATCTTCGCTTGATTGCTTATGTATGCTATTGGTTGTTTGCGATAGAATTCCCGGAGTGCGAAGCGTGCTACTACGAGTCCCTAGGATTTGCAGATCGTCAGCAAGGCAAGTAACACATTGATCATACTTCTTCGTTACCCAGTTTTTATGCATTAGTTTCGACCCTCAAATATTGCATGATTAGGAGGTGATTTACTTGTGGGTATTGGGAAGTAGATGATGAGGTAGAACCTATTGCCCTCTTAATAACAAACCCTTGGGAGTTACTTCTACGCTATGCTTATGTTGCCATGCTATGCTCGTAGACGTGGATTGGGTTTTGAGTGTATCCATGACAGATGTGAGATTTTTAATTAATGGTTCAACTTAAGGTGGCAACTTTAATACACATCTGGGTGGATTGCTTGTTTGGGCACCTGGGGATATACCAGTGTTGTCCTAGGAGATCCCGGGGATATACCGTGTGATCCTCCTACGGTCCGCCACCCAGGCTCAAAGGGATCATAAGATTGTTCATGCTAGAAACTTCCGTGTGCAGCCACAAGCTATTATGGGCTCTAGCATAGTTGAGTATGTTACATGACCTCTTTCAGTGGTAGGCTAGCAGATGTAGGGGAAAGTAGGTGTAACTGTCTACCCAGAGTAAAGAGTAAATGTTTCTGAAAGACTGTGTCTCGGTCATCCGTTTCTCAAACACCATGTAGTGCGAGAAATCCAACGGAGGAGATCGAGTCTTGTGGGGAAAAGTGCACAAACCTCTGCAGAGTGTAAAAACTAATCATGATTAGCCGTGTCCCCGGTTATGGACATCTTGAGTATCTGGTTCTTGGATCATCATATTGAATCCCATCACTCTAAATTAATTTGTCGGGATTAATGATTACTTTTAATTGGGATTGAGAGGGGGATTTACCTTCTCAATGTTCAACAACCACCATGATAGTTAAATAAAATATATTCCTTTGTTGTAGGGTAAAATTGGCTTTTTGCAAAACAGTATAACACTAGAGCTTTTCCACCAGCCAAATCTGCATGTAGTATTAGCAATTATTCTGTTCATTGCTCTACTGTGTTATATTGCCAGCATATTCCATGTGCTGACCCGTTTCGGGCTGCAACGTATCATGTTGCAGACTTTTCAGACGAAGAGTAAGGTGTGCTAGGCCGTTGTCGTGCACTCAGCTATGCCGTTGGAGTTGATGGACTCACCTTATCTTCCAAGCCTTCCGCTGTTATCTTATTTAGATGGCCTTAAGCCATATTTATTGTAATCAGTTCTCTTTTGAGACATTCGATGTAATAAGTGTGTGATTGCACTCTGTTATAAATCCTTCGAGTACTGTGTGTGTCAGCATTACCGATCCAGGGATGACACTTGAACACAGAGATTCGATCCATTCGGGTCGGGTCGCCACAATTCTGATCATGAGATGCAATACATGGCTCCTGAAGACGCTGACAGGTATGAATGTTTAGTTGCTCAACGTGTTTTGAGTGTGCAAGTCACACAAGCTGAGCAAAATCAGAGGCATAATTTGTTCCATACAAAGGGAGTTGTGAAGGAACGTTCTGTTCGCGTCATCATAGATGGAGGGAGCTGCAACAACTTGGCTAGCATGGAGATGGTGGAGAAGCTATCTCTCACCACAAGACCACATCCACATCCTTACTATATCCAATGGTTCAACAACAGCGGCAAGGTTAAGGTAACACGTACTGTTCGTGTGCATTTTAGTATCTCTACATATGCTGATTATGTTGATTGTGATGTGGTACCCATGCAAGCATGTTCCTTATTACTTGGTAAACCATGGCAATTTGATAAAAATTCTGTACACCATGGTAGAAACAATCAGTATACTCTTGTTCATAAGGATAAACATATTACTTTGCTTCCTATGACTCCTGATTCTATTTTGAAAGATGATATTAATAGAGCTAGTAAAGCAAAACAGGAGAAAAATAAGAGTGAAAATCAGATTGTGGCAAAAGAATTTGAGCAACAAATGAAGCCTAATAATAAACCATCTAGTGTTGCTTCTGAAATTAAATTGAAAAATGCATGTTTACTTGCCACCAAATCTGATATTGATGAGCTAGATTTAAGCAAATCTGTTTGCTATGCTTTTGTGTGCAAAGAGGCATTATTTTCATTCGAGGACATGCCTTCCTCTTTGCCTCCTGCTGTCACTAACATTTTGCAGGAGTTCGCTGACGTCTTTCCACAAGACGTGCCACCGGGATTACCACGTATTCGCGGGATTGAGCATCAGATTGACTTAATTCCCAGTACTTCGTTGCCAAACCGTGCGCCATACCGTACCAATCCAGAGGAGACGAAGGAGATTATGCATCAAGTACAGGAGCTGCTCGACAAAGGTTATATACACGAATCTCTTAGTCCTTGTGCTGTTCCTATTATACTAGTGCCAAAAAGGATGGTACGTCGCGTATCTGTGTTGATTGTAGAGGCATTAATAATGCTACTATTCGTTATCGTCATCCTATTCCTAGGCTAGATGATATGCCTGATGAATTGAGTGGCTCAATAATATTCTCCAAAGTTGATTTGCGTAGTGGATACCATCAAATTTGTATGAAATTGGGAGATGAATGGAAAACAGCATTTAAAACTAAGTTCGGTTTATATGAGTGGTTAGTCATGCCTTTTGGGTTAACTAATGCACCTTGTACTTTCATGAGATTAATGAACGAAGTTTTACGTGCTTTCATTGGACGATTTGTGGTAGTTTACTTTGATGATATATTGATTTATAGCAGATCTTTGGAGGAACATTTGGAACATTTACGTGCTGTTTTTATTGCTCTACGTGATGCACGTTTGTTTGGTAAACTTGGGAAGTGCACCTTTTGCATCGACCGAGTATCTTTTCTCGGCTATGTTGTTACTCCACAGGGAATTGAAGTTGATAAAGCCAAGATTGAAGCTATTGAGAGTTGGCCGCAGCCCAAAACGGTCACACAAGTGAGGAGTTTCCTTGGCCTCGCTGATTTCTATAGGCGTTTTGTGAGAGATTTTAGCACCATTGTGCTAGAGGCGAGGGTGTCCCGATCTTTCGATGAGATGATAGCTATCGTTTTTGGTGGAGTAGACTTTGACGATCCGACTACGAACGTGCGAGGACGTCGCGCCTTAGCGATCGTTAAACCAACTCCGAGAGGTTATTGACCACGCCGGAGCACAATCAACCTGACCATGAGGGTCTATCTCCTGCAAGCAAACGAAGAACAAGCAAGAAACTAAGATTTGCAATCTGGATATTGCGAATATAAGATGAAAGCTTTATTGACCAAGGTGGGGTTCTGTGACGTCTTGGTCTGGTCGTTGAACACAAACGAAGTACGCGAAGTTGCAGCTATGGCGAACTTTTAATCTAAACAAAACCCAAAGTCTAAACGGTGCCCTAAGGGCTGTATATATGGAGGAAGAGGGGGGGGGGGATTTCGTGGCCCTTGAAGGAGGGGTCCGAAACCAACCCTATCTCTTGTTTCCCCACACATACGGACTCTAAAAACAGCCTATACTCAAGTATTTCGAAATTACATGGGCCTGGCCCAAAAATAAGATGGCGTAGCACCTAAAATAAGCTATGGACGAAATTTATGAAGGGGCATCTTGTATATTTCGTCCATGTCCTTGTAGGTCATCACGGAGGCTTCAAAGTGCTTAAATATGCACTAGAAACGCCATTCTGGATCCCTTCACGCACGCCTTCATCACCATGCTTGATCCTGCTCCAGTGTTCATCCCTCTTGTCCATGCTAGGCCCTTCATTAGTAATCATTACAAATGTATCCAATTTAGGAAGCATCATATTCTCATGAACATTAGAATCATTACCAAGAAACGAAAGTACCTGATAATTTAATTGGCGTGCGCGAGCTCTAGTAATTGGTCCAGTATATGTAGCAGTAGGAGTTGTGGGTGTAACAACGGTATTGATGTCCTCATCATCCTCCCCTTCTTGAAATGAAGTCGTCCTCGACGGAAGCTCATTTTCCTCACGCAAATAAGGCTTCAAATCTGCAATGTTAAAAGTGGGACTAACCCCAAAATCTGCAGGCAGCTCAAGTTTGTATGCATTATCATTTATTTTCTCTAACACCTTAAAAGGTCCATCAGCAAGTGGCATTAGCTTTGACTTGCGCAAATCCGGAAACCTATCCTTACGCAAATGTAACCAAACAAGATCTCCAGGTGCAAAGACAACATGTTTTCTACCCTTATCTCCAGCAAGTTTATATTTAGCATTCATGCGCTCAATATTTTCCTTAGTTAACTCATGCATTTTTAAGATCAATTCAGCACGTTGTTTAGCATCAAAATT
Source organism: Thinopyrum elongatum (assembly GCA_011799875.1). Taxonomy (NCBI): domain Eukaryota; kingdom Viridiplantae; phylum Streptophyta; class Magnoliopsida; order Poales; family Poaceae; genus Thinopyrum; species Thinopyrum elongatum. The sequence continues at coordinate 264,755,443 of CM022299.1, forward strand.
AACCTTCTCCGAAGATGGAAGAGGCAACAAATCAATGGGTGCACGAGGTAGGAAACCATACACAATTTCAAAAGGGCACATCTTAGTAGTAGAATGCAAGGAACGATTATAAGCAAATTCAATATGAGGCAGGCATTCTTCCCACATTTTCTTATTATTCTTCAAAACAGCCCTAAGCATAGTAGACAATGTTCTATTGACTACTTCAGTTTGTCCATCAGTTTGGGGGTGACAAGTAGTACTAAAAAGCAGTTTAGTCCCCAACTTAGCCCATAAACATCTCCAAAAGTGGCTAAGAAATTTAGTATCACGATCTGAAACAATAGTATTTGGCACACCATGCAAGCGAATAATTTCACGAAAGAAAAAATCAGCAACATTAGCAGCATCATCGGTTTTATGACATGGTACGAAGTGTGCCATTTTCGAGAACCTATCCACGACAACAAATATGCTATCCCTCCCCTTCTTTGTTCGAGGTAAACCCAAAACAAAGTCCATAGATATATCCTCCCATGGAACACTAGGTACAGGCAAAGGCATATATAAACCATGAGGATTGAGTCGTGACATAGCTTTTTGACATGTAGTGCAGCGAGCAACAAAGCGCTCAACATCCCGTCTCATCTTTGGCCAAAAGAAATGTGTAGCAAGTACATCCTCCGTCTTCTTTACGCCAAAGTGTCCCATTAATCCTCCTCCATGCGCCTCCTGCAACAACAAAAGACGAACAGAGCTAGCTGGAATGCATAGCTTGTTAGCACGAAAAACAAATCCATCGTTAACGACGAACTTGTTCCATGTTCTCCCTTCTTTACAATTCTGCAATACATCTTTAAATTCAGCATCATGCACATATTGATCTTTGATGGTCTCCAAACCAAATATTTTAAAGTCAAGTTGTGAAAGCATAGTATAACGACGAGACAAAGCATCAGCAATAACATTTTCTTTACCCTTCTTGTGTTTAATGACATAAGGGAAAGTCTCAATGAATTCAACCCATTTAGCATGTCTACAGTTCAGTTTGGCTTGAATTTTAATATGTTTCAAAGATTCATGATCAGAATGAATAACAAATTCTTTGGGCCATAAATAATGTTGCCATGTTTCCAAAGTCCGAACAAGAGCATATAATTCCTTATCATAAGTAGAGTAATTCAGACTAGGCCCACTCAATTTTTCAGAAAAGTATGCAACAGGTTTGCCATCTTGTAATAACACACCTCCTAATCCAATTCCACTAGCATCACATTCAAGCTCAAAAGTCTTATTAAAATCAGGAAGTTGGAGTAAAGGAGCATTTGTTAACTTATCTTTCAACACCATGAAGGCTTCTTCCTGTGCGGTACCCCAAACAAAAGGCACATTCTTCTTTGTAAGCTCGTTGAGAGGTGCAGCAATGGTACTGAAATCTCTCACAAAACGCCTATAGAAACCAGCGAGGCCAAGGAAACTCCTCACTTGTGTGACCGTTTTGGGCTGCGGCCAACTCTCAATAGCTTCAATCTTGGCTTTATCAACATCAATTCCCTATGGAGTAACAACATAGCCAAGAAAAGATACTCGGTCGGTGCAAAAGGTGCACTTCCCAAGGTTACCAAACAAACGTGCATCACGTAGAGCAATAAAAACAGCACATAAATGTTCCAAATGTTCCTCCAAAGATCTGCTATAAATCAATATATCATCAAAGTAAACTACCACAAATCGTCCATTGAAAACATGTAAAACTTCATTCATTAATCTCATGAAAGTACTAGGTGCATTAGTTAACCCAAAAGGCATGACTAACCACTCATATAAACCGAACTTAGTTTTAAATGCTGTTTTCCATTCATCTCCCAATTTCATACGAATTTGATGGTATCCACTACGCAAATCAACTTTGGAGAATATTGTAGAGCCACTCAATTCATCAAGCATATCATCTAGCCTAGGAATAGGATGACGATAACAAATAGTAATATTATTAATGCCTCTACAATCAACACACATACGCGACGTACCATCCTTTTTTGGCACTAGTATAATAGGAACAGCACAAGGACTAAGAGATTCACGTATATAACCTTTGTCGAGCAGCTCCTGTACTTGACGCATAATCTCCTTCGTCTCCTCTGGATTTGTACGGTATGGCGCACGGTTTGGCAAGGAAGCACCGGGAATCAAGTCAATCTGATGCTCAATCCCGAGACTAGGTGGTAATCCCGGTGGCACGTCTTGTGGAAAGACGTCAGCGAACTCCTGCAAAATGTTAGTGACAGCAGGAGGCAAAGAGGAAGGCACGTCCTCGAATGAAAATAATGCCTCTTTGCACACAAAAGCATAGCAAACAGATTTGCTTAAATCTAGCTCATCAATATCAGATTTGGTGGCAAGTAAACACGCATTTTTTAATTTAATTTCAGAAGCAACACTAGATGTTTTATTATTAGGCTTCATTTGTTGCTCAAATTCTTTTGCCACAATCTGATTTTCACACTTATTTTTCTCCTGTTTTGCTTTACTAGCTCTATTAATATCATCTTTCAAAATAGAATCAGGAGTCATAGGAAGCAAAGTAATATGTTTATCCTTATGAACAAGAGTATACTGATTGTTTCTACCATGGTGTACAGAATTTTTATCAAATTGCCATGGTCTACCAAGTAATAAGGAACATGCTTGCATGGGTACCACATCACAATCAACATAATCAGCATATGTAGAGATACTAAAATGCACACGAATAGTACGTGTTACCTTAACCTTGCCGCTGTTGTTGAACCATTGGATATAGTAAGGATGTGGATGTGGTCTTGTGGTGAGAGATAGCTTCTCCACCATCTCCATGCTAGCCAAGTTGTTGCAGCTCCCTCCATCTATGATGACGCGAACAGAACGTTCCTTCACAACTACCTTTGTATGGAACAAATTATGCCTCCAATTTTGCTCAGCTTGTGTAACCTGCACACTAAAAACACGTTGAGCAACTAAACATTCATACCTGTCAACGTCTTCAGGAGCCATGTATTGCGTCTCATGATCAGAATCATCTCCACCGTGTTCTTCACTTGTAATAAGAGCCAAAGTCTCCTCATCATAGTCACTAGCGGACTCATACCCACCATTCTCAGTAGCAATCATAACATGCGGAGATTGGCATTCTCTCACATAATGACCTCTTCCCTTACAACGATGACAAATAATATCATGTGTGTGCCCTGTTGATGCCATAGATGAAGAAGAGCTCTGGGCAGGCCCAGAAGGTGTACTCTAGGCAGATGGTGGTGGTGGTGCCTGTTTTCTTGTATCTCGGTTGGAGCTGGCGGCTGAAGTCAGTGGTGCTGCAGTAGGACGTGTGGGAGTAGAGGAGGCACACGGTGTCCATGATGAAGATCGACCTGCAGAAAAATTAGTTCGCGCCAATGCCTGTCGATCCTGCACTTCACGTTCAGCTTTACAAGCAAGATGGAATAAACGAGTGATATTATTATACTCCTTATACTCTAGAATGGTCTGAATCTCGCTATTCAATCCACCCATGAAACGTGCAAGCATAGCTTCATTCTCCTCAACAATACCACATCTAATCATGCCAGTTTGTTATTCCTGATAATATTCTTCTACCGAATTTTTTCCTTGTCTTAAGCGCTGCAATTTTTGAAGTAATTCACGTTGATAATATGGTGGAACCCAACGAGTACGCATAGCAGTTTTCAAAGCAGCCCACGTAGCTGGAATAGGATATAATCTACAATGTTCAGACCACCATACACATGCAAAACTAGTAAAAGCACAAACAGCAGCAGCAACACGTCTCTCCTCGGGATATTGTAAACATGTAAAACGTTGTTCAGTTTCTAACTCCCAAGTAAGATATATATCAGGAACATATCTACCCTCAAATGGTGGAATATTCAATTTCAGTTTAGGAAGATGGTCATGATCTCGTACCTGAGCTGGTAATGTAGCCCTACCATTGCGATTATTGGCTTGTGGACGACCTGGTGCAGGTACGTAGTTCTGATTTTGATCAACCTCATCCTCGTAATCGCCCGCATAATCATCCTCCTCAGCGGCAACAGGAGCCATAGAAGCATCAACAGTAGGTGCAGCGGCACCAGAAGTTTGACCAGGCTCAAGGGGAACGCGCTGTGCTCGTCCCACTTGATTTGGAAGGCGACGTTGTTGTTGTTGTAGAGGTGCGACAGGTGCAGCCGGCGGTGGTTGTGGAAGACGCGCGAGCAATTCATTAAACTTGTTATCGAGCTTTGTTTCGAACGTCTTCTCAATTCCATCTATCTTCTCCATGGCCTCTTCAAATCTGTTTAGCACATCTTGCACCTGTCCACTCATCATTTGCTGAAATTTATCATGTAGCTGTTTGTTCGTCATGTTCGCCCAATCAGTCTCATCGGCTTGTGATCCTGCCATGGTTAGCAGCAATAGAAACACACAAGAATATGATCCTACAGACTACTACGAAGTGGTGGTGGTGGTGTATCACAAAACCGTCAAGCGAATCTCAAATGCTTACCAGTTATTACCCAGCAGCAGGTGGTGATCGGCAACTGTTGTAGTCGAAACTCTTAAAGATTGGACAGAGCGATTGCCAGGTGGTGTCAAACGCACGACGTAGATGTATGTGGTGCTGGGAAGGCTTATGATATGGTAGCAAAAATGTCAGCAATAATCAATTCAGAGATGCAAAGTTGAATAAACGCTCAACGACGGTACTGTGCTGGTCCTAGGCTAGAACGTACTAGAGACGCGAGCCTAGAAAACTAACAAAATCACGGCGTGGCACGTAAACAAGGGAAGAGCACACTCTAAAAAAAAATTTCATTTTTGTGTGTGTTTTTTTTTACCCAGCAGCAGGTGGTGATCGGCAACCTTTGTAGTCAAAACTCTCAAAGCTTGGACAGAGCGATTGCCAGGTGGTGTCAAACGCACGATGTAGATGTATGTGGAGCTGGGAAGGCTTGTGATATGGTAGCAAAAATGTCAGCAATAATCAATTCAGAGATGCAAAGTTGAATAAACGCTCAACGACGGTACTGTGCTGGTCCTAGGCTAGACCGTACTAGAGACGCGAGCCTAGAACACTAACAAAATCACGGCGCGGCACGTAAACAAGGGAAGAGCACACTAAAAAAAATTTGTTTTTTATTTTTTTTGCGCTGTTTTTGTTTTTGCGCAACTTTTTTTTTTTGCAAAAAATCACTATAATGGCGAGTGTCTCACAACTCTTCCCAAGTCAAACTCACAGGATTGGCACGAAATTTTTTTTTGACAATTTTTTTTTCGGAAATCAGGGCAGCGACGACGAAAAAGTGCGACAAAAAATTACTATGATGGCAAGTGTCTCAAAACGCTCCCTAGGACCTAAAAATAGGATAGGGAAAAAAAAAATTTTGACTGCCAAAATTTTGGCCTAAAAACTGACCGGGGTCTCCAGACTTTTTTTTGGCTTTTTCGTGGACTGTAGGTATTAAGAACAGACTCGATCTAAACTACGAAAAACTGTAAAATCTCACCGAGCAACCTCAAAATCTGATACCACTTGCTAGAGGCGAGGGTGTCCCGATCTTTCGATGAGATGATAGCTATCGTTTTTGGTGGAGTAGACTTTGACGATCCGACTGCGAACGTGCGAGGATGTCGCGCCTTAGCAATCGCTAAACCAACTCCGAGAGGTTATTGACCACGCCGGAGCACAATCAACCTGACCACGAGGGTCTATCTCCTACAAGCAAATGAAGAACAAGCAAGAAACTAAGATTTGCAATCTGGATATTGCGAACATAAGATGAAAGCTTTCTTGACCAAGGTGGGGTTCTGTGATGTCTTGGTCTGGTCGTTGAACACAAACGAAGTACGCGAAGTTGCAGCTATGGCGAACTTTTAATCTAAACAAAACCCAAAGTCTAAATGGTGCCCTAAGGGCTGTATATATGGAGGAAGAGGGGGGGGGGATTTCGTGGCCCTTGAAGGAGGGGTCCGAAACCAACCCTATCTCTTGTTTCCCCACACATACGGACTCTAAAAACAGCCTATACTCAAGTATTTCGAAATTACATGGGCCTGGCCCAAAAATAAGGTGGCGTAGCACCTAAAATAAGCTATGGATGAAATTTATGAAGGGGCATCTTGTATATTTCGTCCATGTCCTTGTAGGTCATCACGGAGGCTTCAAAGTGCTTAAATATGCACTAGAAACGCCATTCTGGATCCCTTCACGCACGCCTTCATCTCCATGCTTGATCCTGCTCCAGTGTTCATCCCTCTTGTCCATGCTAGGCCCTTCATTAGTAATCAATACAAATGTATCCAATTTAGGAAGCATCATATTCTCATGAACATTAGAATCATTACCAAGAAACGAAAGTACCTGATAATTTAATTGGCATGCGCGAGCTCTAGTAATTGGTCCAGTATATGTAGCAGTAGGAGCTGTGGGTGTAACAATGGTATTGATGTCCTCATCACATTGCTGCACCTCTCAATGAGCTTACAAAGAAGGATGTGCCTTTTGTTTGGGGTACCGCACAGGAAAAAGCCTTCACGGTATTGAAAGATAAGTTGACACATGCTCCTTTACTCCAACTTCCTGATTTTAATAAGACTTTTGAGCTTGAATGTGATGCTAGTGGAATTGGATTAGGAGGTGTGTTATTACAAGATGGCAAACCTGTTGCATACTTTTCTGAAAAATTGAGTGGGCATAGTCTGAACTATTCTACTTATGATAAAGAATTATATGCTCTTGTTCGGACCTTAGAAACATGGCAACATTATTTATGGCCCAAAGAATTTGTTATACATTCTGATCATGAATCTTTGAAACACATTAAAAGTCAAGCAAAACTGAACCGTAGACATGCTAAATGGGTTGAATTCATTGAGACTTTCCCTTATGTCATTAAGCACAAGATGGGTAAAGAAAATGTTATTGCTGATGCATTGTCTCGTCGTTATACTATGCTTTCACAACTTGACTTTAAAATATTTGGTTTGGAGACCATCAAAGATCAATATGTGCATGATCCTGAATTTAAAGATGTATTGCAGAATTGTAAAGAAGGGAGAACATGGAACAAGTTCGTCATTAACGATGGATTTGTGTTTCGTGCTAACAAGCTATGCATTCCAGCTAGCTCCGTTCGTCTTTTGTTGTTGCAGGAGGCGCATGGAGGAGGATTAATGGGACACTTTGGCGTAAAGAAGACGGAGGATGTACTTGCTACACATTTCTTTTGGCCAAAGATGAGACGGGATGTTGAGCGCTTTGTTGCTCGCTGCACTACATGTCAAAAAGCTAAGTCACGACTCAATCCTCATGGTTTATATATGCCTTTGCCTGTACCTAGTGTTCCATGGGAGGATATATCTATGGACTTTGTTTTGGGTTTACCTCGAACAAAGAAGAGGAGGGATAGCCTATTTGTTGTCGTGGATAGGTTCTCGAAAATGGCACACTTTATACCATGTCATAAAAGCGATGATGATGCTAATGTTGCTGATTTGTTCTTTCGTGAAATTATTCGCTTGCATGGTGTGCGAAATACTATTGTTTCAGATCATGATACCAAATTTTTTAGCCACTTTTGGAGATGTTTATGGGCTAAGTTGGGGACTAAACTGCTTTTTAGTACTACTTGTCACCCCCAAACTGATGGACAAATTGAAGTAGTCAATAGAACATTGTCTACTATGCTTAGGGCTGTTTTGAAGAATTACAAGAAAATGTGGGAGGAATGCTTGCCTCATATTGAATTTGCTTATAATTGTTCGTTGCATTCTACTACTAAGATGTGCCCTTTTTAAATTGTATATGGTTTCCTACCTCGTGCACCTATTGATTTGTTGCCTCTTTCATCTTCGGAGAAGGTTAATTTTGATGCTAAACAACGTGCTGAATTGATCTTAAAAATGCATGAGTTAACTAAGGAGAACATTGAGCGTATGAATGCTAAATATAAAATTGCTGGAGATAAGGGTAGAAAGCATGTTGTGTTTGCACCTGGAGATCTTGTTTGGTTACATTTGCGTAAGGATAGATTTCCTGATTTGCGTAAATCAAAGCTAATGACACGTGCTGATGGTCCTTTTAAGGTGTTAGAGAAAATAACTGATAATGCATATAAACTTGAGCTGCCTGCAGATTTTGGGGTTAGTCCCACTTTTAACATTGCAGATTTGAAGCCTTATTTGGGTGAGGAAGATGAGCTTCCGTTGAGGACGACTTCATTTCAAGAAGGGGAGGATGATGAGGACATCAATACCATTGTTACACCCACAGCCCCTGCTGCTATACATACTGGACCAATTACTAGAGCTCGCGCACGCCAATTAAATTATCAGGTACTTCCGTTTCTTGGTAATGATTCTAGTGTTCATGAGAATATGATGCTGCCTAAATTGGATACATTTGTTTTGCTTACAAATGAAGGGCTTAGCTTGGACAAGAAAGAGGAACCTTGGAGCAAGTTCAAGCATGGAGATGATGGCATGCGCAAGGGGAACAAGAACGGAGTTACAAGTGATGATTTTAGGACTTTGAAGACACCATAATGAGTGCAGGAAGCCTTGGCAAAATATACAAGATGCCACTTCATAAATTTCGTCCAGAGGCTATCATAGGTGCTGCGTCACCTTATTATTGGGCCAGGCCCATGTAATTTCAAAATACTTGAATATAGGCTGTTTTTAGAGTCCGTATGTGTGGGGAAACAAGAGATAGGGTTGGTTTCGGACCCCTCCTTCAAGGGCCTCGAAATCCCCCCCTCTTCCTCCATATATACAGCCCTTGGGGCACCGTTCAGACTTTGGGTTTTGTTTAGATTAAAAGTTCGCCATAGCTGCAACTTCGCGTACTTCGTTTGTGTTCAACGACCAGACCAAGACGTCAGAGAACCCCACCTTGATCAATAAAGCTTTCATCTTATATTCGCAATATCCAGATTGCAAATCTTAGTTTCTTGCTTGTTCTTCATTTGCTTGCAGGAAATAGACCCTCGTGGTCAGGTTGATCGTGCTCCGGCGTGGTCAATAACCTCTTGGAGTTGGTTTAGCGATTGCTAAGGCGCGACGTCCTCACACGTTCGTAGTCGGATCGTCAAAGTCTACTCCACCAAAAACGATAGCCACCATCTCATCGAAAGATGGGACACCTTTCGCCTCTATTAGAAATAGACCCTCGTGGTCAGGTTGATCGTGCTCCGGCGTGGTCAATAACCTCTCGGAGTTGGTTTAGCGATTGCTAACCCACGACGTCCTCGCACGTTCATAGTCAGATCGTCAGTCTACTCCACCAAAAACGATAGCCACCATCTCATCGAAAGATGGGACACCTTTGCCTCTATCAAGTGGTATCAGATTTCCAGGTTGCTCGGTGAGATTTTACAGTTTTTCGTAGTTTAGATCGAGTCTGTTCTTCATACCTACAGTCCAGGAAAAAGACAAAAAAAAATTAGGGTTAGTTCATCATATCCAAACCAATCTGAGCCATTGCATAATCTTTTCTGTATTTGTTTTGTTGAATTTACGGTTGCATCATCGTGTCAAGTTGCTGGTCTTAGCGTCTAGTTCTTTAGAGTTTCGAGTTCTGTTCACAAGTTGTCACGCCGCCGCCGCACCATCATCATCGCCCCTGCCATATACCACCACCGCTTATCTGCTATTTTTCTGAGTCCATATACCACCACCGCTCCGAGTCCATATACCACCACCAATCTGATTCCATATACCACCAATCCGAGTCCACATATACTACCGTCATATACCATCACCAGTCCTAGTTCCACCAGATTCATCTCCGCCACCAGTCCTAGTCCGAATCCAGTATTTATTCCTTTATTTTTGAGTTCCAGATCACGCGATACTACGAGTCGTGAATAAGTCGGTTTCCCCAACTTTCGTGCCACCCGCAGAAGAAAAATAGTTTCAGTTTAAAAAAAAAACTAAGTTTGGAAAATTCTGGCTAGGCAGTTTTTAGACCATTTGTAGACTTTTCCGAAAAAAATTGTTGTGGAGCAAAAAAAAATTCAGAGTGTGCTCCTCCCTTGTTTACGTGCAGCGCTGTGACTTTGTTAGTGTTCTAGGCTCGCGTCTCTAGCACGGTCTAGCCTAGGACCAGAACAGTACCGTCGTTGAGTGTTTATTCAACATTGCATCTCTGAATTGATTATTGCTGACCCTTTTTGCCACCATATCATAAGCCTTCCCAGCTCCACATACATCTACATCGTGCGTTTGAAACCACCTGGCAATCACTCTGTCCAAGCTTTGAGAGTTTTGACTACAAAGGTTGCCGATCACCACTTGCTGCTGGGTAAGAACTGGTAAGAATTTGAGATTTGCTTAACGGATTTGTGACACCACACCACCACCACTTTCTAGTAGTCTGTAGGATCATATTCTTGTGTGTTTCTATTGCTGCTAACCATGGCAGGATCACAAGCCGACGAGATTGACTGGGAGAACATGACGAACAAGGAGTTGCATGATAAATTTCAGCAAATGATGAGTGGCCAGTTGGGAGATGTGCTAAACAGATTTGAAGAGGCCATGGAGAAGATAGATGGCATGGAGAAGTCGTTCGAGACAAAGCTGGATAACAAGTTTAATGAATTGCTCACGCGTCTTCCCCAACCACCACCGGCTGCACCTGTCGCACCTCTGCAACGACAACAACAACGCCCCCTTCCAAATCAGTTCGGATGAGCGAAGCGTGTTACTCTTGAGGATGGCCAAACTTCTGGTGCTGCTGTACCTACTGTTGATGCTTCTTTGGCTCCTGCTCCTGCTGCTGCTGGTGCCGAGGAGGAGGACGATTACGCGGGCGATTATGAGGATGAGGTTGATCAAAATGATAACTACGTGCAACCACCAACACCAGGTCGTCCACATCCAAATAATCGCAATGGTAGGCCTGCACCACCACCTCAGGTACGAGATCATGACCATCTTCCTAAATTAAAATAGAATATTCCACCATTCGACGGTAGATATGTTCCTGATATATATCTTACTTGGGAGTTAGAAACTGAACAACGTTTTACATGTTTACAATATCCCGAGGAAGGACGTGTTGCTGCTGCTGTTTGTGCTTTCACTAGTTTTGCATGTGTTTGGTGGTCTGAACATTGTAGATTATATCCTATTCCAGCTACTTGGGCTGCTTTGAAAACTGCTATGCGTACTCGTTGGGTTCCACCATATTATCAACATGAATTACTTCAAAAATTGCAGCGTTTAAGACAAGGAAAAAATTATGTAGAAGAATATTATCAGGAATTACAAACTGGCATGATTAGATGTGGTATTGTTGAGGAGAATGAAGCTATGCTTGCACATTTTATGGGTGGTTTAAATAAAGAGATTCAGACCATTTTAGAGTATAAGGAGTATAACAATATCACTCATTTATTCCATCTTGCTTGCAAAGCTGAACGTGAAGTGCAGGATCGACAGGCATTGGCGCGGACTAACTTTTCTGCAGGTCGAACTTCATCATGGACACCGCGTGCATCCTCTACTTCGACACGTTCTGCTGCACCGGCACCTCCGTCAGCTGCCACCTCTAGCCGTGATACAAGAAAGCAGGCACAACCACCACTATCTGCAAAGAGCACACCTTCCGGGCCTGCACAGAGCTCTTCTTCATCCATGGCATCAACAGGGTAAACACATGATATTATTTGTCGCCGTTGCAAGGGTGGAGGTCATTATGCTAGAGAATGCCCATCTAAGCGTGTGATGATTGCTACTGAGGATGGTGGGTACGAGTCCGCAAGTGACTATGATGAGGAGACTTTGGCTCTAATTACACGTGAAGAACATGGTGGAGATGATTCTGAACATGAGACACAATACATGGCTCCTGAAGACGCTGACATGTATGAATGTTTAGTTGCTCAACGTGTTTTGAGTGTGCAGGTCACACAAGCTGAGAAAAATCAGAGGCATAATTTGTTCCACACAAAGGGAGTTGTGAGGGAACGTTCTGTTCGCGTCATCATAGATGGAGGGAGCTGCAATAACTTGGCTAGCATGGAGATGGTGGAGAAACTATCTCTCACCACAAGACCACATCCACATCCTTACTACATCCAATGGTTCAACAATAGCGGCAAGGTTAAGGTAACACGTACTATTCGTGTGCATTTTAGTATCGCTACATATGCTGATTATGTTGATTGTGATGTGGTACCCATGCAAGCATGTTCCTTATTACTTGGTAGACCATGGCAATTCGATAAAAATTCTGTACACCATGGTAGAAACAATCAGTATACTCTTGTTCATAAGGATAAACATATTACTTTGCTTCCTATGACTCCTAATTCTATTTTCAAAGATGATATTAATCAAGCTAATAAAGCAAAACAGGAGCAAAATAAGAGTGAAAATCAGATTGTGGCAAAAGAATTTGAGCAACAAATGAAGCCTAATAACAAACCATCATCTCATGTTGCTTTTGAAATTAAATTGAAAAGTGGATGTTTACTTGCGACCAAATCTGATATTGATGATCTAGATTTCAGCAAATCTGTTTGCTATGCTTTTGTGTACAAAGAGGCATTATTTTCATTCGAGGATGTGCCTTCCTCTTTGCCTCCTGCTGTCACTAACATTTTGCAGGAGTTCGCTGATGTCTTTCCACAAGACGTGCCACCGGGATTGCCACCTATTCGAGGGATTGAGCATCAGATTGACTTAATTCCCGATGCTTTGCTGCCAAACCGTGCGCCATACCGTACCAATCCAGAGGAGACGAAGGAGATTATGCGTCAAGTACAGGAGCTACTCGACAAAGGTTATATACGTGAATCTCTTAGTCCTTGTGCTGTTCCAATTATACTAGTGCCAAAAAAGGATGGTACGTCGCGTATGTGTGTTGATTGTAGAGGCATTAATAATATAACTAGTCATTATCGTCATCCTATTCCTAGGCTAGATGATATGCTTGATGAATTAAGTGGCTCTACAATATTCTCCAAAGTTGATTTGCGTAGTGGATACCATCAAATTCGTATTAAATTGGGAGATGAATGGAAAACGGCATTTAAAACTAAGTTTGGTTTATATGAGTGGTTAGTCATGCCTTTTGGGTTAACTAATGCACCTAGTACTTTCATCAGATTAATGAACGAAGTTTTACGTGCTTTCATTGGACGATTTGTGGTTGTCTATTTTGATGATATACTGATTTATAGCAAATCTTTGGAAGAACATTTGGAACATTTACGTGCTGTTTTTATTGCTCTATGTGATGCACGTTTGTTTGGTAACCTTGGGAAGTGCACCTTTTGCACCGACCGAGTATCTTTTCTTGGCTATGTTGTTACTCCACAGGGAATTGAAGTTGATAAAGCCAAGATTGAAGCTATTGAGAGTTGGCCGCAGCCCAAAACGGTCACATAAGTGCGGAGTTTCCTTGGCCTCGCTGGTTTCTATAGGCATTTTGTGAGAGATTCCAGCACCATTGCTGCACCTCTTAACGAGCTTACAAAGAAGGATGTGCCTTTTGTTTGGGGTACCGCACAGGAAAAAGCCTTCACGGTGTTGAAAGATAAGTTGACACATGCTCCTTTACTCCAACTTCCAGATTTTCATAAGACTTTTGAGCTTGAATGTTATGCTAGTGGAATTAGATTAGGAGGTGTGTTATTAGAAGATGGCAAACCTGTTGGATACTTTTCTGAAAAATTGAGTGGGCCTAGTCTGAATTATTCTACTTATGATAAAGAATTATATGCTCTTGTTCGGACTTTAGAGACATGGCAACATTATTTATGGCCCAAAGAATTTGGTATACATTCTGATCATGAATCTTTGAAACATATTAAAAGTCAAGCTAAACTGAATCGTAGACATGCTAAATGGGTTGAATTCATTGAGACTTTCCCTTATGTCATTAAATACAAGAAGGGTAAAGAAAATGTTATTGCTGATGCATTGTCTCGTCGCTATACTATGCTTTCACAACTTGACCTCAAAATATTTGGCTTGGAGACCATCAAAGATCAATATGTGCATGATGCTAATTTTAAAGATGTAATGCAGAATTGTAAAGAAGGAAGAACATGGAACAAGTTTGTTGTTAATGATGGATTTGTGTTCCGTGCTAACAAGCTATGCATTCCAGCTAGCTCCGTTCGTCTTTTGTTGTTGCAGGAGCTAAGTCACGACTCAATCCTCATGATTTATATATGCCTTTGCCTGTACCTAGTGTTCCTTGGGAGGATATATCTATGGACTTTGTTTTAGGTTTACCTCGAACAAAGAAGGGGAGGGATAGCATATTTGTTGTCGTGGATAGATTCTCGAAAATGGCACACTTTATACCATGTCATAAAAGCGATGATGCTATTAATGTTGCTGATTTGTTCTTTCGTGAAATTATTCGCTTGCATGGTGTGCCAAATACTATTTGTTTCAGATCGTGATACTAAATTTCTTAGCCACTTTTGGAGATGTTTATGGGCTAAGTTGGGGGCTAAACTGCTTTTTATTACTACTTGTCACCCCCAAACTGATGGACAAACTGAAGTAGTCAATAGAACATTGTCTACTATGCTTAGGGCTGTTTTGAAGAATAACAAGAAACTGTGGGAAGAATGCTTGCCTCATATAGAATTTGCTTATAATCGTTCGCTGCATTCTACGACTAAGATGTGCCCTTTTGAAATTGTGTATGGTTTCCTACCTCGTGCACCTATTGATTTGTTGCCTCTTCCATCTTCGGAGAATGTTAATTTTGATGCTAAGCAACGTGCTGAATTGGTCCTAAAAATGCATGAGTTAACTAAGGAGAACATTGAGTATATGAATGCTAAATATAAACTTGCTGGAGATAAGGGTAGAAAACATGTTGTGTTTGCACCTCGAGATCTTGTTTGGTTACATTTGCGTCAGGATAGATTTCCTAATTTGCGAAAATCAAAGCTAATGCCGCATGCTGATGGTCCTTTTAAGGTGTTAAAGAAAATAAATGATACTGCATATAAACTTGAGCTGCCTGCAGATTTTAGGGTTAGTCCCACTTTAAACATTGTAGATTTGAAGCCTTATTTGGGTGAGGAAGATGAGCTTCCGTCAAGGACGACTTCATTTCAAGAAGGGGAGGATGATGAGGACATCAATATCGTTGTTACACACACAACCCCTGTTGCTATACATACGGGACCAATTACTAGAGCTCGCGCACGCCAATTGAATTACCAGGTACTTTCGTTTCTTGGTAATGATTCTAATTGTCATGAGAATATGATGCTGCCTAAATTGGATACATTTGTTTTGCTTACAAATGAAGGGCCTAGCTTGGACAAGAAAGATGAACCTTGGAGCAAGTTCAAGCATGGAGATGATAGCATGCGCAAGGGGAACAAGAACGGAGTTACAAGTGATGATTTCAGGACTTTGAAGACACCATAATGAGTGCATGAAGCCTTGGACGAAATATACAAGATGCCACTTGATGAGGACATCAATACCATTGTTACACCCACAGCCCCTACTGCTACATATACTGGACCAATTACTAGAGCTCGCGCACGCCAATTAAATTATCAGGTACTTTCGTTTCTTGGTAATGATTCTAATGTTCATGAGAATATGATGCTGCCTAAATTGGATACATTTGTATTGATTACTAATGAAGGGCCTAGCTGGAACAAGAGGGATGAACACTGGAGCAGGATCAAGCATGGAGATGAAGGCGTGCGTGAAGGGATCCAAAATGGCGTTTCTAGTGCATATTTAAGCACTTTGAAGCCTCTGTGATGGCCTACAAGGACATGGACGAAATATACAAGATACCCTTCATAAATTTCGTCCATAGCTTATTTTAGGTGCTGCGCCACCTTATTTTTTGCCAGGCCCATGTAATTTCGAAATACTTAAGTATAGGCTGTTTTTAGAGTCCGTACGTGTGGGGAAACAAAGTTAGTGTTGGTTTCGGACCCCTCCTACTAGGGGCCACGAAATTCACCCCTACTCCTCCATAAATACAGCCCTTAGGGCGTCGTTTAGACTTTGGGTTTTGTTTAGATTAAAAGTTCGCCATAGCTGCAACTTCGCGTACTTCGTTTGTGTTCAACGACCAGACAAAGGTGTCAGAGAACCTGATGAGGACATCAATACCGTTATTACACCCACAGCTCCTACTGCTACATATACTGGACCAATTACTAGAGCTCGCGCACGCCAATTAAACTATCAGGTACTTTCGTGATGAGGACATCAATACCATTGTTACACCCACAGCCCCTGCTGCTATACATACTGGACCAATTACTAGAGCTCGCGCACGCCAATTAAATTATCAGGTACTTTCGTTTCTTGGTAATGATTCTAATGTTCATGAGAATATGATGCTGCCTAAATTGGATACATTTGTTTTGCTTACAAATGAAGGGCCTAGCTTGGACAAGAAAGAGGAACCTTGGAGCAAGTTCAAGCATGGAGATGATGGCATGCGCAAGGGGAACAAGAACGGAGTTACAAGTGATGATTTCAGGACTTTGAAGCCACCATAATGTGTGCAGGAAGCCTTGGATGAAATATACAAGATGCCACTTCATAAATTTCGTCCAGAGGCTATTATAGGTGTTGCGTCACCTTATTATTGGGCCAGGCCCATGTAATTTCGAAATACTTGAGTATAGGCTGTTTTTAGAGTCCGTATGTGTGGGGAAACAAGAGATAGGGTTGGTTTCGGACCCCTCCTTCAAGGGCCACGAAATCCCCTCCTCTTCCTCCATATATACAGCCTTTAGGGCACCGTTTAGACTTTGGGTTTTGTTTAGATTAAAAGTTCGCCATAGCTGCAACTTCGCGTACTTCGTTTGTGTTCAACGACCAGACCAAGACGTCACAGAACCCCACCTTGATCAATAAAGCTTTCAACTTATATTCGCGATATCCAGATTGCAAATCTTAGTTTCTTGCTTGTTCTTCGTTTTGCTTGCAGAAGATAGACCCTCGTGGTCAGGTTGATTGTGCTCCGGCGTGGTCAATAACCTCTCGGAGTTGGTTTAGCGATTGCTAAGGCGCGACATCCTCGCCCGTTCGTAGTCGGATCGTCAAAGTCTACTCCACCAAAAACGATAGCTGTCATCTCATCGAAAGATCGGGACACCCTCGCCTCTATCATTTCGTTTCTTGGTAATGATTCTAATGTTCATGAGAATATGATGCTTCCTAAATTGGATACATTTGTATTGATTACTAATGAAGGGCCTAGCATGGACAAGAGGGATGAACACTGGAGCAGGATCAAGCATGGAGATGAAGGCGTGCGTCAAGGGATCCAGAATGGCGTTTCTAGTGCATATTTAAGCATTTTGAAGCCTCGGTGATGACCTACAAGGACATGCACGAAATATACAAGATGCCCCTTCATAAATTTTGTCCATAGCTTATTTTAGGTGCTACGCCACCTTATTTTTGGGCCAGGCCCATGTAATTTTGAAATACTTGAGTATAGGCTGTTTTTAGAGTCCGTATGTGTGGGGAAACAAGAGATAGGGTTGGTTTCGGACCCCTCCTTCAAGGGCCACGAAATCCCCCCCCCCCCTCTTCCTCCATATATACAGCCCTTAGGGCGCCGTTTAGACTTTGGGTTTTGTTTAGATTAAAAGTTCGCCATAGCTGCAACTTCGCGTACTTCGTTTGTGTCCAACGACCAGACCAAGACGTCACAGAACCCCACCTTGATCAATAAAGCTTTCATTTTATATTCGCAATATCCAGATTGCAAATCTTAGTTTCTTGCTTGTTCTTCATTTGCTTGCAGGAGATAGACCCTCGTGGTCAGGTTGATTGTGCTCCGGTGTGGTCAATAACCTCTCGGAGTTGGTTTAGCGATTGCTAAGGCGCGACGTCCTCGCACGTTCGTAGTCGGATCGTCAAAGTCTACCCCACCAAAAACGATAGCTATCATCTCATCGAAAGATCGGGACACCCTCGCTTCTATCAAGTGGTATCAGATTTTCAGGTTGTTCGGTGAGATTTTACAGTTTTTCGTAGTTTAGATCGAATCTGTTCTTCATACCGTCCACGAAAAAGCCAAAAAAAAAATAGGGTTAGTTCATCATATCCGAACCAATCTGAGCCTTTGCATAATCTTTTTAGGGTTTTGGCTTTGTTGAATTTGCGGTTGCATCGTCATGTCTAGTTGCTGGTCTTAGCGTCTAGTCCTTTAGAGTTTCGAGTTCTGGTCATAAGTTGTCACGCCGCCGCCGCACCATCATCATCGCCCCTGCCATCTACCACCACCGCTTATCCGCCACCGCTCTGAATCCATATACCATCACCGATCTGTATCCATATACCACCACCGATCCGTATCCATATACCACCACCGCTACCATATACCACCAACATATATCCACCACCAATCCGAGTTCTTTTCATATTAGGTTTGTTTTCGAGATCCATCTAGTTTCCGATTCGTGTTTCCTTACCTGAGTAGGTTTCGGAAAAAAAAAGTCTGGAGACCCCCGGGCAATTTTTAGGCCAAAATTTTGGCTGTCAAAAATATTTTTCCCTATCCTATTTTTAGGTCCCAGGGAGCGTTTTGAGACACTTGCCATCATAGTGATTTTTTGTCGCACTTTTTCATCGTCGCTGCCCTGATTTCCGAAAAAAAAATTGTCAAAATTTTTTTTGGTGCCAATCCTGTTAGTTTGACTTGGGAAGAGTTTTGAGACACTCGCCATTACAGTGATTTTTTGCAAAAAAAAACGCAAAAAAAAAATGAATTTTTTTTTAGAGTGTGCTCTTCCCTTGTTTACGTGCCGCGCCGTGATTTTGTTAGTGTTCTAGGCTCGCGTCTCTAGTACGGTCTAGCCTAGGACCAGCACAGTACCGTCGTTCAGCATTTATTCAACTTTGCATCTCTGAATTGATTATTGCTGACATTTTTGCTACCATATCATAAGCCTTCCCAGCTCCACATACATCTACATCGTGCGTTTGACACCACCTGGCAATCGCTCTGTCCAATCTTTGAGAGTTTTGACTACAACGGTTGCCGATCACCACCTGCTGCTGGGTAAGAACTGGTAAGCATTAGAGATTCGCTTGACGGTTTTGTGATACACCACCACCACCACTTCCTAGTAGTCTGTAGGATCATATTCTTGTGTGTTTCTATTGCTGCTAACCATGGCAGGATCACAAGCCGATGAGACTGATTGGGAAAACATGACAAACAAACAGCTACATGATAAATTTCAGCAAATGATGAGTGGACAGGTGCAAGATGTGCTAAACAGATTTGAAGAGGCCATGGAGAAGATAGATGGAATTGAGAAGACGTTCGAAACAAAGCTCGATAACAAGTTTAATGAATTGCTCGCACGTCTTCCACAACCACCACTGGCTGCACCTGTCGCACCTCTACAACAACAACAACGTCGCCTTCCAAATCAAGTGGGACGAGCATAGCGCGTTCCCCTTGAGCCTGGTCAAACTTCTGGTGCCGCTGCACCTACTGTTGATGCTTCTATTGCTCCTGCTGCCGCTGAGGAGGACGATTATGCGGGCGATTACGAGGATGAGGTTGATCAAAATCAGAACTACGTACCAGCACCAGGTCGTCCACATGCCAATAATCGCAATGGTAGGGCTGCATTACCAGCTCAGGTACGAGATCATGACCATCTTCCTAAACTGAAATTGAATATTCCACCATTTGAGGGTAGATATGTTCCTGATATATATCTTACTTGGGAGTTAGAAACTGAACAACGTTTTACATGTTTACAATATCCCGAGGAGAGACGTGTTGCTGCTTCTGTTTGTTCTTTTACTAGTTTTGCATGTGTATGGTGGTCTGAACATTGTAGATTATATCCTATTCCAGCTACGTGGGCTGCTTTGAAAACTGCTATGCGTACTCGTTGGGTTCCACCATATTATCAATGTGAATTACTTCAAAAATTGCAGCGCTTAAGACAAGGAAAACATTCTGTAGAAGAATATTATCAGGAATTACAAACTGGCATGATTAGATGTGGTATTGTTGAGGAGAATGAAGCTATGCTTGCACGTTTCATGGGTGGATTAAATAGAGAGATTCAGACCATTCTAGAGTATAAGGAGTATAATAATATCACTCGTTTATTCCATCTTGCTTGTAAAGCTGAACGTGAAGTGCAGGATCGACAGGCATTGGCGCGAACTAATTTTTCTGCAGGTCGATCTTCATCATGGACACCGCGTGCCTCCTCTACTCCCACACGTCCTACTGCAGCACCACTGACTTTAGCCACCAACTCCAACCGAGATACAAAAAATCAGGCACCACCAAAACCATCTGCCAAGAGTACATCTTCTGGGCCTGCCCAGAGCTCTTCTTCATCTATGGCATCAACAGGGCACACACATGATATTATTTGTCGTCGTTGTAAGGGAAGAGGTCATTATGCCAGAGAATGCCAATCTCCGTGTGTTATGATTGCTACTGAGGATGGTGGGTATGAGTCCGCTAGTGACTATGATGAGGAGACTTTGGCTCTTATTACAAGTGAAGAACACGGTGGAGATGATTCTGATCATGAGACGCAATACATGGCTCCTGAAGACGCTGACAGGCATGAATGTTTAGTTGCTCAACGTGTTTTGAGTGTGCAGGTCACACAAGCTGAGCAAAATCAGAGGCATAATTTGTTCCATACAAAGGGAGTTGTGAAGGAACGTTCTGTTCGCGTCATCATAGATGGCGGGAGCTGCAACAACTTGGCTAGCATGGAGATGGTGGAGAAGCTATCTCTCACCACAAGACCACATCCACATCCTTACTATATCCAATGGTTCAACAACAGCGGCAAGGTTAAGGTAACACGTACTGTTCGTGTGCATTTTAGTATCTCTACATATGCTGATTATGTTGATTGTGATGTGGTACCCATGCAAGCATGTTCCTTATTACTTGGTAGACCATGGCAATTTGATAAAAATTCTGTACACCATGGTAGAAACAACAGTATACTCTTGTTCATAGGGATAAACATATTACTTTGCTTCCTATGACTCCCGATTCTATTTTGAAAGATGATATTAATAGAGCTAGTAAAGCAAAACAGGAGAAAAATAAGAGTGAAAATCAGATTGTGGCAAAAGAATTTGAGCAACAAATGAAGCCTAATAATAAAACATCTAGTGTTGCTTCTGAAATTAAATTGAAAAATGCGTGTTTACTTGCCACCAAATCTGATATTGATGAGCTAGATTTAAGCAAATCTGTTTGCTATGCTTTTGTGTGCAAAGAGGCATTATTTTCATTCGAGGATGTGCCTTCCTCTTTGCCTCCTGCTGTCACTAACATTTTGAAGGAGTTCGCTGACGTCTTTCCACAAGATGTGCCACCGGGATTACCACCTATTCGCGGGATTGAGCATCAGATTGACTTAACTCCCGGTGCTTCCTTGCCAAACCATGCGCCATACCGTACCAATCCAGAGGAGACGAAGGAGATTATGCGTCAAGTCCAGGAGTTGCTCGACAAAGGTTATATACGCGAATCTCTTAGTCCTTGTGCTGTTCCTATTATACTAGTGCCAAAAAAGGATGGTACGTCGCGTATGTGTACTGATTGTAGAGGCATTAATAATATTACTATTCATTATCGTCATCCTATTCCTAGGCTAGATGATATGCTTGATGAATTGAGTGGCTCTACAATATTCTCCAAAGTTGATTTGCGTAGTGGATACCATCAAATTCGTATGAAATTGGGAGATGAATGGAAAACAGCATTTAAAACTAAGTTCGGTTTATATGAGTGGTTAGTCATGCCTTTTGGGTTAACTAATGCACCTAGTACTTTCATGAGATTAATGAACGAAGTTTTACGTGCTTTCATTGGACGATTTGTGGTAGTTTACTTTGATGATATATTTATTTATAGCAGATCTTTGGAGGAACATTTGGAACATTTACGTGCTGTTTTTATTGCTCTACGTGATGCACGTTTGTTTGGTAACCTTGGGAAGTGCACCTTTTGCACCGACCGAGTATCTTTTCTTGGCTATGTTGTTACTCCACAGGGAATTGAAGTTGATAAAGCCAAGATTGAAGCTATTGAGAGTTGGCCGCAGCCCAAAACGGTCACACAAGTGAGGAGTTTCCTTGGCCTCGTTGGTTTCTATAGGCGTTTTGTGAGAGATTTCAGTACCGTTGCTGCACCTCTCAACGAGCTTGCAAAGAAGGATGTGCCTTTTGTTTGGGGTACTGCACAGGAAGAAGCCTTCACGGTGTTGAAAGATAAGTTAACACATGCTCCTTTACTCCAACTTCCTGATTTTAATAAGACTTTTGAGCTTGAATGTGATGCTAGTGGAATTGGATTAGGAGGTGTGTTACTACAAGATGGCAAACCTGTTGCATACTTTTCTGAAAAATTGAGTGAGCCTAGTCTAAATTACTCTACTTATGATAAGGAATTAGATGCTCTTGTTCGGACTTTGGAAACATGGCAACATTATTTATGGCCCAAAGAATTTGTTATTCATTCTGACCATGAATCTTTGAAACATATTAAAAGTCAAGCCAAACTAAACCGTAGACATGCTAAATGGGTTGAATTCATTGAGACTTTCCCTTATGTCATTAAACACAAGAAGGGTAAAGAAAATGTTATTGCTGATGCATTGTCTCGTCGTTATACTATGCTTTCACAACTTGACTTTAAAATATTTGGTTTGGAGACCATCAAAGATCAATATGTGCATGATGCTGAATTTAAAGATGTATTGCAGAATTGTAAAGTAGGGAGAACATGGAACAAGTTCGTCGTTAACGATGGATTTGTTTTTCGTGCTAACAAGCTATGCATTCCAGCTAGCCCTTTTCGTCTTTTGTTGTTGCAGGAGGCGCATGGAGGAGGATAAATGGGACACTTTGGCGTAAAGAAGACGGAGGATGTACTTGCTACACATTTCTTTTTGCCAAAGATGAGACAGGATGTTGAGCGCTTTGTTGCTCGCTGCACTACATGTCAAAAAGCTAAGTCACGACTCAATCCTCATGGTTTATATATGCCTTTGCCTGTACCTAGTGTTCCATGGGAGTATATATCTATGGACTTTGTTTTGGGTTGACCTCGAACAAAGAAGGGGAGGGATAGCATATTTGTTGTCGTGGATAGGTTCTCGAAAATGGCACACTTCATACCATGTCATAAGACCGATGATGCTGCTAATGTTGCTGATTTGTTCTTTCGTGAAATTTTTCGCTTGCATGGTGTGCCAAATACTATTGTTTCAGATCATGATACTAAATTTCTTAGCCACTTTTGCAGATGTTTATGGGCTAAGTTGGGGACTAAACTGCTTTTTAGTACTACTTGTCACCCCCAAACTGATGGACAAACTGAAGTAGTCAATAGAACATTGTCTACTATGCTTAGGGCTGTTTTGAAGAGTAATAAGAAAATGTGGGAAGAATGCCTGCCTCATATTGAATTTGCTTATAATCAAGGTCGATCTTGATAGAGGCGAGGGTGTCCCGATCTTTCGATGAGATGATAGCTATCGTTTTTGGTGGAGTAGACTTTGACGATCCGACTACGAACGTGCGAGGACGTCGCGCCGTAGCAATCGCTAAACCAACTCCGAGAGGTTATTGACCACGCCGGAGCACAATCAACCTGACCACGAGGGTCTATCTCCTGCAAGCAAACGAAGAACAAGCAAGAAACTAAGATTTGCAATCTGGATATTGCGAATATAAGATGAAAGCTTTATTGATCAAGGTGGGGTTCTGTGACGTCTTGGTCTGGTCGTTGAACACAAACGAAGTACGCGAAGTTGCAGCTATGGCGAACTTTTAATCTAAACAAAACCCAAAGTCTAAACGGTGCCCTAAGGGCTGTATATATGGAGGAAGAGGAGGAGATTTCGTGGCCCTTGAAGGAGGGGTCCGAAACCAACCCTATCTCTTGTTTCCCCACACATACAGACTCTAAAACCAGGCTATACTCAAGTATTTCGAAATTACATGGGCCTGGCCCAATAATAAGGTGACGCAGCACCTATAATAGCCTCTGGACGAAATTGATGAAGTGGCATCTTGTATATTTCGTCCAAGGCTTCCTGCACTCATTGTGGTGGCTTCAAAGTCCTGAAATCATCACTTGTAACTCCGTTCTTGTTCCCCTTGCGCATGCCATCATCTCCATGCTTGAACTTGCTCCAAGGTTCCTCTTTCTTGTCCAAGCTAGGCCCTTCATTTGTAAGCAAAACAAATGTATCCAATTTAGGCAGCATCATATTCTCATGAACATTAGAATCATTACCAAGAAACGAAAGTACCTGATAATTTAATTGGCGTGCGCGAGCTCTAGTAATTGGTCCAGTATGTATAGCAGCAGGGGCTGTGGGTGTAACAATGGTATTGATGTCCTCATCCTCCTCCCCTTCTTGAAATGAAGTCGTCCTCGACGGAAGCTCATCTTCCTCACCCAAATAAGGCTTCAAATCTGCAATGTTAAAAGTGGGACTAACCCCAAAATCTGCAGGCAGCTCAAGTTTATATGCATTATCATTTATTTTCTCTAACACCTTAAAAGGACCATCAGCACGTGGCATTAGCTTTGATTTGCGCAAATTAGGAAATCTATCATTACGCAAATGTAACCGAACAAGATCTCCAGGTGCAAACACAACATGTTTTCTACCCTTATCTCCAGCAAGTTTATATTTAGCATTCATACGCTCAATGTTCTCCTTAGTTAACTCATGCATTTTTAAGATCAATTCAGCACGTTGTTTAGCATCAAAATTAACCTTCTCCGAAGATGGAAGAGGCAACAAATCAATAGGTGCACGAGGTAGGAAATCATATACAATTTCAAAAGGGCACATCTTAGTAGTAGAATGCAACGAACGATTATAAGCAAATTCAATATGAGGCAAGCATTCTTCCCACATTTTCTTGTTATTCTTCAAAACAGCCCTAAGCATAGTAGACAAAGTTCTATTGACTACTTCAGTTTGTCCATCAGTTTGGGGGTGACAAGTAGTACTAAAAAGCAGTTTAGTCCCCAACTTAGCCCATAAACATCTCCAAAAGTGGCTAAGAAATTTGGTATCACGATCTGAAACAATAGTATTTGGCACACCATGCAAGCGAATAATTTCACGAAAGAACAAATCAGCAACATTAGCAGCATCATCGCGTTTATGACATGGTATAAAGTGTGCCATTTTCGAGAACCTATCCACGACAACAAATATGCTATCCCTCCCCTTCTTTGTTCGAGGTAAACCCAAAACAAAGTCCTTAGATATATCCTCCCATGGAACACTAGGTACAGGCAAAGGCATATATAAACCATGAGGATTGAGTCGTGACTTAGCTTTTTGACATGTAGTGCAGCGAGCAACAAAGCGCTCAACATCCCGTCTCATCTTTGGCCAAAAGAAATGTGTAGCAAGTACATCCTCCGTCTTCTTTACGCCAAAGTGTCCCATTAATCCTCCTCCATGCGCCTCCTACAACAACAAAAGACGAACGGAGCTAGCTGGAATGCATAGCTTGTTAGCACGAAACACAAATCCATAGTTAACGACGAACTTGTTCCATGTTCTCCCTTCTTTACAATTCTGCAATACATCTTTAAATTCAGCATCATGCACATATTGATCTTTGATGGTCTCCAAACCAAGTATTTTAAAGTCAAGTTGTGAAAGCATAGTATAACGACGAGACAATGCATCAGCAATAACATTTTCTTTACCCTTCTTGTGTTTAATGACATAAGGGAAAGTCTCAATGAATTCAACCCATTTAGCATGTCTACGGTTTAGTTTGGCTTGACTTTTAATATGTTTCAAAGATTCATGGTCAGAATGAATAACAAATTCTTTGGGCCATAAATAATGTTGCCATGTTTCCAAAGTCCGAACAAGAGCATATAATTCCTTATCATAAGTAGAGTAATTTAGACTAGGCCCACTCAATTTTTCAGAAAAGTATGCAACAGGTTTGCCATCTTGTAGTAACACACCTCCTAATCCAATTCCACTAGCATCACATTCAAGCTCAAAAGTCTTATTAAAATCAGGAAGTTGGAGTAAAGGAGCATGTGTTAACTTATCTTTCAACACCGTGAAGGCTTCTTCCTGTGCAGTACCCCAAACAAAAGGCACATCCTTCTTTGCAAGCTCGTTGAGAGGTGCAGCAATGGTACTGAAATCTCTCACAAAACGCCTATAGAAACCAGCAAGGCCAAGGAAACTCCTCACTTGTGTGACCGTTTTGGGCTGCGGCCAACTCTCAATAGCTTCAATCTTGGCTTTATCAACTTCAATTCCCTGTGGAGTAACAACATAGCCAAGAAAAGATACTCGGTCGGTGCAAAAGGTGCACTTCCCAAGGTTACCAAACAAACGTGCATCACGTAGAGCAATAAAAACTGCACATAAATGTTCCAAATGTTCCTCCAAAGATCTGCTATAAATCAATATATCATCAAAGTAAACTACCACAAATCGTCCAATGAAAGCACGTAAAACTTCGTTCATTAATCTCATGAAAGTACTAGGTGCATTAGTTAACCCAAAAGGCATGACTAACCACTCATATAAACCGAACTTAGTTTTAAATGCTGTTTTCCATTCATCTCCCAATTTCATACGAATTTGATGGTATCCACTACGCAAATCAACTTTGGAGAATATTGTAGAGCCACTCAATTCATCAAGCATATCATCTAGTCTAGGAATAGGATGACGATAACGAATAGTAATATTATTAATGCCTCTACAATCAACACACATACGCGATGTACCATCCTTTTTCGGCACTAGAATAATAGGAACAACACAAGGACTAAGGGATTCGCGTATATAACCTTTGTCGAGCAACTCCTGGACTTGACGCATAATCTCCTTCGTCCCCTCTGGATTGGTACGGTATGGTGCACGGTTGGGTAGCGATGCACCGGGAATTAAGTCAATCTGATGCTCAATCCCTCGAATAGGTGGTAATCCCGGAGGCACATCTTGTGGAAAGACGTCGGCGAACTCCTGCAAAATGTTAGTAACAGCAGGAGGCAAAGAGGAAGGCATGTCCTCGAATGAAAATAATGCCTCTTTGCACACAAAAGCATAGCAAACAGATTTGCTGAAATCTAGATCAGCAATATCAGATTTGGTGGCAAGTAAACATGCACTTTTCAATTTAATGTCAGAAGCAACACTAGATGGTTTATTATTAGGATTCATTTGTTGCTCAAATTCTTTTGCCACAATCTGATTTTCACTCTTATTTTGCTCCTGTTTTGCCTTACTAGCTCTATTAATATCATATTTCAAAATAGAATCAGGAGTCATAGGAAGCAAAGTAATATGTTTATCCTTATGAACAAGAGTATACTGATTGTTTCTACCATGGTGTACAGAATTTTTATCAAATTGCCATGGTCTACCAAGTAATAATGAACATGCTTGCATGGGTACCACATCACAATCAACATAATCAGCATATGTAGAGATACTAAAATGCACACGAACAGTACGTGTTACCTTAACCTTGCCGCTGTTGTTGAACCATTGGATATAGTAAGGATGTGGATGTGGTCTTGTGGTGAGAGATAGCTTCTCCACCATCTCCATGCTAGCCAAGTTGTTGCAGCTCCCTCCATCTATGATGACGCGAACAGAACGTTCCTTCACAACTCCCTTTGTATGGAACAAATTATGCCTCTGATTTTGCTCAGCTTGTGTGACCTGCACACTCAAAACACGTTGAGCAACTAAACATTCATACCTGTCAGCGTCTTCAGGAGCCATGTATTGTGTCTCATGATCAGAGTCATCTCCACCGTGTTCTTCACTTGTAATAAGAGCCAAAGTCTCCTCATCATAGTCACTAGCAGACTCATACCCACCATCCTCGGTAGCAATCATCACACACTGAGATTTGCATTCTCTCGCATAATAACCTGATAGAGGCGAGGGTGTCCCGATCTTTCGATGAGATGATAGCTATCGTTTTTGGTGGAGTAGACTTTAACGATCCGACTACGAACGTGCGAGGACGTCGCGCCTTAGCAATCGCTAAACCAACTCCGAGAGGTTATTGACCACGCCGGAGCACAATCAACCTGACCACGAGGGTCTATCTCCTGCAAGCAAACGAAGAACAAGCAAAAAACTTAGATTTGCAATCTAGATATTGCGAATATAAGATGAAAGCTTTATTGATCAAGGTGGGGTTCTGTGACGTCTTGGTCTGGTCGTTGAACACAAACGAAGTACGCGAAGTTGTAGCTATGGCGAACTTTTAATCTAAACAAAACCCAAAGTCTAAACGGTGCCCTAAGGGCTGTATATATGGAGGAAGAGGGGGGGATTTCGTGGCCCTTGAAGGATGGGTCCGAAACCAACCCTATCTCTTGTTTCCCCACACATACGGACTCTAAAAACAGCCTATACTCAAGTATTTCAAAATTACATGGGCCTGGCCCAATAATAAGGTGACGCAACACCTATGATAGCCTCTGGACGAAATTTATGAAGTGGCATCTTGTATATTTCGTCCAAGGCTTCATGCACTCATTATGGTGGCTTCAAAGTCCTGAAATCATCACTTGTAACTCCGTTCTTGTTCCCCTTGCGCATGCCATCATCTCCATGCTTGAACTTGCTCCAAGGTTCCTCTTTCTTGTCCAAGCTAGGCCCTTCATTTGTAAGCAAAACAAATGTATCCAATTTAGGCAGCATCATATTCTCATGAACATTAGAATCATTACCAAGAAACGAAAGTACCTGATAATTTAATTGGCGTGCGCGAGCTCTAGTAATTGGTCCAGTATGTATAGCAGCAGGGGCTGTGGGTGTAACAATGGTATTGATGTCCTCATCATCCTCCCCTTCTTGAAATGAAGTCGTCCTCGACGGAAGCTCATCTTCCTCACCCAAATAAGGCTTCAAATCTGCAATGTTAAAAGTGGCTCTAACCCCAAAATCTGCAGGCAGCTCAAGTTTATATGCATTATCATTTATTTTCTCTAACACCTTAAAAGGACCATCAGCACGTGGCATTAGCTTTGATTTGCGCAAATCAGGAAATCTATCCTTACGCAAATGTAACCAAACAAGATCTCCAGGTGCAAACACAACATGTTTTCTACCCTTATCTCCAGCAAGTTTATATTTAGCATTCATACGCTCAATGTTCTCCTTAGTTAACTCATGCATTTTTAAGATCAATTCAGCATGTTGTTTAGCATCAAAATTAACCTTCTCCGAAGATGGAAGAGGCAACAAATCAATGGGTGCATGAGGTAGGAAACCATACACAATTTCAAAGGGGCACATCTTAGTAGTAGAATGCAATTAACGATTATAAGCAAATTCAATATGAGGCAGGCATTCTTCCCACATTTTCTTATTATTCTTCAAAACAGCCCTAAGCATAGTAGACAAAGTTCTATTGACTACTTGAGTTTGTCCATCAGTTTGGGGGTGACAAGTAGTACTAAAAAGCAGTTTAGTCCCCAACTTAGCCCATAAACATCTCCAAAAGTGGCTAAGAAATTTAGTATCATGATCTGAAACAATAGTATTTGGCACACCATGCAAGCGAATAATTTCACGAAAGAACAAATCAGCAACATTAGCAGCATCATCGGTTTTATGACATGGTATAAAGTGTGCCATTTTCGAGAACCTATCCACGACAACAAATATGCTATCCCTCCCCTTCTTTGTTCGAGGTAAACCCAAAACAAAGTCCATAGATATATCCTCCCATGGAACACTAGGTACAGGCAAAGGCATATATAAACCATGAGGATTGAGTCGTGACTTAGCTTTTTGACATGTAGTGCAGCGAGCCACAAAGCGCTCAACATTCCGTCTCATCTTTGGCCAAAAGAAATGTGTAGCAAGTACATCCTCCATCTTCTTTACGCCAAAGTGTCCCATTAACCCTCCTCCATGCGCCTCCTGCAACAACAAAAGACGAACAGAGCTAGCTGGAATGCATAGCTTGTTCGCACGAAACACAGATCCATCGTTAACGACGAACTTGTTCCATGTTCTCCCTTCTTTACAATTCTGCAATACATCTTTAAATTCAGCCTCATGCACATATTGATCTTTGATGGCCTCCAAACCAAATATTTTAAAGTCAAGTTGTGAAAGCATAGTATAACGACGAGACAATGCATCAGCAATAACATTTTCTTTACCCTTCTTGTGTTTAATGACATAAGGGAAAGTCTCAATGAATTCAACCCATTTAGCATATCTACGGTTCAGTTTGGCTTGACTTTTAATATGTTTCAAAGATTCATGATCAGAATGAATAACAAATTCTTTGGGCCATAAATAATGTTGCCATGTTTCCAAAGTCCGAACAAGAGCATATAATTCCTTATCATAAGTAGAGTAATTCAGACTAGGCCCACCCAATTTTTCAGAAAAGTATGCAACAGGTTTGCCATCTTGTAATAACACACCTCCTAATCCAATTCCACTAGCATCACATTCAAGCTCAAAAGTCTTATTAAAATCAGGAAGTTGGAGTAAAGGAGCATGTGTTAACTTATCTTTCAACACCGTGAAGGCTTCTTCCTGTGCGGTACCCCAAACAAAAGGCACATCCTTCTTTGTAAGCTCGTTGAGAGGTGCAGCAATTGTACTGAAATCTCTCACAAAATGCCTATAGAAACCAGCGAGGCCAAGGAAACTCCTCACTTGTGTGACCGTTTTGGGCTGCGGCCAACTCTCAATAGCTTCAATCTTGGCTTTATCAACTTCAATTCCCTGTGGAGTAACAACATAGCCAAGAAAAGATACTCGGTCGGTGCAAAAGGTGCACTTCCCAAGGTTACCAAACAAACGTGCATCATGTAGAGCAATAAAAACAGCACGTAAATGTTCCAAATGTTCCTCCAAAGATCTGCTATAAATCAATATATCATCAAAGTAAACTACCTCAAATCATCCAATGAAAGCACGTAAAACTTCGTTCATTAATCTCATGAAAGTACTAGGTGCATTAGTTAACCCAAAAGGCATGACTAACTACTCATATAAACCGAACTTAGTTTTAAATGCTGTTTTCCATTCATCTCCCAATTTCATACGAATTTGATGGTATCCACTACGCAAATCAACTTTGGAGAATATTGTAGAGCCACTCAATTCATCAAGCATATCATCTAGTCTAGGAATAGGATGACTATAACGAATAGTAATATTATTAATGCCTCTACAATCAACACACATACGCGACGTACCATCCTTTTTTGGCACTAGTATAATAGGAACAGCACAAGGACTAAGAGATTCGCGTATATAACCTTTGTCAAGCAGCTCCTGTACTTGACGCATAATCTCCTTCGTCTCCTCTGGATTGTTACGGTATGGCGCACGGTTTGGCAAGGAAGCACCGGGAATTAAGTCAATCTGATGCTCAATCCTGCGAATAGGTGGTAATCCCGGTGGCACGTCTTGTGGAAAGACGTCAGCGAACTCCTACAAAATGTTAGTGACAGCAGGAGGCAAAGAGGAAGGCACATCCTCGAATGAAAATAATGCCTCTTTGCACACAAAAGAATAACAAACAGATTTGCTTTAATCTAGCTCATCAATATCAGATTTGGTGGCAAGTAAACACGCATTTTTCAATTTAATTTCAGAAGCAACACTAGATGTTTTATTATTAGGCTTCATTTGTTGCTCAAATTCTTTTGCCACAATCTGATTTTCACTCTTATTTTTCTCCTGTTTTGCTTTACTAGCTCTACTAATATCATCTTTCAAAATAGAATCAGGAGTCATAGGAACCAAAGTAATATGTTTATCCTTATGAACAAGAGTATACTGATTGTTTCTACCATGGTGTACAGAATTTTTATCAAATTGCCATGGTCTACCAAGTAATAAGGAACATGATTGCATGGGTACCACATCACAATCAACATAATCAGCATATGTAGAGATACTAAAATGCACACGAACAATACATGTTACCTTAACCTTGCCGCTGTTGTTGAACCATTGGATATAGTAAGGATGTGGATGTGGTCTTGTGGTGAGAGATAGCTTCTCCACCATCTCCATGCTAGCCAAGTTGTTGCAGCTCCCTCCATCTATGATGACGCGAACAGAACGTTCCTTCACAACTCCCTTTGTATGGAACAAATTATGCCTCTGATTTTGCTCAGCTTGTGTGACCTGCACACTCAAAACACGTTGAGCAACTAAACATTCATACCTGTCAGCGTCTTCAGGAGCCATGTATTGCGTCTCATGATCAGAATCATCTCCACCGTGTTCTTCACTTGTAATAAGAGCCAAAGTCTCCTCATCATAGTCACTAGCGGACTCATACCCACCATCCTTAGTAGCAATCATAACACGCGGAGATTGGCATTCTCTTGCATAATGACCTCTTCCCTTACAACGACGACAAATAATATCACTTGTGTGCCCCAGTGATGCCATGGAAGAAGAAGAACTCTGTGCAGGCCCGGTAGGTGTGCTCTTGGCAGATAGTGGTGGTTGTGCCTGCTTCCTTGTATCACGGCTGGAGGTGGCGGCTGAAGTCAGTGGTGCTGCAGTAGGACTTGTGGGAGTAGAGGAGGCACGTGGTGTCCATGATGAAGATCGACCTGCAGAAAAATTAGTTCGCGCCAATGCCTGTCGATCCTGCACTTCACGTTCAGCTTTACAAGCAAGATGGAATAAACGAGTGATATTATTATACTCCTTATACTCTAGAATGGTCTGAATCTCTCTATTTAATCCACCCATGAAACGTGCAAGCATAGCTTCATTCTCCTCAACAATACCACATCTAATCATGCCAGTTTGTAATTCCTGATAATATTCTTCTACAGAATTTTTTCCTTGTCTTAAGCGCTGCAATTTTTGAAGTAATTCACGTTGATAATATGGTGGAACCCAACGAGTACGCATAGCAGTTTTCAAAGCAGCCCACGTAGTTGGAATAGGATATAATCTACAATGTTCAGACCACCATACACATGCAAAACTAGTAAAAGCACAAACAACAGCAGCAACACGTCTCTCCTCGGGATATTGTAAACATGTAAAACGTTGTTCAGTTTCTAACTCCCAAGTA
The DNA here is from genome assembly GCA_011799875.1 of Thinopyrum elongatum. Lineage (NCBI taxonomy): Eukaryota > Viridiplantae > Streptophyta > Magnoliopsida > Poales > Poaceae > Thinopyrum > Thinopyrum elongatum. The sequence goes on from CM022299.1 coordinate 264,788,545, forward strand.
AGATATATATCAGGAACATATCTACCCTCAAATGGTGCAATATTCAATTTCAGTTTAGGAAGATGGTCATGATCTCGTACCTGAGCTGGTAATGCAGCCCTACCATTGCGATTATTGGCATGTGGACGACCTGGTGCTGGTACGTAGTTCTGATTTTGATCAACCTCATCCTCGTAATCGCCCGCATAATCGTCCTCCTCAGCGGCAGCAGGAGCCATAGAAGCATCAACAGTAGGTGCAGCGGCACCAGAAGTTTGACCAGGCTCAAGGGGAACGCGCTGTGCTCGTCCCACTTGATTTGGAAGGCGACGTTGTTGTTGTTGTAGAGGTGCGACAGGTGCAGCCGGCGGTGGTTGTGGAAGACGCGCGAGCAATTCATTAAACTTGTTATCGAGCTTTGTTTCGAACGTCTTCTCAATTCCATCTATCTTCTCCATGGCCTCTTCAAATCTGTTTAGCACATCTTGCACCTGTCCACTCATCATTTGCTGAAATTTATCATGTAGCTGTTTGTTCGTCATGTTCTCCCAATCAATCTCATCGGCTTGTGATCCTGCCATGGTTAGCAGCAATAGAAACACACAAGAATATGATCCTACAGACTACTGGGAAGTGGTGGTGGTGGTGTATCACAAAACCGTCAAGCGAATCTCAAATGCTTACCAGTTCTTACCCAGCAGCAGGTGGTGATCGGCAACCGTTGTAGTCAAAACTCTTAAAGATTGGACAGAGCGATTGCCAGGTGGTGTCAAACGCACGACGTAGATGTATGTGGTGCTGGGAAGGCTTATGATATGGTAGCAAAAAGGGTCAGCAATAATCAATTCAGAGATGCAAAGTTGAATAAACGCTCAACGACGGTACTGTGCTGGTCCTAGGCTAGACCGTACTAGAGACGCGAGCCTAGAACACTAACAAAATCACGGCGCGGCACATAAACAAGGGAAGAGCACACTCTAAAAAAAATTCATTTTTTTTTTGCGTTTTTTTTTTGCAAATTCAACAAAGCAAAAACCCTAAAAAGATTATGCAAAGGCTCAGATTGGTTCGGATATGATGAACTAACCCTAATTTTTTTTTTGGCTTTTTCGTGGACTGTAGGTATGAAGAACAGACTCGATCTAAACTACGAAAAACTGTAAAATCTCACCGAGCAACCTGGAAATCTGATACCACTTGATAGAGGCGAGGATGTCCCGATCTTTCGATGAGATGATAGCTATCGTTTTTGGTGGAGTAGACTTTGACGATCCGACTACGAACGTGCGAGGACGTCGCGCCTTAGCAATCGCTAAACCAACTCCGAGAGGTTATTGACCACGCCGGAGCACAATCAACCTGACCACGAGGGTCTATCTCCTGCAAGCAAACGAAGAACAAGCAAGAAACTAAGATTTGCAATCTGGATATTGCGAATATAAGATGAAAGCTTTATTGATCAAGGTGGGGTTCTGTGACGTCTTGGTCTGGTCGTTGAACACAAACGAAGTACGCGAAGTTGCAGCTATGGCGAACTTTTAATCTAAACAAAACCCAAAGTCTAAACGGTGCCCTAAGGGCTGTATATATGGAGGAAGAGGAGGGGATTTCGTGGCCCTTGAAGGAGGGGTCCGAAACCAACCCTATCTCTTGTTTCCCCACACATACGGACTCTGAAAACAGCCTATACTCAAGTATTTCAAAATTACATGGGCCTGGCCCAATAATAAGGTGACGCAGCACCTATAATAGCCTCTGGATGAAATTTATGAAGTGACATCTTGTATATTTCGTCCAAGGCTTCCTGCACTCATTATGGTGGCTTCAAAGTCCTGAAATCATCACTTGTAACTCCGTTCTTGTTCCCCTTGTGCATGCCATCATCTCCATGCTTGAACTTGCTCCAAGGTTCCTCTTTCTTGTCCAAGCTAGGCCCTTCATTTGTAAGCAAAACAAATGTATCCAATTTAGGCAGCATCATATTCTCATGAACTTTAGAATCATTACCAAGAAACGAAAGTACCTGATATTTTAATTGGCGTGCGCGAGCTCTAGTAATTGGTCCAGTATGTATAGAAGCAGGGGTTGTGGGTGTAACAATGGTATTGATGTCCTCATCATGCTGGATTTGTGTTCCGAACTCTGCTCTTCCACCAGGATATGCACCGAGGCCATCCTATGTGGTGCCTCGTCCAGTTCAGCCGTATGCTCCACCCAGGCCTATTGGTGGACCGCCTGCCAATGTGGGTCCACATCCTATTTCATGTACTTGCGTCACATGTGGAGAGCCAGGACACTATGCACGTGACTGCTCTTAGGCCAGTTATGCTCCACCCTAGTTTGAGAAGTCTATTAGCCGTGGTAAGCCATCAGGCAAGATGATCAGTGCCAAGCCAGCTCCCACCCAGCTGTTGAAGCTCATGATGATCCGGATGTCGTTCTTGGTACACTCCTTGTCAATTGCCATCCAGCATCAGTTCTATTTGATGCTAGAGCATCTAACTCCTTCATTTCTGAAAGCTATGTAGCTTGCACAACATGTCATTTTTTGATATGCCCTCCCCACTAGTCATTCAAACTCCTGGATACAAATGACAAACTTCTAGTGTAAGCCATGGTAATGAAATCCTTGTTGACAGACTTGTATTCCTTGCATCACTTATAGCCCTAATGATGAGGACATCAATACCATTGTTACACCCACAGCCCCTGCTTCTATACATACTGGACCAATTACTAGAGCTCGCGCACGCCAATTAAAATATCAGGTACTTTCGTTTCTTGGTAATGATTCTAAAGTTCATGAGAATATGATGCTGCCTAAATTGGATACATTTGTTTTGCTTACAAATGAAGGGCCTAGCTTGGACAAGAAAGAGGAACCTTGGAGCAAGTTCAAGCATGGAGATGATGGCATGCACAAGGGGAACAAGAACGGAGTTACAAGTGATGATTTCAGGACTTTGAAGCCACCATAATGAGTGCAGGAAGCCTTGGACGAAATATACAAGATGTCACTTCATAAATTTCGTCCAGAGGCTATTACAGGTGCTGCGTCACCTTATTATTGGGCCAGGCCCATGTAATTTCGCAATACTTGAGTATAGGCTGTTTTTAGAGTCCGTATGTGTGGGGAAACAAGAGATAGGGTTGGTTTCGGACCCCTCCTTCAAGGGCCACGAAATCCCCTCCTCTTCCTCCATATATACAGCCCTTAGGGCACCGTTTAGACTTTGGGTTTTGTTTAGATTAAAAGTTCGCCATAGCTGCAACTTCGCGTACTTCGTTTGTGTTCAACGACCAGACCAAGACGTCACAGAACCCCACCTTGATCAATAAAGCTTTCATCTTATATTCGCAATATCCAGATTGCAAATCTTAGTTTCTTGCTTGTTCTTCATTTGCTTGCAGGAGATAGACCCTCGTGGTCAGGTTGATTGTGCTCCGGTGTGGTCAATAACCTCTCGGAGTTGGTTTAGCGATTGCTAAGGCGCGACGTCCTCGCACGTTCGTAGTCGGATCGTCAAAGTCTACTCCACCAAAAACGATAGCTATCATCTCATCGAAAGATCGGGACACCCTCGCCTCTATCAAGAATGGTCTGAATCTCTCTATTTAATCCACCCATGAAACGTGCAAGCATAGCTTCATTCTCCTCAACAATACCACATCTAATCATGCCAGTTTGTAATTCCTGATAATATTCTTCTACAGAATTTTTTCCTTGTCTTAAGCGCTGCAATTTTTGAAGTAATTCACGTTGATAATATGGTGGAACCCAACGAGTACGCATAGCAGTTTTCAAAGCAGCCCATGTAGCTGGAATAGGATATAATCTACAATGTTCAGACCACCATACACATGCAAAACTAGTAAAAGCACAAACAGCAGCAGCAACACGTCTCTCCTCGGGATATTGTAAACATGTAAAACGTTGTTCAGTTTCTAACTCCCAAGTAAGATATATATCAGGAACATATCTACCCTCAAATGGTGGAATATTCAATTTCAGTTTAGGAAGATGGTCATGATCTCGTACCTGAGCTGGTAATGCAGCCCTACCATTGCGATTATTGGCATGTGGACGACCTGGTGCTGGTACGTAGTTCTGATTTTGATCAACCTCATCCTCGTAATCGCCCGCATAATCGTCCTCCTCAGCGGCAGCAAGAGCCATAGAAGCATCAACAGTAGGTGCAGCGGCACCAGAAGTTTGACCAGGCTCAAGGGGAACGCGCTGTGCTCGTCCCACTTGATTTGGAAGGCGACGTTGTTGTTGTTGTAGAGGTGCGACAGGTGCAGCCGGCGGTGGTTGTGGAAGACGCGCGAGCAATTCATTAAACTTGTTATCGAGCTTTGTTTCGAACGTCTTCTCAATTCCATCTATCTTCTCCATGGCCTCTTCAAATCTGTTTAGCACATCTTGCACCTGTCCACTCATCATTTGCTGAAATTTATCATGTAGCTGTTTGTTCGTCATGTTCTCCCAATCAGTCTCATCGGCTTGTGATCCTGCCATGGTTAGCAGCAATAGAAACACACAAGAATATGATCCTACAGACTACTAGGAAGTGGTGGTGGTGTGGTGTCACAAATCCGTCAAGCAAAACTCAAATTCTTACCAGTTCTTACCCAGCAGCAGGTGGTGATCGGCAACCTTTGTAGTCAAAACTCACAAAGCTTGGATAGAGCGATTGCCAGGTGGTGTCAAACGCACGATGTAGATGTATGTGGAGCTGGGAAGGCTTATGATATGGTAGCAAAAAGGGTCAGCAATAATGAATTCAGAGATGCAAAGTTGAATAAACGCTCAACGACGGTACTGTGCTGGTCCTAGGCTAGACCGTACTAGAGACGCGAGCCTAGAACACTAACAAAATCACGACGCGGCACATAAACAAGGGAAGAGCACACTCTAAAAAAAAAGTTTTTTTTTGCGCTCCTTTTTTTTTTGCAAAAAATCACTATAATGGCGAGTGTCTCAAAACTCTTCCCAAGTCAAACTATCAGGATTGGCACAAAAAAAAAATTTGACAATTTTTTTTCGGAAATCTGGGCAGCGACGACGAAAAAATGCGACAAAAAATCACTATGATGGCGAGTGTCTCAAAACGCTCCCTGGGACCTAAAAATACGATAGGGAAAAAATATTTTTGACTGCCGAAATTTTGGCCTAAAAACTGCCGAATTTTTTTTTCCGAATCCTACTCAGGCAAGGAAACACGAATCGGAAAATAGATGGGTCTCGAAAACAAACCTAATATGAAAAGAACTCGGATTGGTGGTGGATATATGGTGGTAGAATATGGCAGCGGTGATGGTATATGGCAGCGGTGGTAGGATATGGCAGCGGTGGTGGTATATGGCAGCGGTGGTGGTATATGGTGCGGCGGCGGCGTGACAAACTGTGACAGAACTCGAAACTCTAAAGGACTAGACGCTAAGACCAGCAACTAGACACGATGATGCAACCGCAAAATCAACAAAGCAAAAACCCTAGAAAGATTATGCAAAGGCTCAGATTGGTTCGGATATGATGAACTAACCCTAAATTTTTTTTGGCTTTTTCGTGGACTGTAGGTATGAAGAACAGACTCGATCTAAACTACGAAAAACTGTAAAATCTCACCGAGCAACCTGAAAATCTGATACCACTTGATAGAGGCGAGGGTGTCCCGATCTTTCGATGAGATGATAGCTATCGTTTTTGGTGGAGTAGACTTTGATGATCCGACTACGAACGTGCGAGGATGTCGCGCCTAAGCAATCGCTAAACCAACTCCGAGAGGTTATTGACCACGCCGGAGCACAATCAACCTGACCACGTGGGTCTATCTCCTGCAAGCAAACGAAGAACAAGCAAGAAACTAAGATTTGCAATCTGGATATTGCGAATATAAGATGAAAGCTTTATTGATCAAGGTGGGGTTCTGTGACGTCTTGATCTGGTCGTTGAACACAAACGAAGTACGCGAAGTTGCAGCTATGGCGAACTTTTAATCTAAACAAAACCAAAAGTCTAAACGGTGCCCTAAGGGCTGTATATATGGAGGAAGAGGAGGGGATTTCGTGGCCCTTGAAGGAGGGGTCCGAAACCAACCCTATCTCTTGTTTCCCCACACATACGGACTCTAAAAACAGCCTATACTCAAGTATTTCGAAATTACATGGGCCTGGCCCAATAATAAGGTGACGCAGCACCTATAACAGCCTCTGGACGAAATTTACGAAGTGGCATCTTGTATATTTCATCCAAGGCTTCCTGCACTCATTATGGTGGCTTCAAAGTCCTGAAATCATCACTTGTAACTCCGTTCTTGTTCCCCTTGCACATGCCATCATCTCCATGCTTGAACTTGCTCCAAGGTTCCTCTTTCTTGTCCAAGCTAGGCCCTTCATTTGTAAGCAAAACAAATGTATCCAATTTAGGCAGCATCATATTCTCATGAACATTAGAATCATTACCAAGAAACGAAAGTACCTGATAATTTAATTGGCGTGCGCGAGCTCTAGTAATTGGTCCAGTATGTATAGCAGCAGGGGCTGTGGGTGTAACAATGGTATTGATGTCCTCATCAGATCTTCATCATGGACACCGCGTGCCTCCTATACTCCCACACGTCCTACTGCAGCACCACTGACTTCAGCCGCCAATTCCAACCGAGATACAAGAAAACAGGCACCACCACCACCATCTGCCAAGAGTACACCTTCAGGGCCTGCCCAGAGCACTTCTTCATCTATGGCATCAACACGGCACACACATGATATTATTTGTCGTCGTTGTAAGTGAAGAGGTCATTATGCGAGAGAATGCCAATCTCCGCGTGTTATGATTGCTACTGATAGAGGCGAGGGTGTCCCGATCTTTCGATGAGATGATAGCTATCGTTTTTGGTGGAGTAGACTTTGACGATCCGACTACGAACGTGCGAGGACGTCGCCCCTTAGCAATCGCTAAACCAACTCCGAGAGGTTATTGACCACGCCGGAGCACAATCAACCTGACCACGAGGGTCTATCTCTTGCAAGCAAACGAAGTACAAGCAAGAAACTAAGATTTGCAATCTGGATATCGCGAATATAAGATGAAAGCTTTATTGATCAAGGTGGGGTTCTGTGACGTCTTGGTCTGGTCGTTGAACACAAACGAAGAACGCGAAGTTGCATCTATGGTGAACTTTTAATCTAAACAAAACCCAAGTCTAAACGACGCCCTAAGGGCTGTATATATGGAGGAAGAAGGGGGAATTTCGTGGCCCTTGGAGGAGGGATCCGAAACCAACCCTAACTCTTGTTTTCCCACACATACGGACTCTAAAAACTGCCTATACTTAAGTATTTCGAAATTACATGGGCCTGGCCCAATAATAAGGTGACGCAGCACCTATAATAGCCTCTGGACGAAATTTATGAAGTGGCATCTTGTATATTTCGTCCAAGGCTTCATGCACGCATTAAGGTGGCTTCAATGTCCTGAAATCATCACTTGTAACTCCGTTCTTGTTCCCCTTGCGCATGCCATTATCTCCATGCCTGGTCTTGCTCCGGTGTTCATCCCTCTTATCCATGCCAGGCCCTTCATTTGTAAGTAAGACAAATGTATCCAATTTAGGCAGCATCATATTCTCATGAACATTAGAATCATTACTAAGAAATGAAAGTACCTGATAATTTAATTGGCGTGCGTGAGCTCTAGTAATTGGTCTAGTGTATGTAGCAGTAGGTGCTGTGGGTGTAACAATGGTATTGATGTCCTCATCATCCTCCCCTTCTTGAAATGAAGTCGTCCTCGACGGAAGCTCATCTTCCTCACCCAAATAAGGCTTCAAATCTGCAATATTAAAAGTGGGACTAACCCCAAAATCTGCAGGCAGCTCAAGTTTATATGCATTATCATTTATTTTCTCTAACACCTTAAATGGACCATCAGCACGTGGCATTAGCTTTGATTTGCGCAAATCAGGAAATCTATCCTTACGCAAATGTAACCAAACAAGATCTCCAGGTGCAAAGACAACACATTTTCTACCCTTATCTCCAGCAAGTTTATATTTAGCATTCATACACTCAATGTTCTCCTTAGTTAACTCATGCATTTTTAAGATCAATTCAGCACGTTGTTTAGCATCAAAATTAACCTTCTCCGAAGATGGAAGAGGTAACAAATCAATAGGTGCACGAGGAAGGAAACCGTACACAATTTCAAAAGGACACATCTTAGTAGTAGAATGCAATGAACGATTATAAGCAAATTCAATATGAGGCAAGCATTCTTCCCACATTTTCTTGTTATTCTTCAAAACAGCCCTAAGCATAGTAGACAATGTTCTATTGACTACTTCAGTTTGTCCGTCAGTTTGGGGGTGACATGTAGTACTAAAAAGCAGTTTAGTCCCCAACTTAGCCCATAAACATCTCCAAAAGTGGCTAAGAAATTTAGTATCACGATCTGAAACAATAGTATTTGGCACTCCATGCAAGCGTATAATTTCACGAAAGAACAAATCAGCAACATTAACAGCATCATCGCTTTTATGACATGGTATAAAGTGTGCCATTTTCGAGAACCTATCCACGACAACAAATATGCTATCCCTCCCCTTCTTTGTTCTAGGTAAACCTAAAACAAAGTCCATAGATATATCCTCCCAAGGAACACTTTGTACAGGCAAAGGCATATATAAACTGATGAGGACATCAATACCATTGTTACACCCACAGCCCCTGCTTCTATACATACTGGACCAATTACTAGAGCTCGCGCACGCCAATTAAAATATCAGGTACTTTCGTTTCTTGGTAATGATTCTAAAGTTCATGAGAATATGATGCTGCCTAAATTGGATACATTTGTTTTGCTTACAAATGAAGGGCCTAGCTTGGACAATAAAGAGGAACCTTGGAGCAAGTTCAAGCATGGAGATGATGGCATGCACAAGGGGAACAAGAACGGAGTTACAAGTGATGATTTCAGGACTTTGAAGCCACCATAATGAGTGCAGGAAGCCTTGGATGAAATATACAAGATGTCACTTCATAAATTTCGTCCAGAGGCTATTATAGGTGCTGCATCACCTTATTATCGGGCCAGGCCCATGTAATTTCGAAATACTTGAGTATAGGCTGTTTTTAGAGTCCGTATGTGTGGGGAAACAAGAGATAGGGTTGGTTTCGGACCCCTCCTTCAAGGGCCACGAAATCCCCTCCTCTTCCTCCATATATACAGCCCTTAGGGCACCGTTTAGACTTTGGGGGTTTTGTTTAGATTAAAAGTTCGCCATAGCTGCAACTTCGCATACTTCGTTTGTGTTCAACAACCAGACCAAGACGTCACAGAACCCCATCTTGATTAATAAAGCTTTCATCTTATATTCGCAATATCCAGATTGCAAATCTTAGTTTCTTGCTTGTTCTTCGTTTGCTTGCAGGAGATAGACCCTCGTGGTCAGGTTGATTGTGCTCCGGCGTGGTCAATAACCTCTCGGAGTTGGTTTAGCGATTGCTAAGGCGCGACGTCCTCGCACGTTCGTAGTCGGATCGTCAAAGTCTACTCCACCAAAAACGATAGCTATCATCTCATCGAAAGATCGGGACACCCTCGCCTCTATCAAGTGGTATCAGATTTCCAGGGTGCTCGGTGAGATTTTACAGTTTTTCGTAGTTTAGATCGAGTCTGTTCTTCATACCTACAGTCCACGAAAAAGCCAAAAAAAAATTAGGAGTACGCATGGTGATAGAGGCGAGGGTGTCCCGATCTTTCGATGAGATGATAGCTATCGTTTTTGGTGGAGTAGACTTTGACGATCCGACTACGAACGTGCGAGGACGTCGCGCCTTAGCAATCGCTAAACCAACTCCGAGAGGTTATTGACCACGCCGGAGCACAATCAACCTAACCACGAGGGTCTATCTCCTGCAAGCAAACGAAGAACAAGCAAGAAACTAAGATTTGCAATCTGGATATCGCGAATATAAGATGAAAGCTTTATTGATCAAGGTGGGGTTATGTGACGTCTTGGTCTGGTCGTTGAACACAAACGAAGTACGCGAAGTTGCAGCTATGGCGAACTTTTAATCTAAACAAAACCCAAGTCTAAACGACGCCCTAAGGGCTGTATATATGGAGGAAGAAGGGGGAATTTCGTGGCCCTTGGAGGAGGGATCCGAAACCAACCCTAACTCTTGTTTTCCCACACATACGGACTCTACAAACTGCCTATACTTAAGTATTTCGAAATTACATGGGCCTGGCCCAATAATAAGGTGACGCAGCACCTATAATAGCCTCTGGACGAAATTTATGAAGTGGCATCTTGTATATTTCGTCCAAGGCTTCATGCACTCATTAAGGTGGCTTCAATGTCCTGAAATCATCACTTGTAACTCCGTTCTTGTTCCCCTTGCGCATGCCATTATCTCCATGCCTGGTCTTGCTCCAGTGTTCATCCCTCTTATCCATGCCAGGCCCTTCATTTGTAAGTAAGACAAATGTATCCAATTTAGGCAGCATCATATTCTCATGAACATTAGAATCATTACTAAGAAACGAAAGTACCTGATAATTTAATTGGCGTGCGCGAGCTCTAGTAATTGGTCCAGTGTATGTAGCAGTAGGTGTTGTGGGTGTAACAATGGTATTGATGTCCTCATCAGCTACTGAGGATGGTGGGTATGAGTCCGCTAGTGACTATGATGAGGAGACTTTGGCTCTTATTACAAGTGAAGAAAACGGTGGTGATGATTCTGATCATGAGACGCAATACATGGCTCCTGAAGACGCTGACAGGTATGAATGTTTAGTTGCTCAATGTGTTTTGAGTGTGCAGGTCACACAAGCTAAGCAAAATTAGAGGCATAATTTGTTCCATACAAAGGGAGTTGTGAAGGAACGTTCTGTTCGCGTCATCATAGATGGAGGGAGTTGCAACAACTTGGCTAGCATGGAGATGGTGGAGAAGCTATCTCTCACCACAAGACCACATCCACGCCCTTACTATATCCAATGGTTGAACAACAACGGCAAGGTTAAGCTAACACGTACTGTTTGTGTGCATTTTAGTATCTCTACATATGTTGATTATGTTGATTGTGATGTGGTACCCATGCAAGCATGTTCCTTATTACTTGGTAGACCATGGCAATTTGATAAAAATTCTGTACACCATGGTAGAAACAATCAGTATACTCTTGTTCATAAGGATAAACATATTACTTTGCTTCCTATGACTCCTGATTCTATTTTTAAAGATGTTATTAATAGAGCAAGTAAAGCAAAACAGGAGAAAAATAAGAGTGAAAAGCAGATTGTGGCAAAAGAATATGAGCAACAAATGAAGCCTAATAATAAACCATCTAGTGTTGCTTCTGAAATTAAATTGAAAAATGCATGTTTACTTGCCACCACATCTGATATTGATGAGCTAGATTTAAGCAAATCTGTTTGCTATGCTTTTGTGTGCAAAGAGGCATTATTTTCATTCGAGGACGTGCCTTCCACTTTGCCTCCTGCTGTCACTAAAATTTTGCAGGAGTTTGCTGACGTCTTTCCACAAGACGTGCCACCGGGATTACCACCTATTCGCGGGATTGAGCATCAGATTGACTTAATTCCCGGTGCTTCGTTGCCAAACCGTGCGCCATACCGTACCAATCCAGAGGAGACGAAGGAGATTATGCGTCAAGTACAGGAGCTGCTCGACAAAGGTTATATACGCGAATCTCTTAGTCCTTGTGCTGTTCCTATTATACTAGTGCCAAAAAAGGATGGTACATCGCGTATGTGTGTTGATTGTAGAGGCATTAATAATATTACTATTCGTTATCGTCATCCTATTCCTAGGCTAGATGATATGCTTGATGAATTGAGTGGCTCTACAATATTCTCCAAAGTTGATTTGCGTAGTGGATACCATCAAATTTCTATGAAATTGGGAGATGAATGGAAAACAGCATTTAAAACTAAGTTCGGTTTATATGAGTGGTTAGTCATGCCTTTTGGGTTAACTAATGCACCTAGTACTTTCATGAGATTAATGAACGAAGTTTTACGTGCTTTCATTGGACGATTTGTGGTAGTTTACTTTGATGATATATTGATTTATAGCAGATCTTTGGAGGAACATTTGGAACATTTACGTGCAGTTTTTATTGCTCTACGTGATGCACGTTTGTTTGGTAACCTTGGGAAGTGCACCTTTTGCACCGACCGAGTATCTTTTCTTGGCTATGTTGTTACTCCACAGGGAATTGAAGTTGATAAAGCCAAGATTGAAGCTATTGAGAGTTGGCCGCAGCCCAAAACGGTCACACAAGTGAGGAATTTCCTTGGCCTCGCTGGTTTCTATAGGCGTTTTGTGAGAGATTTCAGTACCATTGCTGCACCTCTCAACGAGCTTACAAAGAAGGATGTGCCTTTTGTTTGGGGTACCGCACAGGAAGAAGCCTTCACGGTGTTGAAAGATAAGTTAACACATGCTCCTTTACTCCAACTTCCTGATTTTAATAAGACTTTTGAGCTTGAATGTGATGCTAGTGGAATTGGTTTAGGAGGTGTGTTATTACAAGATGGCAAACCTGTTGCATACTTTTCTGAAAAATTGAGTGGGCCTAGTCTGAATTACTCTACTTATAATAAGGAATTATATGCTCTTGTTCGGACTTTGGAAACATGGCAACACTATTTATGGCCCAAAGAATTTGTTATTCATTCTGATCATGAATCTTTGAAACATATTAAAAGTCAAGCCAAACTGAACCGTAGACATGCTAAATGGGTTGAATTCATTGAGACTTTCCCTTATGTCATTAAACACAAGAAGGGTAAAGAAAATGTTATTGCTGATGCATTGTCTCGTCGTTATACTATGCTTTCACAACTTGACTTTAAAATATTTGGTTTGGAGACCATCAAAGATCAATATGTGCATGAGGCTGAATTTAAAGATGTATTGCAGAATTGTAAAGAAGGAAGAACATGGAACAAGTTCGTCGTTAACGATGGATTTGTGTTTCGTGCTAACAAGCTATGCATTCCAGCTAGCTCCGTTCGTCTTTTGTTGTTGCAGGAGGCGCATGGAGGAGGATTAATGGGACATTTTGGTGTGAAGAAGATGGAGGATGTACTTGCTACACATTTCTTTTGGCCAAAGATGAGACGAGATGTTGAGCGTTTTGTTGCTCGCTGCACTACATGTCAAAAAGCTAAGTCACGACTCAATCCTCATGGTTTATATATGCCTTTGCCTGTACTTAGTGTTCCTTGGGAGGATATATCTATGGACTTTGTTTTAGGTTTACCTCGAACAAAGAAGGGGAGGGATAGCATATTTGTTGTCGTGGATAGATTTTCGAAAATGGCACACTTCATACCATGTCATAAAACCGATGATGCTGCTAATGTTGCTGATTTGTTCTTTCGTGAAATTATTCGCTTGCATGGTGTGCCAAATACTATTGTATTAGATCGTGATACCAAATTTCTTAGCCACTTTTGGAGATGTTTATGGGCTAAGTTGGGGACTAAACTGCTTTGTAGTACTACATGTCACCCCCAAACTGATGGACAAACTGAAGTAGTCAATAGAACATTGTCTACTATGCTTAGGGCTGTTTTGAAGAATAATAAGAAAATGTGGGAAGAATGCCTGCCTCATATTGAATTTGCTTATAATCGTTCATTGCATTCTACTACTAAGATGTGCCCTTTTGAAATTGTGTATGGTTTCCTACCTCGTGCACCCATTGATTTGTTGCCTCTTCCATCTTCGGAGAAGGTTAATTTTGATGCTAAACAACGTGCTGAATTGATCTTCAAAATGCATGAGTTAACTAAGGAAAATATTGAGCGCATGAATGCTAAATATAAACTTGCTGGAGATAAGGGTAGAAAACATGTTGTCTTTGCACCTGGAGATCTTGTTTGGTTACATTTGCGTAAGGATAGGTTTCCGGATTTGCGCAAGTCAAAGCTAATGCCACGTGCTGATGGTCCTTTTAAGGTGTTAGACAAAATAAATGATAATGTATACAAACTTGAGCTGCCTGCAGATTTTGGGGTTAGTCCCACTTTTAACATTGCAGATTTGAAGCCTTATTTGGGTGAGGAAAATGAGCTTCCATCGAGGACGACTTCATTTCAAGAAGGGGAGGATGATGAGGACATCAATACCATTGTTACACCCACAGGCCCTACTGCTACATATACTGGACCAATTACTAGAGCTCGCGCACGCCAATTAAATTATCAGGTACTTTCGTTTCTTGGTAATGATTCTAATGTTCATGAGAATATGATGCTGCCTAAATTGGATACATTTGTATTGATTACTAATGAAGGGCCTAGCATGAACAAGAGGGATGAACACTGGAGCAGGATCAAGCATGGAGATGAAGGCATGCGTGAAGGGATCCAGAATGGCATTTCTAGTGCATATTTAAGCACTTTGAAGCCTCCGTGATGACCTACAAGGACATGGACTAAATATACAAGATGCCCCTTCATAAATTTCGTCCATAGCTTATTTTTGGTGCTGCGCCACCTTATTTTTGGGCCAGGCCCATGTAATTTCGAAATACTTAAGTATAGGCTGGTTTTAGAGTCCGTACGTATGGGGAAACAAAGTTAGGGTTGGTTTCGGACCCCTCCTACTAGGGGCCACGAAATTCACCCCTACTCCTCCATATATACAGCCCTTAGGGCGTCGTTTAGACTTTGGGTTTTGTTTAGATTAAAAGTTCGCCATAGCTGCAACTTCCATACTTCGTTTGTGTTCAACGACCAGACAAAGGCGTCACAGAACCCCACCTTCATTAATAAAGCTTTCCTCTTATATTCGCAATATCCAGATTGCAATCTCAGTTTCTTGCTTGTTCTTCGTTTGCTCGCAGGAAACAGACCCTCGTGGTCAGGTTGATCGTGCTCCGGCGTGGTCAATAACCCCTTGGAAGTTGGTATAGCTATTGCTAAGGCACGACGTCTCACACGTTCGTAGTCGGATCGTCAAGGTCGACTCCCACAGAAAACGATAGCCACCATCTCATCGAAACATCGGGACACCTTCGCCTCTATCACCACTTCATAAATTTCGTCCAGAGGCTATTATAGGTGTTGCGTCACCTTATTATTGGGCCAGGCCCATGTAATTTCGATATACTTGAGTATAGGTTGTTTTTAGAGTCCGTATGTGTGGGGAAACAAGAGATTGGGTTGGTTTCGGACCCATCCTTCAAGGGCCTCGAAATTCCCCCCTCTTCCTCCATATATACAGCCCTTAGGGCACCGTTTAGACTTTGGGTTTTGTTTAGATTAAAAGTTCGCCATAGCTGCAACTTCACGTACTTCGTTTGTGTTCAACGACCAGACCAAGACATCACAGAACCCCACCTTGATCAATAAAGCTTTCATCTTATATTCGCAATTTCCAGATTGCAAATCTTAGTTTCTTGCTTGTTCTTCGTTTGCTTGCAGGAAATAGACCCTCGTGGTCAGGTTGATCATGATCCGGCGTGGTCAATAACCTCTCAGAGTTGGTTTAGCGATTGCTAAGGCGCGACGTCCTCGCATGTTCATAGTCGGATCGTCAAAGTCTACTCCACCACAAACGATAGCCACCATCTCATCGAAAGATGGGACACCTTTGCCTCTATCAAGCAGTTTCTCCGTCGGCAAGGTGCTCCCCGGCCACAGTGCGAGGCTGTGCGGGGCCACGCCGGGCCTGAAACCGACATCACCTTCGATTCGAGAGGCCACCCCAAGACCGCGGCAGCGGCAGGAGCCCTCCCCATGTTGTGCTTGCCCACCATCAGCAACGTCACGGTAACCAAGACCCTCATCGACAGGGGTGCCAGCCTGAACGTCCTCTCGGTGGAGACTTTCGACCTGCTCCATGTGTCGTATGACTAGCTCCTCCCCACCAAGCCTTTCTCGGGGGTGGTCAAGGGCTCGGCCACCCCCCTGGGGCAGATACGCCTCCCTGTCACCTTTGTCACACGCAACAACTGCCGCACCGAGCTCATCGACTTCGACGTCACCCACATCGGCCTCCCGTACAACGCCATCCTGGGGTATCCGGCCCTCGCCAAGTTCATGGCGGCAACGCATCCAGGCTACAACGTCGTCAAGATTCCTGGGAGCAGCGGCATCATCACCGTGGCGGGAGACACCAAGGATGCACTCCTAGCCCTCAAGCTCACCTTATAGGCACTGGGGACGCTCCGGAAACGGGGCCGCACCAGCGAAGAAGAAGCAGTTGTTCTCTCAAGACCGAGCCAAGACGAAGCAGGTGCCCGTGGACAACGGAGGTTCAGGCCCCACCTTCACAATAGATGCTGGCCTCCCCCTGGACCAGGAGGAGGAGTTGGTCAGCTTCCTCCGCGCAAACAACGATGTGTTCGCATGGGAGGCAACGGATTTGGTTGGTGTCCCGCGGGATGTGATCGAACACCACTTAATGGTGTGCCCCAGTGCATGCCCGGTGAAGTAGAAGGCATGATGGCAGGCCCAAGAAAAGCAATCATTTATCGTCCAGGAGGTCCGCAAGCTGCAGGAAGCTGGCGTCATTCAGGAAGTGCGACACCCGGGCTGCCTGACTAACCCCGTCATCGTCCCCAAGAAGGGCGGGAAAGAGCGGATGTGCGTTAACTTCATGAGCCTGAACAAGGCTTGCCCTCAGGACCCGTTCACCCTTCTACGCATCAATCAGATCGTGGACTCCACCGCCGAGTGCGATCTGATGTGCTTTTTGGACGCCTTCTCAGGCTACCACCAAATCAAGATGGTGGTGCAGGACGTCAAGAAGACGGCCTTCCTCTCCCTGTGCAGCGTGTACTGCTACACCTGCATACCCTTTGGGCTGCGTAATACTGGCGTGACTTTCCAGTGATTGATGCACATCGCTCTGGGCCAGCAGCTCAGGAGGAATGCCGAGGCATACGTCGACGACATAGTGGTCAAATCGTGGGAGGCAAGGACCCTTGTCGAAGACTTCGAGGAAACGTTCGCCAACCTACGCAAGGTGAACCTGAGGCTCAACCCAGAGAAATGCGTGTTCGGTGTCCCGTTCGGCAAGCTGCTGGGCTTCCTGGTGTCACATAGAGGGATCGAGGCTAACCCCGAGAAGGTCAAGGCAATAGAAAGGATGAGCCCGCCGCAGACCCTCAAGGAGATGCAGAAGCTCGTGGGCTGCGTAACCTCCTTGGGGCGCTTCATCTCCAAGCTTGGTGAGCGCGCCCTCCCGTTCTTCAAGGTGATGAAGTGGAAGGGCCCCTTCGAGTGGACATCGGAGGCTCAGGCGGCTTTCCAAGACCTCAAGAGTTACCTCATGAGCCCACCCGTAATGATGGCGCCCCGTCCTCTTGAGCCTCTAGTGCTCTACTTGGCCGCCACGCCCCACTCGGCCAGCGCAGCACTCGTGGCGGTCAGGAAGGAGTGCACGGGCGCGGGTGCGCGGCAAGGCGTCCCGCGTAAGGTCGTGTCGTCGCCGACTCAGGATGGCACTCCTGAGGCCTCCGCCACTCCGCCGGGCAGCGAGGTTCCAGAGGCCCCCTCGTCCCAAGCAGAGCTAGACGTCGTTGATGCCTCGTCCTACGTCGAGCACCCAGTATACTTCGTCAGCACGGTGCTGCGCGATGCACGCACACGTTACCCCATGCCGCAGAAGCTCCTGCTCGCACTCCTCGTCGCTTCCAGGAAGCTGCGCCACTATTTACAAGGCCACCCCATCAAGGTCGTCTCTGCATACCCCGTGGAGAAGGTGCTCCGGAGCCCCAACACTGCGGGGAGGGTTGCGGAATGGAACATCGAGCTGCAGGCCTTCCAGCTAGAATTCAGCACCACCAGGTGATAGAGGCGAAGGTGTCCCGATGTTTCGATGAGATGGTGGCTATCGTTTTCTGTGGGAGTCGACCTTGACGATCCGACTACGAACGTGCGAGACGTCGCGCCTTAGCAATCGCTATACCAACTTCCAAGGGGTTATTGACCACGCCGGAGCACGATCAACCTGACGACGAGGGTCTGTTTCCTGCGAGCAAACGAAGAACAAGCAAGAAACTGAGATTGCAATCTGGATATTGCGAATATAAGAGGAAAGCTTTATTAATGAAGGTGGGGTTCTGTGACGCCTTTGTCTGGTCGTTGAACACAAACGAAGTACGCGAAGTTGCAGCTATGGAGAACTTTTAATCTAAACAAAACCCAAAGTCTAAACGGTGCCCTAAGGGCTGTATATATGGAGGAAGAGGGGGGGATTTCGAGGCCCTTGAAGGAGGGGTCCGAAACCAACCCTATCTCTTGTTTCCCCACACATACGGACTCTAAAAACAGCCTAAACTCAAGTATTTCGAAATTACACGGGCCTGGCCCAATAATAAGGTGATGCAGCACCTATAATAGCCTCTGGACGAAATTTATGAAATGGCATCTTGTATATTTCGTCCAAGGCTTCCTGCACTCATTATGGTGGCTTCAAAGTCCTGAAATCATCACTTGTAACTCCGTTCTTGTTCCCCTTGCGCATGCCATCATCTCCATGCTTGAACTTGCTCCAAGGTTCCTCTTTCTTGTCCAAGCTAGGCCCTTCATTTGTAAGCAAAACAAATGTATCCAATTTAGGCAACATCATATTCTCATGAACAATAGAATCATTACCAAGAAACGAAAGTACCTGATAATTTAATTGGCGTGTGCGAGCTCTAGTAATTGGTCCAGTATGTATAGCAGCAGGGGTTGTGCGTGTAACAATAGTATTGATGTCCTCATCATCCTCCCCTTCTTGAAATGAAATCGTCCTCGACGGAAGCTCATCTTCCTCACCCAAATAAGGCTTCAAATCTGCAATGTTAAAAGTGGGACTAACCCCAAAATCTGCAGGCAGCTCAAGTTTATATGCATTATCATTTATTTTCTCTAACACCTTAAAAGGACCATCAGCACGTGGCATTAGCTTTGATTTGCGCAAATCAGGAAATCTATCCTTACGCAAATGTAACCAAACAAGATCTCCAGGTGCAAACACAACATGTTTTCTACCCTTATCTCCAGGAAGTTTATATTTAGCATTCATACGCTCAATGTTCTCCTTAGTTAACTCATGCATTTTTAAGATTAATTCAGCACGTTGTTTAGCATCAAAATTAACCTTCTCCGAAGATGGAAGAGGCAACAAATCAATGGGTGCACGAGGTAGGAAACCATACACAATTTCAAAAGGGCACATCTTAGTAGTAGAATGCAATGAACGATTATAAGCAAATTCAATATGAGGCAGGCATTCTTCCCACATTTTCTTATTATTCTTCAAAACAGCCCTAAGCATAGTAGACAATGTTCTATTGACTACTTCAGTTTGTCCATCAGTTTGGGGGTGACATGTAGTACTACAAAGCAGTTTAGTCCCCAACTTAGCCCATAAACATCTCCAAAAGTGGCTAAGAAATTTGGTATCACGATCTAATACAATAGTATTTGGCACACCATGCAAGCGAATAATTTCACGAAAGAACAAATCAGCAACATTAGCAGCATCATCGGTTTTATGACATGGTATGAAGTGTGCCATTTTCGAAAATCTATCCACGACAACAAATATGCTATCCCTCCCCTTCTTTGTTCGAGGTAAACCTAAAACAAAGTCCATAGATATATCCTCCCAAGGAACACTAAGTACAGGCAAAGGCATATATAAACCATGAGGATTGAGTCGTGACTTAGCTTTTTGACATGTAGTGCAGCGAGCAACAAAACGCTCAACATCTCGTCTCATCTTTGGCCAAAAGAAATGTGTAGCAAGTACATCCTGCATCTTCTTCACACCAAAATGTCCCATTAATCCTCCTCCATGCGCCTCCTGCAACAACAAAAGACGAACGGAGCTAGCTGGAATGCATAGCTTGTTAGCACGAAACACAAATCCATCGTTAACGACGAACTTGTTCCATGTTCTCCCTTCTTTACAATTCTGCAATACATCTTTAAATTCAGCATCATGCACATATTGATCTTTGATGGTCTCCAAACCAAATATTTTAAAGTCAAGTTGTGAAAGCATAGTATAACGATGAGACAATGCATCAGCAATAACATTTTCTTTACCCTTCTTGTGTTTAATGACATAAGGGAAAGTCTCAATGAATTCAACCCATTTAGCATGTCTACGGTTCAGTTTGGCTTGACTTTTAATATGTTTCAAAGATTCATGATCAGAATGAATAACAAATTCTTTGGGCCATAAATAATGTTGCCACGTTTCCAAAGTCCGAACAAGAGCATATAATTCCTTATCAAAAGTAGAGTAATTCAGACTAGGCCCACTCAATTTTTCAGAAAAGTATGCAACTGGTTTGCCATGTTGTAATAACACACCTCCTAATCCAATTCCACTAGCATCACATTCAAGCTCAAAAGTCTTATTAAAATCAGGAAGTTGGAGTAAAGGAGCATGTGTTAACTTATCTTTCAACACCGTGAAGGCTTCTTCCTGTGCGGTACCCCAAACAAAAGGCACATCCTTCTTTGTAAGCTCGTTGAGAGGTGCAGCAATGGTACTGAAATCTCTCACAAAACGCCTATAGAAACCAGCGAGGCCAAGGAAACTCCTCACTTGTGTGACCGTTTTGGGCTGCGGCCAACTCTCAATAGCTTCAATCTTGGCTTTATCAACTTCAATTCCCTGTGGAGTAACAACATAGCCAAGAAAAGATACTCGGTCGGTGCAAAAGGTGCACTTCCCAAGGTTACCAAACAAACATGCATCACGTAGAGCAATAAAAACTGCACGTAAATGTTCCAAATGTTCCTCCAAAGATCTGCTATAAATCAATATATCATCAAAATAAACTTCCACAAATCGTCCAATGAAAGCACGTAAAACTTCGTTCATTAATCTCATGAAAGTACTAGGTGCATTAGTTAACCCAAAAGGCATGACTAACCACTCATATAAATCGAACTTAGTTTTAAATGCTGTTTTCCATTCATCTCCCAATTCCATACAAATTTGATGGTATCCACTACGCAAATCAACTTTGGAGAATATTGTAGAGCCACTCAATTCATCAAGCATATCATCTAGCCTAGGAATAGGATGACGATAACGAATAGTAATATTATTAATGCCTCTACAATCAACACACATACGTGACGTACCATCCTTTTTTGGCACTAGTATAATAGGAACAGCACAAGGACTAAGAGATTCGCGTATATAACCTTTGTCGAGCAGCTCCTGTATTTGACGCATAATCTCCTTCGTCTCCTCTAGATTGGTACGGTATGGCGCACGGTTTGGCAACGAAGCACCGGGAATTAAGTCAATCTGATGCTCAATCCCGCGAATAGGTGGTAATCCTGGTTGCACGTCTTGTTGAAAGACGTCAGCGAACTCCTGCAAAATATTAGTGACAGCAGGAGGCAAAGAGGAAGGCACGTCCTCGAATGAAAATAATGCCTCTTTGCACACAAAAGCATAGCAAACAGATTTGCTTAAATCTAGCTCATCAATATCAGATTTGGTGGCAAGTAAACACGCATTTTTCAATTTAATTTCAGAAACAACACTTATTATTAGGCTTCATTTGTTGCTCAAATTCTTTTGCCACAATCTGATTTTCACTTTTATTTTTCTCCTGTTTTGCTTTACTAGCTCTATTAATATCATCTTTCAAAATAGAATCAGGAGTCATAGGAAGCAAAGTAATATGTTTATCCTTATGAATAAGAGTATACTGATTGTTTCTACCATGGTGTACAGATTTTTTATCAAATTGCCATGGTCTACCAAGTAATAAGGAACATGCTTGCATGGGTACCACATCACAATCAACATAATCAGCATATGTAGAGATACTAAAATGCACACGAACAGTACGTGTTACCTTAACCTTGCCACTGTTGTTGAACCATTGGATATAGTAAGGATGTGGATGTGGTCTTGTGGTGAGAGATAGCTTCTCCACCATCTCCATGCTAGCCAAGTTGTTGCAGCTCCCTCCATCTATGATGACGCGAACAGAACGTTCCTTCACAACTCCCTTTGTATGGAACAAATTATGCCTCTGATTTTGCTCAGCTTGTGTGACCTGCACACTCAAAACACGTTGAGCAACTAAACATTCATACCTGTCAGCGTCTTCAGGAGCCATGTATTGCGTCTCATGATCAGAGTCATCTCCACCATGTTCTTCACTTGTAATAAGAGCCAAAGTCTCCTCATCATAGTCACTAGCGGACTCATACCCACCATCCTCAGTAGCAATCATAACACGCGGAGATTGGCATTCTCTCGCATAATGACCTCTTCCCTTACAACGACGACAAATAATATCATGTGTGTGCCCTGTTGATGCCATAGATGAAGAAGAGCTCTGGGCAGGCCCAGAAGGTGTACTCTTGGCAGATGGTGGTGGTGGTGCCTGTTTTCTTGTATCTCGGTTGGAATTGGCGGCTGAAGTCAGTGGTGCTGCAGTAGAACATGTGGGAGTAGAGGAGGCACGCGGTGTCCATGATGAAGATCGACCTGTAGAAAAATTAGTTCGTGCCAATGCCTGTCGATCCTGCACTTCACGTTCAGCTCTACAAGCCAGATGGAATAAATGAGTGATATTATTATACTCCTTATACTCTAGAATGGTCTGAATCTCTCTATTTAATCCACCCATGAAACATGCAAGCATAGCTTCATTCTGCTCAACAATACCACATCTAATCATGCCAGTTTGTAATTCCTGATAATATTCTTCTACAGAATTTTTTCCTTGTCTTAAGCGCTGCAATTTTTGAAGTAATTCATGTTGATAATATGGTGGAACCCAACGAGTACGCATAGCAGTTTTCAAAGCAGCCCAAGTAGCTGGAATAGGATATAATCTACAATGTTCAGACCACCATACACATGCAAAACTAGTAAAAGCACAAACAGCAGCAGCAACACGTCTCTCCTCGGGATATTGTAAACATGTAAAACGTTGTTCAGTTTCTAACTCCCAAGTAAGATATATATCAGGAACATATCTACCCTCAAATGGTGGAATATTCAATTTCAGTTTAGGAAGATGGTCATGGTCTCGTACCTGAGCTGGTAATGCAGCCCTACCATAGCGATTATTGGCATGTGGATGACCTGGTGCTGGTACGTAGTTCTGATTTTGATCAACCTCATCCTTGTAATCGCCCGAATAATGGTCCTCCTCAGCGGCAGCAGGAGCCATAGAAGCATCAACAGTAGGTGTAGCGGCACCAGAAGTTTGACCAGGCTCAAGGGCAACGCGTTGTGCTCGTCCAACTTGATTTGGAAGGCGACGTTGTTGTTGTTGTAGAGGTGCGACAGGTGCAGCCGGCGGTGGTTGTGGAAGACGCGCGAGCAATTCATTAAACTTGTTATCGAGCTTTGTTTCGAACGTCTTCTCAATTCCATCTATCTTCTCCATGGCCTCTTCAATTCTGTTTAGCACATCTTGCACCTGTCCACTCATCATTTGCTAAAATTTATCATGTAGCTGTTTGTTCGTCATGTTCTCCCAATCAGTCTCATCGGCTTGTGATCCTGCCATGGTTAGCAGCAATAGAAACACACAAGAATATGATCCTACAGACTACTAGGAAGTGGTGGTGGTGTGGTGTCACAAATCCGTCAAGCAAAACTCAAATTCTTACCAGTTCTTACCCAGCAGCAGGTGGTGATCGGCAACCTTTGTAGTGAAAACTCACAAAGCTTGGATAGAGCGATTGCCAGGTGGTGTCAAACGCACGATGTAGATGTATGTGGAGCTGGGAAGGCTTATGATATGGTAGCAAAAAGGGTCAGCAATAATCAATTCAAAGATGCAAAGTTGAATAAACGCTCAACGACGGTACTGTGCTGGTCCTAGGCTAGACCGTACTAGAGACGCGAGCCTAGAACACTAACAAAATCACGGCGCGACACATAAACAAGGGAAGAGCACACTCTAAAAAAATTCGTTTTTTTTTTCTCTCTTTTTTTTTGGCGCTCTTTTTTTTTGCGCTCCTTTTTTTTTGCAAAAAATCACTATAATGGCGAGTGTCTCAAAACTCTTCCCAAGTCAAACTAACAGGATTGGCACAAAAAAAAATTGACAATTTTTTTCGGAAATCAGGGCAGCGACGACAAAAAAGTGCGACAAAAAATCACTATGATGGCGAGTGTCTCAAAACGCTCCCTGGGATCTAAAAATAGGATAGGGAAAAAAATTGACTGCCGAAATTTTGGCCTAAAAACTGCCCAGGGGTCTCCAGACTTTTTTTTTACCGAATCCTACTCAGGCAAGGAAACACGAATCAGAAAATAGATGGGTCTCGAAAACAAACCTAATATGAAAAGAACTCGGATTGGTGGTGGATATATGGTGGTGGAATATGGCAGCGGTGGTGGTATATGGTAGCGGTGGTGGTATATGGATACGGATCGGGGGTGGTATATGGATACAGATCGGTGATGGTATATGGATTCAGAGCGGTGGTGGTAGATGGCAGGGGCGATGATGATGGTGCGGCGGCGGCGTGACAACTTATGACTAGAACTCGAAACTCTAAAAGATTAGACACTAAGACCAGCAAATCGAGACGACGATGCAACCGTAGATTCAACAAAGCAAAAACCCTAAAAAGATTATGCAAAGGCTCAGATTGGTTCGGATATGATGAACTAACCCTAATTTTTTTTTGGCTTTTTCGTGGACTATAGGTATGAAGAACAGTCTCGATCTAAACTACGAAAAACTGTAAAATCTCATAAAATCTGATACCACTTGATAGAGGCGAAGGTGTCCCGATGTTTCGATGAGATGGTGGCTATCGTTTTCTGTGGGAGTCGACCTTGACGATCCGACTACGAACATGCGACACGTCGCGCCTTAGCAATCACTATACCAACTTCCAAGGGGTTATTGACCACGCCGGAGCACGATCAACCTAACCATGAGGGTCTGTTTCCTGCGAGCAAACGAAGAACAAGCAAGAAACTGAGATTGCAATCTGGATATTGCGAATATAAGAGGAAAGCTTTATTAGTGAAGGTGGGGTTCTGTGACGCCTTTGTCTGGTCGTTGAACACAAACGAAGTACGCGAAGTTGCAGCTATGGCGAACTTTTAATCTAAACAAAACCCAAAGTCTAAACGGTGCCCTAAGGGCTGTATATATGGAGGAAGAGGGGGGGATTTCGTGGCCCTTGAAGGAGGGGTCCGAAACCAACCCTATCTCTTGTTTCCCCACACATACGGACTCTAAAAACAGCCTATACTCAAGTATTTCGAAATTACATGGGCCTGGCCCAATAATAAGGTGACGCAGCACCTATAATAGCCTCTGGACGAAATTTATGAAATGGCATCTTGTATATTTCGTCCAAGGCTTCCTGCACTCATTATGGTGGCTTCAAAGTCCTGAAATCATCACTTGTAACTCCGTTCTTGTTCCCCTTGCGCATGCCATCATCTCCATGCTTGAACTTGCTCCAAGGTTCCTCTTTCTTGTCCAAGCTAGGCCCTTCATTTGTAAGCAAAACAAATGTATCCAATTTAGGAACCATCATATTCTCATGAACATTAGAATCATTACCATGAAACGAAAGTACCTGATAATTTAATTGGCGTGCGCGAGCTCTAGTAATTGGTCCAGTATGTATAGCAGCAGGGGCTGTGGGTGTAACAATAGTATTGATGTCCTCATCACCAGGGTCATCAAGGCGCGGCCCTCGCTGACTTCGTAGGGGAATGGACGGATGCCCCCGACCGGGGGATGGGCGATGGCCAATCCCTCGCGGCCGGCGACGAAGTGCCTGACGGCTGGGTCATGTACTTCGACGGAGCTTTAGCGCGGCAGGGCGCGGGGGCTGGAGCCGTACTCATCTCGCCGACCAAGGACAAGCTATACTACGCTATGCAGCTCTACTTCCAGCATGGTGAGAAGGTCTCCAACAACATCACGGAGTATGAGGGCCTAATCATTGGCCTCAAGGCCGCGGCAGCCCTGGGGATTAAGCATCTCACCATCAAGGGCGACTCCCAGCTCCTCGTCAACTTCTCCAACAAGGAATACAAGCCCAAAGACGAGCACATGGAGGCATACGAGCACATGGAGGCATAATTGAAGGAGGTACGGAAAATTGAAAAACGCTTCTTGGGTTTGAAATTGCAGCACGTCCCGCGCGACACGAACAAGGAGGCTGATGTCATCACCAAGAGGGCATCCCGCCACGAGTCCTAGAAGCCTGGCGTCTTCGAGGAAAGGCTCTTCAAGCCGTTGGTAGCACCCCTCGCCGCGGGCCTAGCGCTGCTTCAGTTAGGAGCCGCCTCTGGCCCCTTCCTCAGGCGCCCCGGCCAGGAGTCCGACCTCAGGAGCCCGTGTGCTCCTGGCGTTGGAACCTCAGGATGGCTGCTGGACCGAGGAGTTCAAGGCGTACCTACTCCATGACACTATACCGGAGAAGGAGGAAGATGCAGAACGTGTGGCTCGCCAAGCCACCGCTTATTGCCTGCAGGACGGCGAGCTTAACCGAAAGCGCCCCAACGACGTCTCGCTGCGATGCATATCCAAGGAGCAAGGGCGCAAGTTGTTGGCCAACATCCACGATGGAGATTGCGGACACCATTCTTCATCACGCACTCTCATGGGCAAGGTGTTCCGCAGCGGGTTCTACTGGCCCACAGCGCTCAACGACGCCACTGAGCTGGTGCGACCCTGCGAGGCTTGCCAGTTCCATGCCAAGCAGATTCACCAGCATGCGCAAGGTCTCCAGATCATCCCACTCTCGTGGCCATTCGTGCTCTGGGGGCTGGATATCGGGCCCGTTCCCTCGGGCGGCCGGGGGATATCGCTACCTCTACGTCACCATCGACAAGTTCACCAAGTGGGCGGAGGTGGAGCCCGTGCGCACCATTCTCGCTGGCTCGACCGTGAAGTTCATCAAGGGCCTCGTGAGCCGTTTTGGGGTCCCCAACCATATCATTACCGACAATGGCTCCCAGTTCACGAGCAATCTCTTCAGGACATATTGTGCTAACCTTGGAACGCAGATATGCTACGCTTCGGTGGCGCGCACACGGAGCAATGGCCAGGCTGAACGTGCTAATGCGGATGTCCTAAGGGGCCTCAAGACGAGGAGCTTCAAGAAGAAACTCGAGGCCTGCGGCAGGGGTTGGCTCGGTGAGCTTCAGTCCGTGTTGTGGTCCATCCGCACCACCGTGACTAAGCCCACCGACAAGACCCCGTTGTTCCTTGTCTAAGGGGTGGAGGCGGTCCTCCCGCACCAGGTCAAGCATCGCTCCCCGCGGGTCTTGGTGTTTGATGAGGCACGCCAGGACGCCTCGCGGGGGACAGATCTCGTGCTCGGGGAGGAGACCCGCCGCCAAGCCTCACTCCATGCGGCGAGGTACCACCAGGCGCCGCGGCGGTACCCACTGCCGCAGCGTCCGCTCCAGGACCCTTGAGGTGGGAGACCTCGTCTTGAGGCGGTGCTCTCCAGGGAGGGGCTCCACAAGCTCTCACCCATGTGGGAGGGCCCGTTCAGGGTCGCCCGCGTCTCCAGGCCTGGCACCGCGCGCCTGGAGACGCCAGACGGGGTCCCCATGCAGAATTACTGGAACATCCAGCTCCTCCGCAAGTTCTACCCGTGACACTCTCACGTAATAATGAGTGGGGTTGTACACGCCCCGGAGTCTCCTGGTGCGTCGCTCCTCGACCCCGCGGGGGCTCCCACCCACGCCCAAGCGGAAACCCCATGCTCCGCGCTGGCGGACGACACGGTCTTTCAGCGACGATGCCCACGCCTAGTGGAAGCCCCATGCTCCATGCTGGCGGGAAGACTAGAAGACTAGTGTAGGCGCCGGACGCGGCTGTTCTTTTGCTACCCTTTGTAACCAAATTTGCTGTTTCTTGGAATGAATTTGAGTTTTTCGCGTCTTTATGATAGAGGCGAAGGTGTCCCGATGTTTCGATGAGATGGTGGCTATCGTTTTCTGTGGGAGTCGACCTTGACGATCCGACTACGAACGTGCGAGACGTCGCGCCTTAGCAATCGCTATACCAACTTCCAAGGGGTTATTGACCATGCCGGAGCACGATCAACCTGACCACGAGGGTCTGATTCCTGCGAGCAAATGAAGAACAAGCAAGAAACTGAGATTGCAATCTGGATATTGTGAATATAAGAGGAAAGCTTTATTAATGAAGGTGACTTTCTGTGACGCCTTTGTCTGGTCGTTGAACACAAACAAAGTACGCGAAGTTGCAGCTATGGCGAACTTTTAATCTAAACAAAACCCAAAGTCTAAACGATGCCCTAAGGGCTGTATATATGGAGGAGTAGGGGTGAATTTCGTGGCCCCTTGTAGGAGGGGTCCGAAACCAACCCTAACTTTGCTTCCCCACACGTACGGACTCTAAAAACAGCCTATACTTAAGTATTTCGAAATTACATGGGCCTGGCCCAAAAATAAGGTAGCGCAGCACCTAAAATAAGCTATGGACGAAATTTATGAAGGGGCATCTTGTATATTTCGTCCATGTCCTTGTAGGTCATCACGGAGGCTTCAAAGTGCTTAAATATGCAATAGAAATGCCATTCTGGATCCCTTCACGCACGCCTTCATCTACATGCTTGATCCTGCTCCAGTGTTCATCCCTCTTGTTCATGCTAGGTCCTTCATTAGTAATCAATTCAAATGTATCGAATTTAGGCAGCATCATATTCTCATGAACATTAGAATCATTACCAAGAAACGAAAGTACCTGATAATTTAATTGGCGTGCGCGAGCTCTAGTAATTGGTCCAGTATATGTAGCAGTAGGGGCTGTGGGTGTAACAATGGTATTGGTGTCCTCATCACTTTATTCAAAAAGGGAGGGAATTCTTCTTTTTCATTTCGTTACTCCATGCAGTGTTTCCTTTCGTGAATTTCGTTCTTGAGCGGTGTAGTGGTTGCCCGTAGCCCAATCCATCGCTCCCCGCAAGCGGGGGCTGGGCACGGTACGCCTGAGCCGGCTTAGGCTACTCACACGCACACCTCTCCAAGGCCTTGGAGTCTGAATCCTTGCGCGGCGCTCTCGAGCAAGCTAACGGGCATGCACCGATTTCGGCCCCTCGACCTCAGGAGTGCCCGCCTCCTGGCCCTGCCAGGCATCGCACCCCGACGCGCCAATAACGACCGGCCCTCGCTCAGGGGCTCCAGAGGCCTACGCAAATTGCCCCTGCAGGCCTCGCGGGGGCTTGCCATTCAAGGCTCCGGAGCTTGTCGAGGGGCCTCCCTAGGTCGTCACCAGGAGAAGCTCCGGAGGAGCATGCCACCATGACGAAGGGACCCGGAAAGGGTTACTAGCGCATCAAGCTAAGTTATTCTAATCGCGCCAAGCAGGAACTTCTAATTAATAGCAACATTAGTATTAGAACGCAAACGGGAAATACTGACATGAAGGCACAAGCGCCGCGGTGCATTACACGCCCCTAGGGGGCTTCTCCATAAGTTGTGATGCAGGAAGCAAAAGAAGGAAAAACTGAAGAGGCGGCCTCCAGAGGACTACAGCTCCTGAGGCCCGACTTCACCACCGCCCGCGCTTAGTCGGAGTGCTCCTCCTGCTTGACGGGGGCGTGATGGCGAGGTGGCTCGGCGTCCTCTAGAGCGGGGATACGACGGCGTGGTGTCATGCCGTCCTCTTTGGTCCGCGCACGGCGGCGAGGCAACTCGTCGTAGTCGTCGTCGCTTGAGCCTTCCCTCGAGGAAGCGTCGCTGCTGGAGGAGCAGCGGCCATCGCCAAGGGCAAGATCACCACGGAGGACGCCGCCGCCATGTGGACCGTCGTCGTCGAAGGCGTGGTCGCTGCCATCGTCGTCCCCCTCCGTGCCGAACCCCAGGCGGCTGCCGTCCTCCCTGAAGACCCTGACGAAGAGCATTGCCGCTCCGTCGTACTTAAAATGGAGAGTGGAACTCCCATCCAGACCGCGGGCGCGGGCAAACGACTGCCACCCATGGGTCAGGAACACGTGCCCGATGGAGGAGACCTCGACCTCCACCCATGATGACCCGTTGCAACAGCCGTTCGGCTGCAGCCGCGGGCCAACGGGCCCTACCACCGGCAGCTCCTCCGCGAAGGAGCTTGGAAGCAGAAGCCAGGTGCCCGGAGGGCCCTCCACTCGTATGATAGAGGCGAGGGTGTCCCGATCTTTCGATGAGATGATAGCTATCATTTTTGGTGGAGTAGACTTTGACGATCCGACTACGAACGTGCGAGGACGTCGCGCCTTAGCAATCGCTAAACCAACTCCGAGAGGTTATTGACCACGCCGGAGCACAATCAACCTGACCACGAGGGTCTATCTCCTGCAAGCAAACGAAGAACAAGCAAGAAACTAAGATTTGCAATCTGGATATTGCGAATATAAGATGAAAGCTTTATTGATCAAGGTGGGGTTCTGTGACGTCTTGGTCTGGTCGTTGAACACAAACGAAGTACGCGAAGTTGCAGCTATGGCGAACTTTTAATCTAAACAAAACCCAAAGTCTAAACGGTGCCCTAAGGGCTGTATATATGGAGGAAGAGGAGGGGATTTCGTGGCCCTTGAAGGAGGGGTCCGAAACCAACCCTATCTCTTGTTTCCCCACACATACGAACTCTAAAAACAGCCTATACTCAAGTATTTCGAAATTACATGGGCCTGGCCCAATAATAAGGTGACGCAGCACCTATAATAGCCTCTGGATGAAATTTATGAAGTGACATCTTGTATATTTCGTCCAAGGCTTCCTGCACTCATTATGGTGGCTTCAAAGTCCTGAAATCATCACTTGTAACTCCGTTCTTGTTCCCCTTGTGCATGCCATCATCTCCATGCTTGAACTTGCTCCAAGGTTCCTCTTTCTTGTCCAAGCTAGGCCCTTCATTTGTAAGCAAAACAAATGTATCCAATTTAGGCAGCATCATATTCTCATGAACTTTAGAATCATTACCAAGAAACGAAAGTACCTGATATTTTAATTGGCGTGCGCGAGCTCTAGTAATTGGTCCAGTATGTATAGAAGCAGGGGTTGTGGGTGTAACAATGGTATTGATGTCCTCATCATCCTCCCCTTCTTGAAATGAAGTCGTCCTCGACGGAAGCTCATCTTCCTCACCCAAATAAGGCTTCAGATCTGCAATGTTAAAAGTGGGACTAACCCCAAAATCTGCAGGCAGCTCAAGTTTATATGCATTATCATTTATTTTCTCTAATACCTTAAAAGGACCATCAGCACGTGGCATTAGCTTTGATTTGCGCAAATCAGGAAATCTATCCTTACGCAAATGTAACCAAACAAGATCTCCAGGTGCAAACACAACATGTTTTCTACCCTTATCTCCAGCAAGTTTATATTTAGCATTCATACGCTCAATGTTCTCCTTAGTTAACTCATGCATTTTTAAGATCAATTCAGCACGTTGTTTAGCATCAAAATTAACCTTCTCCGAAGATGGAAGAGGCAACAAATCAATTGGTGCACGAGGAAGGAAACCATACACAATTTCAAAAGGACACATCTTAGTAGTAGAATGCAATGAACGATTATAAGCAAATTCAATATGAGGCAAGCATTCTTCCCACGTTTTCTTGTTATTCTTCAAAACAGCCCTAAGCATAGTAGACAATGTTCTATTGACTACTTCAGTTTGTCCATCAGTTTGGGGGTGACATGTAGTACTAAAAAGCAGTTTAGTCCCCAACTTAGCCCATAAACATCTCCAAAAGTGGCTAAGAAATTTAGTATCACGATCTGAAACAATAGTATTTGGCACACCATGCAAGCGTATAATTTCACGAAAGAACAAATCAGCAACATTAACAGCATCATCGCTTTTATGACATGGTATAAAGTGTGCCATTTTCGAGAACCTATCCACGACAACAAATATGCTATCCCTCCCCTTCTTTGTTCGAGGTAAACCTAAAACAAAGTCCTCGAATGAAAATAACGCCTCTTTGCACACAAAAGCATAGCAAACAGAATTGCTGAAATCTAGATCATCAATATCAGATTTGGTGGCAAGTAAGCATGCACTTTTCAATTTAATTTCAGAAGCAACACTAGGTGGTTTATTATTAGGCTTCATTTGTTGCTCAAATTCTTTTGCCACAATCTGATTTTCACTCTTATTTTTCTCCTGTTTTGCTTTACTAGCTCTATTAATATCATCTTTCAAAATAGAATCAGGAGTCATAGGAAGCAAAGTAATATGTTTATCCTTATGAACAAGAGTATACTGATTGTTTCTACCATGGTGTACAGAGTTTTTATCAAATTGCCATGGTCTACCAAGTAATAATGAACATGCTTGCATGGGTACCACATCACAATCAACATAATCAGCATATGTAGAGATACTAAAATGCACACGAACAGTACGTGTTACCTTAACCTTGCCGCTGTTGTTGAACCATTGGATATAGTAAGGATGTGGATGTGGTCTTGTGGTGAGAGATAGCTTCTCCACCATCTCCATGCTAGCCAAGTTGTTGCAGCTCCCTCCATCTATGATGACGCGAACACAACGTTCCTTCACAACTCCCTTTGTATGGAACAAATTATGCCTCTGATTTTGCTCAGCTTGTGTGACCTGCACACTCAAAACACGTTGAGCAACTAAACATTCATACCTGTCAGCGTCTTCAGGAGCCATGTATTGCGTCTCATGATCAGAATCATCTCCACCGTGTTCTTCACTTGTAATAAGAGCCAAAGTCTCCTCATCATAATCACTAGCGGACTCATACCCACCATCCTCAGTAGCAATCATAACACGCGGAGATTGGCATTCTCTCGCATAATGACCTCTTCCCTTACAACGACGACAAATAATATCATGTGTGTGCCCTGTTGATGCCATAGATGAAGAAGAGCTCTGGGCAGGCCCAGAAGGTATACTCTTGGCAGATGGTGGTGGTGGTGCCTGTTTTCTTGTATCTCGGTTGGAATTGGCGGCTGAAGTCAGGGGTGCCGCAGTAGGACGTGTGGGAGTAGAGGAGGCACGCGGTGTCCATGATGAAGATCGACCTGCAGAAAAATTAGTTCGCGCCAATGCCTGTCGATCCTGCACTTCACGTTCAGCTTTACAAGCAAGATGGAATAAACGAGTGATATTATTATACTCCTTATACTCTAGAATGGTCTGAATCTCTCTATTTAATCCACCCATGAAACGTGCCAGCATAGCTTCATTCTCCTCAACAATACCACATCTAATCATGCCAGTTTGTAATTCCTGATAATATTCTTCTACATAATTTTTTCCTTGTCTTAAGCGCTGCAATTTTTGAAGTAATTCACGTTGATAATATGGTGGAACCCAACGAGTACGCATAGCAGTTTTCAAAGCAGCCCATGTAGCTGGAATAGGATATAATCTACAATGTTCAGACCACCATACACATGCAAAACTAGTGAAAGCACAAACAGCAGCAGCAACACGTCGTTCCTCGGGATATTGTAAACATGTAAAACGTTGTTCAGTTTCTAACTCCCAAGTAAGATATATATCAGGAACATATCTACCCTCGAATGGTGGAATATTCAATTTTAATTTAGGAAGATGGTCATGATCTCGTACCTGAAGTGGTGGTGCAGGCCTACCATTGCGATTATTTGCATGTGGACGACCTGGTGCTGGTGGTTGCACGTAGTTATGATTTTGATCAACCTCATCCTCATAATCGCCCGCGTAATCATCCTCCTCCTCGGCACCAGCAGCAGCAGGAGCAGGAGCCAAAGAAGCATCAACAGGAGGTACAGCAGCACCAGAAGTTTGGCCATCCTCAAGAGGAACACGCTTCGCTCGTCCGAACTGATTTGGAAGGGGGCGTTGTTGTTGTCGTTGCAGAGGTGCGACAGGTGCAGCCGGTGGTGGTTGGGGAAGACGCGTGAGCAATTCATTAAACTTGTTATCCAGCTTTGTCTCGAACGACTTCTCCATGCCATCTATCTTCTCCATGGCCTCTTCAAATCTGTTTAGCACATCTCCCACCTGGCCACTCATCATTTGCTGAAATTTATCATGCAACTCCTTGTTCGTCATGTTCTCCCAGTCAATCTCGTCGGCTTGTGATCCTGCCATGGTTAGCAGCAATAGAAACACACAAGAATATGATCCTACAGACTACTAGAAAGTGGTGGTGGTGTGGTGTGGTGTCACAAATCCGTCAAGCAAATCTCAAATTCTTACCAGTTCTTACCCAGCAGCAGGTGGTGATCGGCAACCTTTGTAGTCAAAACTCTCAGAGCTTGGACAGAGCGATTGCCAGGTGGTGTCAAACGCACGATGTAGATGTATGTGGAGCTGGGAAGGCTTATGATGAACTAACCCTAAATTTTTTTTTGGCTTTTTCCTGGACTGTAGGTATGAAGAACAGACTCGATCTAAACTACGAAAAACTGTAAATCTCACCGAGCAACCTGGGAATCTGATACCACTTGATAGAGGCGAGGGTGTCCCGATCTTTCGATGAGATGATAGCTATCGTTTTTGGTGGAGTAGACTTTAACGATCCGACTACGAACGTGCGAGGACGTCGCGCCTTAGCAATCGCTAAACCAACTCCGAGAGGTTATTGACCACGCCGGAGCACAATCAACCTGACCACGAGGGTCTATCTCCTGCAAGCAAACGAAGAACAAGCAAGAAACTAAGATTTGCAATCTGGATATTGCGAATATAAGATGAAAGCTTTATTGATCAAGGTGGGGTTCTGTGACGTCTTGGTCTGGTCGTTGAACACAAACGAAGTACGCGAAGTTGCAGCTATGGCGAACTTTTAATCTAAACAAAACCCAAAGTCTAAACGGTGCCCTAAGGGCTGTATATATGGAGGAAGAGGAGGGGATTTCGTGGCCCTTGAAGGAGGGGTCCGAAACCAACCCTATCTCTTGTTTCCCCACACATACGGACTCTAAAAACAGGCTATACTCAAGTATTTCGAAATTACATGGGCCTGGCCCAATAATAAGGTGACGCAGCACCTATAATAGCCTCTGGACGAAATTTATGAAGTGACATCTTGTATATTTCGTCCAAGGCTTCCTGCACTCATTATGGTGGCTTCAAAGTCCTGAAATCATCACTTGTAACTCCGTTCTTGTTCCCCTTGTGCATGCCATCATCTCCATGCTTGAACTTGCTCCAAGGTTCCTCTTTCTTGTCCAAGCTAGGCCCTTCATTTGTAAGCAAAACAAATGTATCCAATTTAGGCAGCATCATATTCTCATGAACTTTAGAATCATTACCAAGAAACGAAAGTACCTGATATTTTAATTGGCGTGCGCGAGCTCTAGTAATTGGTCCAGTATGTATAGAAGCAGGGGCTGTGGGTGTAACAATGGTATTGATGTCCTCATCATCGTACGACAAACTCGCATCCCGTGTCACCCAAGCGGGCACACAGGCGTGGTGCCCGGGCGGCCGCGGTGTGCCTTCCCCCTTCGCCGTGGCTGCTGGGGCCCCCGCAACCGCCTCCGCGGCAAGGCCTCTCCCCGGTTGCTGGAGCTGACGTGGGCTGGCAGGGGTTGCCGCCCGCGATGGCGCCGTTGATGCGGCAGCGCATTTGTGGGGACTGCCACGTCCCCTCTTGGGTGGCATGAGCCCAGCCCCTTTTTTGGGGCCTTGCCCTTCTCTTCGGCTGAGAGCCTCCTCGTTGGCTCCATGGTCGCTTCGGCGAGGTGACGACGCGGCAGAGATAGGAGACGAAGGGGCGACAGATGAGAAGATGAAGACGGGCTGGGGGCTCCGCCTCCCTCGCCCTCTTATAGGAAGTCGAAGGCCAACCGGCGCACCTCCATGTTACGAGCGATGATGGCCCTGCTGCATGCACCAGGCGGTTGTCAAGTCGGGGCAGTTGCCGAGGCGACGTGGGGAAGCTGAGTCGTCCACGCCCCGTTGGGCGCCACGCGTCAGCCTGGCTCGCAGGTAGTTGGGTCCCGTGGCGCTTCGACCCTTGCCCCTTGGCTTCACCTCGAAGCCAGCCCAAGCGCGCATTGGGCCCGAGAGCTACTGTCGGCGTTCTGGCAACCAGGGTACCCAAACTTGCCTACCTGTGGTCCACAGCGTGGCTCCCTCGACGGCCTGGTACGGCCCAGCGGCAAGACCTTCAAGACAAGACCCTCGTGAGGGCCCCCCGGCCTCGCGAGGCGGACGACACCAGGACCTCCAGAGGGAGCGGCCTCCCCAGGCTGCCTCCCGAGGAGCGGAGATTTCTATGCAGGTACCCAGCCTCAAGAGGCTGTGATGACGTGAGCCATGACGACCAAGGCCAGGAGGGCGCCAGCGGGTGCAGAGGAGGCAGTTTCCCATTCGGTGCTAAGGGAGCAAGGACAGACGCGGGTTCCCAAGGAATCCCCCAAAGGTTTCCATTCCGGTGCAACAAGACCAAGACCACAAGCTCGGCAGGACGGATGTCATCGCCGAGCCCACCGCTGTGTCACGACCAGAATCTTTGCAGGCGAAGACCACCTTTCATCAGGATAAGATGTACTACTTGTCCCCTTTCGAATTGGCCATTGTGGGATCCCTTCCCGCCTAAGTTTTGAGGGAAGAGCACCGAGGCCACTATAAATATAGTTTAGCCACCACCATAGAAGGGGTCGACTCATTCTCACCCCCCGAGCCCTCATGAGGCAGCTCATCCACTGTACTACTTCATCCTCAAACCTCCTCATGAGGCCAATCCACCACAAAGCAGGAGTAGGGTTTTACACCGCAAGGTGGCCGGAACCTAGGTAAACAGCCATGTCCATCTTCTTCCCCGCTCACGTGAATCCGGAAAGGCTAGGCTATAGGGCGACGAGCTCAAGGCTTGAGAGGTTGAGATCTCCGCACACGCCCTAGAGTTCGAACCTTCTTGGGTCTGCGGAGCCCTGAATCCGACAGGGATCAATCTTCTTCCCCAACAACCCTTGTACTCTCGTTCGCCCTTGCGAGTGCAATCCAACCACAAAGCAGGAGTAGGGTTTTACACCGCAAGGTGGCCTGGTCCTGGGTAACTGCAGTGTCTTCGCCTCGCCTCTGTTAGCTCGCTCGCGCTGTAGCCTCGCCGTGGCTGGTGAAGGAAGAGTAGGGCGGTAGGAACATGATGAGGACATCAATACCATTGTTACACCCACAGCCCCTGCTGCTCTACATACTGGACCAATTACTAGAGCTCGCGCACGCCAATTAAATTATCAGGTACTTTGGTTTCTTGGTAATGATTCTAATGTTCATGAGAATATGATGCTGCCTAAATTCGATACATTTGTTTTGCTTACAAATGAAGGGCCTAGCTTGGACAAGAAAGAGGAACCTTGGAGCAACATGCGCAAGGGGAACAAGAACGGAGTTACAAGTGATGATTTCAGGACTTTGAAGCCACCATAATGAGTGCAGGAAGCCTTGGACGAAATATACAAGATGCCACTTCATAAATTTCGTCCAGAGGCTATTATAGGTGATGCGTAACCTTATTATTGGGCCAGGCCCATGTAATTTCGAAATACTTGAGTATAGGCTGTTTTTAGAGTCCGTATGTATGGGGAAACAAGAGATAGGGTTGGTTTCGGACCCCTCCTTCAAGGGCCACGAAATCCCCCCCTCTTCCTGATGAGGACATCAATACCATTGTTACACCCACAGCCCCTGCTGCTATACATACTGGACCAATTACTAGAGCTCGCACACGCCAATTAAATTATCAGGTACTTTCGTTTCTTGGTAATGACTCTAATGTTCATGAGAATATGATGCTGCCTAAATTGGATACATTTGTTTTGCTTACAAATGAAGGGCCTAGCTTGGACAAGAAAGAGGAACCTTGGAGCAAGTTCAAGCATGGAGATGATGGCCTGCGCAAGGGGAACAAGAACAGAGTTACAAGTGATGATTTCAGGACTTTGAAGCCACCATAATGAGTGCAGGAAGCCTTGGACGAAATATACAAGATGCCACTTCATAAATTTCGTCCAGAGGCTATTATAGGTGCTGCGTCACCTTATTATTGGGCCAGGCCCATGTAATTTTGAACTACTTGAGTATAGGCTATTTTTAGAGTCCGTATGTGTGGGGAAACAAGAGATAGGGTTGGTTTCGGACCCCTCCTTCAAGGGCCACGAAATCCCCTCCTCTTCCTCCATATATACAGCCCTTAGGGCACCGTTTAGACTTTGGGTTTTGTTTAGATTAAAAGTTCGCCATAGCTGCAACTTCGCGTACTTCGTTTGTGTTCAACGACCAGACCAAGACGTCACAGAACCCCACCTTGATCAATAAAGCTTTCATCTTATATTCGCAATATCCAGATTGCAAATCTTAGTTTCTTGCTTGTTCTTCGTTTGCTTGCAGGAGATAGACCCTCGTGGTCAGGTTGATTGTGCTCCGGCGTGGTCAATAATCTCTTGGAGTTGGTTTAGCGATTGCTAAGGCGCGATGTCCTCGCACGTTCGTAGTCGGATCGTCAAAGTCTACTCCACCAAAAACGATAGCTATCATCTCATCGAAAGATCGGGACACCCTCGCCTTATCAAGTGGTATCAGATTTACAGGTTGCTCGGTGAGATTTTACAGTTTTTCGTAGTTTAGATCGAGTCTGTTCTTCATACCTACAGTCCACGAAAAAGCCAAAAAAAATTTAGGGTTAGTTCATCATATCCGAACCAATTTGAACCTTTGCATAATCTTTTTAGGGTTTTTACTTTGTTGAATTTGCGGTTGCATCGTCGTGTCTAGTTGCTGGTCTTAGCGTCTAGTCCTTTAGAGTTTCGAGTTCTGGTCATAAGTTGTCACGCCGCCGCTGCACCATCATCATCGCCCCTGCCATCTACCACCACCGCTTATCCGTCACCGATCTGTATCCATATACCACCACCGATCCGTATCCATATACCACCACCGCTGCCATATCCAACACCATATATCCACCACCAATCCGAGTTCTTTTCATATTCGGTTTGTTTTTGAGATCCATCTAGTTTCCGATTCGTGTTTCCTTGCCGGAGTAGGTTTCGGAAAAAAAAAATTTGGCCAAAAAATTTTTTGGCCAAAATCCCCGGGCAGTTTTTAGGCCAAAATTTTGGCAGTCAAAAATATTTTTTCCCTATCCTATTTTTAGGTCCCAGGGAGCGTTTCGAGACACTTGCCATCATAGTGATTTTTTGTCTCACTTTTTCGTCGTCGCTGCCCTGATTTCCGAAAAAAAAAATTCAAAATTTTTTTTCGTGCCAATCCTGTTAGTTTGACTTGGGAAGAGTTTAGAGACACTCGCCATTATAGTGATTTTTTGCAAAAAAAAAGGAGCGCAAAAAAAAACAGCGCAAAAAAAAACAATTTTTTTTAGAGTGTGCTCTTCCCTTGTTTACGTGCCGCGCCGTGATTTTGTTAGTGTTCTAGGCTCGCGTCTCTAGTACGGTCTAGCCTAGGACCAGCACAGTACCGTCGTTGAGCGTTTATTCAACTTTGCATCTCTGAATTCATTATTGCTGACATTTTTGCTACCATATCATAAGCCTTCCCAGCACCACATACATCTACGTCGTGCGTTTGACACCACCTGGCAATCGCTCTGTCCAATCTTTAAGAGTTTTGACTACAACGGTTGCCGATCACCACCTGCTGCTGGGTAAGAACTGGTAAGCATTTGAGATTCGCTTGACGGTTTTGTGATACACCACCACCACCACTTCCCAGTAGTCTGTAGGATCATATTCTTGTGTGTTTCTATTGCTGCTAACCATGGCAGGATCACAAGCCGATGAGACTGATTGGGAGAACATGACGAACAAACAGCTACATGATAAATTTCAGCAAATGATGAGTGGACAGGTGCAAGATGTGCTAAACAGATTTGAAGAGGCCATGGAGAAGATAGATGGAATTGAGAAGACGTTCGAAACTAAGCTCGATAACAAGTTTAATGAATTGCTCGCGCATCTTCCACAATCACCGCCCGCTGCACCTGTCGCACCTCTACAACAACAACAACAACAACGTCGCCTTCCAAATCAAGTGGGACGAGCACAGCGCGTTCCCCTTGAGCCTGGTCAAACTTCTGGTGCCGCTGCACCTACTGTTGATGCTTCTATGGCTCCTGTTGCCGCTGAGGAGGACGATTATGCGGGCGATTACGAGGATGAGGTTGATCAAAATCAGAACTACGTACCAGCACCAGGTCGTCCACATGCCAATAATCGCAATGGTAGGGCTGCATTACCAGCTCAGGTATGAGATCATGACCATCTTCCTAAACTGAAATTGAATATTCCACCATTTGAGGGTATATATGTTCCTGATATATATCTTACTTGGGAGTTAGAAACTGAACAACGTTTTACATGTTTACAATATCCCGAGGAGAGACGTGTTGCTGCTGCTGTTTGTGCTTTTACTAGTTTTGCATGTGTATGGTGGTCTGAACATTGTAGATTATATCCTATTCCAACTACTTGGGCTGCTTTGAAAACTGCTATGCATACTCGTTGGGTTCCACCATATTATCAACGTGAATTACTTCAAAAATTGCAGCGCTTAAGACAAGAAAAAAATTATGTAGAAGAATATTATCAGGAATTACAAACTGGCATGATTAGATGTGGTATTGTTGAGGAGAATGAAGCTATGCTTGCACGTTTCATGGGTGGATTAAATAGAGAGATTCAGACTATTCTAGAGTATAAGGAGTATAATAATATCACTCGTTTATTCCATCTTGCTTGTAAAGCTGAACGTGAAGTGCAGGATCGACAGGCATTGGCGCGAACTAATTTTTCTGCAGGTCGATCTTCATCATGGACACCGCGTGCCTCCTCTACTCCCACACGTCCTACTGCAGCACCACTGACTTCAGCCGCCAATTCCAACCGAGATACAAGAAAACAGGCACCACCACCACCATCTGCCAAGAGTACACCTTCTGGGCCTGCCCAGAGCTCTTCTTCATCATTGGCATCAACAGGGCACACACATGATATTATTTGTCGTCGTTGTAAGGGAAGAGGTCATTATGCGAGAGAATGCCAATCTCCGCGTGTTATGATTGCTACTGAGGATGGTGGGTATGAGTCCGCTAGTGACTATGATGAGGAGACTTTGGCTCTTATTACAAGTGAAGAACACGGTGGAGATGACTCTGATCATGAGACGCAATACATGGCTCCTGAAGACGCTGACAGGTATGAATGTTTAGTTGCTCAACGTGTTTTGAGTGTGCAGGTCACACAAGCTGAGTAAAATCAGAGGCATAATTTGTTCCATACAAAGGGAGTTGTGAAGGAACGTTCTGTTCGCGTCATCATAGATGGAGGGAGCTGCAACAACTTGGCTAGCATGGAGATGGTGGAGAAGCTATCTCTCACCACAAGACCACATCCACATCCTTACTATATCCAATGGTTCAACAACAGCGGCAAGGTTAAGGTAACACGTACTGTTCGTGTGCATTTTAGTATCTCTACATATGCTGATTATGTTGATTGTGATGTGGTACCCATGCAAGCATGTTCATTATTACTTGGTAGACCATGGCAATTTGATAAAAATTCAGTACACCATGGTAGAAACAATAAGTATACTCTTGTTCATAAGGATAAACATATTACTTTGCTTCCTATGACTCCTGATTCTATTTTGAAAGATGATATTAATAGAGCTAGTAAAGCAAAACAGGAGAAAAATAAGAGTGAAAATCAGATTGGGGCAAAAGAATTTGAGCAACAAATGAAGCCTAATAATAAACCATCTAGTGTTGCTTCTGAAATTAAATTGAAAAGTGCATGTTTACTTGCCACCAAATCTGAAATTGATGAGCAAGATTTCAGCAAATCTGTTTGCTATGCTTTTGTGTGCAAAGAGGCGTTATTTTCATTCGAGGACGTGCCTTCCTCTTTGCCTCCTGCTGTCACTAACATTTTGCAGGAGTTCGCTGACGTCTTTCCACAAGACGTGCCACCTGGATTACCACCTATTCCCGGGATTGAGCATCAGATTGACTTAATTCCCGGTGCTTCGTTGCCAAACCGTGCGCCATACCGTACCAATCCAGAGGAGACGAAGGAGATTATGCGTCAAGTACAGGAGCTGCTCGACAAAGGTTATATACGTGAATCTCTTAGTCCTTGTGCTGTTCCTATTATACTAATGCCAAAAAAGGATGGTACATCACGTATGTGTGTTGATTGTAGAGGCATTAATAATATTACTATTCGCTATCGTCATCCTATTCCTTGGCTAGATGATATGCTTAATGAATTGAGTGGCTCTACAATATTCTCCAAAGTTGATTTGCGTAGTGGATACCATCAAATTCGTATGAAATTGGGAGATGAATGGAAAACAGCATTTAAAACTAAGTTCGGTTTATATGAATGGTTAGTCATGCCTTTTGGGTTAACTAATGCACCTAGTACTTTCATGAGATTAATGAACGAAGTTTTACGTGCTTTCATTGGACGATTTGTGGTAGTTTACTTTGAAGATATATTGATTTATAGCAGATCTTTGGAGGAACATTTGGAACATTTACGTGCTGTTTTTATTGCTCTACGTGATGCACGTTTGTTTGGTAACCTTGGGAAGTGCACCTTTTGCACCGACCGAGTATCTTTTCTTGGCAATGTTGTTGCTCCACAGGGAATTGAAGTTGATAAAGCCAAGATTGAAGCTATTGAGAGTTGGCCGCAGCCCAAAACGGTCACACAAGTGAGGAGTTTCCTTGGCCTCGCTGGTTTCTATAGGCGTTTTGTGAGAAATTTTAGCACCATTGCTGCACTTCTCAATGAGCTTACAAGGAAGGATGTGCCTTTTGTTTGGGGTACCGCACAGGAAGAAGCCTTCACGGTATTGAAAGATAAGTTGACACATGCTCCTTTACTCCAACTTCCTTATTTTAATAAGACTTTTGAGCTTGAATGTGATGCTAGTGGAATTGGATTAGGAGGTGTGTTATTACAAGATGGCAAACCTGTTGCATACTTTTCTGAAAAATTGAGTGGGCCTAGTCTGAACTATTCTACTTATGATAAAGAATTATATGCTCTTGTTCGGACCTTAGTAACATGGCAACATTATTTATGGCCCAAAGAATTTGTGATACATTCTGATCACGAATCTTTTAAACACATTAAAAGTCAAGCAAAACTGAACCGTAGACATGCTAAATGGGATGAATTCA
The DNA here is from genome assembly GCA_011799875.1 of Thinopyrum elongatum. NCBI lineage: Eukaryota > Viridiplantae > Streptophyta > Magnoliopsida > Poales > Poaceae > Thinopyrum > Thinopyrum elongatum. The sequence continues at coordinate 264,831,686 of CM022299.1, forward strand.
TTGAGACTTTCCCTTATGTCATTAAACACAAGAAGGGTAAAGAAAATGTTATTGCTGATGCACTGTCTCGTCGTTATACTATGCTTTCACAACTTGACTTTAAAATATTTGGTTTGGAGACCATCAAAGATCAATATGTGCATGATCCTGAATTTAAAGATGTATTGCAGAATTGCAAAGAAGGGAGAACATGGAATAAGTTCATCGTTAACGATTGATTTGTGTTTCGTGCTAACAAGCTATGCATTCCAGCTAGCTCCGTTCGTCTTTTGTTGTTGCAGGAGGCGCATGGAGGAGGATTAATGGGACACTTTGGCGTAAAGAAGACGGAGGATGTACTTGCTACACATTTCTTTTGGCCAAAGATGAGACGGGATGTTGAGCGCTTTGTTGCTCGCTGCACTATATGTCAAAAAGCTAAGTCACGACTCAATCCTCATGGTTTATATATGCCTTTGCCTATACCTAGTGTTCCATGGGAGGATATATCTATGGACTTTGTTTTGGGTTTACCTCGAACAAAGAAGGGGAGGGATAGCATATTTGTTGTCGTGGATAGGTTCTCGAAAATGGCACACTTTATACCATGTCATAAAAGCGATGATGCTGCTAATGTTGCTGATTTGTTCTTTCATGAAATTATTCGCTTGCATGGTGTGCCAAATACTATTGTTTCAGATCGTGATACCAAATTTCTTAGCCACTTTTGGAGATGTTTATGGGCTAAGTTGGGGAATAAACTGCTTTTTAGTACTACTTGTCACCCCCAAACTGATGGACAAACTGAAGTAGTCAATAGAACTTTGTCTACTATGCTTAGGGCTGTTTTGAAGAATAACAAGAAAATGTGGGAAGAATGCTTGCCTCATATTGAATTTGCTTATAATCGTTCGTTGCATTCTACTACTAAGATGTGCCCTTTTGAAATTGTATATGGTTTCCTACCTCGTGCACCTATTGATTTGTTGCCTCTTCCATCTTCGGAGAAGGTTAATTTTGATGCTAAACAACGTGCTGAATTGATCTTAAAAATGAATGAGTTAACTAAGGAGAACATTGAGCGTATGAATGCTAAATATAAACTTGCTGGAGATAAGGGTAGAAAACATGTTGTGTTTGCACCTGGAGATCTTGTTTGGTTACATTTGCGTAAGGATAGATTTCCTGATTTGCGCAAATCAAAGCTAATGCCACGTGCTGATGGTCCTTTTAAGGTGTTAGAGAAAATAAATGATAATGCATATAAACTTGAGCTGCCTGCAGATTTTGGGGTTAGTCCCACTTTTAACATAGCAGATTTGAAGCCTTATTTGGGTGAGGAAGATGAGCTTCCGTCGAGGACGACTTCATTTCAAGAAGGGGAGGATGATGAGGACATCAATACCATTGTTACACCCACAGCCCCTGCTGCTATACATACTGGACCAATTACTAGAGCTCGCGCACGCCAATTAAATTATCAGGTACTTTCGTTTCTTGGTAATGATTCTAATGTTCATGAGAATATGATGCTGCCTAAATTGGATACATTTATTTTGCTTACAAATGAAGGGCCTAGCTTGGACAAGAAAGAGGATCCTTGGAGCAAGTTCAAGCATGGAGATGATGGCATGCGCAAGGGGGCTTACAAATGAAGGGCCTAGCTTGGACAAGAAAGAGGAACCTTGGAGCAAGTTTAAGCATGGAGATGATGGCATGCGCAAGGGGAACAAGAACGGAGTTACAAGTGATGATTTCAGGACTTTGAAGCCACCATAATGAGTGCAGGAAGCCTTGGACGAAATATACCAGATGCCACTTCATAAATTTCGTCCAGAGGCTATTATAGGTGCTGCGTCACCTTATTAATGGGCCAGGCCCATGTAATTTCGAAATACTTGAGTATTGGCTGTTTTTAGAGTCCGGATGTGTGGGGAAACAAGAGATAGGGTTGGTTTCGGACCCCTCCTTCAAGGGCCACGAAATCCCCCCCCCCCCTCTTCCTCCATATATACAGCCCTTAGGGCACCGTTTAGACTTTGGGTTTTGTTTAGATTAAAAGTTCGCCATAGCTGCAACTTCACGTACTTCGTTTGTGTTCAATGACCAGACCAAGATGTCACAGAACCCCACCTTGATCAATAAAGCTTTCATCTTATATTCGCAATATCCAAATTGCAAATCTTAGTTTCTTGCTTGTTCTTCGTTTGCTTGCAGGAGATAGACCCTCGTGGTCAGGTTGATTGTGCTCCGGCGTGGTCAATAACGTCTCAGAGTTGGTTTAGCGATTGCTAAGGCGCGACGTCCTCGCACGTTCGTAGTCGGATCGTCAAAGTCTACTCCACCAAAAACGATAGCTATCATCTCATCGAAAGATCGGGACACCTTTGCCTCTATCAACAGCTTTCTTGAGGCCATGAGGAGGCCGAAGACCAACTTCTGCACACCAGAGTACCTTGATCTCTAGCTCCCTGGAGAAGGGAACAGACAAAGTAAACTAGGCGCTGCACCATCTTCTTCTTCAACACTTGCTGCTCTATCCCACTTGCCTGTGTTGAACTTGGGTTATCGGCATCTAACATTGATAGAAAAGATTCTGGTTTGTCGACTTGTGGCTCTGCGGTTGCTATCTCTTTGTCTTCGGCATCCCTCTCAGCCACTAGTGCAGCACTGACCACTTGATTAGTTGCCACTAGGTATAGCAGCAACGGTTCTCATGGGATTGGCGCAACTAGTTCTGGCGTAGAGGAGAGGTAATCCTTCAAGTCCTGGAGCGCAACCCCTACTTGAGGGGTCCATTGCATTGGACCTGCCTTTTTCAAGATTTTGAAAAACGGCAAGGCGCGCTCAGCGGACTTGGAGATGAACCTGCTTAGAGCTGCCACGCAACCAGCAAGACGCCCCATGTCCTTGATGCACTTTGGTGCCTCCAACTGCTCAATTGCCTTGATCTTGTCGGGGTTGGCATCAACTAGATGCTGAGATACAAAGAACATGAGAAGCTTGTCGGATGGGACGCCAAAGAAACACTTCTCACTATTGAGCTTCAAGTTGATCTTGCGCATGTTCGCAAATGTCTCTTCCAATTCCTGGATCAGGGAATTCTTGTGCCTGGTTTGACCACTATATTATCCACGTAGGCTTTCACATTTCTGTGTAGTTTGGAACCAAAACCAATTTGCACAACTCTTGCAAATGTTGCTCCAGCACTCTTTAATCTGAAAGGCATGCATACAAAGCAGTACGTACCACATGGAGTAATGAATGCCGTCTTCTCCTCGTCTTCGTTGTCCATAAAGATCTGATGATAACCATAGTAGGCATAAGAAAGGAGAGCAGGTCACAGCCGGCGTTAGAGTCCACAATCTGATCAATCCGCAGTAAAGGGAAGGGCTCCTTTGGGCATGCTTTGTTTATGTCAGTGAAGTCAATACAAAGCCTCCACTTCCCATTTACCTTGCGAACAACCACTCGGTTTGCTAACCAAGTTGGGTGTAGCACTCCTCTAACCAAGCCTGTTGCATCTAGTTTTTGGATTTCTTGGGCGATGAACTCTTGATGCTCCAAAGCCTTCTTCCTGACCTTCTGCTTGATGGATCTCGCATCAGGATAGACAACAAGAGCAAGAGGCCTTGGTATTCTTGCTCTTGCCGGGAGAGCTCTCTGGTATGTCCTCAACGGGTGCACTACACTCTAAAGAATTGCGCTTCCCGGAGTCCTTGTCAGAGGTCTTGCCGGTCTTCTTCTTCTTTCCTCCTCTGGGTGCTTTACTGGCGGGAGCAGGTACCTTGACGGCAGATGCTTCCACTGCCTCCTGGTAGAGCTTGTCTGCGCAGCTAACTGCATATTTCTTGTCAGAGTGAACGGTGATGATGCTCATCGGGCCCGGCATCTTCAAAGTATTGTAGGCGTAATGGGACGCTGCCATAAACTTGGCCAGGGCCGAACGACCAGGAATGCCATTGCAGGGTAAAGACATCTTGATGACATCAAAAATGACCTTCTCGATCCTATAGTTCAGTTCAGTACCAAAAGTGACAGGCAAGGTAACCTTGTCGGTGGGCTGGCTCCTCCCCGGATTGATCCCTTGAAATGTTCCCGTTTCTCGGAGATCTCCATCAGGGAATTTGCAGCCTCCTGATCACATCCAGGGAGATCAAGTTCAAGCCGTCCCCACCGTTAACCAGTATTATTGTCACCTTAAGGTTGCGAATTATTGGTGAGACCAACAAAGGCAAATACCCAACCACAGTGGTGCGGTCAGGGTGGTCCTTCGAGTCGAAAACAATGGGCGTGTCAGACCACTTGAGCGCCTTATGAGCCTCTATTGCTGGTTTGGCCGCTTTTATCTCACGCGCCAATTGCTTCAGCTGGCGGTGAGAGGAGTGCAAAAATGAACCTCCATCAACGCACATGGCCTCCACAGCCTTTTTGAACTCTTGTTCTCTAGATTCCTCATCCTCATCATCACCATCATCCTCGCCCTCCTTCTTCTCATGGCTGCGAGGAGGCTTCTCCTTTTGCGGCTGACACTTGGCGCGACGACCCCCACAGCCACCGCTTCTTGCCGCGGGACCCACCAGTGCCATCTTGGCCTTTGTCTTTGTCACGCATCTCATACTCTTGCTTTTGCTTTTCCGCAAGCTCCTCTACTTGCCGGCAATCATGGGGATCATGGCCCTTGCTGCGATAGATCTTGCAGTAAGGCCCCTTGGTATTGCCATAGCCATCCGCCTTCTCGCCTGCCGTAGCTTCCTGACAATCAGCGCATCTGGCAAGCTCATTACCGCGGCTGTCGGTCTTGCGCTTCTTGGCGGCATCTGAGTTATCGGAGCTCCCGACTGCCATCATGGCCTTGCCCTTGCGCTTGCGATTGCGCTTCCGGCCTGTCTTCTTTCGGGTGGATGCGTCATCATCCTTAGAATCAACCTCGGCTCCGGCATCCTCCCTGGGAAGTATCCTCCCCTCCTCCGCACATGCACACTGATACGCCAAGGTGTACAACTCGTTGATGGTGCTAACCTGCTCGATGTTCAACTCATCCTGCATCCTGTGGTTGCGCACATTCATGGGGAACGATGCAATGACAACAGCAGGGTGCACCTTGGGGATGTTGTGATGCACATGGCTGAACCTCTGGATGTACATGCGAAGGGGTTCACCATCCTTCTATGGGATCAAGTGGAGGTCTGATGAGGACATCAATACCATTGTTACACCCACAGCCCCTGCTGCTATACATACGGGACCAATTACTAGAGCTCGCGCACGCCAATTGAATTACCAGGTACTTTTGTTTCTTGGTAACGATTCTAATTGTCATGAGAATATGATGCTGCCGAAATTGGATACATTTGTTTTGCTTATAAATGAAGGGCCTAGCTTGGACAAGAAAGATGAACCTTAGAGCAAGTTCAAGCATGGAGATGATGGCATGCACAAGGGGAACAAGAACGGAGTTACAAGTGATGATTTCAGGACTTTGAAGCCACCATAATGAGTGCATGAAGCCTTGGACGAAATATACAAGATGCCACTTCATAAATTTTGTCCAGAGTCTATTATAGGTGCTGCGTCACCTTATTATTGGGCCAGGCCCATGTAATTTCGATATACTTGAGTATAGGCTGTTTTTAGAGTCCGTATGTGTGGGGAAACAAGAGATAGGGTTGGTTTCGGACCCCTCCTTCAAGGGCCACGAAATTCCCCCCTCTTCCTCCATATATACAGCCCTTAGGGCACCGTTTAGACTTTGGGTTTTGTTTAGATTAAAAGTTTGCCATAGCTGCAACTTCGCGTACTTTGTTTGTGTTCAACGACCAGACCAAGACGTCACATAACCCCACCTTGATCAATAAAGCTTTCATCTTTTATTCGCAATATCCAGATTGCAATTTCAGTTTCTTGCTTGTTCTTCATTTGCTTGCAGGAAATAGACCTTCGTGGTCAGGTTGATCGTGCTCCGGCGTGGTCAATAACCTCTCGGAGTTGGTTTAGCGATTGCTAAGGCGCGACGTCCTCGCACGTTTGTAGTCGGATCATCAAAGTCTACTCCACCAAAAACGATAGCCAGCATCTCACCGAAAGACGGGACACCTTTGCCTCTATCAAGGTCGTTGGGCTTTCCTGGAGGCTCATGGCCCCTGATATAAGTCCCAACGAACACATGATACAAATCCGACCAAGAAGGAATGGATTTCTTCGGCAAGTTCATCAACCAAGATCTCACGTTGGACTTGAGCACCAACCGAAAATAGTTGGCGAGAATCATGTCATCTCTGCCACCAGCAGCTTGCACCACAATGGTGTAGATTCTGAGACACTCAGTTGGATTAAGCATGGCGTCGTACTTCTCGAACAAGTTAGGATTGAAATTTTGGGAGCGGGGCCACTGAACTTGCGGCAGCTCGCGGGTAAATGTTGGGCAGCCTACATCGTAGGTTAGGCACCCGGGGAACCACCACGCAGGATCGTTCACCACTGGTCCTTCTCACGCCTCTGATTGATGGTGTGCTTCTCGGTGACGCTCGATCGTAGTTCGATCATCCTCAGTGCACCGGTCGTTGATGACCTAGCGCTGGTCATGGTGGAGATTCTGGCGGCCCTGCGGATCAAACGACGCCATGGACATGCTTTCATGGGTGTTGACCCGCTGGCTCTATCGTACGGGCTGGGGAGGGGACTACACTGTCGATACAGCATCCACGGTTCACCCGTCAGCCTCTCGTACTGGCGCCGTTGGCTGCCACTGAGAGGGCCCTGCCGTCCATGCCCCATTGTTGTTGGCGTAGCCCACGAGGCTTTAGATGGTGGCACGCCACTCATCCATCTTGTCCGGAGCTGGAGGAAAGTTCAGTAACAACCACACCTGCTCCAATGCCTCCGCCGGCGACTTGAGCATCACTAGGCACAAGGACTGGGAGTAGGCTCGACTTCTGTGTGAGCCAGAAGGAGCTCCATCTATGTCCTGCTGCCGCCGTTGATGCTCGCCAGGAGCTTGACATGGCGGTAGGCAATGTGATGCGGAGCATCCCACGGTCATCCCCATGGACACTACCTCAACTATCCAAGCTCCAAGTGGACCCATGACAAGAGCAAGAGCTCGTGCTATTCAATCCGAGGTGACATCACTCCTACTTGAGTCTCCCTTCCCTTCGAACGAGACATTGCTACTGCCAAAGTCAGAAACACTATGTGTGATCAGGTACAACACGCAAGCCACGGAAGCGAGAGCTGAGGAAGAAGGAACAGGCGTCAACTCTCTGTTCAGCCCGGAGCTTCCGGCCAAAGCCCGGAACTTTCGGCCCCCGGAACCTCCGGCCGACCCGGAACTTCCGGCCCCCGACGACCCAGACGAGCCCGGGCGCGCCAACTCTCTGGTTAGCCTGGAACCAGCCCGGAACCCGGCCCGGACCTTCCGGCCTCCGGAACTTCCGGCCTGTCCGGAACATCCGGCCCCCAGACGCCAGCCCAGCTCCCACCGTGCCAACTCTCTGGTTAGGCCGGACCCTGCCCGGAACCAGGCCCGGAACTTCCGGCCCTGCCCGGAACTTCCGGCCCTGCCTGTGCGAGGTGACTTGGGCCGAGGCCCGTGTACCCTTTCGCCCCGAGACTATATATACTCTTCTTCTACCTCCATTTTAGGGTTAGCGAAGTAGTAGCTCATTTGAGAAGCATTGCTCTCCACTTGATCCCTTCTCCTTAGGAGTTCACGACCTCTAATGAGAAGATCCCCCAAGTGGATTCAAGACCCCTAACGGGAAGAACTCAAGACGTCCTCACGGAGAAGAACCGGTTACCCTTTGTATCGTCCCTTGTTGATCATGGATCTTGTATCTCTTTTGTGTTTCGAGGATCTAGCATATGTGTGACCGGATGTTGTTAGTTTGAGTGATTTCTCCCGTGTTTCTCTCGTGTTCCCCTCGTGTTTTCCCTTTGCGTTCTTCGTGTTCCTCGCGGGATCCGCTCCTATCGTGAAAGATCGGGCAATTAGGGTTCTACCCTACATCATCTTGGTATCATGAGCCACGTTGATCACGATTTCGGAGCCCCCTTTTTGTTTTCTAGCCTAATTTTGTTGTGATTTGTCCCAATTTTGAAAATCCCCACAAAAATAGCCCTCCCAAATTTTTTGTGATTTGTTCGTGTGATGAAGTTTTGTTGAATTTGATCCGTGAATTTTGTGTGTGGCACGTAGATCTAGCTTCCCCATCCTTCCATCCACCTAAACTTTTTCTTTTCCCCTCGGATTTGGATTTTTCCCGACGTTTTTCCAACCAAATCCGCGATCCCCAACTTCCTGTTCTTGCAGAAACACGACCCCCGGAACTTCTGTCCCCGCCCGGAACTTCCGGCCACCGGACCTTCTGATGAGGACATCAATACCATTGTTACACCCACAACCCCTGCTTCTATACATACTGGACCAATTACTAGAGCTCGCGCACGCCAATTAAAATATCAGGTACTTTCGTTTCTTGGTAATGATTCTAAAGTTCATGAGAATATGATGCTGCCTAAATTGGATACATTTGTTTTGCTTACAAATGAAGGGCCTAGCCTGGACAAGAAAGAGGAACCTTGGAGCAAGTTCAAGCATGGAGATGATGGCATGCGCAAGGGGAACAAGAACGGAGTTACAAGTGATGATTTCAGGACTTTGAAGCCACCATAAGGAGTGCAGGAAGCCTTGGACGAAATATACAAGATGCCACTTCATAAATTTCGTCCAGAGGCTATTATAGGTGCTGCGTCACCTTATTATTGGGCCAGGCCCATGTAATTTCGAAATAATTGAGTATAGGCTATTTTTAGAGTCCGTATGTGTGGGGAAACAAGAGATAGGGTTGGTTTCGGACCCCTCCTTCAAGGGCCACGAAATCCCCCCCCTCTTCCTCCATATATACAGCCCTTAGGGCACCGTTTAGACTTTGGGTTTTGTTTAGATTAAAAGTTCGCCATAGCTGCAACTTCGCGTACTTCGTTTGTGTTCAACAACCAGACCAAGATGTCACAGAACCCCACCTCGATCAATAAAGCTTTCATCTTATATTCGCAATATCCAGATTGCAAATCTTAGTTTCTTGCTTGTTCTTCGTTTGCTTGCAGGAGATAGACCCTCGGGGTCAGGTTGATTGTGCTCCGGCGTGGTCAATAACCTCTCGGAGTTGGTTTAGCGATTGCTAAGGCGCGACGTCCTCGCACGTTCGTAGTCGGATCGTCAAAGTCTACTCCACCAAAAACGATAGATATCATCTCATCGAAAGATCGGGACACCCTCGCCTCTATCAAGTGGTATCAGATTCCCAGGTTGCTCGGTGAGATTTACAGTTTTTCGTAGTTTAGATCGAGTCTGTTCTTCATACCTACAGTCCAGGAAAAAGCCAAAAAAAAAATTTAGGGTTAGTTCATCATACCCGAACCAATCTGAGCCTTTGCATAATCTTTTTAGGGTTTTTGCTTTGTTGAATTTGTGGTTGCATCGTCGTGTCAAGTTGCTGGTCTTAGCGTCTAGTTCTTTAGAGTTTCGAGTTCTGTTCACAAGTTGTCACGCCGCCGCCGCACCATCATCATCGCCCCTACCATATACCACCACAGCTTATCTGCTATTTCTCTGAGTCCATATACCACCATCGATCCGAGTCCATATACCACCACCGATCCGAGTCCATATACCACCACCAATCCGAGCCCACATATACTACCGTCATATACCATCACCAGTCCGAGTTCCACCAGATTCATCTCTGCCACCAGTCCTAGTCCGAGTCCAGTATTTATTTCTTTATTTTAGAGTTCCAGATCACGCGATACTACGAGTCGTGAACAAGTCGGATTCCCCAATTTTCGTGCTACCCGCAGAAGAAAAATAGTTCCAGTTTAAAAAAAAAAAATTTGGCTAGGCAGTTTTTAGACCATTTGTAGACTTTTTCGAAAAAAAATTTGTTGCGGAGCAAAAAAAAAAGGAAAAAAGTGCAAAAAAAAAAAAAAATTCAGAGTGTGCTCCTCCCTTGTTTACGTGCAGCGCCGTGATTTTTGTTAGTGTTCTAGGCTCGCGTCTCTAGCACGGTCTAGCCTAGGATCAGCACAGTACCGTCGTTGAGAGTTTATTCAACATTGCATCTCTGAATTGATTATTGCTGACCCTTTTTGCTACCATATCATAAGCCTTCCCAGCTCCACATACATCTACATCGTGCGTTTGACACCACCTGGCAATCGCTCTGTCCAAGCTCTGAGAGTTTTGACTACAAAGGTTGCCGATCACCACCTGCTGCTGGGTAAGAACTGGTAAGAATTTGAGATTTGCTTGACAGATTTGTGACACCACACCACACCACCACCACTTTCTAGTAGTCTGTAGGATCATATTCTCGTGTGTTTCTATTGCTGCTAACCATGGCAGGATCACAAGCCGACGAGATTGACTGGGAGAACATGACGAACAAGGAGTTGCATGATAAATTTCAGCAAATGATGAGTGGCCAGGTGGGAGATGTGCTAAACAGATTTGAAGAGGCCATGGAGAAGATAAATGGCATGGAGAAGTCGTTCGAGACAAAGCTGGATAACAAGTTTAATGAATTGCTCACGCGTCTTCCCCAACCACCACCGGCTGCACCTGTCGCACCTCTGCAACGACAACAACAACGCCCCCTTCCAAATCAGTTCAGACGAGCGAAGCGTGTTCCTCTTGAGGATGGCCAAACTTCTGGTGCTGCTGTACCTACTGTTGATGCTTCTTTGGCTCCTGCTCCTGCTGCTGCTGGTGCCGAGGAGGAGGATGATTACGCGGGCGATTATGAGGATGAGGTTGATCAAAATCATAACTACGTGCAACCACCAGCACCAGGTCGTCCACATGCAAATAATCGCAATGGTAGGCCTGCACCACCACTTCAGGTACGAGATCATGACCATCTTCCTAAATCAAAATTGAATATTCCACCATTCGAGGGTAGATATGTTCCTGATATATATCTTACTTGGGAGTTAGAAACTGAACAACGTTTTACATGTTTACAATATCCCGAGGAACGACGTGTTGCTGCTGCTGTTTGTGCTTTCACTAGTTTTGCATGTGTATGGTGGTCTGAACATTGTAGATTATATCCTATTCCAGCTACGTGGGCTGCTTTGAAAACTGCTATGCGTACTCGTTGGGTTCCACCATATTATCAACGTGAATTACTTCAAAAATTGCAGCGCTTAAGACAAGGAAAAAAATCTGTAGAAGAATATTATCAGGAATTACAAACTGGCATGATTAGATGTGGTATTGTTGAGGAGAATGAAGCTATGCTTGCACGTTTCATGGGTGGATTAAATAGAGAGATTCAGACCATTCTAGAGTATAAGGAGTATAATAATATCACTCGTTTATTCCATCTTGCTTGTAAAGCTGAACGTGAAGTGCAGGATCGACAGACATTGGCGCGAACTAATTTTTCTGCAGGTCGATCTTCATCATGGACACCGCGTGCCTCCTCTACTCCCACACGTCCTACTGCGGCACCACTGACTTCAGCCGCCAATTCCAACCGAGATACAAGAAAACAGGCACCACCACCACCATCTGCCAAGAGTACACCTTCTGGGCCTGCCCAGAGCTCTTCTTCATCTATGGCATCAACAGGGCTCACACATGATATTATTTGTCGTCGTTGTAAGGGAAGAGGTCATTATGCGAGAGAATGCCACTCTCCGCGTGTTATGATTGCTACTGAGGATGGTGGGTATGAGTCCGCTAGTGATTATGATGAGGAGACTTTGGCTCTTATTTACTAGTGAAGAACACGGTGGAGATGATTCTGATCATGAGACGCAATACATGGCTCCTGAAGACGCTGACAGGTATGAATGTTTAGTTGCTTACCGTGTTTTGAGTGTGCAGGTCACACAAGCTGAGGAAAATCAGAGGCATAATTTGTTCCATACAAAGGGAGTTGTGAAGGAACGTTCTGTTCGCGTCATCATAGATGGAGGGAGCTGCAACAACTTGGCTAGCATGGAGATGGTGGAGAAGCTATCTCTCACCACAAGACCACATCCACATCCTTACTATATCCAATGGTTCAACAACAGCGGCAAGGTTAAGGTAACACGTACTGTTCGTGTGCATTTTAGTATCTCTACATATGCTGATTATGTTGATTGTGATGTGGTACCCATGCAAGCATGTTCATTATTACTTGGTAGACCATGGCAATTTGATAAAAATTCTGTACACCATGGTAGAAACAATCAGTATACTCTTGTTCATAAGGATAAACATATTACTTTGCTTCCTATGACTCCTGATTCTATTTTGAAAGATGATATTAATAGAGCTAGTAAAGCAAAACAGGAGAAAAATAAGAGTGAAAATCAGATTGTGGCAAAAGAATTTGAGCAACAAATGAAGCCTAATAATAAACCATCTAATGTTGAGCGTTTTGTTGCTCGCTGCACTACATGTCAAAAAGCTAAGTCACGACTCAATCCTCATGGTTTATATATGCCTTTGCCTGTACCTAGTGTTCCTTGGGAGGATATATCTATGGACTTTGTTTTAGGTTTACCTCGAACAAAGAAGGGGAGGGATAGCATATTTGTTGTCGTGGATAGGTTCTCGAAAATGGCACACTTTATACCATGTCATAAAAGCGATGATGCTGTTAATGTTGCTGATTTGTTCTTTCGTGAAATTATACGCTTGCATGGTGTGCCAAATACTATTGTTTCAGATCGTGATACTAAATTTCTTAGCCACTTTTGGAGATGTTTATGGGCTAAGTTGGGGACTAAACTGCTTTTTAGTACTACATGTCACCCCCAAACTGATGGACAAACTGAAGTAGTCAATAGAACATTGTCTACTATGCTTAGGGCTGTTTTGAAGAATAACAAGAAAATGTGGGAAGAATGCTTGCCTCATATTGAATTTGCTTATAATAGTTCATTGCATTCTACTACTAAGATGTGTCCTTTTGAAATTGTGTATGGTTTCCTTCCTCGTGCACCAATTGATTTGTTGCCTCTTCCATCTTCGGAGAAGGTTAATTTTGATGCTAAACAACGTGCTGAATTGATCTTAAAAATGCATGAGTTAACTAAGGAGAACATTGAGCGTATGAATGCTAAATATAAACTTGCTGGAGATAAGGGTAGAAAACATGTTGTGTTTGCACCTGGAGATCTTGTTTGGTTACATTTGCGTAAGGATAGATTTCCTGATTTGCGAAAATCAAAGCTAATGCCACGTGCTGATGGTCCTTTTAAGGTGTTAGAGAAAATAAATGATAATGCATATAAACTTGAGCTGCCTGCAGATTTTGGGGTTAGTCCCACTTTTAACATTGCAGATTTGAAGCCTTATTTGGGTGAGGAAGATGAGCTTTCGTCGAGGACGACTTCATTTCAAGAAGGGGAGGATGATGAGGACATCAATACCATTGTTACACCCACAGCCCCTGCTGCTATACATACTGGACCAATTACTAGAGCTCGCGCACGCCAATTAAATTATCAGGTACTTTCGTTTCTTGGTAATGATTCTAATGTTCATGAGAATATGATGCTGCCTAAATTGGATACATTTGTTTTGCTTACAAATGAAGGGCCTAGCTTGGACAAGAAATAGGAACCTTGGAGCAAGTTCAAGCATGGAGATGATGGCATGCACAAGGGGAACAAGAACGGAGTTACAAGTGATGATTTCAGGACTTTGAAGCCACCATAATGAGTGCAGGAAGCCTTGGACGAAATATACAAGATGTCACTTCATAAATTTCGTCCAGAGGCTATTATAGGTGCTGCGTCACCTTATTATTGGGCCAGGCCCATGTAATTTCGAAATACTTGAGTATAGGCTGTTTTTAGAGTCCGTATGTGTGGGGAAACAAGAGATAGGGTTGGTTTCGGACCCCTTCTTCAAGGGCCACGAAATCCCCTCCTCTTCCTCCATATATACAGCCCTTAGGGCACCGTTTAGACTTTGGGTTTTGTTTAGATTAAAAGTTCGCCATAGCTGCAACTTCACGTACTTCGTTTGTGTTCAACGACCAGACCAAGACGTCACAGAACCCCACCTTGATCAATAAAGCTTTCATCTTATATTCGCAATATCCAGATTGCAAATCTTAGTTTCTTGCTTGTTCTTCGTTTGCTTGCAGGAGATAGACCCTCGTGGTCAGGTTGATTGTGCTCCGGCGTGGTCAATAACCTCTCGGAGTTGGTTTAGCGATTGCTAAGGCGCGACGTCCTCGCACGTTCGTAGTCGGATCGTCAAAGTCTACTCCACCAAAAACGATAGCTATCATCTCATCGAAAGATCGGGACACCCTCGCCTCTATCAAACAAGTTCGTCATTAACGATGGATTTGTGTTTCGTGCTAACAAGCTATGCATTCCAGCTAGCTCTGTTCGTCTTTTGTTGTTGCAGGAGGCGCATGGAGGAGGATTAATGGGACACTTTGGCGTGAAGAAGACGGAGGATATACTTGCTACACATTTCTGTTGGCCAAAGATGAGACGGGATGTTGAGCGTTTTGTTGCTCGCTGCACTACATGTCAAAAAGCTAAGTCACGACTCAATCCTCATGGTTTATATATGCCTTTGCCTGTACCTAGTGTTCCTTGGCAGGATATATCTATGGACTTTGTTTTAGGTTTACCTCGAACAAAAAAGGGGAGGGATAGCATATTTGTTGTCGTGGATAGGTTCTCGAAAATGGCACACTTTATACCATGTCATAAAAGCGATGATGCTGTTAATGTTGCTGATTTGTTCTTTCGTGAAATTATACGCTTGCATGGTGTGCCAAATACTATTGTTTCAGATCGTGATACTAAATTTCTTAGCCACTTTTGGAGATGTTTATGGGCTAAGTTGGGGACTAAACTGCTTTTTAGTACTACATGTCACCCCCAAACTGATGGACAAACTGAAGTAGTCAATAGAACATTGTCTACTATGCTTAGGGCTGTTTTGAAGAATAACAAGAAAATGTGGGAAGAATGCTTGCCTCATATTGAATTTGCTTATAATCGTTCATTGCATTCTACTACTAAGATGTGTCCTTTTGAAATTGTGTATGGTTTCCTTCCTCGTGCACCAATTGATTTGTTGCCTCTTCCATCTTCGGAGAAGGTTAATTTTGATGCTAAACAACGTGCTGAATTCATCTTAAAAATGCACGAGTTAACTAAGGAGAACATTGAGCGTATGAATGCTAAATATAAACTTGCTGGAGATAAGGGTAGAAAACATGTTGTGTTTGCACCTGGAGATCTTGTTTGGTTACATTTGCGTAAGGATAGATTTCCTGATTTGCGCAAATCAAAGCTAATGCCACGTGCTGATGGTCCTTTTAAGGTGTTAGAGAAAATAAATGATAATGCATATAAACTTGAGCTGCCTGCAGATTTTGGGGTTAGTCCCACTTTTAACATTGCAGATCTGAAGCCTTATTTGGGTGAGGAAGATGAGCTTCCGTCGAGGACGACTTCATTTCAAGAAGGGGAGGATGATGAGGACATCAATACCATTGTTACACCCACAGCCCCTGCTTCAATACATACTGGAACAATTACTAGAGCTCGCGCACGTCAATTAAAATATCAGGTACTTTCGTTTCTTGGTAATGATTCTAAAGTTCATGAGAATATGATGCTGCCTAAATTGGATACATTTGTTTTGCTTACAAATGAAGGGCCTAGCTTGGACAAGAAAGAGGAACCTTGGAGCAAGTTCAAGCATGGAGATGATGGCATGCACAAGGGGAACAAGAACGGAGTTACAAGTGATGATTTCAGGACTTTGAAGCCACCATAATGAGTGCAGGAAGCCTTGGACGAAATATACAAGATGTCACTTCATAAATTTCGTCCAGAGGCTATTATAGGTGCTGCGTCACCTTATTATTGGGCCAGGTCCATGTAATTTCGAAATACTTGAGTATAGGCTGTTTTTAGAGTCCGTATGTGTGGGGAAACAAGAGATAGGGTTGGTTTCGGACCCCTCCTTCAAGGGCCACGAAATCCCCTCCTCTTCCTCCATATATACATTGTCTACTATGGTTAGGGCTGTTTTGAAGAATAACAAGAAAATGTGGGAAGAATGCTTGCCTCATATTGAATTTGCTTATAATCGTTCATTGCATTCTACTACTAAGATGTGTCCTTTTGAAATTGTGTATGGTTTCCTTCCTCGTGCACCAATTGATTTGTTGCCTCTTCCATCTTCGGAGAAGGTTAATTTTGATGCTAAACAACGTGCTGAATTGATCTTAAAAATGCATGAGTTAACTAAGGAGAACATTGAGCGTATGAATGCTAAATATAAACTTGCTGGAGATAAGGGTAGAAAACATGTTGTGTTTGCACCTGGAGATCTTGTTTGGTTACATTTGCGTAAGGATAGATTTCTTGATTTGCGCAAATCAAAGCTAATGCCACGTGCTGATGGTCCTTTTAAGGTGTTAGAGAAAATAAATGATAATGCATATAAACTTGAGCTGCCTGCAGATTTTGGGGTTAGTCCCACTTTTAACATTGCAGATCTGAAGCCTTATTTGTGTGAGGAAGATGAGCTTCCGTCGAGGACGACTTCATTTCAAGAAGGGGAGGATGATGAGGACATCAATACCATTGTTACACCCACAGCCCCTGCTTCTATACATACTGGACCAATTACTAGAGCTCGCGCACGCCAATTAAATTATCAGGTACTTTCGTTTCTTGGTAATGATTCTAAAGTTCATGAGAATATGATGCTGCCTAAATTGGATACATTTGTTTTGCTGACAAATGAAGGCCCTAGCTTGGACAAGAAAGAGGAACCTTGGAGCAAGTTCAAGCATGGAGATGATGGCATGCACAAGGGGAACAAGAACGGAGTTACAAGTGATGATTTCAGGACTTTGAAGCCACCATAATGAGTGCAGGAAGCCTTGGACGAAATATACAAGATGTCACTTCATAAATTTCGTCCAGAGGCTATTATAGGTGCTGCGTCACCTTATTATTGGGCCAGGCCCATGTAATTTCGAAATACTTGAGTATAGGCTGTTTTTAGAGTCCGTATGTGTGGGGAAACAAGAGATAGGGTTGGTTTCGGACCCCTCCTTCAAGGGCCACGAAATCCCCTCCTCTTCCTCCATATATACAGCCCTTAGGGCACCGTTTAGACTTTGGGTTTTGTTTAGATTAAAAGTTCGCCATAGCTGCAACTTCGCGTACTTCGTTTGTGTTCAACGACCAGACCAAGACGTCACAGAACCCCACCTTCATCAATAAAGCTTTCATCTTATATTCGCAATATCCAGATTGCAAATCTTAGTTTCTTGCTTGTTCTTCGTTTGCTTGCAGGAGATAGACCCTCGTGGTCAGGTTGATTGTGCTCCGGCGTGGTCAATAACCTCTCGGAGTTGGTTTAGCGATTGCTAAGGCGCGACGTCCTCGCACGTTCGTAGTCGGATCGTCAAAGTCTACTCCACCAAAAACGATAGCTATCATCTCATCGAAAGATCGGGACACCCTCGCCTCTATCAAGAACGCTCAACATCCCGTCTCATCTTTGGCCAAAAGAAATGTGTAGCAAGTATATCCTCCGTCTTCTTCACGCCAAAGTGTCCCATTAATCCTCCTCCATGCGCCTCCTGCAACAACAAAAGACGAACGGAGCTAGCTGGAATGCATAGCTTGTTAGCACGAAACACAAATCCATCGTTAACGACGAACTTGTTCCATGTTCTCCCTTCCTTCCAATTCTGCAATACATCTTTAAATTCAGCATCATGCACATATTGATCTTTGATGGTCTCCAAACCAAATATTTTAAAGTCAAGTTGTGAAAGCATAGTATAACGACGAGACAATGCATCAGCAATAACATTTTCTTTACCCTTCTTGTGTTTAATGACATAAGGGAAAGTCTCAATAAATTCAACCCATTTAGCATGTCTACGGTTCAGTTTTGCTTGACTTTTAATGTGTTTCAAAGATTCATGATCAGAATGTATAACAAATTCTTTGGGCCATAAATAATGTTGCCATGTTTCTAAGGTCCGAACAAGAGCATATAATTCTTTATCATAAGTAGAATAGTTCAGACTAGGCCCACTCAATTTTTCAGAAAAGTATGCAACAGGTTTGCCATCTTGTAATAAAACACCTCCTAATCCAATTCCACTAGCATCACATTCACGCTCAAAAGTCTTATTAAAATCAGGAAGTTGGAGTAAAGGAGCATGTGTCAACTTATCTTTCAATACCGTGAAGGCTTCTTCCTGTGAGGTACCCCAAACAAAAGGCACATCCTTCTTTGTAAGCTCATTGAGAGGTGCAGCAATGGTGCTGAAATCTCTCACAAAACGCCTATAGAAACCAGCGAGTCCAAGAAAACTCCTCACTTGAGTGACTGTTTTGGGCTGTGGTCAACTCTCAATAGCTTCAATCTTGGCTTTATCAACTTCAATTCCCTGTGGAGTAACAACATAGCCAAGAAAAGATACTCGGTCGGTGCAAAAGGTGCACTTCCCAAGGTTACCAAACAAACGTGCATCACGTAAAGCAATAAAAACAGCACGTAAATGTTCCAAATGTTCCTCCAAAGATCTGCTATAAATCAGTATATCATCAAAATAGACTACCACAAATCGTCCAATGAAAGCACGTAAAACTTCGTTCATTAATCTCATGAAAGTACTAGGTGCATTAGTTAACCCAAAAGGCATGACTAACCACTCATATAAACCGAACTTAGTTTTAAATGCTGTTTTCCATTCATCTCCCAATTTCATACGAATTTGATGGTATCCACTACGCAAATCAACTTTGGAGAATACCATCAAATTGGTATGAAATTGGGGGATGAATGGAAAACAGCATTTAAAACAAAGTTTGGATTATATGAGTGGTTAGTCATGCCTTTTGGGTTAACTAATGCACCTAGTACTTTCATGAGATTAATGAACGAAGTTTTACGTGCTTTCATTGGACGATTTGTGGTAGTCTATTTTGATGATATACTGATTTATAGCAGATCTTTGGAGGAACATTTGGAACATTTACGTGCTGTTTTTATTGCTTTACGTGATGCACGTTTGTTTGGTAACCTTGGGAAGTGCACCTTTTGCACCGACCGAGTATCTTTTCTTGGCTATGTTGTTACTCCACAGGGAATTGAAGTTGATAAAGCCAAGATTGAAGCTATTGAGAGTTGGCCACAGCCCAAAACGGTCACTCAAGTGAGGAGTTTTCTTGGACTCGCTGGTTTCTATAGGCGTTTTGTGAGAGATTTCAGCACCATTGCTGCACCTCTCAATGAGCTTACAAAGAAGGATGTGCTTTTGTTTGGGGTACCTCACAGGAAGAAGCCTTCACGGTATTGAAAGATAAGTTGACACATGCTCCTTTACTCCAACTTCCTGATTTTAATAAGACTTTTGAGCTTGAATGTGATGCTAGTGGAATTGGATTAGGAGGTGTTTTATTACAAGATGGCAAACCTGTTGCATACTTTTCTGAAAAATTGAGTGGGCCTAGTCTGAACTATTCTACTTATGATAAAGAATTATATGCTCTTGTTCGGACCTTAGAAACATGGCAACATTATTTATGGCCCAAAGAATTTGTTATACATTCTGATCATGAATCTTTGAAACACATTAAAAGTCAAGCAAAACTGAACCGTAGACATGCTAAATGGGTTGAATTTATTGAGACTTTCCCTTATGTCATTAAACACAAGAAGGGTAAAGAAAATGTTATTGCTGATGCATTGTCACGTCGTTATACTATGCTTTCACAACTTGACTTTAAAATATTTGGTTTGGAGACCATCAAAGATCAATATGTGCATGATGCTGAATTTAAAGATGTATTGCAGAATTGTAAGGAAGGGAGAACATGGAACAAGTTCGTCGTTAACGATGGATTTGTGTTTCGTGCTAACAAGCTATGCATTCCAGCTAGCTCCGTTCGTCTTTTGTTGTTGCAGGAGGCGCATGGAGGAGGATTAATGGGACACTTTGGCGTGAAGAAGACGGAGGATATACTTGCTACACATTTCTTTTGGCCAAAGATGAGACGGGATGTTGAGCGTTTTGTTGCTCGCTGCACTACATGTCAAAAAGCTAAGTCACGACTCAATCCTCATGGTTTATATATGCCTTTGCCTGTACCTAGTGTTCCTTGGGAGGATATATCTATGGACTTTGTTTTAGGTTTACCTCGAACAAAGAAGGGGAGGGATAGCATATTTGTTGTAGTGGATAGGTTTTCGAAAATGGCACACTTTATACCATGTCATAAAAGCGATGATGCTGTTAATGTTGCTGATTTGTTCTTTCGTGAAATTATACGCTTGCATGGTGTGCCAAATACTATTGTTTCAGATCGTGATACTAAATTTCTTAGCCACTTTTGGAGATGTTTATGGGCTAAGTTGGGGACTAAACTGCTTTTTAGTACTACATGTCACCCCCAAACTGATGGACAAACTGAAGTAGTCAATAGAACATTGTCTACTATGCTTAGGGCTGTTTTGAAGAATAACAAGAAAATGTGGGAAGAATGCTTGCCTCATATTGAATTTGCTTATAA
Source organism: Thinopyrum elongatum (assembly GCA_011799875.1). NCBI lineage: Eukaryota > Viridiplantae > Streptophyta > Magnoliopsida > Poales > Poaceae > Thinopyrum > Thinopyrum elongatum. Next base: position 264,852,251 of record CM022299.1, read on the forward strand.
TCGTTCATTGCATTCTACTACTAAGATGTGTCCTTTTGAAATTGTGTATGGTTTCCTTCCTCGTGCACCAATTGATTTGTTGCCTCTTCCATCTTCAGAGAAGGTTAATTTTGATGCTAAACAACGTGCTGAATTGATCTTAAAAATGCATGAGTTAACTAAGGAGAACATTGAGCGTATGAATGCTAAATATAAACTTGCTGGAGATAAGGGTAGAAAACATGTTGTGTTTGCACCTGGAGACCTTGTTTGGTTACATTTGCGTAAGGATAGATTTCCTGATTTGCGCAAATCAAAGCTAATGCCACGTGCTGATGGTCCTTTTAAGGTGTTAGAGAAAATAAATGATAATGCATATAAACTTGAGCTGCCTGCAGATTTTGGGGTTAGTCCCACTTTTAACATTGCAGATCTGAAGCCTTATTTGGGTGAGGAAGATGAGCTTCCGTCGAGGACGACTTCATTTCAAGAAGGGGAGGATGATGAGGACATCAATACCATTGTTACACCCACAACCCCTGCTTCTATACATACTGGACCAATTACTAGAGCTCGCGCATGCCAATTAAAATATCAGGTACTTTCGTTTCTTGGTAATGATTCTAAAGTTCATGAGAATATGATGCTGCCTAAATTGGATACATTTGTTTTGCTTACAAATGAAGGGCCTAGCTTGGACAAGAAGGAGGAACCTTGGAGCAAGTTCAAGCATGGAGATGATGGCATGCGCAAGGGGAACAAGAACGGAGTTACAAGTGATGATTTCAGGACTTTGAAGCCACCATAAGGAGTGCAGGAAGCCTTGGACGAAATATACAAGATGCCACTTCATAAATTTCGTCCAGATGCTATTATAGGTGCTGCGTCACCTTATTATTGTGCGAGGCCCATGTAATTTCGAAATACTTGAGTATAGGCTATTTTTAGAGTCCGTATGTGTGGGGAAACAAGAGATAGGGTTGGTTTCGGACCCCTCCTTCAAGGGCCACGAAGTCCCCCCCCTCTTCCTCCATATATACAGCCCTTAGGGCACCGTTTAGACTTTGTGTTTTGTTTAGATTAAAAGTTCGCCATAGCTGCAACTTCGCGTACTTCGTTTGTGTTCAACAACCAGACCAAGACGTCACAGAACCCCACCTCGATCAATAAAGCTTTCATCTTATATTCGCAATATCCAGATTGCAAATCTTAGTTTCTTGCTTGTTCTTCGTTTGCTTGCAGGAGATAGACCCTCGGGGTCAGGTTGATTGTGCTCCGGCGTGGTCAATAACCTCTAGGAGTTGGTATAGCGATTGCTAAGGCGCGACGTCCTCGCACGTTCGTAGTCGGATCGTCAAAGTCTACTCCACCAAAAACGATAGATATCATCTCATCGAAAGATCGGGACACCCTCGCCTCTATCACCTTCCGGCCTCCCCCGGAACTTCCGGACCCCGGACCTTCCGTCTTGCCCGGAACTTCCGGCCTAGACAGAAAGTCTGCGCATCTTCGACAACTTCCGCTAATTCGACATCTCCGTCTACGGTGTAGCGGCATCTTCGCCAACGTACTAAGGACCGTGCTGATAGAGGCGAGGGTGTCCCGATCTTTCGATGAGATGATAGCTATCGTTTTTGGTGGAGTAGACTTTGACGATCCGACTACGAACGTGCGAGGACGTCGCGCCTTAGCAATCGCTAAACCAACTCCGAGAGGTTATTGACCACGCCGGAGCACAATCAACCTGACCACGAGGGTCTATCTCCTGCAAGCAAACGAAGAACAAGCAAGAAACTAAGATTTGCAATCTGGATATTGCGAATATAAGATGAAAGCTTTATTGATCAAGGTGGGGGTTCTGTGACGTCTTGGTCTGGTCGTTGAACACAAACGAAGCACGCGAAGTTGCAGCTATGGCGAACTTTTAATCTAAACAAAACCCAAAGTCTAAACGGTGCCCTAAGGGCTGTATATATGGAGGAAGAGGAGGGGATTTCGTGGCCCTTGAAGGAGGGGTCCGAAACCAACCTTATCTCTTGTTTCCCCACACATACGGACTCTAAAAACAGCCTATACTCAAGTATTTCGAAATTACATGGGCCTAGCCCAATAATAAGGTGACGCAGCACCTATAATAGCCTCTGGACGAAATTTATGAAGTGACATCTTGTATATTTCATCCAAGGCTTCCTGCACTCATTATGGTGGCTTCAAAGTCCTGAAATCATCACTTGTAAATCCGTTCTTGTTCCCCTTGTGCATGCCATCATCTCCATGCTTGAACTTGCTCCAAGGTTCCTCTTTCTTGTCCAAGCTAGGCCCTTCATTTGTAAGCAAAACAAATGTATCCAATTTAGGCAGCATCATATTCTCATGAACTTTAGAATCATTACCAAGAAACGAAAGTACCTGATATTTTAATTGGCGTGCGCGAGCTCTAGTAATTGGTCCAGTATGTATAGAAGCAGGGGCTGTGGGTGTAACAATGGTATTGATGTCCTCATCATCCTCCCCTTCTTGAAATGAAGTCGTCCTCGACGGAAGCTCATCTTCCTCACCCAAATAAGGCTTCAGATCTGCAATGTTAAAAGTGGGACTAACCCCAAAATCTGCAGGCAGCTCAAGTTTATATGCATTATCATTTATTTCTCTAACACCTTAAAAGGACCATCAGCACGTGGCATTAGCTTTGATTTGCGCAAATCAGGAAATCTATCCTTACGCAAATGTAACCAAACAAGATCTCCAGGTGCAAACACAACATGTTTTCTACCTTATCTCCAGCAAGTTTATATTTAGCATTCATACGCTCAATGTTCTCCTTAGTTAACTCATGCATTTTTAAGATCAATTCAGCATGTTGTTTAGCATCAAAATTAACCTTCTCCGAAGATGGAAGAGGCAACAAATCAATTGGTGCACGAGGAAGGAAACCATACACAATTTCAAAAGGACACATCTTAGTAGTAGAATGCAATGAACGATTATAAGCAAATTCAATATGAGGCAAGCATTCTTCCCACATTTTCTTGTTATTCTTCAAAACAGCCCTAAGCATAGTAGACAATGTTCTATTGACTACTTCAGTTTGTCCATCAGTTTGGGGGTGACATGTACTACTAAAAAGCAGTTTAGTCCCCAACTTAGCCCATAAACATCTCCAAAAGTGGCTAAGAAATTTAGTATCACGATCTGAAACAATAGTATTTGGCACACCATGCAAGCGTATAATTTCACGAAAGAACAAATCAGCAACATTAACAGCATCATCGCTTTTATGACATGGTATAAAGTGTGCCATTTTCGAGAACCTATCCACGACAACAAATATGCTATCCCTCCCCTTCTTTGTTCAAGGTAAACCTAAAACAAAGTCCATAGATATATCCTCCCAAGGAACACTAGGTACGGGCAAAGGCATATATAAACCATGAGGATTGAGTCGTGACTTAGCTTTTTGACATGTAGTGCAGCGAGCAACAAAACGCTCAACATCCCGTCTCATCTTTGGCCAAAAGAAATGTGTAGCAAGTATATCCTCCGTCTTCTTCACACCAAAGTGTCCCATTAATCCTCCTCCATGCGCCTCCTGCAACAACAAAAGACGAACAGAGCTAGCTGGAATGCATAGCTTGTTAGCACGAAACACAAATCCATCGTTAACGATGAACTTGTTCCATGTTCTCCCTTCCTTACAATTCTGCAATACATCTTTAAATTCAGCATCATGCACATATTGATCTTTGATGGTCTCCAAACCAAATATTTTAAAGTCAAGTTGTGAAAGCATAGTATAACGACGAGACAATGCATCAACAATAACATTTTCTTTACCCTTCTTGTGTTTAATGACATAAGGGAAAGTCTCAATAAATTCAACCCATTTAGCATGTCTACGGTTCAGTTTTGCTTGACTTTTAATGTGTTTCAAAGATTCATGATCAGAATGTATAACAAATTCTTTGGGCCATAAATAATGTTGCCATGTTTCTAAGGTCCGAACAAGAGCATATAATTCTTTATCATAAGTAGAATAGTTCAGACTAGGCCCACTCAATTTTTCAGAAAAGTATGCAACAGGTTTGCCATCTTGTAATAAAACACCTCCTAATCCAATTCCACTAGCATCACATTCAAGCTCAAAAGTCTTATTAAAATCAGGAAGTTGGAGTAAAGGAGCATGTGTCAACTTATCTTTCAATACCGTGAAGGCTTCTTCCTGTGAGGTACCCCAAACAAAAGGCACATCCTTCTTTGCAAGCTCATTGAGAGGTGCAGCAATGGTGCTGAAATCTCTCACAAAACGCCTATAGAAACCAGCGAGTCCAAGAAAACTCCTCACTTGAGTGACCGTTTTGGGCTGTGGCCAACTCTCAATAGCTTCAATCTTGGCTTTATCAACTTCAATTCCTTGTGGAGTAACAACATAGCCAAGAAAAGATACTCGGTCGGTGCAAAAGGTGCACTTCCCAAGGTTACCAAACAAACGTGCATCACGTAAAGCAATAAAAACAGCACGTAAATGTTCCAAATGTTCCTCCAAAGATCTGCTATAAATCAGTATATCATCAAAATAGACTACCACAAATCGTCCAATGAAAGCACGTAAAACTTTGTTCATTAATCTCATGAAAGTACTAGGTGCATTAGTTAACCCAAAAGGCATGACTAACCACTCATATAATCCAAACTTTGTTTTAAATGCTGTTTTCCATTCATCCCCCAATTTCATACGAATTTGATGGTATCCACTACGCAAATCAACTTTGGAGAATATTGTAGAGCCACTCAATTCATCAAGCATATCATCTAGTCTAGGAATAGGATGACGATAACGAATAGTAATATTATTAATGCCTCTACAATCAACACACATACGCGATGTACCATCCTTTTTCGGCACTAGAATAATAGGAACAGCACAAGGACTAAGGGATTCGCGTATATAACCTTTGTCGAGCAACTCCTGTACTTGACGCATAATCTCCTTCGTCTCCTCTGGATTGGTACGGTATGGCGCACGGTTTGGCAACGAAGCACCGGGAATTAAGTCAATCTGATGCTCAATCCCGCGAATAGGTGGTAATCCCGGTGGCACGTCTTGTGGAGAGACGTCAGCGAACTCCTGCAAAATGTTAGTGACCGCAGGAGGCAAAGAGGAAGGCACGTCCTCGAATGAAAATAACGCCTCTTTGCACACAAAAGCATAGCAAACAGAATTGCTGAAATCTAGATCATCAATATCAGATTTGGTGGCAAGTAAGCATGCACTTTTCAATTTAATTTCAGAAGCAACACTAGATGGTTTATTATTAGGCTTCATTTGTTGCTCAAATTCTTTTGCCACAATCTGATTTTTCTCCTGTTTTGCTTTACTAGCTCTATTAATATCATCTTTCAAAATAGAATCAGGAGTCATAGGAAGCAAAGTAATATGTTTATCCTTATGAACAAGAGTATACTGATTGTTTCTACCATGGTGTACAGAATTTTTATCAAATTGCCATGGTCTACCAAGTAATAATGAACATGCTTGCATGGGTACCACATCACAATCAACATAATCAGCATATGTAGAGATACTAAAATGCACACGAACAGTACGTGTTACCTTAACCTTGCCGCTGTTGTTGAACCATTGGATATAGTAAGGATGTGGATGTGGTCTTGTGGTGAGAGATAGCTTCTCCACCATCTCCATGCTAGCCAAGTTATTGCAGCTCCCTCCATCTATGATGACGCGAACAGAACGTTCCTTCACAACTCCCTTTGTATGGAACAAATTATGCCTCTGATTTTGCTCAGCTTGTGTGACCTGCACACTCAAAACACGTTGGAAGTTGGAGTAAAGGAGCATGTGTCAACTTATCTTTCAATACCGTGAAGGCTTCTTCCTGTGAGGTACCCCAAACAAAAGGCACATCCTTCTTTGTAAGCTCATTGAGAGGTGCAGCAATGGTGCTGAAATCTCTCACAAAACGCCTATAGAAACCAGCGAGTCCAAGAAAACTCCTCACTTGAGTGACTGTTTTGGGCTGTGGTCAACTCTCAATAGCTTCAATCTTGGCTTTATCAACTTCAATTCCCTGTGGAGTAACAACATAGCCAAGAAAAGATACTCGGTCGGTGCAAAAGGTGCACTTCCCAAGGTTACCAAACAAACGTGCATCACGTAAAGCAATAAAAACAGCACGTAAATGTTCCAAATGTTCCTCCAAAGATCTGCTATAAATCAGTATATCATCAAAATAGACTACCACAAATCGTCCAATGAAAGCACGTAAAACTTCGTTCATTAATCTCATGAAAGTACTAGGTGCATTAGTTAACCCAAAAGGCATGACTAACCACTCATATAATCCAAACTTTGTTTTAAATGCTGTTTTCCATTCATCCCCCAATTTCATACGAATTTGATGGTATCCACTACGCAAATCAACTTTGGAGAATATTGTACAGCCACTCAATTCATCAAGCATATCATCTAGTCTAGGAATAGGATGACGATAACGAATAGTAATATTATTAATGCCTCTACAATCAACACACATACGCGATGTACCATCCTTTTTCGGCACTAGAATAATAGGAACAGCACAAGGACTAAGGGATTCGCGTATATAACCTTTGTCGAGCAACTCCTGGACTTGACGCATAATCTCCTTCGTCTCCTCTGGATTAGTACGGTATGGTGCACGGTTGGGTAGCGATGCACCGGGAATTAAGTCAATCTGATGCTCAATCCCTCGAATAGGTGGTAATCCCGGAGGCACATCTTGTGGAAAGACGTCGGCGAACTCCTGCAAAATGTTAGTAACAGCAGGAGGCAAAGAGGAAGGCATGTCCTCGAATGAAAATAATGCCTCTTTGCACACAAAAGCATAGCAAACAGATTTGCTTAAATCTAGATCATCAATATCAGATTTGGTGGCAAGTAAACATGCACTTTTCAATTTAATTTCAGAAGCAACACTAGATGGTTTATTATGAGGATTCATTTGTTGCTCAAATTCTTTTGCCACAGTCTGATTTTCACTCTTATTTTGCTCCTGTTTTGCCTTACTAGCTCTATTAGTATCATCTTTCAAAATAGAATCAGGAGACATAGGAAGCAAAGTAATATGTTTATCCTTATGAACAAGAGTATACTGATTGTTTCTACCATGGTGTACAGAACTTTTATCAAATTGCCATGGTCTACCAAGTAATAAGGAACATGCTTGCATGGGTACCACATCACAATCAACAAAATCAGCATACGTAGAGATACTAAAATGCAGACGAACAGTACGTGTTACCTTAACCTTGCCGCTGTTGTTGAACCATTGGATATAGTAAGGATGTGGATGTGGTCTTGTGGTGAGAGAGAGCTTCTCCACCATCTCCATGCTAGCCAAGTTGTTGCAGCTCCCTCCATCTATGATGACGCGAACAGAACGTTCCTTCACAACTCCCTTTGTATGGAACAAATTATGCCTCTGATTTTGCTCAGCTTTTGTGACCTGCACACTTAAAACACGTTGAGCAACTAAACATTCATACCTGTCAGCGTCTTCAGGAGCCATGTATTGCGTCTCTTGTTCAGAATCATCTCCACCGTGTTCTTCACGTGTAATGAGAGCCAAAGTCTCCTCATCATAGTCACTAGCGGACTCATACCCACCATCCTTGGTAGCAATCATCACACGCTGAGATTTGCATTCTCTCGCATAATGACCTCTTCCCTTACAACGACGACAAATAATATCATTTGTATGCCCTGTTGATGCCATGGAAGAAGAAGAACTCTGTGCAAGCCCGGTAGGTGTGCTCTTGGCAGATAGTGGTGGTTGTGCCTGCTTCCTTGTATCACGGCTGGAGGTGGCAGCTGATGGAGGTGTCGGTGCAATAGAATGTGTGGAAGTAGAGGATGCACGTGGTGTCCACGATGAAGGTCAACCTGCAGAAAAGTTAGTCCGCGCCAATGCCTGTCGATCCTGCACTTCACGTTCAGCTTTACAAGCAAGATGGAATAAACGAGTGATATTATTATACTCCTTATAATCTAGAATGGTCTGAATCTCTCTATTTTATCCACCCATAAAACGTGCAAGCATAGCTTCATTCTCCTCAACAATACCACATCTAATCATGCCAGTTTGTAATTCCTGATAATATTCTTCTACAGAATTTTTTCCTTGTCTTAAGCGCTGCAATTTTTGAAGTAATTCACGTTGATAATATGGTGGAACCCAACGAGTACGCATAGCAGTTTTCAAAGCAGCCCAAGTAGTTGGAATAGGATATAATCTACAATGTTCAGACCACCATACACATGCAAAACTAGTAAAAGCACAAACAGCAGCAACAACACGTCTCTCCTCGGGATATTGTAAACATGTAAAACGTTGTTCAGTTTCTAACTCCCAAGTAAGATATATATCAGGAACATATCTACCCTCAAATGGTGGAATATTCAATTTCAGTTTAGGAAGATGGTCATGATCTCGTACCTGAGCTGGTAATGCAGCCCTACCATTGCGATTATTTGCATGTGGACGACCTGGTGGTGGTGGTTGCACGTAGTTCTGATTTTGATCAACCTCATCCTCGTAATCGCCCGCATAATCGTCCTCCTCAGCGGCAGCAGGAGCCATAGAAGCATCAACAGTAGGTGCAGCGGCACCAGAAGTTTGACCAGGCTCAAGGGGAACGCGCTGTGCTCGTCCCACTTGATTTGGAAGGCGACGTTGTTGTTGTTGTAGAGGTGCGACAGGTGCAGCCGGCGGTGGTTGTGGAAGACGCGCGAGCAATTCATTAAACTTGTTATCGAGCTTTGTTTCGAACGTCTTCTCAATTCCGTCTATCTTCTCCATGGCCTCTTCAAATCTGTTTAGCACATCATGCACCTGTCCACTCATCATTTGCTGAAATTTATCATGTAGCTGTTTGTTCGTCATGTTCTCCCAATCAGTCTCATCGGCTTGTGATCCTGCCATGGTTAGCAGCAATAGAAACACACAAGAATATGATCCTACAGACTACTAGGAAGTGGTGGTGGTGTATCACAAAACCGTCAAGCGAATCTCAAATGCTTACCAGTTCTTACCCAGCAGCAGGTGGTGATCGGCAACCGTTGTAGTCAAAACTCTTAAAGATTGGACAGAGCGATTGCCAGGTGGTGTCAAACACACGACGTAGATGTATGTGGTGCTGGGAAGGCTTATGATATGGTAGCAAAAAGGGTCAGCAATAATCAATTCAGAGATGCAAAGTTGAATAAACGCTCAACGACGGTACTGTGCTGGTCCTAGGCTAGACCGTACTAGAGACGCGAGCCTAGAACACTAACAAAATCACGGCGCGGCACATAAACAAGGGAAGAGCACACTCTAAAAAAAAATCGTTTTTTTTTGCGCTATTTTTTTTTGTGCTCCTTTTTTTTTTGCAAAAAAATCACTATAATGGCGAGTGTCTCAAAACTCTTCCCAAGTCAAACTATCAGGATTGGCATGAAATTTTTTTTGACAATAGTTTTTTTCGAAAATCAGGGCAGCGACGACGAAAAAGTGCGACAAAAAATCACTATGATGGCGAGTGTCTCAAAACGCTCCCTCGGTCCTAAAAATAGGATAGGGAAAAAATATTTTTGACTGCCAAAATTTTGGCCTAAAAACTGCCCGGGGGTCTCCAGACTTTTTTTTTCGAATCCTACTCAGGCAAGGAAACACGAATCGGAAAATAGATGGGTCTCGAAAACAAATCTAATATAAAAAGAACTCGGATTGGTGGTGGATATATGGTGGTAGAATATGGCTGCGGTGATGGTATATGGCAGCGGTGGTAGGATATGGCAGCGGTGGTGGTATATGGCAGCGGTGGTGGTATATGGTGCGGCGGCGGCGTAACAAACTGTGACAGAACTCGAAACTCTAAGGACTAGACGCTAAGACCAGCAACTAGACACGACGATGCAACCGCAAATTCAACAAAGCAAAAACCCTAAAAAGATTATGCAAAGGCTCAGATTGGTTCGGATATGATGAACTAACCCTAATTTTTTTTTTGGCTTTTTCGTGGACTGTAGGTATGAAGAACAGACTCGATCTAAACTACGAAAAACTGTAAAATCTCACCGAGCAACCTGGAAATCTGATACCACTTGATAGAGACGAGGGTGTCCCGATCTTTCGATGAGATGATAGCTATCATTTTTGGTGCAGTAGATTTTGACGATCCGACTACGAACGTGCGAGGACGTCGCGCCTTAGCAATCGCTAAACCAACTCCGAGAGGTTATTGACCACGCCGAAGCACAATCAACCTGACCACGAGGGTCTATCTCCTGCAAGCAAACGAAGAACAAGCAAGAAACTAAGATTTGCAATCTGGATATTGCGAATATAAGATGAAAGCCTTATTGATCAAGGTGGGGTTCTGTGACGTCTTGGTCTGGTCGTTGAACACAAACGAAGTACGCGAAGTTGCAGCTATGGCGAACTTTTAATCTAAACAAAACCCAAAGTCTAAACGGTGCCCTAAGGGCTGTATATATGGAGGAAGAGGAGGGGATTTCGTGGCCCTTGAAGGAGGGGTCCGAAACCAACCCTATCTCTTGTTTCCCCACACATACGGACTCTAAAAACAGCCTATACTCAAGTATTTCGAAATTACATGGGCCTGGCCCAATAATAAGGTGACGCAGCACCTATAATAGCCTCTGGACGAAATTTATGAAGTGGCATCTTGTATATTTCGTCCAAGGCTTCCTGCACTCGTTATGGTGGCTTCAAAGTCCTGAAATCATCACTTGTAACTCTGTTCTTGTTCCCCTTGCGCAGGCCATCATCTCCATGCTTGAACTTGCTCCAAGGTTCCTCTTTCTTGTCCAAGCTAGGCCCTTCATTTGTAAGCAAAACAAATGTATCCAATTTAGGCAGCATCATATTCTCATGAACATTAGAGTCATTACCAAGAAACGAAAGTACCTTATAATTTAATTGGCGTGTGCGAGCTCTAGTAATTGGTCCAGTATGTATAGCAGCAGGGGCTGTGGGTGTAACAATGGTATTGATGTCCTCATCACGTGCACTACGACATCGACAACAATCACAACGTTTTGACAACCTCAACCGTAAGCAAGAACGGTAACCTCGACGACACTTCGTGTACTTCTTGCCATTCCATTGATTACCCCATCGGCTTCCTTTTGCGTCGCTTACCCATCGAGACTAGCCTTTGAGTATTGCCGGCAACATGACTTGTGCACATTAGTGATCATACTCTCATAGCATACATACCATATCACCGTGGTGCATATCTTGGTATCATCTCTTGTGTCACAAGGTTGTCATCGCATATACAAATTGCTATCTGGGTTCATGAAGTTTTGCATGAGAAAAGAGCTCAAAAGAGAAAGAGCCGAACAAGCTTTTAAGCAAAAGGAAAAGATAAGCAACGAGCTTATAAGCAAGAACCATAGCATCATACTACATTATGATTGTCATACTCGATCATCTTGGATCATATCATCGGAACACAATACATATAGCATACTTGGGATAGAAGTCGTTGCATTTTTGCTTAGTAGGTTGTGCACAAGTTTCGTATCCGCCTATTGTGCAATCGTGTTAGCGTCTCTCTAGTGTTGTGCAACAAGAGCATTTTCCGTGGACTCCACATTTTCCGCTCATTTTTGGTTGCCCGACCCCATTTATCTATTTGCGTGTGTGTTTCCGTGTATCACTACTTGCTTGGTCTACTTGTTGCATTGCAAATTTGCGAATATTTTTCAACATTTTTGAGTCTCACTAACAATTGCATCAATTTTGTGCCAACATCCTAACCAGGCCCCACCATAAGCTTTATTTGTGTAGGTGTGACAACCAACAAGAATTGGTACCAATTGTGCTATTTCCTTGCTACACATTTGAGTGATCTTTGATCCATCTTCAACATCGGTCAAGGTACATTTGGTATAAGTTCTTCTCATTCTCCCACTCACATATTTGCTTGGAATGATGGATAGGCCAAGTACTTCTACCAACCCACTCTTCCACGAGCAAGACGACGACATGTCTTCCTACGTCACCAAGAGCCACCTCTTCGGTGCACAACGAGCTTTGCATCAAGAACAACAAGCAATGAGCGACTGCATCGACAATCTCGCCACCGACTTACGCCTCTCTGAGCAACGTACAAGGGACTACTTTGACCACAAGCTCGACAAACACAAACAAGAGAATGATGCAAGAATGGACGAGATTCGTGCCTTGTTGGTCAATCGCTCTTCGACCACTTCGTCCTCCTCAAGACGGAGCCACTCAAGTCGACACTCCTCCGACAACTCAAGTACACCGACATCAAACACTCTTCGACGAGCCACGCGTCAAGATCGTCAAGCAAATCGCAATCCCCTACACGACACCGATCACCAAGAGCAACTCAGAGCGCAAGAGCATCGCCATCGTCAAAACCAAGCTACCTTTGCGCAAGCACAAGAACGGCAACATCAACACCAACAAGAGGAAGAACGAGCATGCCTACACCAAGACGAGCAAGATGCCGAGGCACAACGTCAAGAACAACTACGGCGAGAAGCTCAAGCACTTGAGGCACAACGTGCCCTCCACGACATAAGTCGCGCCGTTGCCACACGCAACTGCCATAGGCGCGAACAAGAAGAAGCACTTCGCGAAGAAGTTCAAGAGAGGGTTTATCAAGCGCGGTTGCACCGACAAGTTCCTCAAGCTCGACAAGCTCCTCCACAAGCTCGACAAGAACCTCAAGTTCAACAAGAGCAACAAGACAATGGAAATCCTCAACGACAAGAGCAAGTTGAGGGAGTGATGCGGAGCATCCTACGGACATCACCACGTCAAGAGTCTGTTCGGCAAGTGACACACGTGACCTCTACTTCACATACACAAAGGTGAATCATCTCCTTTACACGTGCTCACTTGACCCCTTCGAGGATGGTATACTACTTGACACTCCACTGGTGTGCATGCATAGGTATTGTCGGAACACTATGGACGACGAGGAGGAGTACGAGCGCAAGTGTACAACTACACCATCCACGAGGGAAGCGTGGAAGCGAAGACGGAAGAAACGGAGCTGCTACAAGCTATGGCCACCGGACGTCCGGACGCCACCGGACATCCGGTACCTGACGCATCCCAGACGGCCAGAAGAACTCCAGCCGACGAACGCTACAGCGGCCGGATGTCCGTCCGAGACCGGACGACCGGCCGTCTCCGGACGTCCGGTGCCACCGCAGCCGAGACAAAATAGCGGAAGTCCGGCGACTACCGGACGTCCGGACGCCCGCGAACGACCGAACGTCCGGTACCCAGCGGACGTCCGCTGCCTGTGTGTGCACCGCGTGTTGGGCCGAGGCCCGTGTACCCCTTCACCCCCTTAGACTATATATACTCTTTCCCCTTCGTCTAGCTAGGGTTAGCAAAGTGATAGCTCATTTGTATGTGAGCTTTGCTCCTACCTTCCTCTACTCTTGAGAGAGAGAGAGAGAGAGAGAGACCACCACTCCCATGGAGTTCAAGACCTCCATGTGAGAAGATCCTGCGGGATATATCATCAAGACCCCTCACGGGAAGATCCATCTAGGATATCATCAAGACCTCCTCTTGGAGATGAACTTTACCTTGTATCTTTCCCTTTGTTGTTCATGTACCTTGTGGATCTTGTGTGTTTGATTGTCTAGTGGATGTGTGATTGGACTTTGATGAGGACATCAATACCATTGTTACACCCACAGCCCCTGCTGCTATACATACTGGACCAATTACTAGAGCTCGCGCACGCCAATTAAATTATCAGGTACTTTCGTTTCTTGGTAATGATTAGAATGCTCATGAGAATATGATGCTGCCTAAATTGGATACATTTGTTTTGCTTACAAATGAAGGGCCTAGCTTGGACAAGAAAGATGAACCTTGGAGCAAGTTCAAGCATGGAGATGATGGCATGCGCAAGGGGAACAAGAACGGAGTTACAAGTGATGATTTCAGGACTTTGAAGCCACCATAAGGAGTGCAGGAAGCCTTGGACGAAATATACAAGATGCCACTTCATAAATTTCGTCCAGAGGCTATTATAGGTGCTGCGTCACCTTATTATTGGGCCAGGCCCATGTAATTTCGAAATACTTGAGTATAGGCTATTTTTAGAGTCCGTATGTGTGGGGAAACAAGAGATAGGGTTGGTTTCGGACCCCTCCTTCAAGGGCCACGAAATCCCCCCCTCTTCCTCCATATATACAGCCCTTAGGGCACCGTTTAGACTTTGGGTTTTGTTTAGATTAAAAGTTCGCCATAGTTGCAACTTCGCGTACTTCGTTTGTGTTCAACGACCAGACCAAGACGTCACAGAACCCCACCTTGATCAATAAAGCTTTCATCTTATATTCGCAATATCCAGATTGCAAATCTTAGTTTCTTGCTTGTTCTTCGTTTGCTTGCAGGAGATAGACCCTCGTGGTCAGGTTGATTGTGCTCCGGCGTGGTCAATAACCTCTCGGAGTTGGTTTAGCGATTGCTAAGGCGCGACGTCCTCGCACGTTCGTAGTCGGATCGTCAAAGTCTACTCCACCAAAAACGATAGCTATCATCTCATCGAAAGATCGGGACACCCTCGCCTCTATCATGAAACAAGAGATAGGGTTGGTTTCGGACCCCTCCTTCAAGGGCCGCGAAATCCCCCCCTCTTCCTCCATAAATACAGCCCTTAGGGCACCGTTTAGATTTTGGGTTTTGTTTAGATTAAAAGTTCGCCATAGCTGCAACTTCGCGTACTTCGTTTGTGTTCAACAACCAGACCAAGACGTCACAGAACCCCACCTCGATCAATAAAGCTTTCATCTTATATTCGCAATATCCAGATTGCAAATCTTAGTTTCTTGCTTGTTCTTCGTTTGCTTGCAGGAGATAGACCCTCGGGGTCAGGTTGGTTGTGCTCCGGCGTGGTCAATAACCTCTCGGAGTTGGTTTAGCGATTGCTAAGGCGCGACGTCCTCGCACGTTCGTAGTCGGATCGTCAAAGTCTACTCCACCAAAAACGATAGATATCATCTCATCGAAAGATCGGGACACCCTCGCCTCTATCAAGTGGTATCAGATTCCCAGGTTGCTCGGTGAGATTTACAGTTTTTCGTAGTTTAGATCGAGTCTGTTCTTCATACCTACAGTCCAGGAAAAAGCCAAAAAAAAAAATTTAGGGTTAGTTCATCATATCCGAACCAATCTGAGCCTTTGCATAATCTTTTTAGGGTTTTTGCTTTGTTGAATTTGCGGTTGCATTGTCGTGTCAAGTTGCTGGTCTTAGCGTCTAGTTCTTTAGAGTTTCGAGTTCTGTTCACAAGTTGTCACGCCGCCGCCGCACCATCATCATCGCCCCTACCATATACCACCACAGCTTATCTGCTATTTCTCTGAGTCCATATACCACCATCGATCCGAGTCCATATACCACCACCGATCCGAGTCCATATACCACCACCAATCCGAGCCCACATATACTACCGTCATATACCATCACCAGTCCGAGTTCCACCAGATTCATCTCTGCCACCAGTCCTAGTCCGAGTCCAGTATTTATTCCTTTATTTTAGAGTTCCAGATCACGCGATACTACGAGTCGTGAACAAGTCGGATTCCCCAATTTTTGTGCTACCCGCAGAAGAAAAATAGTTCCAGTTTAAAAAAAAATAAAAAATTGGCTAGGCAGTTTTTAGACCATTTGTAGACTTTTTCGAAAAAAAAATTGTTGCGGAGCAAAAAAAAAAAGGAAAAAAGTGCAAAAAAAAAAAATATTTCAGAGTGTGCTCCTCCCTTGTTTACGTGCAGCGCCGTGATTTTTGTTAGTGTTCTAGGCTCGCGTCTCTAGCACGGTCTAGCCTAGGACCAGCACAGTACCGTCGTTGAGAGTTTATTCAACATTGCATCTCTGAATTGATTATTGCTGACCCTTTTTGCTACCATATCATAAGCCTTCCCAGCTCCACATACATCTACATCGTGCGTTTGACACCACCTGGCAATCGCTCTGTCCAAGCTCTGAGAGTTTTGACTACAAAGGTTGCCGATCACCACCTGCTGCTGGGTAAGAACTGGTAAGAATTTGAGATTTGCTTGATGGATTTGTGACACCACACCACACCACCACCACTTTCTAGTAGTCTGTAGGATCATATTCTCGTGTGTTTCTATTGCTGCTAACCATGGCAGGATCACAAGCCGACGAGATTGACTGGGAGAACATGACGAACAAGGAGTTGCATGATAAATTTCAGCAAATGATGAGTGGCCAGGTGGGAGATGTGCTAAACAGATTTGAAGAGGCCATGGAGAAGATAAATGGCATGGAGAAGTCGTTCGAGACAAAGCTGGATAACAAGTTTAATGAATTGCTCACGCGTCTTCCCCAACCACCACCGGCTGCACCTGTCGCACCTCTGCAACGACAACAACAACGCCCCCTTCCAAATCAGTTCAGACGAGCGAAGCGTGTTCCTCTTGAGGATGGCCAAACTTCTGGTGCTGCTGTACCTACTGTTGATGCTTCTTTGGCTCCTGCTCCTGCTGCTGCTGGTGCCGAGGAGGAGGATGATTACGCGGGCGATTATGAGGATGAGGTTGATCAAAATCATAACTACGTGCAACCACCAGCACCAGGTCGTCCACATGCAAATAATCGCAATGGTAGGCCTGCACCACCACTTCAGGTACGAGATCATGACCATCTTCCTAAATCAAAATTGAATATTCCACCATTCGAGGGTAGATATGTTCCTGATATATATCTTACTTGGGAGTTAGAAACTGAACAACGTTTTACATGTTTACAATATCCCGAGGAACGACGTGTTGCTGCTGCTGTTTGTGCTTTCACTAGTTTTGCATGTGTATGGTGGTCTGAACATTGTAGATTATATCCTATTCCAGCTACGTGGGCTGCTTTGAAAACTGCTATGCGTACTCGTTGGGTTCCACCATATTATCAACGTGAATTACTTCAAAAATTGCAGCGCTTAAGACAAGGAAAAAAATCTGTAGAAGAATATTATCAGGAATTACAAACTGGCATGATTAGATGTGGTATTGTTGAGGAGAATGAAGCTATGCTTGCACGTTTCATGGGTGGATTAAATAGAGAGATTCAGACCATTCTAGAGTATAAGGAGTATAATAATATCACTCGTTTATTCCATCTTGCTTGTAAAGCTGAACGTGAAGTGCAGGATCGACAGACATTGGCGCGAACTAATTTTTCTGTAGGTCGATCTTCATCATGGACACCGCGTGCCTCCTCTACTCCCACACGTCCTACTGCGGCACCACTGACTTCAGCCGCCAATTCCAACCGAGATACAAGAAAACAGGCACCACCACCACCATCTGCCAAGAGTACACCTTCTGGGCCTGCCCAGAGCTCTTCTTCATCTATGGCATCAACAGGGCTCACACATGATATTATTTGTCGTCGTTGTAAGGGAAGAGGTCATTATGCGAGAGAATGCCACTCTCCGCGTGTTATGATTGCTACTGAGGATGGTGGGTATGAGTCCGCTAGTGATTATGATGAGGAGACTTTGGCTCTTATTACAAGTGAAGAACACGGTGGAGATGATCCTGATCATGAGACGCAATACATGGCTCCTGAAGACGCTGACAGGTATGAATGTTTAGTTGCTCAACGTGTTTTGAGTGTGCAGGTCACACAAGCTGAGCAAAATCAGAGGCATAATTTGTTCCATACAAAGGGAGTTGTGAAGGAACGTTCTGTTCGCGTCATCATAGATGGAAGGAGCTGCAACAACTTGGCTAGCATGGAGATGGTGGAGAAGCTATCTCTCACCACAAGACCACATCCACATCCTTACTATATCCAATGGTTCAACAACAGCGGCAAGGTTAAGGTAACACGTACTGTTCGTGTGCATTTTAGTATCTCTACAAATGCTGATTATGTTGATTGTGATGTGGTACCCATGCAAGCATGTTCATTATTACTTGGTAGACCATGGCAATTTGATAAAAATTCTGTACACCATGGTAGAAACAATCAGTATACTCTTGTTCATAAGGATAAACATATTACTTTGCTTCCTATGACTCCTGATTCTATTTTGAAAGATGATATTAATAGAGCTAGTAAAGCAAAGCAGGAGAAAAATAAGAGTGAAAATCAGATTGTGGCAAAATAATTTGAGCAACAAATGAAGCCTAATAATAAACCATCTAGTGTTGCTTCTGAAATTAAATTGAAAAGTGCATGCTTACTTGCCACCAAATCTGATATTGATGAGCTAGATTTCAGCAATTCTGTTTGCTATGCTTTTGTGTGCAAAGAGGCGTTATTTTCATTCGAGGACGTGCCTTCCTCTTTGCCTCCTGCGGTCACTAACATTTTGCAGGAGTTCGCTGACGTCTTTCCACAAGACGTGCCACCGGGATTACCACCTATTCGCGGGATTGAGCATCAGATTGACTTAATTCCCGGTGCTTCGTTGCCAAACCGTGCGCCATACCGTACCAATCCAGAGGAGACGAAGGAGATTATGCGTCAAGTACAGGAGCTGCTCGACAAAAGTTATATACGCGAATCTCTTAGTCCTTGTGCTGTTCCTATTATACTAGTGCCAAAAAAGGATGGTACGTCGCGTATGTGTGTTGATTGTAGAGGCATTAATAAAATTACTATTCGTTATCGTCATCCTATTCCTAGGCTAGATGATATGCTTGATGAATTGAGTGGCTCTACAATATTCTCCAAAGTTGATTTGCGTAGTGGATACCATCAAATTCGTATGAAATTGGGAGATGAATGGAAAACAGCATTTAAAACTAAGTTCGGTTTATATGAGTGGTTAGTCATGCCTTTTGGGTTAACTAATGCACCTTGTACTTTCATGAGATTAATGAACGAAGTTTTACGTGCTTTCATTGGACGATTTGTGGTAGTTTACTTTGATGATATATTGATTTATAGCAGATCTTTGGAGGAACATTTGGAACATTTACGTGTTGTTTTTATTGCTCTACGTGATGCACGTTTGTTTGGTAACCTTGGGAAGTGCACCTTTTGCACCGACCGAGTATTTTTTCTTGGCTATGTTGTTACTCCACAGGGAATTGAAGTTGATAAAGCCAAGATTGAAGCTATTGAGAGTTGGCCGCAGCCCAAAACGGTCACACAAGTGAGGAGTTTCCTTGGCCTCGCTGGTTTCTATAGGCGTTTTGTGAGAGATTTCAGTACCATTGCTGCACCTCTCAACGAGCTTACAAAGAAGGATGTGCCTTTTGTTTGGGGTACCGCACAGGAAGAAGCCTTCACGGTGTTGAAAGATAAGTTAACACATGCTCCTTTACTCCAACTTCCTGATTTTAATAAGACTTTTGAGCTTGAATGTGATGCTAGTGGAATTGGATTAGGAGGTGTGTTATTACAAGATGGCAAACCTGTTGCATACTTTTCTGAAAAATTGAGTGGGCCTAGTCTGAATTACTCTACTTATGAGAAGGAATTATATGCTCTTGTTCGGACTTTGGAAACATGGCAACATTATTTATGGCCCAAAGAATTTGTTATTCATTCTGATCATGAATCTTTGAAACATATTAAAAGTCAAGCCAAACTGAACCGTAGACATGCTAAATGGGTTGAATTCATTGAGACTTTCCCTTATGTCATTAAACACAAGAAGGGTAAAGAAAATGTTATTGCTGATGCATTGTCTCGTCGTTATACTATGCTTTCACAACTTGACTTTAAAATATTTGGTTTGGAGACCATCAAAGATCAATATGTGCATGATGCTGAATTTAAAGATGTATTGCAGAATTGTAAAGAAGGGAGAACATGGAACAAGTTCGTCGTTAACGATGGATTTGTGTTTCGTGCTAACAAGCTATGCATTCCAGCTAGCTCCGTTCGTTTTTTGTTGTTGCAGGAGGCGCATGGAGGAGGATTAATGGGGCACTTTGGCGTAAAGAAGACGGAGGATGTACTTGCAACACATTTCTTTTGGCCAAAGATGAGACGGGATGTTGAGCGCTTTGTTGCTCGCTGCACTACATGTCAAAAAGCTAAGTCACGACTCAATCCTCATGGTTTATATATGCCGTTGCCTGTACCTAGTGTTCCATGGGAGGATATATCTATGGACTTTGTTTTGGGTTTACCTCGAACAAAGAAGGGGAGGGATAGCATATTTGTTGTCGTGGATAGGTTCTCGAAAATGGCACACTTTATACCATGTCATAAAAGCGATGATGCTGCTAATGTTGCTGATTTGCTCTTTCTTGAAATTATTCGCTTGCATGGTGTGCCAAATACTATTGTTTCAGATCGTGATACCAAATTTCTTAGCCACTTTTGGAGATATTTATGGGCTAAGTTGGGGACTAAACTGCTTTTTATTACTACTTGTCACCCCCAAACTGATGGACAAACTGAAGTAGTCAATAGAACTTTGTCTACTATGCTTAGGGCTGTTTTGAAGAATAACAAGAAAATGTGGGAAGAATGCTTGCCTCATATTGAATTTGCTTATAATCGTTCGTTGCATTCTACTACTAAGATGTGCCCTTTTGAAATTGTATATGGTTTCCTACCTCGTGCACCTATTGATTTGTTGCCTCTTCCATCTTCGGAGAAGGTTAATTTTGATGCTAAACAACGTGCTGAATTGATCTTAAAAATGCATGAGTTAACTAAGGAGAACATTGAGCGTATGAATGCTAAATATAAACTTGCTGGAGATAAGGGTAGAAAACATGTTGTGTTTGCACCTGGAGATCTTGTTTGGTTACATTTGCGTAAGGATAGATTTCCTGATTTGCGCAAATCAAAGCTAATGCCACGTGCTGATGGTCCTTTTAAGGTGTTAGAGAAAATAAATGATAACGCATATAAACTTGAGCTGCCTGGAGATTTTGGGGTTAGTCCCACTTTTAACATTGCAGATTTGAAGCCTTATTTGGGTGAGGAAGATGAGCTTCCGTCGAGGACGACTTCATTTCAAGAAGGGGAGGATGATGAGGACATCAATACCATTGTTACACCCACAGCCCCTGCTGCTATACATACTGGACCAATTACTAGAGCTCGCGCACGCCAATTAAATTATCAGGTACTTTCGTTTCTTGGTAATGATTCTAATGTTCATGAGAATATGATGCTGCCTAAATTGGATACATTTGTTTTGCTTACAAATGAAGGGCCTAGCTTGGACAAGAAAGATGAACCTTGGAGCAAGTTCAAGCATGGAGATGATGGCATGCGCAAGGGGAACAAGAACGGAGTTACAAGTGATGATTTCAGGACTTTGAAGCCACCATAAGGAGTGCAGGAAGCCTTGGACGAAATATACAAGATGCCACTTCATAAATTTCGTCCAGAGGCTATTATAGGTGCTGCGTCACCTTATTATTGGGCCAGGCCCATGTAATTTTGAAATACTTGAGTATAGGCTATTTTTAGAGTCCGTATGTGTGGGGAAACAAGAGATAGGGTTGGTTTCGGACCCCTCCTTCAAGGGCCACGAAATCCCCCCCTCTTCCTCCGTATATACAGCCCTTAGGGCACCGTTTAGACTTTGGGTTTTGTTTAGATTAAAAGTTCGCCATAGCTGCAACTTCGCGTACTTCGTTTGTGTTCAACAACCAGACCAAGACGTCACAGAACCCCACCTCGATCAATAAAGCTTTCATCTTATATTCGCAATATCCAGATTGCAAATCTTAGTTTCTTGCTTGTTCTTCGTTTGCTTGCAGGAGATAGACCCTCGGGGTCAGGTTGATTGTGCTCCGGCGTGGTCAATAACCTCTCGGAGTTGGTTTAGCGATTGCTAAGGCGCGACGTCCTCGCACGTTCGTAGTCGGATCGTCAAAGTCTACTCCACCAAAAAGATAGATATCATCTCATCGAAAGATCGGGACACCCTCGCCTCTATCAGACTTGTTCTTGAGTGTTTCCCCTTGTGATTTCTCTCCGTTCTTCCCCGTGTTCTTCGTGTTTTTCGAGGGAATCCACACCAATCGTGAAAGATCGGCCTACACCGGGTTAGCCCCGTATCATATGGAATCAGAGCTTAGGTTTATCACGAATTTGGAGCCTCCCCTCTTTGTTTTCTAGCCTAATTTTGTTGTGTTCTTCCCCAATTTCGAAAATCCCCACCAAAAATAGCCCCAATTTTTTTTTTGTGATTTGTTGGTTTGGATGATATTTTGTTGATTTTGGCCCATGGATTTGCTTGGTTTCAAGTGGATCTAGCATTTCCCCAAGTTTCCCCATCTTTCATCCACGAAATTTGGTCAATTTTGACCCCAAAATCCCAACATTTCGGCCAAAATCGCGTCCCGGAGCTCAAATCCCGCGTTGACCCCGACCCACCGGACGTTCGTCCTTTACCGCACGACCGGAACCCCTAACCCGAGATGAAACAACGGATTTCCGAGCCCCATCGGACGTCCGACCACCGGAAGTCCGATTTTATCGGACGTCCGGTATCTGTAGATTCTGACTTTGACTGATTTTTGTTTCGCCCATAACTAATTCATCCGAACTCCGATTTTGACGTTCTTTAGCTCGTTTTGAAGCTATTGACATCCCCCTTTCCACAAAAATACTTAAAACATCATTTGACACCATCACATTTTTGGAACTTTGTCATTTTTGCCTAGGGCCTTCACCACATCATCTGCATCACCACCACCGACTTCTGCAACTTAACTCAATTTTGTTTGTGTTGTGAGTTGTGTCTCCTAAGGTGTTTTGGCTACTTAGGGACCGTGCTTTCAACTCCACCACCGTGTATAGCCCATCATACCCTTCCGCCACCTTAACCCATTTTGACCGGGTTTCCACCAATACTTCCGCAACCACCATCGCTTTTCCGCTACCACCATTTGACATTTGCCTTTGAGATTTTGAGTTTGCGGTTTTTCCGTTTCCTAACGTGTTTCGGCTAATTAGGGACGGTTCGACATCGAGAACACCGCCACTCATCATCGCCACGAGGTCCTCATCGTACATAAGGATGGTAACCTCGACAACATCATTGTATATTCCCCTTGCAATTGCATTGATAACCCCTAGCCCATTTTGCGTTACTTGCCTATCGAGACTAGCCATTTGAGTATTGCCGGCAACGTCACTTGTGCACATTAGTGATCCTTGATCTACACCTTCCATTGCATACATACCATATCATATTGGTATCATCTTGGTATCATACCATCACTTGTGTCACAAGTTTGTTCCCGCATATACACAATTGCTATCTTGGTTTGTGCATTTCGCATAGTGGCCATATAAAAAAAAAGAATAAGCTTTTAAGCAAAAGAGAGAGAGAGAGCAAAGATGATGAGGACATCAATACCGTTGTTACACCCACAGCTCCTACTGCTACATATACTGGATCAATTACTAGAGCTCGCGCACGCCAATTAAATAATCAGGTACTTTCGTTTCTTGGTAATGATTCTAATGTTCATGAGAATATGATGCTTCCTAAATTGGATACATTTGTATTGATTACTAAAGAAGGGCCTAGCATGGACAAGAGGGATGAACACTGGAGCAGGA
Organism: Thinopyrum elongatum; assembly: GCA_011799875.1. Lineage (NCBI taxonomy): Eukaryota > Viridiplantae > Streptophyta > Magnoliopsida > Poales > Poaceae > Thinopyrum > Thinopyrum elongatum. The sequence goes on from CM022299.1 coordinate 264,875,816, forward strand.
TCAAGCATGGAGATGAAGGCGTGCGTGAAGGGATCCAGAATGGCGTTTCTAGTGCATATTTAAGCGCTTTGAAGCCTCCGTGATGACCTACAAGGACATGGACGAAATATATAAGATGCCCTTCATAAATTTTGTCCATAGCTTATTTTAGGAGCTACGCCACCTTATTTTTGGGCCAGGCCCATGTAATTTCGAAATACTTGAGTATAGGCTGTTTTTAGAGTCCGTATGTGTGGGGAAACAAGAGATAGGGTTGGTTTCAGACCCCTCCTTCAAGGGCCACGAAATTCCCCCCTCTTTCTCCATATATACAGCCCTTAGGGCACCGTTTAGACTTTGGGTTTTGTTTAGATTAAAAGTTCGCCATAGCTGCAACTTCGCGTACTTCGTTTGTGTTCAACGACCAGACCAAGACGTCCCAGAAGCCCACCTTGATCAATAAAGCTTTCATCTTATATTCGCAATATCCAGATTGCAAATCTTAGTTTCTTGCTTGTTCTTCGTTTGCTTGCAGGAGATAGACCCTCGTGGTCAGGTTGATTGTGCTCCGGCGTGGTCAATAACCTCTCGGAGTTGCTTTAGCGATTGCTAAGGCGCGACGTCCTCGCACGTTCGTAGTCGGATCGTCAAAGTCTACTCCACCAAAAACGATAGCTATCATCTCATCGAAAGATCGGGACACCCTCGCCTCTATCAAGTGGTATTAGATTTTCAGGTTGCTCGGTGAGATTTTACAGTTTTTCATAGTTTAGATCGAGTCTGTTCTTCATACCTACAGTCCACGAAAAAGCCAAAAAAAATTTAGGGTTAGTTCATCATATCCGAACCAATCTGAGCCTTTGCATAATCTTTTTAGGGTTTTTGCTTTGTTGAATTTGCGGTTGCATCGTCGTGTCTAGTTGCTGGTCTTAGCGTCTAGTCCTTTAGAGTTTCGAGTTCTGGTCATCAGTTGTTACGCCGCCGCCGCTCCATCATCATCGCCCCTGCCATCTACCACCACCGCTTATCCGTCACCGATCTGTATCCATATACCACCACCGATCCGTATCCATATACCACCACCGCTACCATATACCACCACCATATATCCACCACCAATCCGAGTTCTTTTCATATTAGGTTTGTTTTCGAGATCCATCTAGTTTCCAATTCGTGTTTCCTTGCCTGAGTAGGTTTCGGAAAAAAAAAAGTCTGGAGACCTCCGGACAGTTTTTAGGCCAAAATTTTGGCAGTCAATTTTTTTCCCAATCCTATTTTTAGGTCCCAGGGAGCGTTTTGAGACACTTGTCATCATAGTGATTTTTTGTCGCACTTTTTCGTCGTCGCTGCCCTGATTTCCGAAAAAAAAAATTCAATAAAAAATTTCGTGCCATCCTGTTAGTTTGACTTGGGAAGAGTTTTGAGACACTCGCCATTATAGTGATTTTTTTGCAAAAAAAAAAGGAGCGCAAAAAAAAAGCGCAGAAAAAAAAATGAATTTTTTTTTAGAGTGTGCTCTTCCCTTGTTTACGTGCCGTGCCGTGATTTTGTTAGTGTTCTAGGCTCGCGTCTCTAGTACGGTCTAGCCTAGGACCAGCACAGTACCGTTGTTGAGCGTTTATTCAACTTTGCATCTCTGAATTGATTATTGCTGACCCTTTTTGCTACCATATCATAAGCCTTCCCAGCTCCACATACATCTACATCGTGCGTTTGACACCACCTGGCAATCGCTCTATCCAAGCTTTGTGAGTTTTGACTACAAAGGTTGCCGATCACCACCTGCTGTTGGGTAAGAACTGGTAAGAATTTGAGTTTTGCTTGACGGATTTGTGACACCACACCACCACCACTTCCTAGTAGTCTGTAGGATCAAATTCTTGTGTGTTTCTATTGCTGCTAACCATGGCAGGATCACAAGCCGATGAGACTGATTGGGAGAACATGACGAACAAACAGCTACATGATAAATTTCAGCAAATGATGAGTGGACAGGTGCAAGATGTGCTAAACAGATTTGAAGAGGCCATGGAGAAGATAGATGGAATTGAGAAGACGTTCGAAACAAAGCTCGATAACAAGTTTAATGAATTGCTCGCGCGTCTTCCACAACCACCGCCGGCTGCACCTGTCGCACCTCTACAACAACAACAACATCGCCTTCCAAATCAAGTGGGACGAGCACAGCGCGTTCCCCTTGAGCCTGGTCAAACTTCTGGTGCCGCTGCACCTACTGTTGATGCTTCTATGGCTCCTGCTGCCGCTCAGGAGGACGATTATGCGGGCGATTACGAGGATGAGGTTGATCAAAATCAAAACTACGTACCAGCACCAGGTCGTCCACATGCAAATAATCGCAATGGTAGGGCTGCATTCCTAGCTCAGGTACGAGATCATGACCGTCTTCCTAAACTGAAATTGAATATTCCACCATTTAAGGGTAGATATGTTCCTGATATATATCTTACTTGGGAGTTAGAAACTGAACAACGTTTTACATGTTTACAATATCCCGAGGAGAGACGTGTTCCTGCTGCTGTTTGTGCTTTTACTAGTTTTGCATGTGTATGGTGGTCTGAACATTGTAGATTATATCCTATTCCAGCTACGTGGGCTGCTTTGAAAACTGCTATGCGTACTTGTTGGGTTCCACCATATTATCAACGCGAATTACTTCAAAAATTGCGGCGCTTAAGACAAGGAAAAAATTCTGTACAAGAATATTATCAGGAATTACAAACTGGCATGATTAGATGTGGTATTGTTGAGGAGAATGAAGCTATGCTTGCACGTTTCATGGGTGGATTAAATAGAGAGATTCAGACCATTCTAGAGTATAATGAGTATAATAATATCACTCGTTTATTCCATCTTGCTTGTAAAGCTGAACGTGAAGTGCAGGATCGACAGGCATTGGCGCGAACTAATTTTTCTGCAGGTCGATCTTCATCATGGACACCGCGTGCCTCCTCTACTCCCACACGTCCTACTGCAGCACCACTGACTTCAGCCGCCAACTCCAACCGAGATACAAGAAAACAGGCACCACCACCACCATCTGCCAAGAGTACACCTTCTGGGCCTGCCCAGAGCTCTTCTTCATCTATGGCATCAACAGGGCACACACATGATATTATTTGTCGTCGTTGTAAGGGAAGAGGTCATTATGCCAGAGAATGCCAATCTCCGCGTGTTATGATTGCTACTGAGGATGGTGGGTATGAGTCCGCTAGTGACTATGATGAGGAGACTTTGGCTCTTATTACAAGTGAAGAACACGGTGGAGATGATTCTGATAATGAGACGCAATACATGGCTCCTGAAGACGCTGACAAGTATGAATGTTTAGTTGCTCAACGTGTTTTGAGTGTGCAGGTCACACAAGCTGAGCAAAATCAGAGGCATAATTTGTTCCATACAAAGGGAGTTGTGAAGGAACGTTCTGTTCGCGTCATCATAGATGGAGGGAGCTGCAACAACTTGGCTAGCATGGAGATGGTGGAGAAGCTATCTCTCACCACAAGACCACATCCACATCCTTACTATATCCAATGGTTCAACAACAGCGGCAAGGTTAAGGTAACACGTACTGTTCGTGTGCATTTTAGTATCTCTACATATGCTGATTATGTTGATTGTGATGTGGTACCCATGCAAGCATGTTCCTTATTACTTGGTAGACCATGGCAATTTGATAAAAATTCTGTACACCATGGTAGAAACAATCAGTATACTCTTGTTCATAAGGATAAACATATTACTTTGCTTCCTATGACTCCTGATTCTATTTTGAAAGATGATATTAATAGAGCTAGTAAAGCAAAACAGGAGAAAAATAAGAGTGAAAATCAGATTGTGGCAAATGAATTTGAGCAACAAATGAAGCCTAATAATAAAACATCTAGTGTTGCTTCTGAAATTAAATTGAAAAATGCGTGTTTACTTGCCACCAAATCTGATATTGATGAGCTAGATTTAAGCAAATCTGTTTGCTATGCTTTTGTGTGCAAAGAGGCATTATTTTCATTCGAGGACGTGCCTTCCTCTTTGACTCCTGCTGTCACTAACATTTTGCAGGAGTTCGCTGACGTCTTTCCACAAGACGTGCCACCGGGATTACCACCTATTCGCGGGATTGAGCATCAGATTGACTTAATTCCCGGTGCTTCCTTGCCAAACCGTGCGCCATACCGTACCAATCCAGAGGAGACGAAGGAGATTATGCATCAAGTACAGGAGCAGCTCGACAAAGGTTATATACGCGAATCTCTTAGTCCTTGTGCTGTTCCTATTATACTAGTGCCAAAAAAGGATGGTACGTCGCGTATGTGTGTTGATTGTAGAGGCATTAATAATATTACTATTCGTTATCGTCATCCTATTCCTAGGCTAGATGATATGCTTGATGAATTGAGTGGCTCTACAATATTCTCCAAAGTTGATTTGCGTAGTGGATACCATCAAATTCGTATGAAATTGGGAGATGAATGGAAAACAACATTTAAAACTAAGTTTGGTTTATATGAGTGGTTAGTCATGCCTTTTGGGTTAACTAATGCACCTAGTACTTTCATGAGATTAATGAACGAAGTTTTACGTGCTTTCATTGGACGATTTGTGGTAGTTTACTTTGATGATATATTGATTTATAGCAGATCTTTGGAGGAACATTTGGAACATTTACGTGCTATTTTTATTGCTCTACGTGATGCACGTTTGTTTGGTAACCTTGGGAAGTGCACCTTTTGCACCGACCGAGTATCTTTTCTTGGCTATGTTGTTACTCCACAGGGAATTGAAGTTGATAAAGCCAAGATTGAAGCAATTGAGAGTTGGCCGCAGCCCAAAACGGTCACACAAGTGAGGAGTTTCCTTGGCCTCGCTGGTTTCTATAGGCGTTTTGTGAGAGATTTCAGTACCATTGCTGCACCTCTCAACGAGCTTACAAAGAAGGATGTGCCTTTTGTTTGGGGTACCGCACAGGAAGAAGCCTTCATGGTGTTGAAAGATAAGTTAACACATGCTCCTTTACTCCAACTTCCTGATTTTAATAAGACTTTTGAGCTTGAATGTGATTCTAGTGGAATTGGATTAGGAGGTGTGTTATTACAAGATGGCAAACCTGTTGCATACTTTTCTGAAAAATTGAGTGGGCCTAGTCTGAATTACTCTACTTATGATAAGGAATTATATGCTCTTGTTCGGACTTTGGAAACATGGCAACATTATTTATGGCCCAAAGAATTTGTTATTCATTCTGATCATGAATCTTTGAAACATATTAAAAGTCAAGCCAAACTGAACCGTAGACATGCTAAATGGGTTGAATTCATTGAGAATTTCCCTTATGTCATTAAACACAAGAAGGGTAAAGAAAATGTTATTGCTGATGCTTTGTCTCGTCGTTATACTATGCTTTCACAACTTGACTTTAAAATATTTGGTTTGCAGACCATCAAAGATCAATATGTGCATGATGCTGAATTTAAAGATGTATTGCAGAATTGTAAAGAAGGGAGAACATGGAACAAGTTCGTCGCTAACGATGGATTTGTTTTTTGTGCTAACAAGCTATGCATTCCAGCTAGCTCTGTTCGTCTTTTGTTGTTGCAGGAGGCGCATGGAGGAGGATTAATGGGACACTTTGGCGTAAAGAAGACGAAGGATGTACTTGCTACACATTTCTTTTGGCCAAAGATGAGACGGGATGTTGAGCGCTTTGTTGCTCGCTGCACTACATGTCAAAAAGCTAAGTCACGACTCAATCCTCATGGTTTATATATGCCTTTGCCTGTACCTAGTGTTCCATGGGAGGATATATCTATGGACTTTGTTTTAGGTTTACCTCGAACAAAGAAGGGGAGGGATAGCATATTTGTTGTCGTGGATAGGTTCTCGAAAATGGCACACTTTATACCATGTCATAAAAGCGATGATGCTGTTAATGTTGCTGATTTGTTCTTTCGTGAAATTATACGCTTACATGGTGTGCCAAATACTATTGTTTCAGATCATGATACTAAATTTCTTAGCCACTTTTGGAGATGTTTATGGGCTAAGTTGGGGACTAAACTGCTTTTTAGTACTACATGTCACCCCCAAACTGATGGACAAAGTGAAGTAGTCAATAGAACATTGTCTACTATGCTTAGTGCTGTTTTGAAGAATAACAAGAAAATGTGGGAAGAATGCTTGGCTCATATTGAATTTGCTTATAATGGTTCATTGCATTCTACTACTAAGATGTGTCCTTTTGAAATTGTGTATGGTTTCCTTCCTCGTGCACCAATTGATTTGTTGCCTCTTCCATCTTCGGAGAAGGTTAATTTTGATGCTAAACAACGTGCTGAATTGATCTTAAAAATGCATGAGTTAACTAAGGAAAATATTGAGCGCATGAATGCTAAATATAAACTTACTGGAGATAAGGGTAGAAAACATGTTGTCTTTGGACATGGAGATCTTGTTTGGTTACATTTGCGTAAGGATAGGTTTCCTGATTTGCGCAAGTCAAAGCTAATGCCACGTGCTGATGGTCGTTTTAAGGTGTTAGAGAAAATAAATGATAATGCATACAAACATGAGCTGCCTGCAGATTTTGGGGTTAGTCCCACTTTTAACATTGCAGATTTGAAGCCTTATTTGGGTGCAGAAAATGAGCTTCCGTCGAGGACGACTTCATTTCAAGAAGGGGAGGATGACGAGGACATCAATACCGTTGTTACACCCACAGCTCCTACTGCTACATATACTGGATCAATTACTAGAGCTCGCGCACGCCAATTAAATTATCAGGTACTTTCGTTTCTTGGTAATGATTCTAATGTTCATGAGAATATGATGCTTCCTAAATTGGATACATTTGTATCGATAACTAATGAAGGGCCTAGCATGGACAAGAGGGATGAACACTGGAGCAGGATCAAGCATGGAGATGAAGGCGTGCGTGAAGGGATCCAGAATGGCGTTTCTAGTGCATATTTAAGCACTTTGAAGCCTCCGTGATGACCTACAAGGACATGGACGAAATATACAAGATGCCCTTCATAAATTTCGTCCATAGCTTATTTTAGGTGCTACGCCACCTTATTTTTGGGCCAGGCCCATGTAATTTCGAAATACTTGAGTATAGGCTGTTTTTAGAGTCCGTATGTGTGGGGAAACAAGAGATAGGGTTGGTTTCAGACCCCTCCTTCAAGGGCCACGAAATTCCCCCCCTCTTTCTCCATATATACAGCCCTTGGGGCACCGTTTAGACTTTGGGTTTTGTTTAGATTAAAAGTTCGCCATAGCTGCAACTTCGCGTACTTCGTTTGTGTTCAACGACCAGACCAAGACGTCACAGAACCCCACCTTGATCAATAAAGCTTTCATCTTATATTCGCAATATCCAGATTGCAAATCTTAGTTTCTTGCTTGTTCTTTGTTTGCTTGCAGGAGATAGACCCTCGTGTCAGGTTGATTGTGCTCCGGCGTGGTCAATAACCTCTCGGAGTTGGTTTAGCGATTGCTTAGGCGCGGTGTCCTCGCACGTTCGTAGTCGGATCGTCAAAGTCTACTCCACCAAAAACGATAGCTATCATCTCATCGAAAGATCGGGACACCCTCGCCTCTATCAAAAGAAGCTTGTAAGCAATAGCCATAGCATCATACCACATTGCATAAGATTGTCATATCCGATCATCTTGGATCATCTTGCGAGAAACACCGGGAACCATACATACATAGCATACTTGGGATAGAAGTTGCTACATTTTTTGCATATCTTAGGTTGTGCACAAGTGTCGTATCTGCCTATTGAGCAATCGTGCTAGCGTCTCTCTTGAATTGTGCAACACGAGCATTTTCCGTGGATTACACATTTTGTGCTCATTCCTTGGTTGCACGACCCCATTTATCTATCCGTGTGTGTGTTTCCCTGTGCCACCCATATTGCTATTGGTCTACTTGTTTCACTTGCAAATTTGTGAATCTCTTTCAACATTATTGACTCTTGCTAACATTTTGCGTCAAAATTTTTGTGCCACTATCCTCACCGAGCCACTCCATAAGCTTTACTTTGTAGGTGTGAGTGAACAAGTCCGGTACCAATTCCACTATTCTTTCATTTCACATTGAGTGAAACGGGATACATCCTCAACTTTGGGAAAAGGTAACTTGGTATTGTTTATCTCATTTCCTACTCACTTCTTCTCGAGTCTTGTGATGGATAGGCAAAGCACACCCCCTCCGGTCTACAATAACAACGACGAGTCCGATGCCACGAACAACTTGAACACCAAGATGGATGCTCAAATGGAGGAGATCAAAGCCCTCATCAAGGCCTACAAGCGGTCTTCCTCATCTTCGAGAAGACGCTCACGAGCACATCCTTCCGAGCTACCATCTTCGGCAAGATCACATCGGCATCGACACCACCACCGACAAGAATGCGAAGTTCAAGAGCTCAACACCAACAACCGCTCAACGACTTCACCATCTCCCTTGGCATCTTCGCCAAGCGACTTCAAGGCATCTTCGCCTATGGACATGCGGCATCTTCGCCCACAAGCACCTCAAGAGAAGCTCCCCAAGCTCAAGTCCGCGACTTCCACGAGCTACTACGACCTCGACACCGACGACAAGATTCCTTTCTATGGGACTCAAGAACCCGAGGAGTATCTCGAGTGGGAACGCTTAATGGATGACTACCTCAAGCTACATCAAGTTCCTCCCGAAGATCAAGTAAAGTGCGCCACAACGAACTTCCACGACTACGCTTCGGCATGGTGGCTTCACACACCTTCGGAGAGCTATGACATGAGTTGGCCCAAGACGAAGAGAGCTTTGGGGCGAGCGTTCATGCCTCCAACCTACACGGAACAACTTCAACGCCAATTGGAGAACACCATCCAAGGACCTAAGTCCCACGACAAGTACTTCCACGAGATGAAGAAAGCCTTGCGACGAGCCGGCGTGGACGACCCCATTTCAATGAAGTTCCACTTCATGATGGGATTACACAACGACATCTCCAAGACTATCTTCCTTGAGAACTACAAGTCCCTCGATGACAACTACATTGGTGCTCTCAAGGCAGAACAAGAACTCATGAAGGCCAAGGCTTCTTGATGAGGACATCAATACCATTGTTACACCCACAGCCCCTGCTGCTATACATACTGGACCAATTACTAGAGCTCGCTCACGCCAATTAAATTATCAGGTACTTTCGTTTCTTGGTAATGATTCTAATGTTCATGAGAATATGATGCTGCCTAAATTGGATACATTTGTTTTGCTTACAAATGAAGGGCCTAACTTGGACAAGAAAGAGGAACCTTGGAGCAAGTTCAAGCATGGAGATGATGGCATGCGCAAGGGGAACAAGAACGGAGTTACAAGTGATGATTTCATGACTTTGAAGCCACCATAATGAGTGCAGGAAGCCTTGGACGAAATATACAAGATGCCACTTCATAAATTTCGTCCAGAGGCTATTATAGGTGCTGCGTCACCTTGTTATTGGGCCAGGCCCATGTAATTTCGAAATACTTGAGTATAGGCTGTTTTTAGAGTCCGTATGTGCGGGGAAACAAGAGATAGGGTTGGTTTCGGACCCCTCCTTCAAGGGCCACGAAATCCCCTCCTGTTCCTCCATATATACAGCCCTTAGGGCACCGTTTAGACTTTGGGTTTTGTTTAGATTAAAAGTTCGCCATAGCTGCAACTTCGCGTACTTCGTTTGTGTTCAACGACCAGACCAAGACGTCACAGAACCCCACCTTGATCAATAAAGCTTTCATCTTATATTCGCGATATCCAGATTGCAAATCTTAGTTTCTTGCTTGTTCTTTGTTTGCTTGCAGGAGATAGACCCTCGTGGTCAGGTTGATCGTGCTCCGGCGTGGTCAATAACCTCTCGGAGTTGGTTTAGCGATTGCTAAGTGATAAGGACATCAATACCATTGTTACACCCACAGCCCCTGCTGCTATACATACTGGACCAATTACTAGAGCTCGCGCACGCCAATTAAATTATCAGGTACTTTCGTTTCTTGGTAATGATTCTAATGTTCATGAGAATATGATGCTGCCTAAATTGGATACATTTGTTTTGCTTACAAATGAAGGGCCTAGCTTGGACAAGAAAGAGGAACCTTGGAGCAAGTTCAAGCATGGAGATGATGGCATGCACAAGGGGAACAAGAACGGAGTTACAAGTGATGATTTCAAGACTTTGAAGCCACCATAATGAGTGCAGGAAGCCTTGGACGAAATATACAAGATGCCACTTCATAAATTTCGTCCAGAGGCTATTATAGGTGCTGCGTCACCTTATTATTGGGCCAGGCCCATGTAATTTCGTAATACTTGAGTATAGGCTGTTTTTAGAGTCCGTATGTGTGGGGAAACAAGAGATAGGGTTGGTTTCGGACCCCTCCTTCAAGGGCCACGAAATCCCCTCCTCTTCCTCCATATATTCAGCCCTTAGGGCACCGTTTAGACTTTGGGTTTTGTTTAGATTAAAAGTTCGCCATAGCTGCAACTTCGCGTACTTCGTTTGTGTTCAACGACCAGACAAAGACGTCACAGAACCCCACCTTGATCAATAAAGCTTTCATCTTATTTTTGCGATATCCAGATTGCAAATCTTAGTTTCTTGCTTGTTCTTCGTTTGCTTGCAGGAGATAGACCCTCGTGGTCAGGTTGATTGTGCTCCGGCGTGGTCAATAACCTCTCGGAGTTGGTTTAGCGATTGCTAAGGCGCGACGTCCTCGCACGTTCGTAGTCGGATCGTCAAAGTCTACTCCACCAAAAACGATAGCTATCATCTCATCGAAAGAGCGGGACACCCTCGCCTCTATCAAGTGGTATCAGATTTTCAGGTTGCTTGGTGAGATTTTACAGTTTTTCGTAGTTTAGATCGAGTCTGTTCTTCATACCTACAGTCCACGAAAAAGCCAAAAAAAAAATTAGGGTTAGTTCATCATATCCGAACCAATCTGAGCCTTTGCATAATCTTTTTAGGGTTTTTGCTTTGTTGAATTTGCGGTTACATCGTCGTGTCTAGTTGCTGGTCTTAGCGTCTAGTCCTTTAGAGTTTCGAGTTCTGGTCATAAGTTGTCACGCCGCCGCCGCACCATCATCATCGCCCCTGCCATCTACCACCACCGCTTATCCGTCACCGATCTGTATCCATATACCACCACCGATCCGTATCCATATACCACCACCGCCGCCATATACCACCACCATATATCCACCACCAATCCGAGTTCTTTTCATATTAGGTTTGTTTTCGAGATCCATCTAGTTTTCGATTCGTGTTTCCTTGCCGGAGTAGGTTTTCGGAAAAAAAAAGGACCCCCGGGCGTAAAAACTGCCCGGGAGTCTGGAGACCCCCGGGCAGTTTTTAGGCCAAAATTTTGGCAGTCAAAAATATTTTTTCCCTATCCTATTTTTAGTTCCCAGGGAGCGTTTTGAGACACTTGCCATCATAGTGATTTTTTGTCGCACTTTTTCGTCGTCGCTGCCCTGATTTCCGAAAAAAAAAATTCAAAAAAAAAATTTCGTGCCAATCCTGTTAGTTTGACTTGGGAAGAGTTTTGAGACACTCGCCATTATAGTGATTTTTTCCAAAAAAAAAGGAGCGCAAAAAAAAAACAGCGCAAAAAAAAAAGAAAAACGATTTTTTTTTAGTATGCTCTTCCCTTGTTTACTTGCCGCGCCGTGATTTTGTTAGTGTTCTAGGCTCGCGTCTCTAGTACGGTCTAGCCTAGGACCAGCACAGTACCGTCGTTGAGCGTTTATTCAACTTTGCATCTCTGAATTGATTATTGCTGACATTTTTGCTACCATATCATAAGCCTTCCCAGCACCACATACATCTACGTCGTGCGTTTGACACCACCTGGCAATCGCTCTGTCCAATCTTTAAGAGTTTTGACTACAACGGTTGCCGATCACCACCTGCTGCTGGGTAAGAACTGGTAAGCATTTGAGATTCGCTAGACGGTTTTGTGATACACCACCACCACCACTTCCCAGTAGTCTGTAGGATCATATTCTTGTGTGTTTCTATTGCTGCTAACCATGGCAGGATCACAAGCCGATGAGACTGATTGGGAGAACATGACGAACAAACAGCTACATGATAAATTTCAGCAAATGATGAGTGGACAGGTGCAAGATGTGCTAAACAGATTTGAAAAGGCCATGGAGAAGATAGATGGAATTGAGAAGACGTTCGAAACTAAGCTCGATAACAAGTTTAATGAATTGCTCGCGCGTCTTCCACAACTACCGCCGGCTGCACCTGTCGCACCTCTACAACAACAACAACGTCGCCTTCCAAATCAAGTGGGACGAGCACAGCGCGTTCCCCTTGAGCCTGGTCAAACTTCTGGTGCCGCTGCACCTACTGTTGATACTTCTATGGCTCCTGTTGCCGCTGAGGAGGACGATTATACGGGCGATTACGAGGATGAGGTTGATCAAAATCAGAACTACGTACCAGCACCAGGTCGTCCACATGCCAATAATCGCAATGGTAGGGCTGCATTACCACCTCAGGTACGAGATCATGACCATATTCCTAAACTGAAATTGAATATTCCACAATTTGAGGGTAGATATGTTCCTGATATATATCTTACTTGGGAGTTAGAAACTGAACAACGTTTTACATGTTTAGAATATCCCGAGGAGAGACGTGTTGCTGCTGCTGTTTGTGCTTTTACTAGTTTTGCATGTGTATGGTGGTCTGAACATTGTAGATTATATCCTATTCCAGCTACGTGGGCTGCTTTGAAAACTGCTATGCGTACTCGTTGGGTTCCACCATATTATCAACGTGAATTACTTCAAAAATTGCAGCGCTTAAGACAAGGAAAAAATTCTGTAGAAGAATATTATCAGGAATTACAAACTGGCATGATTAGATGTGGTATTGTTGAGGAGAATGAAGCTATGCTTGCATGTTTCATGGGTGGATTAAATAGAGAGATTCAGACCATTCTAGAGTATAAGGAGTATAATAATATCACTCGTTTATTCCATCTTGCTTGTAAAGCTGAATGTGAAGTGCAGGATCGACAGGCATTGGCGCGAACTAATTTTTCTGCAGGTCGATCTTCATCATGGACACCGCGTGCCTCCTCTACTCCCACACGTCCTACTGCGGCACCACTGACTTCAGCGGCCTACTCCAACCGAGATACAAGAAAACAGGCACCACCACCACCATCTGCCAAGAGTACACCTTCTGGGCCTGCCCAGAGCTCTTCTTCATCTATGGCATCAACAGGGCACACACATGATATTATTTGTCGTCGTTGTAAGGGAAGAGGTCATTATGCCAGAGAATGCCAATCTCCGCGTGTTATGATTGCTACTGAGGATGGTGGGTATGAGTCCGCTAGTGACTATGATGAGGAGACTTTGGCTCTTATTACAAGTGAAGAACACGGTGGAGATGATTCTGATCATGAGACGCAATACATGGCTCCTGAAGACGCTGACAGGTATGAATGTTTAGTTGCTCAACGTGTTTTGAGTGTGCAGGTCACACAAGCTGAGCAAAATCAGAGGCATAATTTGTTCCATACAAAGGGAGTTGTGAAGGAACGTTCTGTTCGCGTCATCATAGATGGAGGGAGCTGCAACAACTTGGCTAGCATGGAGATGGTGGAGAAGCTATCTCTCACAACAAGACCACATCCGCATCCTTACTATATCCAATGGTTCAACAACAGCGGCAAGGTTAAGGTAACACGTACTGTTCGTGTGCATTTTAGTATCTCTACATATGCTGATTATGTTGATTGTGATGTGGTACCCATGCAAGCATGTTCCTTATTACTTGGTAGACCATGGCAATTTGATAAAAATTCTGTACACCATGGTAGAAACAATCAGTATACTCTTGTTCATAAGGATAAACATATTACTTTGCTTCCTATGACTCCTGACTCTATTTTGAAAGATGATATTAATAGAGCTAGTAAAGCAAAACAGGAGAAAAATAAGAGTGAAAATCAGATTGTGGCAAAAGAATTTGAGCAACAAATGAAGCCTAATAATAAAACATCTAGTGTTGCTTCTGAAATTAAATTGAAAAATGCGTGTTTACTTGCCACCAAATCTGATATTGATGAGCTAGACTTAAGCAAATCTGTTTGCTATGCTTTTGTGTGCAAAGAGGCATTATTTTCATTCGAGGACGTGCCTTCCTCTTTGCCTCCTGCTGTCACTAACATTTTGCAGGAGTTCGCTGACGTCTTTCCACAAGACGTGCCACCGGGATTACCACCTATTCGCAGGATTGAGCATCAGATTGACTTAATTCCCGGTGCTTCCTTGCCAAACCATGCGCCATACCGTACCAATCCAGAGGAGACGAAGGAGATTATGCGTCAAGTACAGGAGCTGCTCGACAAAGGTTATATACGCGAATCTCTTAGTCCTTGTGTTGTTCCTATTATACTAGTGCCAAAAAAGGATGGTACGTCGCGTATGTGTGTTGATTGTAGAGGCATTAATAATATTACTATTCGTTATCTTCATCCTATTCCTAGGCTAGATGATATGCTTGATGAATTGAGTGGCTCTACAATATTCTCCATAGTTGATTTGCGTAGTGGATACCATCAAATTCATACGAAATTGGGAGATGAATGGAAAACAGCATTTAAAACTAAGTTTGGTTTATATGAGTGGTTAGTCATGCCTTTTGGGTTAACTAATGCACCTAGTACTTTCATGAGATTAATGAACGAAGTTTTACGTGCTTTCATTGGACGATTTGTGGTAGTTTACTTTGATGATATATTGATTTATAGCAGATCTTTGGAGGAACATTTGGAACATTTACGTGCTGTTTTTATTGCTCTACGTGATGCACGTTTGTTTGGTAACCTTGGGAAGTGCACCTTTTGCACCGACCGAGTATCTTTTCTTGGCTATGTTGTTACTCCACAGGGAATTGAAGTTGATAAAGCCAAGATTGAAGCTATTGAGAGTTGGCCGCAGCCCAAAACGGTCACACAAGTGAGGAGTTTCCTTGGCCTCGCTGGTTTCTACAGGCGTTTTGTGAGAGATTTCAGTACCATTGCTGCACCTCTCAATGAGCTTACAAAGAAGGATGTGCCTTTTGTTTGGGGTACCTCACAGGAAGAAGCTTTCACGGTATTAAAAGATAAGTTGACACATGCTCCTTTACTCCAACTTCCTGATTTTAATAAGACTTTTGAGCTTGAATGTGATGCTAGTGGAATTGGATTAGGAGGTGTTTTATTACAAGATGGCAAACCTGTTGCATACTTTTCTGAAAAATTGAGTGGGCCTAGTCTGAACTATTCTACTTATGATAAAGAATTATATGCTCTTGTTCGGACCTTAGAAACATGGCAACATTATTTATGGCCCAAAGAATTTGTTATACATTCTGATCATGAATCTTTGAAACAAATTAAAAGTCAAGCAAAACTGAACCGTAGACATGCTAAATGGGTTGAATTTATTGAGACTTTCCCTTATGTCATTAAACACAAGAAGGGTAAAGAAAATGTTATTGCTGATGCTTTGTCACGTCATTATACGATGCTTTCACAACTTGACTTTAAAATATTTGGTTTGGAGACCATCAAAGATCAATATGGTCATGATGCTGAATTTAAAGATGTATTGCAGAATTGTAAGGAAGGGAGAACATGGAACAAGTTCGTCGTTAATGATGGATTTGTGTTTCGTGCTAACAAGCTATGCATTCCAGCTAGCTCTGTTCGTCTTTTGTTGTTACAGGAGGCGCATGGACGAGGATTAATGGGACACTTTGGCGTGAAGAAGACGGAGGATATACTTGCTACACATTTCTTTTGGCCAAAGATGAGACGGGATGTTGAGCGTTTTGTTGCTCGCTGCACTACATGTCAAAAAGCTAAGTCACGACTCAATCCTCATGGTTTATATATGCCTTTGCCTGTACCTAGCGTTCCTTGGGAGGATATATCTATGGACTTTGTTTTAGGTTTACCTCGAACAAAGAAGGGGAGGGATAGCATATTTGTTGTCGTGGATAGGTTCTCGAAAATGGCACACTTTATACCATGTCATAAAAGCGATGATGCTGTTAATGTTGCTGATTTGTTCTTTCGTGAAATTATACGCTTACATGGTGTGCCAAATACTATTGTTTCAGATCGTGATACTAAATTTCTTAGCCACTTTTGGAGATGTTTATGGGCTAAGTTGGGGACTAAACTGCTTTTTAGTACTACATGTCACCCCCAAACTGATGGACAAAGTGAAGTAGTCAATAGAACATTGTCTACTATGCTTAGGGCTGTTTTGAAGAATAACAAGAAAATGTGGGAAGAATGCTTGGCTCATATTGAATTTGCTTATAATCGTTCATTGCATTCTACTACTAAGATGTGTCCTTTTGAAATTGTGTATGGTTTCCTTCCTCGTGCACCAATTGATTTGTTGCCTCTTCCATCTTCGGAGAAGGTTAATTTTGATGCTAAACAACATGCTGAATTGATCTTAAAAATGCATGAGTTAACTAAGGAGAACATTGAGCGTATGAATGCTAAATATAAACTTGCTGGAGATAAGGGTAGAAAACATGTTGTGTTTGCACCTGGAGATCTTGTTTGGTTACATTTGCGTAAGGATAGATTTCCTGATTTGCGTAAATCAAAGCTAATGCCACGTGCGGATGGTCCTTTTAAGGAGTTAGAGAAAATAAATGATAATGCATATAAACTTGAGCTGCCTGCAGATTTTGGGGTTAGTCCCACTTTTAACATTGCAGATTTGACGCCTTATTTTGGTGAGGAAGATGAGCTTCCGTCGAGGACGACTTCATTTCAAAAAGGGGAGGATGATGAGGACATCAATACCATTGTTACACCCACAACCCCTGCTGCTATACATACTGGACCAATTACTAGAGCTCGCGCACGCCAATTAAATTATCAGGTACTTTCATTTCTTGGTAATGATTCTAATGTTCATGAGAATATGATGCTGCCTAAATTGGATACATTTGTTTTGCTTACAAATGAAGGGCCTAGCTTGGACAAGAAAGAGGAACCTTGGAGCAAGTTCAAGCATGGAGATGATGGCATGCACAAGGGGAACAAGAACGGTGTTACAAGTGATGATTTCAGGACTTTGAAGCCACCATAATGAGTGCAGGAAGCCTTGGACAAAATATACAAGATGCCACTTCATAAATTTCGTCCAGAGGCTATTATAGGTGCTGCGTCACCTTATTATTGGGCCAGGCCCATGTAATTTCGAAATACTTGAGTATAGGCTGTTTTTAGAGCCCGTATGTGTGGGGAAACAAGAGATAGGGTTGGTTTCGGACCCCTCCTTCAAGGGCCACGAAATCCCCTCCTCTTCCTCCATATATACAGCCCTTAGGGCACCGTTCAGACTTTGGGTTTTGTTTAGATTAAAAGTTCGCCATAGCTGCAACTTCGCGTACTTCGTTTGTGTTCAACGACCAGACCAAGACGTCACAGAACCCCACCTTGATCAATAAAGCTTTCATCTTATATTCGTGATATCCAGATTGCAAATCTTAGTTTCTTGCTTGTTCTTCGTTTGCTTGCAGGAGATAGACCCTCGTGGTCAGGTTGATTGTGCTCCGGCGTGGTCAATAACCTCTCGGAGTTGGTTTAGCGATTGCTAAGGCGCGACGTCCTCGCACGTTCGTAGTCGGATCGTCAAAGTCTACTCCACCAAAAACGATAGCTATCATCTCATTGAAAGATCGGGACACCCTCGCCTCTATCACTAAGGCGCGACGTCCTCGCACATTCGTAGTCGGATCGTCAAAGTCTACTCCACCAAAAACGATAGCTATCATCTCATCGAAAGATCGGGACACCCTCGCCTCTATCATATGTCATATTTGCAATCTCATCGTAGTGACTATGCATATGCCATTAAAATGAACCCAATTTGCACATATGGCATAGATGACAAGCCCATGGTTATTGGCATTTGTTTTTCTTGTGATGATATTGATATGCTCCCTTTGCATCATTCATCTCATATGCCATGCCATGACCACCTAACTTCGGATATGCATTGTTTTGGATGTTTTCCATTTTCTCTATATGATGTTTCCAATATTACTCATGAGGAGACCCCCATAGTTTCCTCATACATTTTAGGAGATTTTGATCAATCCCATCCATTGCATGATTCCCATGATTATGTGCACCATATGCTCCCCTTGAATAAACATGCTATTGTTGTGCCATACACTAGTATGCTCAATTTGTGTCCCCATCGTGTCATACACAATAACTATTCTTTCATGATGGATGACATGTTCATATACCATGTATCAAATTTCTTTGAGCGATGCTTATCTTGTGCTAACTCACACATGCACATACACATCATGATGGATGATGTGTACATTTACCACGCACACAATTTCTTTGGTTTGTGTCTCTTTTGTGTAGGTACCCATGAATACTTGTAAACCTCGCAACCCCTCGAGTTGACCAAACGAGCTCTAGAGAGCAATGATGACTTGGGATCCCGTGGATTGGTTTTCCAACCGCTCTCTTCGTGCAAAGACTTCGCGCATTTCTTCTACATGGCCTTCACTTGGTTATGGGTTATTGTCCGTTACATATTATATGCCCATCTTGCCATGTTCACTTTGCATGATATGCTTATTCATATGCCTTTACCATGCATTTGTGACCCATGCTTTGCATTACACATGATGATTGATTGTACTACTTGTTTGTGTATTTGCAAGCTTGGTGGAGATATTGCTTGTTATTGCCATGTTTGCTTTGTGCCCCATGCCTATGATGATACTATGATCTTGCTTTGTGTTCGTGCTTGCGATATGTCATGTGCATTGCCTATGCCTACTATTTGCTCACATGACATGATTGCCATGATTTCCCCTAGTGTGTTGCATCTTCGCTCCACTAGTTTGCACGACTTGATAACTATGCTTGCTTATGTTGCATCACCGATGATTCATACTTGCTCATTTCATGCGGTTGTTGACAACCATATACATGCTTTGCACATGATTGTTATTGCTTCTTGTCATATATCTCCATGTGTTGCCTCTCTCATGCTAGATGACTTTCCATGTATTGAGTGCAACAATGATTTTAGTCTTGATAATGAGATTGCCCCCATAGCATTCTCACATATGTTTGGAGATTTTGACATATTTCTTGTGAAGCATGCTTGTCTTACCTCTTTGCACCATATACATAGTGCCATGAATATAGCCATTGTTGCATCATATTATTCATGCACTTGTGCTTCTAATGGTTATGTGCAAGAGAAGAGAACCATCATGATGGATGATGTGCTTATCTACCATGCGCATACGCTCTTTGCTTTGTTGTGTGCATGTGTAGGATACTTGGACTTTGTGTCGACTTCCACTTCACGTGAGTTGACCATTCGAGCTCTTGAGAGCGAGCCTCATACATTCTACCACGACTCGCTTCTACACCGCATTTGCTTGTGCTTCGGCATTGTGAAGAATGCACAAGGACACGCCTTCAAGGTGACATCTTTCTTGAGCATGGATATTACCGAACATACTACTTGTGTTGCTTGCACCATGAGACTTATTGGCCATCTTGGACCACTTGATTGCGCAGTTGTTAGAGATCTTGCTTTGACTTGCCATTTTCACAGTTCCATGCATCACGATATATATGCCTTGTGTGTTGCATCCAATTCTTGGATTACTTGCTCCTATCACATGTTTGGTTGCAACAATATCATTTCCTCACATATGCCATGTCCCATTGATTGCCACATGATTGACTTAGATTGCCTCACACATGATGAACACTTGCTCTTTCTATTGTGTTGAGTGCCACACGATTTTCACTACACCCTATGCACTTTATGCTTGGATTGTCTTGCACTTGACCCATGTGTTTAGACACTTCATTTTATTTGGTGTTGTGAATGATTCTTATGCCTAGCATAGACCTTTCATTGAGCAATTTATGTATGCTTGCTATGAACTTGAGGTAGATGCTTATTCTCTT
This sequence comes from Thinopyrum elongatum, assembly GCA_011799875.1. Taxonomy (NCBI): domain Eukaryota; kingdom Viridiplantae; phylum Streptophyta; class Magnoliopsida; order Poales; family Poaceae; genus Thinopyrum; species Thinopyrum elongatum. The sequence goes on from CM022299.1 coordinate 264,895,843, forward strand.
GTCACACATATTTGCACCACTACCTCACAATTGCATACTTGTCCCCATGATATCTTTGATTGTACTCAAATTATGTGCTTACATGCCTTGTCACAATCCTTTGTAAAATCTTATGCTATGCTTGATGATGACACTTGTTGGGTTAATCCCTACTTGAATGCTTGGTTTTGCACTAACGCTAACCACATTTGTTTTTCCAAGTGTTTGTTGTTGATGAGGACATCAATACCATTGTTACACCCACAGCCCCTGCTGCTATACATACTGGACCAATTACTAGAGCTCGCGCACGCCAATTAAATTATCAGGTACTTTCGTTTCTTGGTAATGATTCTAATGTTCATGAGAATATGATGCTGCCTAAATTGGATACATTTATTTTGCTTACAAATGAAGGGCCTAGCTTGGACAAGAAAGAGGAACCTTGGAGCAAGTTCAAGCATGGAGATGATGGCATGCGCAAGGGGAACAAGAACGGAGTTACAAGTGATGATTTCAGGACTTTGAAGCCACCATAGTGAGTGCAGGAAGCCTTGGACGAAATATACAATATGCCACTTCATAAATTTCGTCCAGAGGCTATTATAGGTGCTGCGTCACCTTATTTTTGGGCTAGGCCCATGTAATTTCGAAATACTTGAGTATAGGCTGTTTTTAGAGTCCGTATGTGTGGGGAAACAAGAGATAGGGTTGGTTTCGGACCCCTCCTTCAAGGGCCATGAAATCCCCCCGTCTTCCTCCATATATACAGCCCTTAGGGCACCATTTAGACTTTGGGTTTTGTTTAGATTAAAAGTTCGCCATAGCTGCAACTTCGCGTACTTCGTTTGTGTTCAACGACCAGACCAAGACGTCACAGAACCCCACCTTGATCAATAAAGCTTTCATCTTATATTCGCAATATCCAGATTGCAAATCTTAGTTTCTTGCTTGTTCTTCGTTTGCTTGCAGGAGATAGACCCTCGTGGTCAGGTTGATTGTGCTCCGGCGTGGTCAATAACCTCTCGGAGTTGGTTTAGCGATTGCTAAGGCGCGACGTCCCCGCACGTTCGTAGTCGGATCGTCAAAGTCCACTCCACCAATAACGATAGCTATCATCTCATCGAAAGATCGGGACACCCTCGCCTCTATCAAGTGGTGTCAGATTTTCAGGTTGCTCGGTGAGATTTTACAGTTTTTCGTAGTTTAGATCGAGTCTGTTCTTCATACCTACAGTCCACGAAAAAGCCAAAAAAAAATTAGGGTTAGTTCATCATATCCGAACCAATCTGAGCCTTTGCATAATCTTTTTAGGGTTTTTGCTTTGTTGAATTTGCGGTTGCATCGTCGTGTCTAGTTGCTGGTCTTAGCGTCTAGTCCTTCGAGTTTCGAGTTCTGGTCATAAGTTGTCACGCCGCCGCCGCGCCATCATCATCGGCCCTGCCATCTACCACCACCGTTGATCCGCCACCGCTCTGAATCCATATACCATCACGAATCTCTATCCATATACCACCACCGATCCGTATCCATATACCACCACCGCTACCATATACCACCACCGCTGCCATATTCCACCACCATATATCCACCACCAATCCGAGTTCTTTTCATATTAGGTTTGTTTTCGAGATCCATCTAGTTTCCGATTCGTGTTTCCTTGCCTAAGTAGGTTTCGGAAAAAAAAGTCTGGAGACCCCCGGGCAGTTTTTGGGCCAAAATTTTGGCAGTCAAAAATATTTTTTCCCTATCCTATTTTTAGGTCCCAGGGAGCGTTTTGAGACACTCGCCATCATAGTGATTTTTTGTCGCACTTTCTTGTCGTAGCTGCCCTGATTTCCGAAAAAAAAAATTGTCAATTTTTTTTTCGTGCCAATCCTGTTAGTTTGACTTGGGAAGAGTTTTGAGACACTCGCCATTATAGTGATTTTTTGCAAAAAAAAAAAAAGAGGTGCGCAAAAAAAAAAGAAATTTTTTTTAGAGTGTGCTCTTCCCTTGTTTACGTGTCGCGCCGTGATTTTGTTAGTGTTCTAGGCTCGCGTCTCTAGTACGGTCTAGCCTAGGACCAGCACAGTACCGTCGTTGAGCGTTTATTCAACTTTGCATCTCTGAATTGATTATTGCTGACATTTTTGCTACCACATCATAAGCCTTCTCAGCTCCACATACATCTACGTCGTGCGTTTGACACCACCTGGCAATCGCTCTGTCCAATCTTTGAGAGTTTTGACTACAACGGTGGCCGATCACCACCTGCTGCTGGGTAAGAACTGGTAAGCATTTGAGATTCGCTTGGCGGATTTGTGATACACCACTACCTCCACTTCCTAGTAGTCTGTAGGATCATATTCTTGTGTGTTTCTATTGCTGCTAACCATGGCAGGATCACAAGCCGATGAGACAGATTGGGAGAACATGACGAACAAACAGCTACATGATAAATTTCAGCAAATGATAAGTGGACAGGTGCAAGACGTGCTAAACAGATTTGAAGAGGCCATGGAGAAGATAGATGGAATTGAGAAGACGTTCGAAACAAAGCTCGATAACAAGTTTAATGAATTGCTCGCGCGTCTTCCACAACCACCGCCGGCTGCACCTTTCGCACCTCTACAACAAGAACAACGTCGCCTTCCAAATCAAGTGGGACGAGCACAGCGCGTTCCCCTTGAGCCTGGTCAAACTTCTGGTGCCGCTGCACCTACTGTTGATCCTTCTATGGCTCCTGCTGCCGCTGAGGAGGACGATTATGTGGGCGATTACGAGGATGAGGTTGATCAAAATCAGAACTACGTACCAGCACCAGGTCGTCCACATGCCAATAATCGCAATGGTAGGGCTGCATTACCAGCTCAGGTACGAGATCATGACCATCTTCCTAAACTGAAATTGAATATTCCACAATTTGAGGGTAGATATGTTCCTGATATATATCTTACTTGGGAGTTAGAAACTGAACAACGTTTTACATGTTTACAATATCCCGAGGAGAGACATGTTGCTGCTGCTGTTTGTGCTTTTACTAGTTTTGCATGTGTATGGTGGTCTGAACATTGTAGATTATATCCTATTCCAGCTACTTTGGCTGCTTTGAAAACTGCTATGCGTACTTGTTGGGTTCCACCATATTATCAACGTGAATTACTTAAAAAATTGCAGCGCTTAAGACAAGGAAAAAATTCTGTAGAAGAATATTATCAGGAATTACAAACTGGCATGATTAGATGTGGTATTGTTGAGGAGAATGAAGCTATGCTTGCACGTTTCATGGGTGGATTAAATAGAGAGATTCAGACTATTCTAGAGTATAAGGAGTATAATAATATCACTCGTTTATTCCATCTTGCTTGTAAAGCTGAACGTGAAGTGCGGGATCGACAGGCATTGGCGCAAACTAATTTTTCTGCAGGTCGATCTTCATCATGGACACCGCGTGCCTCCTCTACTCCCGCACGTCCTACTGCGGCACCACTGACTTCAGCCGCCAATTCCAACCGAGATACAAGAAAATAGGCACCACCACCACCATCTGCCAAGAGTACACCTTCTGGGCCTGCCCAGAGCTCTTCTTCATCTATGGCATCAACAGGGCACACACATGATATTATTTGTCGTCGTTGTAAGGGAAGAGGTCATTATGCGAGAGAATGCCAATCTCCGCGTGTTATGATTGCTACTGAGGATGGTGGGTATGAGTCCGCTAGTGACTATGATGAGGAGACTTTGGCTCTTATTACAAGTGAAGAACACGGTGGAGATGATTCTGATCAGAGACGCAGTACATGGCTCCTGAAGACGCTGACAGGTATGAATGTTTAGTTGCTCAACGTGTTTTGAGTGTGCAGGTCACACAAGCTGAGCAAAATCAGAGGCATAATTTGTTCCATACAAAGGGAGTTGTGAAGGAACGTTCTGTTCGCGTCATCATAGATTGAGGGAGCTGCAACAACTTGGCTAGCATGGAGATGGTGGAGAAGATATCTCTCACAACAAGACCACATCCGCATCCTTACTATATCCAATGGTTCAACAACAGCGGCAAGGTTAAGGTAACACGTACTGTTCGTGTGCATTTTAGTATCTCTACATATGCTGATTATGTTGATTGTGATGTGGTACCCATGCAAGCATGTTCATTATTACTTGGTAGACCATGGCAATTTGATAAAAATTCTGTACACCATGGTAGAAACAATCAGTATACTCTTGTTCATAAGGATAAACATATTACTTTGCTTCCTATGACTCCTGATTCTATTTTCAAAGATGATATTAATAGAGCTAGTAAAGCAAAACAGGAGAAAAATAAGAGTGAAAATCAGATTGTGGCAAAAGAATTTGAGCAACAAATGAAGCCTAATAATAACCATCTAGTGTTGCTTCTGAAATTAAATTGAAAAGTGCATGTTTACTTGCCACCAAATCTGATATTGATGAGCTAGATTTCAGCAAATCTGTTTGCTATGCTTTTGTGTGCAAAGAGGCGTTATTTTCATTCGAGGACGTGCCTTCCTCTTTGCCTCCTGCGGTCACTAACATTTTGCAGGAGTTCGCTGACGTCTTTCCACAAGACGTGCCACCGGGATTACCACCTATTCGCGGGATTGAGCATCAGATTGACTTAATTCCCTGTGCTTCGTTGCCAAACCGTGCACCATACCGTACCAATCCAGAGGAGACGAAGGAGATTATGCGTCAAGTACAGGAGCTGCTCGACAAAGGTTATATACGCGAATCTCTTAGTCCTTGTGCTGTTCCTATTATACTAGTGCCAAAAAATGATGGTACGTCGCGTATGTGTGTTGATTGTAGAGGCATTAATAATATTACTATTTGTTATCGACATCCTATTCCTAGGCTAGATGATATGCTTGATGAATTGAGTGGCTCTACAATATTCTCCAAAGTTGATTTGCGTAGTGGATACCATCAAATTCGTATGAAAGTGGGAGATGAATGGAAAACAACATTTAAAACTAAGTTCGGTTTATATGAGTGGTTAGTCATGCCTTTTGGGTTAACTAATGCACCTAGTACTTTCATGAGATTAATGAACGAAGTTTTACGTGCTTTCATTGGACGATTTGTGGTAGTTTACTTTGATGATATATTGATTTATAACAGATCTTTGGAGGAACATTTACGTGCTGTTTTTATTGCTCTATGTGATGCACGTTTGTTTGGTAACCTTGGGAAGTGCACCTTTTGCACCGACCGAGTATCTTTTCTTGGCTATGTTGTTACTCCACAGGGAATTGAAGTTGATAAAGCCAAGATTGAAGCTATTGAGAGTTGGCCGCAGCCCAAAACGGTCACACAAGTGAGGAGTTTCCTTGGCCTCGCTGGTTTCTATAGGCGTTTTGTGAGAGATTTCAGTACCATTGCTGCACCTCTCAACGAGCTTACAAAGAAGGATGTGCCTTTTGTTTGGGGTACCGCACAGGAAGAAGCCTTCACGGTGTTGAAAGATAAGTTAACACATGCTCCTTTACTCCAACTTCCTGATTTTAACAAGACTTTTGAGCTTGAATGTGATGCTAGTGGCATTGGATTAGGAGGTGTGTTATTACAAGATGGCAAACCTGTTGCATACTTTTCTGAAAAATTGAGTGGGCCTAGTCTGAATTACCCTACTTATGATAAGGAATTATATGCTCTTGTTCGGACTTCGGAAACATGGCAACATTATTTATGGCCCAAAGAATTTGTTATTCATTCTGATCATGAATCTTTGAAACATATTAAAAGTCAAGCCAAACTGAACCGTAGACATGCTAAATGGGTTGAATTCATTGAGACTTTCCCTTATGTCATTAAACACAGGAAGGGTAAAGAAAATGTTATTGCTGACGCATTATCTCGTCGTTATACTATGCTTTCACAACTTGACTTTAAAATATTTGGTTTGGAGACCATCAAAGATCAATATGTGCATGATGCTGAATTTAAAGATGTATTGCAGAATTGTAAAGAAGGGAGAACATGGAACAAGTTCGTCGTTAACGATGGATTTGTGTTTCGTGCTAACAAGCTATGCATTCCAGCTAGCTTCGTTCGTCTTTTGTTGTTGCAGGAGGCGCATGGAGGAGGATTAATGGGACACTTTGGCGTAAAGAAGACGGAGGATGTACTTGCTACACATTTCTTTTTGCCAAAGATGGGACGGGATGTTGAGCGCTTTGTTGCTCGCTGCACTACATGTCAAAAAGCTAAGTCACGACTCAATCCTCATGGTTTATATATGCCTTTGCTTGTACCTAGTGTTCCATGGGAGGATATATCTATGGACTTTGTTTTGGGTTTACCTCGAACAAAGAAGGGGAGGGATAGCATATTTGTTGTCGTGGATAGGTTCTCGAAAATGGCACACTTTATACCATGTCATAAAAGCGATGATGCTGCTAATGTTGCTGATTTGTTCTTTCGTGAAATTATTCGCTTGCATGGTGTGCCAAATACTATTGTTTCAGATCGTGATACCAAATTTCTTAGCCACTTTTGGAGATGTTTATGGGCTAAGTTGGGGACTAAACTGCTTTTTAGTACTACTTGTCACCCCCAAACTGACGGATAAACTGAAGTAGTCAATAGAACTTTGTCTACTATGCTTAGGGCTGTTTTGAAGAATAACAAGAAAATGTGGGAATAATGCTTGCCTCATATTGAATTTGCTTATAATCGTTCGTTGCATTCTACTACTAAGATGTGCCCTTTTGAAATTGTATATGGTTTCCTACCTCGTGCACCTATTGATTTGTTGCCTCTTCCATCTTCGGAGAAGGTTAATTTTGATGCTAAACAATGTGCTGAATTGATCTTAAAAATGCATGAGTTAACTAAGGAGAACATTGAGCGTATGAATGCTAAATATAAACTTGCTGGAGATAAGGGTAGAAAACATGTTGTGTTTGCACCTGGAGATCTTGTTTGGTTACATTTGCGTAAGGATAGATTTCCTGATTTGCTTAAATCAAAGCTAATGCCACGTGCTGATGGTCCTTTTAAGGTGTTAGAGAAAATAAATGATAATGCATATAAACTTGAGCTGCCTGCAGATTTTGGGGTTAGTCCCACTTTTAACATTGCAGATTTGAAGCCTTATTTGGGTGTAGAAGATGAGCTTCCGTCAAGGACGACTTCATTTCAAGAAGGGGAGGATGATGAGGACATCAATACCATTGTTACACCCACAGCCCCTGCTGCTATACATACAGGACCAATTACTAGAGCTCGCGCACACCAATTAAATTATCAGTTACTTTCGTTTCTTGGTAATGATTCTAATGTTCATGAGAATATGATGCTGCCTAAATTGGATACATTTGTTTTGCTTAAAAATGAAGGGCCTAGCTTGGACAAGAAATAGGAACCTTGGAGCAAGTTCAAGCATGGAGATGATGGCATGCGCAAGGGGAACAAGAACGGAGTTACAAGTGATGATTTCAGGACTTTGAAGCCACCATAATGAGTGCAGGAAGCCTTGGACGAAATATACAAGATGCCACTTCATAAATTTCGTCCAGAGGCTATTATAGGTGCTGCGTCACCTTATTATTGGGCTAGGCCCATGTAATTTCGAAATACTTGAGTATAGGCTGTTTTTAGAGTCCGTATGTGTGGGGAAACAAGAGATAGGGTTGGTTTCGGACCCCTCCTTCAAGGGCCACGAAATACCCCCCTCTTCCTCCATATATACAGCCCTTAGGGCACCGTTTAGACTTTGGGTTTTGTTTAGATTAAAAGTTCGCCATAGCTGCAACTTCGCGTACTTCGTTTGTGTTCAACGACCAGACCAAGACGTCACAGAACCCCACCTTGATCAATAAAGCTTTCATCTTATATTCGCAATATCCAGATTGCAAAACTTAGTTTCTTGTTTGTTCTTCGTTTGCTTGCAGGAGATAGACCCTCGTGGTCAGGTTGATTGTGCTCCGGCGTGGTCAATAACCACTCGGAGTTGGTTTAGTGATTGCTAAGGCGCGACGTCCTCGCACGTTCGTAGTCGGATCGTCAAAGTCTACTCCACAAAAAACGATAGCTAGCATCTCATCGAAAGATCGGCACACCCTCGCCTCTATCACCTACCTACAAGTCCCAGAGAAGACCGCAAGACAAGCACCACCAAGAGGACGCTACGGCTATTACCACCACCACCACTTCGGCATCTTCGCCAAGTGCTATCAAGGCATCTTCGCCTTTGGACGTACGGCATCTTCGCCTACTTCCCCTGAGTTCGCCTACATCGACATCTTCAACAACGAGGCGACCAACTATGAGCGAGGGCGACACTTCCATCTTCGAAAGCCCCTTAAGGAAAATGGCCGAGCAAGGAAAATTCCCTTCGGTCATGAAGACGAGCTACGAGGTGCCACATCATATGGGCCTCCTACAACAAGACGACGACAAGAAGGTCGAGCAAGGGCCATCCCCTTCGACTTCGGCGATGAGCACAAACCTCTTCAACAACATGAAGACGGCGCCCCAACGGGACTCATACTCCGAGTCAAGCTACGAGACCGCACATGAGACCCTCTCTTTGGTCTCGGAGGAGAGTGATGCTTTGCCACTTCCTACGGCACTCATCTTTGGAGGCGTTATGGATGAGGAGGTTGAGCATGGGACTATCCCTTCAACCAACGCGGCGATAGGAGTTGAGCATGGAGACATTTGCACCTACATCTCTCCGACACCCACATATGATGAGATGCCCCAATTCCCATGTGAGGAGAGCCACCACCCCATGAGTGACTCCACCATATGTGACATTGAGGGCATTCCCTATGAGAGGATGAGTGTGACCACCACTAGCCCCACACTTGAGAGCATGCCACACATCCTATGTGAGGTTGAGAGCCATTTGAGTGACTCCACCAACCATACGAGTGAGAGCATCCAAGAGGGAGTGATTGAGCCACAACACTTAGTGAGTAAGGTAGTTGATAGGGCATGTGAGGCCACTATGATTTCTAACGACTTAACCTCTAGTCCTAGTGTGTTTTCCTTTTTGGTGCTAGATCTCCAACAATACGAAGCGCCAATCCTCGACGAGTCCATACCTCCAATGGGCAAACCGACGGCCATGGTGGAAGAAGATACACCCCCCACATGGTACCATCATGTTGCAACATCACCTACAACACATGAGCGATGCTCTAAAGGTAAAATAGGTGATGGTACTACTCTTGTCCCACTAGTGGACTATCTTGACAATGATTGCTTGCATGATGATGATCACCTTATGGATTCACCACATACTATGTCTTCTACATGCTTAGATATGCCACCTATTTATGATGAATATGATGATGAGCATGTTGAATTGCCTAGTTGTGATGCTATGCTCCATAGGATATCTTGTGAAAATTCTTTTGGTCACATCGTGTTTGACAACCCTTTAAACTTGTCATATGCTATGAGTGAGATCTCCCATATTGCATCATTTCAATCTCAACATAGTAACTATGCATGCCCCATTAAAATAAATCCCATTTGCACTTATGGCATAGATGACGAGATGATGGTCATTGGCTTTTGTTTTTCATGCGATGATATTGCTATGCTTCCTTTACATGATTTGCGCAATTCATCTACTATGCCAAGCCATGATCACATTGTTCCAAATATGCTTTGTTTTGGATGTTGTCAATATTCTCCATGTGATGTTTCTACAACTGCTCAGGAGGAGACCCCCATAGTTTCCTCATACATATTAGGAGATTTTGATGCATTCCATACTTTGCATGATTCCCATAATTGCGTGCACCATATGCATACCATTCATGACAATGCTCTACATATTGCTAGTGATGCATTACACCCTGTGAGTCTCCATTATGCTATACATAACAACAAACCTCTCATGATGGATGACATGTTTCTATATCACGCATCTCATTTATTTGAGCATTGGATATTTTGTGCTAACCAACACATGCACGTATGCATCATGATGGATGATGTGTACATATACCACGCACACACAATTTTCCTTTTGCCTTTATCTTGTGTAGGTACTTATGAACACTCGTCAACCTCACAATCCCATGAGTTGATGAAATGAGCTCTTGAGAGCAACGATGACTTGGGATCCCGTGGACTATCCTTACCACCGTTCCCTTCGCGCAAGGACTACGCGCTTCTCTTCTACTTGGCTCTCACACAGCTATGGGCCATATACCATTTATCACCTTATGCCCATTCTATCGTGTTCACTTTGCATGTTATGCCTCTTTACATGACTTTGCCATGCAATTGTGACCCTTGCTTGCATTTACACATGATACACCATTATGCTACTCCTATGTGTATTTGCATGCTCGGCGGAGATCCTTGTTGCTATTGCCATGTTTTCTTTGTGCCCCATGCTATTGTTGATTCTTGTGTTGGGAGAGTCATGCTGTTCCATTGCTATTTGCATAGAACCTCTTGCCAATACATTGATGATACATTGCTCACATCTTGCTTTCATGCTTGTGACATGTCATGTGCATTATATATGCCCACTATTTGCACACATGACATGCTTGCCATGATTCCTTCTAGTACGTTGCATCTTCGCACTACCAGCTTGCTTGACTTGATCACTATGATTGATTGCTTTGTCGCATCACCCATGTTCCATTCTTACTCGCTTTCTTGGCTTGATGACATATATATTCATGCCTCTCACATGATTTGTTTTGATCATTGTCTCTTGTCTCCATTAGTTGCATCTCTCATATCACCTTGTATTGAGTGCCAACTTGCTATGCTTATTGATCTTGGAGACATGGATAACTTACTTGTGATGCATGCTTGTTTGATTGAGCCTATTGTATTTGGTTGTTATCGCATCATATGCTTACATACCATGCCAAATTCCCTTGTCCTTTCTTATAATGAGCATGATGCATACACTTGTTGGGTATCTTACCACACGAATGGTAGGTTTTGCATTTCCGCTAACCTCATTTGTTTTTCCAAGTGTTTGTCATGTTCTTTCGTTTTGAAGGATTCACAAGGCATTACCGTCAACGACAACCGTTTCCATGGTGATGAAGTTTTCGATCCAAGGTCGGATCTTTCCCAAGGGAGGGGAGATGATGCGGAGCATCCTAGGATCATCCCCATGTACACTACGACTACTCCTCAAGCCCCAAGTGGACCTACAACGAGACCTCAAGCATACGCCATTGGACACAAGGTGAACCCGCTCCTACATGCTTTCGCTTTCCATTCATGTGAGACATGGTTGCTACCTAATGCAAGGACACTACTTGTGCTCAGGAACCGAGGAGACGACCATGGAGTTGCTCATGGCATACGCCAAGTCCACACGGAAGCAGAACGAGGACTGCCTAAAGTGGAGTCGCCGCAGAGCTACAGCGGCCGGACATCCGGCAGGAGCCCGGACATCCGACGCCATCAACCTGAAGAAGACCAGAGAGAGACAGACGCCAGGCGAGTCTACAGCGGCCAGACATCCGGCCGACCCCCGGACATCCGGCGCCCCACGACGGGCCGGACATCCGGCGCCTGCTCGGAAATCCGCCGCACGCAGTCCAGAGAGCAGAAGAATCGGGCATCTCCAGCCCGGACATCCGGCCTGATAGAGGCGAGGGTGTCCCGATCTTTCGATGAGATGATAGCTATCGTTTTTGGTGGAGTAGACTTTGACGATCCGACTATGAACGTGCGAGGACGTCGCGCCTTAGCAATCGCTAAACCAACTCCGAGAGGTTATTGACCACGCCGGAGCACAATCAACCTGACCACGAGGGTCTATCTCCTGCAAGCAAACGAAGAACAAGCAAGAAACTAAGATTTGCAATCTGGATATTGCGAATATAAGATGAAAGCTTTATTGATCAAGGTGGGGTTCTGTGACGTCTTGGTCTGGTCGTTGAACACAAACGAAGTACGCGAAGTTGCAGCTATGGCGAACTTTTAATCTAAACAAAACCCAAAGTCTAAATGGTGCCCTAAGGGCTGTATATATGGAGGAAGAGGGGGCGGGAATTTCGTGGCCCTTGAAGGAGGGGTCCGAAACCAACCCTATCTCTTGTTTCCCCATACATACGGACTCTAAAAACAGCCTATACTCAAGTATTTCGAAATTACATGGGCCTGGCCCAATAATAAGGTGACGCAGCACCTATAATACCCTCTGGACAAAATTTATGAAGTGGCATCTTGTATATTTCGTCCAAGGCTTCATGCACTCATTATGGTGGCTTCAAAGTCCTGAAATCATCACTTGTAACTCCGTTCTTGTTTCCCGTGCGCATGCCATCATCTCCATGCTTGAACTTGCTCCAATGTTCCTCTTTCTTGTCCAAGCTAGGCCCTTCATTCGTAAGCAAAACAAATGTATCCACTTTAGGCAGCATCATATTCTCATGAACATTAGAATCATTACCAAGAAACGAAAGTACCTGATAATTTAATTGGCGTGCGCGAGCTCTAGTAATTGGTCCAGTATGTATAGCAGCAGGGGCTGTGGGTGTAACAATGGTATTGATGTCCTCATCATCCTCCCCTTCTTGAAATGAAGTCGTCCTCGACGGAAGCTCATCTTCCTCACCCAAATAAGGCTTCAAATCTGCAATGTTAAAAGTGGGACTAACCCCAAAATCTGCAGGCAGCTCAAGTTTATATGCATTATCATTTATTTTCTCTAACACCTTAAAAGGACCATCAGCACGTGGCATTAGCTTTGATTTGCGCAAATCAGGAAATCTATCCTTACGCAAATGTAACCAAACAAGATCTCCAGGTGCAAACACAACATGTTTTCTACCCTTATCTCCAGCAAGTTTATATTTAGCATTCATACGCTCAATTTTCTCCTTAGTTAACTCATGCATTTTTAAGATCAATTCAGCACGTTTTTTAGCATCAAAATTAACCTTCTCCGAAGATGGAAGAGGCAACAAATCAATTGGTGCACGAGGAAGGAAACCATACACAATTTCAAAAGGACACATCTTAGTAGTAGAATGCAATGAACGATTATAAGCAAATTCAATATGAGGCAAGCATTCTTCACATTTTCTTGTTATTCTTCAAAACAGCCCTAAGCATAGTAGACAATGTTCTATTGACTACTTCAGTTTGTCCATTAGTTTGGGGGTGACATGTAGTACTAAAAAGCAGTTTAGTCCCCAACTTAGCCCATAAACATCTCCAAAAGTGGCTAAGAAATTTAGTATCACGATCTGAAACAATAGTATTTGGCACACCATGCAAGCGTATAATTTCACGAAAGAACAAATCAGCAACATTAACAGCATCATCGCCCCTACCATATACCACCACAGCTTATCTGCTATTTCTCTGAGTCCATATACCACCACCGATCCGAGTCCATATACCACCACCAATCCGAGCCCACATATACTACCGTCATATACCATCACCAGTCCGAGTTCCACCAGATTCATCTCTGCCACCAGTCCTAGTCCGAGTCCAGTATTTATTCCTTTATTTTAGAGTGCCAGATCACGCGATACTACGAGTCGTGAACAAGTCGGATTCCCCAATTTTCGTGCTACCCGCAGAAGAAAAATAGTTCCAGTTTCAAAAAAAAAAATTCTGGCTAGGCAGTTTTTAGACCATTTGTAGACTTTTTCGAAAAAAAATTGTTGCGGAGCAAAAAAAAAAAGAGGAAAAAAAAAAATTTCAGAGTGTGCTCCTCCCTTGTTTACGTGCAGCGCCGTGATTTTTGTTAGTGTTCTAGGCTCGCGTCTCTAGCACGGTCTAGCCTAGGACCAGCACAGTACCGTCGTTGAGAGTTTATTCAACATTGCATCTCTGAATTGATTATTGCTGACCCTTTTTGCTACCATATCATAAGCCTTCCCAGCTCCACATACATCTACATCGTGTGTTTGACACCACCTGGCAATCGCTCTGTCCAAGCTCTGAGAGTTTTGGCTACAAAGGTTGCCGATCACCACCTGCTGCTGGGTAAGAACTGGTAAGAAATTGAGATTTGCTTGACCGATTTGTGACACCACACCACACCACCACCACTTTCTAGTAGTCTGTAGGATCATATTCTTGTGTGTTTCTATTGCTGCTAACCATGGCAGGATCACAAGCCGACGAGATTGACTGGGAGAACATGACGAACAAGGAGTTGCATGATAAATTTCAGCAAATGATGAGTGGCCAGGTGGGAGATGTGCTAAACAGATTTGAAGAGGCCATGGAGAAGATAGATGGCATGGAGAAGTCGTTCGAGACAAAGCTGGATAACAAGTTTAATGAATTGCTCACGCGTCTTCCCCAACCACCACCGGCTGCACCTGTCGCACCTCTGCAACGACAACAACAACGCCCCCTTCCAAATCAGTTCGGACGAGCGAAGCGTGTTCCTCTTGAGGATGGCCAAACTTCTGGTGCTGCTGTACCTACTGTTGATGCTTCTTTGGCTCCTGCTCCTGCTGCTGGTGGTGCCGAGGAGGATGATTACGCAGGCGATTATGAGGATGAGGTTGATCAAAATCATAACTACGTGCAACCACCAGCACCAGCTCGTCCACATGCAAATAATCGCAATGGTAGGTCTGCACCACCACTTCAGGTACGAGATCATGACCATCTTCCTAAATTAAAATTGAATATTCCACCATTCGAGGGTAGATATGTTCCTGATATATATCTTACTTGGGAGTTAGAAACTGAACAACGTTTTACATGTTTACAATATCCCGAGGAACGACGTGTTGCTGCTGCTGTTTGTGCTTTCACTAGTTTTGCATGTGTATGGTGGTCTGAACATTGTAGATTATATCCTATTCCAGCTACGTGGGTTGCTTTGAAAATTGCTATGCGTACTCGTTGGGTTCCACCATATTATCAACGTGAATTACTTCAAAAATTGCAGCGCTTAAGACAAGGAAAAAATTCTGTAGAAGAATATTATCAGGAATTACAAACTGGCATGATTAGATGTGGTATTGTTGAGGAGAATGAAGCTATGCTTGCACGTTTCATGGGTGGATTAAATAGAGAGATTCAGACCATTCTAGAGTATAAGGAGTATAATAATATCACTCGTTTATTCCATCTTGCTTGTAAAGCTGAACGTGAAGTGCAGGATCGACAGGCATTGGCGCGAACTAATTTTTCTGCAGGTCGATCTTCATCATGGACACCGCGTGCCTCCTCTACTCCCACACGTCCTACTGCGGCACCACTGACTTCAGCCGCCAATTCCAACCGAGATACAAGAAAACAGGCACCACCACCACCATCTGCCAAGAGTACACCTTCTGGGCCTGCCCAGAGCTCTTCTTCATCTATGGCATCAACAGGGCACACACATGATATTATTTGTCGTCGTTGTAAGGGAAGAGGTCATTATGCGAGAGAATGCCAATCTCCGCGTGTTATGATTGCTACTGAGGATGGTGCGTATGAGTCCGCTAGTGATTATGATGAGGAGACTTTGGCTCTTATTACAAGTGAAGAACACGGTGGAGATGATTCTGATCATGAGACGCAATACATGGCTCCTGAAGACGCTGACAGGTATGAATGTTTAGTTGCTCAACGTGTTTTGAGTGTGCAGGTCACACAAGCTGAGCAAAATCAGAGGCATAATTTGTTCCATACAAAGGGAGTTGTGAAGGAACGTTCTGTTCGCGTCATCATAGATGGAGGGAGCTGCAACAACTTGGCTAGCATGGAGATGGTGGAGAAGCTATCTCTCACCACAAGACCACATCCACATCCTTACTATATCCAATGGTTCAACAACAGCGGCAAGGTTAAGGTAACACGTACTATTCGTGTGCATTTTAGTATCTCTACATATGCTGATTATGTTGATTGTGATGTGGTACCCATGGAAGCATGTTCATTATTACTTGGTAGACCATGGCAATTTGATAAAAATTCTGTACACCATGGTAGAAACAATCAGTATACTCTTGTTCATAAGGATAAACATATTACTTTGCTTCCTATGACTCCTGATTCTATTTTGAAAGATGATATTAATAGAGCTAGTAAAGCAAAGCAGGAGAAAAATAAGAGTGAAAATCAGATTGTGGCAAAAGAATTTGAGCAACAAATGAAGCCTAATAATAAACCATCTAGTGTTGCTTCTGAAATTAAATTGAAAAGTGCATGCTTACTTGCCACCAAATCTGATATTGATGATCTAGATTTCAGCAATTCTGTTTGCTATGCTTTTGTGTGCAAAGAGGCGTTATTTTCATTCGAGGACGTGCCTTCCTCTTTGCCTCCTGCGGTCACTACCATTTTGCAGGAGTTCGCTGACGTCTTTCCACAAGACGTGCCACCGGGATTACCACCTATTCGCGGGATTGAGCATCAGATTGACTTAATTCCCGGTGCTTCGTTGCCAAACCGTGCGCCATACCGTACCAATCCAGAGGAGACGAAGGAGATTATGCGTCAAGTACAGGAGTTGCTCGACAAAGGTTATATACGCGAATCCCTTAGTCCTTGTGCTGTTCTTATTATTCTAGTGCCGAAAAAGGATGGTACATCGCGTATGTGTGTTGATTGTAGAGGCATTAATAATATTACTATTCGTTATCGTCATCCTATTCCTAGACTAGATGATATGCTTGATGAATTGAGTGGCTCTACAATATTCTCCAAAGTTGATTTGCGTAGTGGATACCATCAAATTCGTATGAAATTGGGGGATGAATGGAAAACAGCATTTAAAACAAAGTTTGGATTATATGAGTGGTTAGTCATGCCTTTTGGGTTAACTAATGCACATAGTACTTTCATGAGATTAATGAACGAAGTTTTACGTGCTTTCATTGGACGATTTGTGGTAGTCTATTTTGATGATATACTGATTTATAGCAGATCTTTGGAGGAACATTTGGAACATTTACGTGCTGTTTTTATTGCTTTACGTGATGCACGTTTGTTTGGTAACCTTGGGAAGTGCACCTTTTGCACCGACCGAGTATCTTTTCTTGGCTATGTTGTTACTCCACAGGGAATTGAAGTTGATAAAGCCAAGATTGAAGCTATTGAGAGTTGGCCACAGCCCAAAACGGTCACTCAAGTGAGGAGTTTTCTTGGACTCGCTGGTTTCTATAGGCGTTTTGTGAGAGATTTCATGATAGAGGCGAGGGTGTCCCGATCTTTCGATGAGATGATAGCTATCGTTTTTGGTGGAGTAGACTTTGACGATCCGACTACGAACGTGCGAGGACGTCGCGCCTTAGCAATCGCTAAACCAACTCCGAGAGGTTATTGACCACGCCGGAGCACAATCAACCTGACCACGAGGGTCTATCTCCTGCAAGCAAACGAAGAACAAGCAAGAAACTAAGATTTGCAATCTGGATATTGCGAATATAAGATGAAAGCTTTATTGATCAAGGTGGGGTTCTGTGACGTCTTGGTCTGGTTGTTGAACACAAACGAAGTACGCGAAGTTGCAGCTATGGCGAACTTTTAATCTAAACAAAACCCAAAGTCTAAACGGTGCCCTAAGGGCTGTATATATGGAGGAAGAGGGGGGGATTTCGTGGCCCTTGAAGGAGGGGTCCGAAACCAACCCTATCTCTTGTTTCCCACACATACGGACTCTAAAAATAGCCTATACTCAAGTATTTCGAAATTACATGGGCCTGGCCCAATAATAAGGTGACGCAGCACCTATAATAGCCTCTGGACGAAATTTATGAAGTGGCATCTTGTATATTTCGTCCAAGGCTTCCTGCACTCCTTATGGTGGCTTCAAAGTCCTGAAATCATCACTTGTAACTCCGTTCTTGTTCCCCTTGCGCATGCCATCATCTCCATGCTTGAACTTGCTCCAAGGTTCCTCTTTCTTGTCCAAGCTAGGCCCTTCATTTGTAAGCAAAACAAATGTATCCAATTTAGGCAGCATCATATTCTCATGAACATTAGAATCATTACCAAGAAACGAAAGTACCTGATAATTTAATTGGCGTGCGCGAGCTCTAGTAATTGGTCCAGTATGTATAGCAGCAGGGGCTGTGGGTGTAACAATGGTATTGATGTCCTCATCAGTTGTGAAGGAACGTTCTGTTCGCGTCATCATAGATGGAGGGAGCTGCAACAACTTGGCTAGCATGGAGATGGTGGAGAAGCTATCTCTCACCACAAGACCACATCCACATCCTTACTATATCCAATGGTTCAACAACAGCGGCAAGGTTAAGGTAACACGTACTGTTCGTGTGCATTTTAGTATCTCTACATATGCTGATTATGTTGATTGTGATGTGGTACCCATGCAAGCATGTTCATTATTACTTGGTAGACCATGGCAATTTGATAAAAATTCTGTACACCATGGTAGAAACAATCAGTATACTCTTGTTCATAAGGATAAACATATTACTTTGCTTCCTATGACTACTGATTCTATTTTGAAAGATGATATTAATAGAGCTAGTAAAGCAAAACAGGAGAAAAATAAGAGTGAAAATCAGATTGTGGCAAAAGAATTTGAGCAACAAATGAAGCCTAATAATAAACCATCTAGTGTTGCTTCTGAAATTAAATTGAAAAGTGCATGCTTACTTGCCACCAAATCTGATATTGATGATCTAGATTTCAGCAATTCTGTTTGCTATGCTTTTGTGTGCAAAGAGGCGTTATTTTCATTCGAGGACGTGCCTTCCTCTTTGCCTCCTGCGGTCACTAACATTTTGCAGGAGTTCGCTGACGTCTTTCCACAAGACGTGCCACCGGGATTACCACCTATTCGCGGGATTGAGCATCAGATTGACTTAATTCCCGGTGCTTCGTTACCAAACCGTGCGCCATACCGTACCAATCCAGAGGAGACGAAGGAGATTATGCGTCAAGTACAGGAGTTGCTCGACAAAGGTTATATACGCGAATCCCTTAGTCCTTGTGCTGTTCCTATTATTCTAGTGCCGAAAAACTGATATGATCCGACTACAAATCCCGGTGCTGTTCCTCCTAATCCAATTCCACTAGCATCACATTCAAGCTCAAAAGTCTTATTAAAATCAGGAAGTTGGAGTAAAGGAGCATGTGTTAACTTATCTTTCAACACCATGAAGGCTTCTTCCTGTGCGGTACCCCAAACAAAAGGCACATCCTTCTTTGTAAGCTCGTTGAGAGGTGCAGCAATGGTACTGAAATCTCTCACAAAACGCCTATAGAAACCAGCGAGGCCAAGGAAACACCTCACTTGTGTGACCGTTTTGGGCTGCGGCCAACTCTCAATAGCTTCAATCTTGGCTTTATCAACTTCAATTCCCTGTGGAGTAACAACATAGCCAAGAAAAGATACTTGGTCGGTGCAAAAGGTGCACTTCCCAAGGTTACCAAACAAACGTGCATCACATAGAGCAATAAAAACAGCACGTAAATGTTCCAAATGTTCCTCTAAAGATCTGCTATAAATCAATATATCATCAAAGTAAACTACCACAAATCATCCAATGAAAGCACGTAAAACTTCGTTCATTAATCTCATGAAAGTACTAGGTGCATTAGTTAACCCAAAAGGCATGACTAACCACTCATATAAACCGAACTTAGTTTTAAATGCTGTTTTCCATTCATCTCCCAATTTCATACGAATTTTATGGTATCCACTACGCAAATCAACTTTGGAGAATATTGTAGAGCCACTCAATTCATCAAGCATATCATCTAGCCTAGGAATAGGATGACGATAATGAATAGTAATATTATTAATGCCTCTACAATCAACACACATACGCGACGTACCATCCTTTTTTGGCACTAGTATAAGAGGAACAGCACAAGGACTAAGAGATTCGCGTATATAACCTTTGTCGAGCAGCTCCTGTACTTGACGCATAATCTCCTTCGTCTCCTCTGGATTGGTACGGTATGGCGCACGGTTTGGCAAGGAAGCACCGGGAATTAAGTCAATCTGATGCTCAATCCCGCGAATAGGTGGTAATCCCGATGGCACGTCTTGTGGAAAGACGTCAGCGAACTCCTGCAAAATGTTATTGACAGCAGGAGGCAAAGAGGAAGGCACGTCCTCGAATGAAAATAATGCCTCTTTGCACACAAAAGCATAACAAACAGATTTGCTTAAATCTAGCTCATCAATATCAGATTTGGTGGCAAGTAAACACGCATTTTTCAATTTAATTTCAGAAGCAACACTAGATGTTTTATTATTAGGCTTCATTTGTTGCTCAAATTCTTTTGCCACAATCTGATTTTCACTCTTATTTTTCTCCTGTTTTGCTTTACTAGCTCTATTAATATCATCTTTCAAAATAGAATCAGGAGTCATAGGAAGCAAAGTAATATGTTTATCCTTATGAACAAGAGTATACTGATTGTTTCTACCATGGTGTACAGAATTTTTATCAAATTGCCATGGTCTACCAAGTAATAATGAACATGCTTGCATGGGTACCACATCACAATCAACATAATCAGCATATGTAGAGATACTAAAATGCACACGAACAGTACGTGTTACCTTAACCTTGCCGCTGTTGTTGAACCATTGGATATAGTAAGGATGTGGATGTGGTCTTGTGGTGAGAGATAGCTTCTCCACCATCTCCATGCTAGCCAAGTTGTTGCAGCTCCCTCCATCTATGATGACGCGAACAGAACGTTCCTTCACAACTCCTGATGAGGACATCAATACCATTGTTACACCCACAGCCCCTGCTTCTATACATACTGGAACAATTACTAGAGCTCGCGCACGCCAATTAAAATATCAGGTACTTTCGTTTCTTGGTAATGATTCTAAAGTTCATGAGAATATGATGCTGCCTAAATTGGATACATTTGTTTTGCTTACAAATGAAGGGCCTAGCTTGGACAAGAAAGAGGAACCTTGGAGCAAGTTCAAGCATGGAGATGATGGCATGCACAAGGGGAACAAGAACGGAGTTACAAGTGATGATTTCAGGACTTTGAAGCCACCATAATGAGTGCAGGAAGCCTTGGACGAAATATACAAGATGTCACTTCATAAATTTCGTCCAGAGGCTATTATAGGTGCTGCGTCACCTTATTATTGGGCCAGGCCCATGTAATTTCGAAATACTTGAGTATACGCTGTTTTTAGAGTCCGTATGTGTGGGGAAACAAGAGATAGGGTTGGTTTCGGACCCCTCCTTCAAGGGCCACGAAATCCCCTCCTCTTCCTCCATATATACAGCCCTTAGGGCACCGTTTAGACTTTGGGTTTTGTTTAGATTAAAAGTTCGCCATAGCTGCAACTTCGCGTACTTCGTTTGTGTTCAACAACCAGACCAAGACGTCACAGAACCCCACCTCGATCAATAAAGCTTTCATCTTATATTCGCAATATCCAGATTGCAAATCTTAGTTTCTTGCTTGTTCTTCGTTTGCTTGCAGGAGATAGACCCTCGGGGTCAGGTTGATTGTGCTCCGGCGTGGTCAATAACCTCTCGGAGTTGGTTTAGCGATTGCTAAGGCGCGACGTCCTCGCACGTTCGTAGTCGGATCGTCAAAGTCTACTCCACCAAAAACGATAGATATCATCTCATCGAAAGATCGGGACACCCTCGCCTCTATCAGGCTGTGGCCAACTCTCAATAGCTTCAATCTTGGATTTATCAACTTCAATTCCCTGTGGAGTAACAACATAGCCAAGAAAAGATACTCGGTCGGTGCAAAAGGTGCACTTCCCAAGGTTACCAAACAAACGTGCATCACGTAAAGCAATAAAAACAGCACGTAAATGTTCCAAATGTTCCTCCAAAGATCTGCTATAAATCAGTATATCATCAAAATAGACTACCACAAATCGTCCAATGAAAGCACGTAAAACTTCGTTCATTAATCTCATGAAAGTACTAGGTGCATTAGTTAACCCAAAAGGCATGACTAACCACTCATATAATCCAAACTTTGTTTTAAATGCTGTTTTCCATTCATCCCCCAATTTCATACGAATTTGATGGTATCCACTACGCAAATCAACTTTGGAGAATATTGTAGAGCCACTCAATTCATCAAGCATATCATCTAGTCTAGGAATAGGATGACGATAACGAATAGTAATATTATTAATGCCTCTACAATCAACACACATACGCGATGTACCATCCTTTTTCGGCACTAGAATAATAGGAACAGCACAAGGACTAAGGGATTCGCGTATATAACCTTTGTCGAGCAACTCCTGTACTTGACGCATAATCTCCTTCGTCTCCGCTGGATTGGTACGGTATGGCGCACGGTTTGGCAACGAAGCACCGGGAATTAAGTCAATCTGATGCTCAATCCCGCGAATAGGTGGTAATCCCGGTGGCACGTCTTGTGGAAAGACGTCAGCGAACTCCTGCAAAATGTTAGTGACCGCAGGAGGCAAAGAGGAAGGCACGTCCTCGAATGAAAATAACGCCTCTTTGCACACAAAAGCATAGCAAACAGAATTGCTGAAATCTAGATCATCAATATCAGATTTGGTGGCAAGTAAGCATGCACTTTTCAATTTAATTTCAGAAGCAACACTAGATGGTTTATTATTAGTCTTCATTTGTTGCTCAAATTCTTTTGCCACAATCTGATTTTCACTCTTATTTTTCTCCTGTTTTGCTTTACTAGCTCTATTAATATCATCTTTCAAAATAGAATCAGGAGTCATAGGAAGCAAAGTAATATGTTTATCCTTATGAACAAGAGTATACTGATTGTTTCTACCATGGTGTACAGAATTTTTATCAAATTGCCATGGTCTACCAAGTAATAATGAACATGCTTGCATGGGTACCACATCACAATCAACATAATCAGCATATGTAGAGATACTAAAATGCACACGAACAGTACGTGTTACCTTAACCTTGCCGCTGTTGTTGAACCATTGGATATAGTAAGGATGTGGATGTGGTCTTGTCGTGAGAGATAGCTTCTCCACCATCTCCATGCTAGCCAAGTTGTTGCAGCTCCCTCCATCTATGATGACGCGAACAGAACGTTCCTTCACAACTCCCTTTGTATGGAACAAATTATGCCTCTGATTTTGCTCAGCTTGTGTGACCTGCACACTCAAAACACGTTGAGCAACTAAACATTCATACCTGTCAGCGTCTTCAGGAGCCATGTATTGCGTCTCATGATCAGAATCATCTCCACCGTGTTCTTCACTTGTAATAAGAGCGAAAGTCTCCTCATCATAGTCACTAGCGGACTCATACCCACCATCCTCAGTAGCAATCATAACACGCGGAGATTGGCATTCTCTGGCATAATGACCTCTTCCCTTACAACGACGACAAATAATATCATGTGTGTGCCCTGTTGATGCCATAGATGAAGAAGAGCTCTAGGCAGGCCCAGAAGGTGTACTCTTGGCAGATGGTGGTGGTGGTGCCTGTTTTCTTGTATCTCGGTTGGAGTTGGCGGCTGAAGTCAGTGTAGCTGCAGTAGGATGTGTGGGACTAGAGGAGGCACGCGGTGTCCATGATGAAGATCGACCTGCAGAAAAATTAGTTCGCGCCAATGCCTGTCGATCCTGCACTTCACGTTCAGCTTTACAAGCAAGATGGAATAAACGAGTGATATTATTATACTCCTTATACTCTAGAATGGTCTGAATCTCTCTATTTAATCCACCCATGAAACGTGCAAGCATAGCTTCATTCTCCTCAACAATACCACATCTAATCATGCCAGTTTGTAATTCCTGATAATATTCTTCTACAGAATTTTTTTCCTTGTCTTAAGCGCTGCAATTTTTGAAGTAATTCACGTTGATAATATGGTGGAACCCAACGAGTACGCATAGCAGTTTTCAAAGCAGCCCACGTAGTTGGAATAGGATATAATCTACAATGTTCAGACCACCATACACATGCAAAACTAGTAAAAGCACAAACAGTAGCAGCAACACGTCTCTCCTCGGGATATTGTAAACATGTAAAACGTTGTTCAGTTTCTAACTCCCAAGTAAGATATATATCAGGAACATATCTACCCTCAAATGGTGGAATATTCAATTTCAGTTTAGGAATATGGTCATGATCTCGTACCTGAGGTGGTAATGCAGCCCTACCATTGCGATTATTGGCATGTGGACGACCTGGTGCTGGTACGTAGTTCTGATTTTGATCAACCTCATCCTCGTAAACGCCCGCATAATCGTCCTCCTCAGCGGCAACAGGAGCCATTGAAGCATCAACAGTAGGTGCAGCGGCCCCAGAAGTTTGACCAGGCTCAAGGGGAACGCGCTGTGCTCGTCCCACTTGATTTGGAAGGCGACGTTGTTGTTGTTGTAGTGGTGCGACAGGTGCAGCGGGCGGTGGTTGTGGAAGACGCGCGAGCAATTCATTAAACTTGTTATCGAGCTTAGTTTCGAACGTCTTCTCAATTCCATCTATCTTCTCCATGGCCTCTTCAAATCTGTTTAGCACATCTTGCACCTGTCCACTCATCATTTGCTGAAATTTATCATGTAGCTGTTTGTTCGTCATGTTCTCCCAATCAGTCTCATCGGCTTGTGATCCTGCCATGGTTAGCAGCAATAGAAACACACAAGAATATGATCCTACAGACTACTGGGAGTGGTGGTGGTGGTGTATCACAAAACCGTCAAGCGAATCTCAAATGCTTACCAGTTCTTACCCAGCAGCAGGTGGTGATCGGCAACCATTGTAGTCAAAACTCTTAAAGATTGGACAGAGCGATTGCCAGGTGATGTCAAACGCACGACGTAGATGTATGTGGTGCTGGGAAGGCTTATGATATGGTAGCAAAAATGTCAGCAATAATCAATTCAGAGATGCAAAGTTGAATAAACGCTCAACGACGGTACTGTGCTGGTCGTAGGCTAGACCATACTAGAGACGCGAGCCTAGAACACTAACAAAATCACGGCGCGGCACGTAAACAAGGGAAGAGCACACTCTAAAAAAAATTGTTTTTTTTTGCGCTGGTTTTTTTTTTGCGCTCCTTTTTTTTTGCAAAAAATCACTTTAATGGCAAGTGTCTCAAAACTCTTCGCAAGTTAAACTAACAGGATTGGCACGAAATTTTTTTTGAATTTTTTTTTTCGGAAATCAGGGCAGCGACGACGAAAAAGTGCGACAAAAAATCACTATGATGGCAAGTGTCTCAAAACGCTCCCTGGGACCTATAAATAGGATAGGGAAAAAATATTTTTGACTGCCAAAATTTTGGCCTAAAAACTGCCCGGGGGTCTCCAGACTTTTTTTTTCCGAAACCTACTCCGGCAAGGAAACACGAATAGGAAACTAGATGGATCTCGAAAACAAACCTAATATGAAAAGAACTCGGATTGGTGGTGGTATATGGCAGGGGCGATGATGATGGTGCGGCAGCGGCGTGACAACTTATGACCACAACTCGAAACTCTAAAGGACTAGACGCTAAGACCAGCAACTAGACACGACGATGCAACCGCAAATTCAACAAAGCAAAAACCCTAAAAATATTATGCAAAGGCTCAGATTGGTTCGGATATGATGAACTAACCCTAATTTTTTTTGTGGCTTTTTCGTGGACTGTAGGTATGAAGAACAGACTCGATCTAAACTACGAAAAACTGTAAAATCTCACCGAGCAACCTGAAAATCTGATACCACTTGATAGAGGCGAGGGTGTCCCAATCTTTCGATGAGATGATAGCTATCGTTTTTGGTGGAGTAGACTTTGACGATCCGACTACGAACGTGCGAGGACGTCGCGCCTTAGCAATCGCTAAACCAACTCCGAGAGGTTATTGACCACGCCGGAGCACAATCAACCTGACCACGAGGGTCTATCTCCTGCAAGCAAACGAAGAACAAGCAAGAAACTAAGATTTGCAATCTGGATATTGCGAATATAAGATGAAAGCTTTATTGATCAAGGTGGGGTTCTGTGACGTCTTGGTCTGGTCGTTGAACACAAACGAAGTACGCGAAGTTGCAGCTATGGCGAACTTTTAATCTAAACAAAACCCAAAGTCTAAACGGTGCCCTAAGGACTGTATATATGGAGGAAGAGGGGGGGGGGGAATTTCGTGGCCCTTGAAGGAGGGGTCCGAAACCAACCCTATCTCTTGTTTCCCCACACATACGGACTCTAAAAGCAGCCTATACTCAAGTATTTCGAAATTACATGGGCCTGGCCCAATAATAAGGTGACGCAGCACCTATAATAGCCTCTGGACGAAATTTATGAAGTGGCATCTTGTATATTTCGTCCAAGGCTTCATGCACTCATTATGGTGGCTTCAATGTCCTGAAATCATCACTTGTAACTCCGTTCTTGTTTCCCGTGCGCATGCCATCATCTCCATGCTTGAACTTGCTCCAATGTTCCTCTTTCTTGTCGAAGCTAGGCCCTTCATTCGTAAGCAAAACAAATGTATCCACTTTAGGCAGCATCATATTCTCATGAACATTAGAATCATTACCAAGAAACGAAAGTACCTGATAATTTAATTGGCGTGCGCGAGCTCTAGTAATTGGTCCAGTATGTATAGCAGCAGGGGCTGTGGGTGTAACAATGGTATTGATGTCCTCATCACGGCCCGAGGCCCGGACATCCGGCTCCTCGTGAGCCGCCGGACGTCCGGCCCCCGGCCCGGACATCCGGCGCCTGTCTGCGCGCAGTGAACGGGCCAAGGGCCCATGTATCCCTCCAACTCGTCCCAACTTGTACTAGCACTATATATACTCCTCCACCTCCTCCTAGTTAGGGTTAGCGATGGTTTAGCTCATTATAGGGATAGAGCTTTGCTCATCCTTGTGGTTCTTCTCGATCGAGAGACCGCGGCCTCTTCGGAGAAGATCCACGCTTGGATTCAAGACCCCTCACGGGAAGATCCCTCACGGATTCAAGACCTCCTCGCGGAGATGAACTAGCTACTTGTATCGTCCTTTGTTGACTTTGGATCGTGTATCTCTCTTTGTGTTCATGGATCTAGCACATGTGTGATCGTTTCTCGTTGATTTGAGTGATTCCTCTCGTTTCCCCTCGTGTTTCCCCTCACGTTTCTCCTCGTGTTCTTCGTGTTCATCGCGGGATCCGCTCCAATCGTGAAAGATTGGGCATCTAGGGTTCTACCCTACATCAGTACCTTTCTTGGGCATTGAAGGTCGACAAGATTTTTTGTCTGCACAACTATGAGAAAGAGAAGAAGATCACTATGGCATCCCTTGAGTTCCAAGACTACGTCCTCATATGGTGGGAACAAGTCATTGAGCGTCGTGAGGCAAGAGGTGAACCACCAATCACCACTTGGGCGCAAATGAAGGATGTCATGAGAGCACGTTTTGTGCCAACCAACTACAACCGCGACCTCTTCAAGAAATTCCAAATCCTCAAGCAAGGAACAAAGACCGTTGAAGAGTACAAGGAAATGGAGATTGCCATGATACGAGCCAATGTCACGGAAGACGATGAGCAAACTATGGCATGTTTCTTGAATGGACTCAATCATCCTATCAAGAAGATCGCCGACTTCCAACCATACTCAAACCTCATTGAACTAGTGCATCAAGCTACCAAGGCGGAACGTTAAGTGCAAGATGACTTCAAGTACGCCAAGTACTCTTCCAAGAGCTACAACTTCTCCAACACCCAAGCTTCAACGACGCCAACAACTTCTACCTCAACCAAGCCTTCTACAAGCAACGGCGACAAGTCAAGTTACAAGAAAACCTCGACATCCTCAAGTCGTCCTCCTACTACAAGCAACTTGAAGCCGAGAGCTTCATCATCATCTACTCCAACCGATGAGACCATCAAGACAAGTTCAATCAAATGTTTCACATGCGGCGGCCGAGGCCATAAGTCCTTCGAGTGTACCAACAAGCGCACCATGATCTTCAACGAGGATGGTACATACGACTCCATGAGTGAAGGAGAAATGGAAGCTCTTGAGAATGTGGCCATGCACCAACAAGTGAATGAAGATGAAGATGATCAAGTCTTTTGTGACGAAGATTCAAGCCCCGCTCTTGTTGTCTCCAAGGTCTTGACACTTGAACATCAACAAGACGAAGACCAAAGATGCCATATCTTCCACACTAAGGCAGGCATCAACGGAAGGTCCGTGAAGGTCATCATCGATGGAGGCAGTTGCCATAACTTAGCAAGTGAAGAACTATGCTCCAAACTCCAATTGGTCAAGCTGAAGCACCTGCATCCCTACAAGGTCCAATGGCTAAGCGACTCCGGTACTATCCAAGTCGAGCATATGGTACAAGTTTCCTTCAAGATCGGAGCTTACGAAGACACTTTGGAGTGTGATGTCGTTCCAATGTCCGTTTACCACCTCCTCCTTGGACGGCCATGGCAATTTGACCGAGGCGTCATCCACAACGGGCGTACAAATCACTATAGCTTCAAGATGAAAGGAATGGAATATGTGCTTCGACCAATGTCCCCAAGCCAAGTAATCGCCGATAAGCACGCCACAACCCATCGTGGAGAGAATAGTGAGAGGGTGAATCACCAAAAAGAGAGTGAGCGCCACAAGCCCAAATTAAGTGCCTCCACGATGAGCGACAAGAAGAACTTAGTCCTATTTGCCACCAAAAGTGAGATGAGAGAAGTGTGTGAGAACCCATCAAGTGTCATGCACTATGTCCTTTTGTACAAGGACGAGGCACCCAAAACTAACAATTCTCACAATCTACCTTTAGTGTTATCTTCTCTATTGCAGGAATTCCAAGATGTTTTCCCCGACGAGCTACCTCTGGGTCTACCTCCTCTATGATGCATCGAACACCGCATCGACCTCATCCCCGGAGCACCCCTTCCTAACAAGGCTCCATACCGCGTCAATCCCGAGGAAACTAAGGAGATCCAACGGCAAGTACAACAACTCATCGACAATGGACAAGTACGTGAAAGCTTGAGCCCTTGTGCCTTCCCGGTAATCCTTGTTCCCAAGAAAGATGGTACATATCGCATGTGTTCCGATTGACGTCCTATCAATGCTATCATCGTGCGTTATCGTTACCCCATTCCACACCTAGATGATATGCTAGATGAGCTTAGCGGAGCCGCAATCTTCTCTAAGATTGATCTTAAGAGTGGCTACTATCAAATACGTATCCAAGAAGGTGATGAATGGAAAACCGCATTTAAGACCAAATTTGGCTTATATGAATGGCTTGTTATGCCAATGGGTTTATCCGAAGCACCCGGTACTTTCATGCGACTCATGCATTTTGTTCTTCGACCCTATATTGGTGTATTTGTTGTGGTCTATTTTGACGATATCCTTGCTTTTAGCAAATCTCTTAAAGATCATGTCACCCACCTTAGAACCGTGTTGCAAACTCTCAGGAAAGAGCGCCTTTATGCTAATATGGACAAATGCCTTTTTGGTGTTGATAAGCTTGTTTTCTTGGGTTTTGTTGTGTCTTCTAAGGGTGTTCATGTAGATGAATCTAAGATCAATGCTATTAAAACTTGGCCCCAACCAACAAATTTGCAACAAGTACGAAGTTTCCTTGGTCTAGCCGGTTTCTACCGTAGATTTGTGAAATATTTTAGCACCATTGCTTTACCTTTACATGCTTTGATCAAGAAGAATGCATCCTTTGTTTGGGGACCATCTCAAGATGCCGCATTCAATGAGCTTAAGAATTTGCTTACACAAGCTCCTTTGCTTGCTTTGCCCAACTTTGATAAACCTTTCGAGATACATTGTGATGCTAGCGGTTATGGCATAGGAGGTGTGTTAATGCAAGAGAGGCGCCCCATAGCCTACTTTAGTGAAAAACTTTCCGGAGCACAACTCAATTATCCCATCTATGACAAAGAGTTATATGCTTTAGTGAGAATCTTGCATGTTTGGGAGCATTATCTCCGCCCTCATGAGTTCATTCTTCACACCGATCATGAAACACTTAAGTACCTTAAGGGTCAAACTAAGTTGAACAAGTGTCATGCTAAGTGGAGTGAATTCATTGAGTCTTTTCCTTATGTCATCAAGTATATCAAAGGTAAGGAAAATGTTGTGGCGGATGCACTTTCCCGCATATGCATGCTCGTTACCCAACTCGAACTAAATGTCATTGTGATGAGGACATCAATACCATTGTTACACCCGCAGCCCCTGCTGCTATACATACTGGACCAATTACTAGAGCTCGCGCACGCCAATTAAATTATCAGGTACTTTCGTTTCTTGGTAATGATTCTAATGTTCATGAGAATATGATGCTGCCTAAATTGGATACATTTGTTTTGCTTACAAATGAAGGGCCTAGCTTGGACAAGAAAGAGGAACCTTGAAGCAAGTTCAAGCATGGAGATGATGGCATGCGCAAGGGGAATAAGAACGGAGTTACAAGTGATGATTTCAGGACTTTGAAGCCACCATAATGAGTGCAAGAAGCCTTGGACGAAATATACAAGATGCCACTTCATAAATTTCGTCCAGAGGCTATTATAGGTGCTGCGTCACCTTATTATTGGGCCAGGCCCATGTAATTTCGAAATACTTGAGTATAGGCTGTTTTTAGAGTCCGTATGTGTGGGGAAACAAGAGATAGGGTTGGTTTCCGACCCCTCCTTCAAGGGCCACGAAATCCCCCCCCCCTCTTCCTCCATATATACAACCCTTAGGGCACCGTTTAGACTTTGGGTTTTGTTTAGATTAAAAGTTCGCCATAGCTGCAACTTCGCGTACTTCGTTTGTGTTCAACGACCAGACCAAGACGTCACAGAACCCCACCTTGATCAATAAAGCTTTCATCTTATATTCGCAATATCCAGATTGCAAATCTTAGTTTCTTGCTTGTTCTTCATTTGCTTGCAAGAAATAGACCCTCATGGTCAGGTTGATCGTGCTCCGGCGTGGTCAATAACCTCTCGGAGTTGGTTTAGCGATTGCTAAGGCGCGACGTCCTCGCACGTTCGTAGTCGGATCGTCAAAGTCTACTCCACCAAAAACGATAGCCACCATCTCATCGAAACACGGGACACCTTTCGCCTCTATCAAGTGGTATCAGATTTCCAGGTAGCTCGGTGAGATTTTATAGTTTTTCGTAGTTTAGATCGAGTCTGTTCTTCATACCTACAGTCCACGAAAAAGCCGAAAAAAATAGGGTTAGTTCATCATATCCGAACCAATCTGAGCGTTTGCATAATCTTTTTAGGGTTTTTGCTTTGTTGAATTTGCGGTTGCATCGTCGTGTCTAGTTGCTGTTCTTAGCATCTAGTCCTTTAGAGTTTCGAGTTCTGTCACAGTTTGTCACGCCGCCGCCGCTCCATATACAACCACCGCTGCCATATACCACCACCGCTGCCATATACCACCACCGCTGCCATATACCATCACCGCTGCCATATTCTACCACCATATATCCACCACCAATCCGAGTTCTTTTCATATTAGGTTTGTTTTTGAGACCCATCTATTTTTCGATTCGTGTTTCCTTGCCTGAGTAGGTTTCGGAAAAAAAAAGTCTGGAGACCCCTGGGCAGTTTTTAGGCCAAAATTTCGGTAGTCAAAAATATTTTTTTCCCTATCCTATTTTTAGGTCCTAGGGAGCGTTTTGAGACACTCGCCATCATAGTGATATTTTGTCGCACTTTTTCGTCGTCACTGCCTTGATTTCCAAAAAAAAATTGTTAAATAAAAATTTCGTGCCAATCCTGATAGTTTGACTTGGGAAGAGTTTTGAGACACTCGCCATTATAGTGATTTTCTGCAAAAAAAAAGAGCGCAAGAAAAAAAACAATTTTTTTTAGAGTGTGCTCTTCCCTTGTTTATGTGCCGCGCCGTGATCTTGTTAGTGTTCTAGGCTCGCGTCTCTAGTACGGTCTAGCCTAAGAACAGCACAGTACCATCGTTGAGCGTTTATTTAACTTTGCATCTCTGAATTGATTATTGCTGACATTTTTTATACCATATCATAAGCCTTCCCAGCTCCCCATATATCTACGTCGTGCGTTTGACACCACCTGGCAATTGCTCTGTCCAATCTTTAAGAGTTTTGACTACAACGGTTGCCGAGCACCACCTGCTGCTGGGTAAGAACTTGTAAGCATTTGAGATTCGCTTGACTGTTTTGTGATACACCACCACCACCACTTCCTAGTAGTCTGTAGGATCATATTCTTGTGTGTTTCTATTGCTGCTAACCATGGCAGGATCACAAGCCGATGAGACTGATTGGGAGAACATGACGAACAAACAGCTACATGATAAATTTCAGCAAATGATGAGTGGACAGGTGCAAGATGTGCTAAACCGATTTGAAGAGGCCATGGAGAAGATAGATGGAATTGAGAAGACGTTCGAAACAAAGCTCGATAACAAGTTTAATGAATTGCTCGCGCGTCTTCCACAACCACCGCCGGCTGCACCTGTCGCACCTCTACAACAACAACAACATCGCCTTCCAAATCAATTGGGACGAGCACAGCGCGTTCCCCTTGCGCCTGGTCAAACTTCTGGTGCCGCTGCACCTACTGTTGATGCTTCTATGGCTCCTGCTGCCGCTGAGGAGGACGATTATGCGGGCGATTACGAGGATGAGGTTGATCAAAATCAGAACTACGTACCAGCACCAGGTCGTCCACATGCCAGTAATCGCAATGGTAGGGCTGCATTACCAGCTCAGGTACGAGATCATGACCATCTTCCTAAACTGAAATTGAATATTCCACCATTTGAGGGTAGATATGTTCCTGATATATATCTTACTTGGGAGTTAGAAACTGAACAACGTTTTACATGTTTACAATATCCCGAGGAGAGACGTGTTGCTGCTGCTGTTTGTGCTTTTACTAGTTTTGCATGTGTATGGTGGTATGAACATTGTAGATTATATCCTATTCCAGCTATGTGGGCTGCTTTGAAAACTGCTATGCGTACTCGTTGGATTCCACCATATTATCAACGTGAATTACTTCAGAAATTGCAGCGCTTAAGACAAGGAAAAAATTCTGTAGAAGAATATTATCAGGAATTACAAACTGGCATGATTAGATGTGGTATTGTTGAGGAGAATGAAGCTATGCTTGCACGTTTTATGGGTGGATTAAATAGAGAGATTCAGACCATTCTAGAGTATAAGGAGTATAATAATATCACTCGTTTATTCCATCTTGCTTGTAAAGCTGAACGTGAAGTGCAGGATCGACAGCCATTGGCGCGAACTAATTTTTCTGCAGGTCGATCTTCATCAGGGACACCGCGTGCCTCCTCTACTCCCACACGTCCTACTGCAGCACCACTGACTTCAGCCGCCAATTCCAACCGAGATACAAGAAAACAGGCACCACCACCACCATCTGCCAAGAGTACACCTTCTGGGCCTGCCAGAGCTCTTCTTCATCTATGGCATCAACAGGGCACACACATGATATTATTTGTCGTTGTTGTAAGGGAAAAGGTCATTATGCGAGAGAATGCCAATCTCCGCGTGTTATGATTGCTACTGAGGATGCTGTGTATGAGTCCTCTAGTGACTATGATGAGGAGACTTTGGCTCTTATTACAAGTGAAGAACACGATGGAGATGATTCTGATCATGAGACGCAATACATGGCTCCTGAAGACGCTGACAGGTATGAATGTTTAGTTGCTCAACGTGTTTTGAGTGTGCAGGTCACACAAGCTGAGCAAAATTAGAGACAAAATTTGTTCCATACAAAGGGAGTTGTGAAGGAACGTTCTGTTCGCGTCAACATAGATGGAGGGAGCTGCAACAACTTGGCTAGCATGGAGATGGTGGAGAAGCTATCTCTCACCACAAGACCACATCCACATCCTTACTATATCCAATGGTTCAACAACAGCGGCAAGGTTAAGGTAACACGTATTGTTCGTGTGCATTTTAGTATCTCTACATATGTTGATTATGTTGATTGTGATGTGGTACCCATGCAAGCATGTTCATTATTACTTGGTAGACCATGGCAATTTGATAAAAATTCTGTACACCATGGTAGAAACAATAAGTATACTCTTGTTCATAAGGATAAACATATTACTTTGCTTCCTATGACTCCTGATTCTATTTTGAAAGATGATATTAATAGAGCTAGTAAAGCAAAACCGGAGAAAAATAAGAGTGAAAATCAGATTGTGGCAAAAGAATTTGAGCAACAAATGAAGCCTAATAATAAACCATCTAGTGTTGCTTCTGAAATTAAATTGAAAAGTGCAAGTTTACTTGCCACCAAATCTGATATTGATGAGCTAGATTTTAGCAAATCTGTTTGTTATGCTTTTGTGTGCAAAGAGGCATTATTTTCATTCGAGGACGTGCCTTCCTCTTTGCCTCCTGCTGTCACTAACATTTTGCAGGAGTTCGCTGATGTCTTTCCACAAGACGTGCCACCGGGATTACCACCTATTTGCGGGATTGAGCATCAGATTGACTTAATTCCCGGTGCTTCACTGCCAAACCGTGCGCCATACCGTACCAATCCAGAGGAGACGAAGGAGATTATGCGTCAAGTACACGAGCTGCTCGACAAAGGTTATATACGCAAATCTCTTAGTCCATGTGTTGTTCCTATTATACTAGTGCCAAAAAAGGATGGTACATCACGTATGTGTGTTGATTGTAGAGGCATTAATAATATTACTATTCGCTATCGTCATCCTATTCCTAGGCTAGACGATATGCTTGATGAATTGAGTGGCTCTACAATATTCTCCAAAGTTGATTTGCGTAGTGGATACCATCAAATTCGTATGAAATTGGGAGATGAATGGAAAACAGCATTTAAAACTAAGTTTGGTTTATATGAATGGTTAGTCATGCCTTTTGGGTTAACTAATGCACCTAGTACTTTCATGAGATTAATGAACGAAGTTTTACGTGCTTTCATTGGAGATCTTTGGAGGAACATTTGGAACATTTACGTGCTGTTTTTATTGCTCTACGTGATGCACGTTTGTTTGGTAACCATGGGAAGTGCACCTTTTACACCGACCGAGTATCTTTTCTTGGCTATGTTGTTACTCCACAGGGAATTGAAGTTGATAAAGCCAAGATTGAAGCTATTGAGAGTTGGCCGCAGCCCAAAACGGTCACACAAGTGAGGAGTTTCCTTGGCCTCGCTGGTTTCTATAGGCGTTTTGTGAGAGATTTTAGCACCATTGCTGCACCTCTCAATGAGCTTACAAGGAAGGATGTGCCTTTTATTTGGGATACCGCACAGGAAGAAGCCTTCACGGTATTGAAAGATAAGTTGACACATGCTCCTTTACTCCAACTTCCTGATTTTAATAAGACTTTTGAGCTTGAATGTGATGCTAGTGGAATTGGATTAGGAGGTGTGTTATTACAAGATGGCAAACCTGTTGCATACTTTTCTGAAAAATTGAGTGGGCCTAGTCTGAACTATTCTACTTATGATAAATAATTATATGCTCTTGTTCGGACCTTAGAAACATGGCAACATTATTTATGGCCCAAAGAATTTGTTATACATTCTGATCATGAATCTTTGAAACACATTAAAAGTCAAGCAAAACTGAACCGTAGACATGCTAAATGGGTTGAATTCATTGAGACTTTCCCTTATGTCATTAAACACAAGAAGGGTAAAGAAAATGTTATTGCTGATGCATTGTCTCGTCGTTATACTATGCTTTCACAACTTGACTTTAAAATATTTGGTTTGGAGACCATCAAAGATCAATATGTGCATGATCCTAAATTTAAAGATGTATTGCAGAATTGTAAAGAAGGGAGAACATGGAATAAGTTCATCGTTAACGATGGATTTGTGTTTCGTGCTAACAAGCTATGCATTCCAGCTAGCTCCGTTCGTCTTTTGTTGTTGCAGGAGGCGCATGGAGGAGGATTAATGGGACACTTTGGAGTAAAGAAGATGGAGGATGTACTTGCTACACATTTCTTTTGGCCAAAGATGAGACGGGATGTTGAGCGCTTTGTTGCTCGCTGCACTACATGTCAAAAAGCTAAGTCACGACTCAATCCTCATGGTTTATATATGCCTTTGCCTGTACATAGTGTTCCATGGGAGGATATATCTATGGACTTTGTTTTGGGTTTACCTCGAACAAAGAAGGGGAGGGATAGCATATTTGTTGTCGTGGATAGGTTCTCGAAAATGGCACACTTTATACCATGTCATAAAAGCGATGATGCTGCTAATGTTACTGATTTGTTCTTTCGTGAAATTATTCGCTTGCATGGTGTGCCAAATACTATTGTTTCAGATCGTGATACCAAATTTCTTAGCCACTTTTGGAGATGTTTATGGGCTAAGTTGGGGACTAAACTACTTTTTAGTACTACTTGTCACCCCCAAACTGATGGACAAACTGAAGTAGTCAATAGAACTTTGTCTACTATGCTTAGGGCTGTTTTGAAGAATAACAAGAAAATGTGGGAAGAATGCTTGCCTCATATTGAATTTACTTATAATCGTTTGTTGCATTCTACTACTAAGATGTGCCCTTTTGAAATTGTATATGGTTTCCTACCTCGTGCACCTATTGATTTGTTGCCTCTTCCATCTTCGGAGAAGGTTAATTTTGATGCTAAACAACATGCTGAATTGATCTTAAAAATGCATGAGTTAACTAAGGAGAACATTGAGCGTATGAATGCTAAATATAAACTTGCTGGACATAAGGGTAGAAAACATGTTGTGTTTGCACCTGGAGATCTTGTTTGGTTACATTTGCGTAAGGATAGATTTCCTGATTTGCGCAAATCAAAGCTAATGCCACGTGCTGATGGTCCTTTTTAGGTGTTAGAGAAAATAAATGATAATGCATATAAACTTGAGCTGCCTCTAGATTTTGGGGTTAGTCCAACTTTTAATATTGCAGATTTGAAGCCTTATTTGGGTGATGAAGATGAGCTTCCGTCGAGGACGACTTCATTTCAAGACGGGGAGGATGATGAGGACATCAATACCATTGTTACACCCACAGCCCCTGCTGCTATACATACTGGACCAATTACTAGAGCTCGCGCACGCCAATTAAATTATCAGGTACTTTCGTTTCTTGGTAATGATTCTAATGTTCATGAGAATATGATGCTGCCTAAATTGGATACATTTGTTTTGCTTACAAATGAAGGGCCTAGCTTGGACAAGAAAGAGGAACCTTGGAGCAAGTTCAAGCATGGAGATGATGGCATGCGCAAGGGGAACAAGAACGGAGTTACAAGTGATGATTTCAGGACTTTGAAGCCACCATAATGAGTGCAGGAAGCGTTGGACGAAATATACAAGATGCCACTTCATAAATTTCGTCTAGAGGCTATTATAGGTGCTGCGTCACCTTATTATTGGGCCAGGCCCATGTAATTTCGAAATACTTGAGTATAGGCAGTTTTTAGAGTCCGTATGTGTGGGGAAACAAGAGATAGGGTTGGTTTCGGACCCCTCCTTCAAGGGCCACGAAATCCCCTCCTCTTCCTCCATATATACAGCCCTTAGGGCACCGTTCAGACTTTGGGTTTTGTTTAGATTAAAAGTTCGCCATAGCTGCAACTTCGCGTACTTCGTTTGTGTTCAACGACCAGACCAAGACGTCACAGAACCCCACCTTGATCAATAAAGCTTTCATCTTATATTCGCAATATCCAGATTGCAAATCTTAGTTTCTTGCTTGTTCTTCATTTGCTTGCAGGAAATAGACCCTCATGGTCAGGTTGATCGTGCTCCAGCGTGGTCAATAACCTCTCGGAGTTGGTTTAGCGATTGCTAAGGCGCGACGTCCTCGCACGTTCGTAGTCGGATCGTCAAAGTCTACTCCACCAAAAACGATAGCCACCATCTCATCGAAAGACGGGACACCTTTCGCCTCTATCATATTGGCTTTGAGCACATAAAAGACTTGTATGCGCATGATCCTACTTTTGCTATTCCATATGCTAAATGTTTGACGCATACATCTTGGGAACGATATTACATCAAAGATGATTATCTTATGAGAGCTAACAAACTATGTATTCCCGAGTCTTCTCTTCGTTTGTTACTTTTGCAAGAATCTCATGGAGGAGGACTAATGGGACACTTTGGACGCGACAAGACATTTGCTACGCTCTCCAAGAACTATTTTTGGCCCAAGATGTTCCGTGGCGTCTCACGCTTCACCAACCGATGCTCTACATGCCGCAAAGCTAAGTCTAAAGCTCAATCCCATAGTCTCTATTTGCCACTTCCTATCCCGTATCAACCATGGGAAGATATAACATGGATTTTGTGCTTGGTTTGCCTAGAACTAGAAATGGAAAGGATTCCGTGTTTGTTGTTGTGGACCGATTCTCCAAGATGGCTCATTTCATTCCTTGCAACAAGATAGATGATGCTTCACATGTTGCAAATCTTTTTTGTAGGGAAATCGTGCGACTCCATGGAGTCCCAAAGACTATTGTCTCCGACCGCGACGTCAAGTTCTTGAGCTACTTTTGGAAGACTCTATGCGCCAAGCTAGGAATCAAGCTTTTGTTCTCCTCGGTATACCATCCACAGACCGACGGCCAAACGGAGGTGACGAACCGAACACTCTCCACTCTACTTCGCGTGTTGATCAAGAAGAACATCAAGGAGTGGGAGGAGTGTCTACCCATCGCCGAGTACGCCTACAACCGCGCAAGACACTCGACTACCGGCAAGTCTCCCTTCGAGGTCGTCTACGGTTTCAACCCGTTGTCCCCATTGGACATTCTTCCTCTACCACTACAAGAGAGCATCAACATGGATGCGAGTAGCTGAGTGAGCTACCTCAAGAAGATGCATGAAGATACAAGGCACATCATCGAGCGCCAAGTACAACGACTCGCGACCAAGCTCAACGTCAACAAGCAACCCATGATATTCAACAGTGGAGATCTTGTGTGGCTACATCTTCGCAAAGACCGCTTCCCCAACGAACGCAAGTCCAAGCTTCTACCACGAACTGATGGACCATTCAAGGTGCTCGCACGCTACAACAACAACGCCTACAAGATAGATATCCCACGCGACAAGTACTCCGTGAGCGACATCTTCAACATCAAAGATCTCTCCCCGTACCATGGTGATGAGGATTTCGATCCGAGGTCGGATCTTTCCCAAGGGGGGGGGGGGAGATGATGCGGAGCATCCCACGGTCATCCCCATGGACACTACCTCAACTATCTAAGCTCCAAGTGGACCCATGACAAGAGCAAGAGCTCGTGCTATTCAATCCGAGGTGACATCACTCCTACTTGAGTCTTCCTTTCCTTCGAATGAGACATGGCTACTGCCTAAGTCAGAAACACTCTGTCTGGTCAGGTACAACACGCAAGCCACGGAGCCGAGAGCTGAGGAAGAAGGAACAGGCGTCAACTCTCTGTTCAGCCGGGAACTTCTGGCCAGAGCCCGGAACTTCCGGCCCCCGGAACCTCCGGCTGACCCGGAACTTCCGGCCCCCGATGACCCAGACGAGCCCGGGCGCGCCAACTCTCTGGTTAGCCCGGAACCAGCCCGGAACCCGGCCCAGACCTTCCGGCCTGTCCGGAACTTCCGGCCCCCGGACGCCAGCCCAGCTCCCACCGTGCCAACTCTCTGGTTAGGCCGGACCCCGCCCGGAACCTCGCCCGGAACTTCCGGCCGGAACTTTCGGCCCTGCCTGTGCGCAGTGACTTGGGCCGAGGCCCGTGTACCCTTTTGCCCCGACACTATATATACTCTTCTTCTACCTCCGTTTTAGGGTTAGCAAAGTAGTAGCTCATTTGAGAAGCTTTGCTCTCCACTTGATCCCTTCTCCTTAGGAGTTCACGACCTCTATGGAGAAGATCCCCCAAGTGGATTCAAGACCCCTAAAGGGAAGAACTCAAGACCTCCTCACGGAGAAGAACCGGCTACCCTTTGTATCGTCCCTTGTTGATCATGGATCTTGTATCTCTTTTGTGTTTCGAGGATCTAGCATATGTGTGACCGGATCTTGTTAGTTTGAGTGATTTCTCCCATGTTTCTCTCGTGTTCCCCTCGTGTTTTCCCTTTGTGTTCTTCGTGTTCCTCACGGGATCCTCTCCTTTCGTGAAAGATCGGACGATTAGGGTTCTACCCTACATCACAATGTGTACCATGAGAACGATGCACATGCTCCTTCACTGGCCGTTGACCAGGGTCGACATCATTGCGGGGAAGCGTCTCGTGTCCATCTTGTGATGGCCTCGACCCACACCCCGCAACTCCGTCATCCTTGGACCCCGTGACATCGTCCTTCGATGTGGCCACGGCTACCTTGTGAACTGCAGTGCCACCTCTCGATGTAGCGATGCGCGGTTCTTAGCTTCCGGCAGAGCGAGTGTGACTCTTGTCGCCGAAAGGGTGTGGAGAACGCTTGCCGCCGGTCCCGCCCACCGAAGGCGTCTGGACCGGCACTTGGAGCCCGACAGTGCACCCACTATTACGCTCTTCTCTTCAGTGCCATGGATGAAGAAGATGGTGAAATATGCACGATGACTGTTGGAGTAGATCCTCACAAGCAACCCCCTTGCCTGGCGCACCAAAGATGTTGGGGTACGACGATCTATAGGACCGGCGAGAACCCCTTTGCAATTCGGCTGGGGTGATCAACGAGCACGGAGAGCAAATCCAACAGTTCACACACGGGGATTTCTCAGGTTCGGGCCACCGTGGAGGCGTAAAACCCTATGCATGTCTGTTGGGTGGATTGACTTGGGGTTCAAGTTACAAGTGCAGCTTGCCGGAAATACGTGTGCAAGGTACAGTTACTTTGTAAGAGTAAGTAGGGTGTCGACCCATGCCATGGTAGCCATGCACCTCCTTTTGTAGACTAAAAGGGGTGACCATAGTGGCAACATGGCCATTACATGTATGTGAATAGTGGTCTCGATGCTACCAACCTAATCCTGATAGACTAGGACAAGGGCATTTAATGCGCCGTGAACTGATAGCAATCCTTTGGCAAAAGGTGTCTCTCCTTCTGTGCATCGACATGGACGAGTGTCGGGGTACACAAACAGGGGTGTCTGTTTCCCCTAACTTGTGCACGGACAAGGAGCCTCCCGGTAACCAGGGCTTGACAAAGAAATGGCTACACCAAGCTGAAAAACAAGGCCAAGCCAGAAGAACTGCCCTTCGTGAGATCAAGGAGCGAATCAAGAAGACCGATACAGCAGAGCATCACCTTGGGGAGGTTTCCCTTGCAGGGCAGGAGAGCCTGGCGGGGTTAAGGCCGCCCCAGGGACAAGTCCAAGATTTCCCTGGCAAGCTTGCTGGGTCCACCAAGGGCGAGAACTCCCGCCAAGGCACCACCGCTCCACCGCACCACCACACAAATCACTTATCAATGCAGTGTCGAGCCTCCAAGTGATTAAGTGGCTATCACCAAGCACGTGGCAGCCTATGGAAGACAGATTATCCTCATGTGACACCCGTCCAGAAGCGTGTCAGACAGATAAGCAGAAGATGGTTAAGTGGCACGGCAGGCTTGCCGGGTTTCACCCTCAACATGACACCTAGCAAGTGCATTTAATGCACTTTGTCCTAACTGCCAGAGTTAGGTATGATAGCACTGTTAGCTATCTAATCACCAGATAAAGACTATTTTGCCACTGTGGTCACCCCTTAAGCTATAAAAGGAGGTCCAAGGTTAACTAGCAAAGGATTCGGACCCTTGCACACTTGTACGCGCGTAGCTACTCTCCCCAAGGCCACCTTGTCAGGCTTGAGCGCTGCGTGTTCATCATGTTCCCCATCCAATCCACCAAAGCAGGAGTAGGGTTTTACGCTTTCCAGCGGCCCAAACCTGGGTAAAAACCACCAGCGTCACCACTGTTGTATTGTTTCATGGCCTCCGCTCTTTGTGCAACCTGATCTTCCCCCTTGCCGAACCACAAGGGGCTGATGGCCCCATAGGTGATCGTGTCCACCCATGACATCTTTGGCGTGCCAGGTAGGGGGAAAGTGCTTGCACGAACCTGAGGTTGTGAACAACGCGTACATCGCACTACAAAAAAAATACACTTCCGTGATGATACGTGTTTGTCACAGTAGGTCACGTTTTCTGCCATGCATGTACATCCAAGACGATTTTATGACAGAATCAAGATAGTCATACTTGTGCTGTCGTAGAAGTGTTCCATGACATTACCAAAATTATCATCACGGAAGTGTCCACTTCCATGACGATAAATCGCGCCTCACAGAAGTGCTTTCGTCAAAGGTAACCGGCACGTGGCATCCACCGTAACGGGTCACCGTTAAGCTATCGGGTTCCGGTTTGGATCCGATAAACCGTTAACAGCTGGGAGCAATGAGGATTTTCCACGTGTAAAATTATCATTGGCTATAGCAACCACGTGTCAGCAGCCGAAAAGGACAGATGTCAACCGCCCAATGGACAGGAGGCGCCTATGATACATCGACATGTGGCAAGGCCCAACAGCGGCCCATTTAGGTTAAAAAGGCTGGCCTAGTCAAAATTAGCGGGCTGGCCATTAACGACCTACTTGCAGATGGCTCATTCGCAGTTAAGGCAGGTACGACTAGTGTCAAATCGGCCCGTCAA
The DNA here is from genome assembly GCA_011799875.1 of Thinopyrum elongatum. Classification (NCBI taxonomy): domain Eukaryota; kingdom Viridiplantae; phylum Streptophyta; class Magnoliopsida; order Poales; family Poaceae; genus Thinopyrum; species Thinopyrum elongatum. The sequence goes on from CM022299.1 coordinate 264,938,264, forward strand.
CGGCCCATTCTAAACTTGTCATCATCGCGGCCCATGGTCACTTCTGGCCCGTTAACAGTCCGCTAAGTATTTGGGCCGAATTACGGCCCGGTGTGTTTCCGGCCTGTTAAAGGTCATGCTTCATTTGGGCCCATTTACTGGCCATTGAAACTTTCGGCCCATAAACGACAGTGAAGGATTTGGGTCATATTCGGCCATGTCTGACATTCAGCCTGTTAGAGGCCCACTGTAGATTTGGGCCACTTCCAGCATGTTGTGATTTTCGGCCTGTTAACGTCGGATGAAATCCATGGGCCATATGTGGCCCAACGTCATATCGGGCCTATTAACGGCCCATATAAAACTGATACTAATCAATCCAGGCCGAACTTCTGGCCTGTTAAAGGTCCGTGTTGTAGGTCGGCGCATTTACGACCCATCTGAATTTCGGCATGTGAACGATCCGCATTGTAAATGGGCCACCACGAGCTGAGATACATTTCGGACTGCTAATGACTAGTGGGTTATTTGGCATAATCAGGGCCCAATCTCACTTTCGGCCTATTAAAGGCCCATGTTTTTTATGGGCTCGAGATATTTACACATGTTAACGGCCTATTATTACCAAGGGCCCAAATTATATTTAGGCCTGTTAAAGGCCCACTAGGGGCACAGGCCTACCAAAAATATGAAAGCTTATGCTGATTTAGGCCTAGATATATTTAGTGGGCTACATGCAAATTACGGCCCATAATCGTTTTTAGCCGAATTGGAACGGGCCTGACGAATGTTGGCACGTTGGGCTCCTACGAAGCATTCGGCCGAATACATTACTAAGATAAACCTACACTATACAAAAATTGCATCGTAATTTCTACAGCCTTTGGCAGCACGATAAATGTTGTATCACAACAAAATAAATTCCAACCATACAACAAAAGGCCTGTTGGCATAAAGTTTACAGTCCTTGCAGATAAAAGCACCATCAGATGTATAGAAGCACAGATCATTTGACCTGAGTGCTAATGTTTCAGGCTGTAGAATCTGATGGAGCAGCATGATCTTCCCCTTTTTTCCGCCATTGCTCTTGAACAATGAAGCAAATGTCTGATAGTCTGGTTTCAAAACCATTCAAATCTTGACGACATTTGTCAACCACTATTCTTGTTTCCAAAACGACGTCCATTAGGGATTGGACTTGTGTCTGGAGCACAGATATATCACTTTGTCTAGCCGGAAGATTTTGTTCAGTAGGCGATTTGGACGAGGTTACCTTGACAACCAACCCAGAATTACGCAGGAAGGTGCTTTTTGCACTGTTAGTGGAGAGATACTGACGCAGTGCAGCAAGAGGTGACATTGTGCCTGTGGTAGCCTCGTCACCTTCAGGTGGTTGTGGCTGTTCAATCATTTGTTCCATAGCTTGCTGAAAGTTTGAACTTGTAGATTAGTGTACCAGATAAGTTACTAATGAGACAAAAACAAACAAAGTAGGTTTCACGTTTATACATAACTTATTTTGGTGAACTACTGTAATACATTAGCATGTATTGTAGTGCCAACTACATAATAAAATCACTTTTGGAACATATGTCCATGTAGCATGCCTACTGTATTGTCTATTTCCTCACATTCGTTGACATGTAAGGATAAAGAGACATGGTTTAAAGTATGATGAGGACATCAATACCATTGTTACACCCACAGCCCCTGCTGCTATACATACTGGACCAATTACTAGAGCTCGCGCACGCAAATTAAATTATCAGGTACTTTCGTTTCTTGGTAATGATTCTAATGTTCATGAGAATATGATGCTGCCTAAATTGGATACATTTGTTTTGCTTACAAATGAAGGGCCTAGCTTGGACAAGAAAGAGGAACCTTGGAGCAAGTTCAAGCAAGGAGATGATGGCATGCGCAAGGGGAACAAGAACGGAGTTACAAGTGATGATTTCAGGACTTTCAAGCCACCATAATGAGTGCAGGAAGCCTTGGACGAAATATACAAGATGCCACTTCATAAATTTCATCCAGAGGCTATTATAGGTGCTGCGTCACCTTATTATTGGGCCAGGCCCATGTAATTTCGAAATACTTGAGTATAGGCTGTTTTTAGAGTCCGTATGTGTGGGGAAACAAGAGATAGGGTTGGTTTCGGACTCCTCCTTCAAGGGCCACGAAATCCCCCCCTCTTCCTCCATATATACAGCCCTTAGGGCACCGTTTAGACTTTGGGTTTTGTTTAGATTAAAAGTTCGCCATAGCTGCAACTTCGCGTAATTCGTTTGTGTTCAACGACCAGACCAAGACGTCACAGAACCCCACCTTAATCAATAAAGCTTTCAACTTATATTCGCAATATCCAGATTGCAAATCTTAGTTTCTTGCTTGTTCTTCGTTTGCTTGCAGGAAATAGACCCTCGTGGTCAGGTTGATCGTGCTCCGGCGTGGTCAATAACCTCTCGGAGTTGGTTTAGCGATTGCTAAGGCGCGACGTCCTCGCACATTCGTAGTCGGATCGTCAAAGTCTACTCCACGAAATACGATAGCCACCATCTCATCGAAAGACGGGACACCTCTGCCTCTATCAAGTGGTATCAGATTTTCAGGTTGCTCGGTGAGATTTTACAGTTTTTCGTAGTTTAGATCGAGTCTGTTCTTCATACCTACAGTCCACGAAAAAGCTAAAAAAAATTAGGGTTAGTTCATCATATCCGAACCAATCTGAGCCTTTGCATAATCTTTTTAGGGTTTTTGCTTTGTTGAATTTGCGGTTGCATCGTCGTGTCTAGTTGCTGGTCTTAGCGTCTAGTCCTTTAGAGTTTCGAGTTCTGGTCATAAGTTGTCACGCCGCCGCCGCACCATCATCATCGCCCCTGCCATCTACCACCACCGCTTATCCGCCACCGCTCTGAATCCATATACCATCACCGATCTGTATCCGTATACCACCACCGATTCGTATCCATATACCACCACCGCTACCATATACCACCACCGCTACCATATACCACCACCGCTGCCATATACCACCACCATATATCCACCACCAATCCGAGTTCTTTTCATATTAGGTTTGTTTTCGAGATCCATCTAGTTTCCGATTCGTGTTTCCTTGCCTGAGTAGGTTTCGAAAAAAAAAGAGTCTGGAGAACCCCGGGCAGTTTGACTTAGGAAGAGTTTTGAGACACTCGCCATTATAGTGATTTTTTGCAAAAAAAAAAAGAGGAGCAAAAAAAAAGTGCGCAAAAAAAATGAATTTTTTTTAGAGTGTGCTCTTCCCTTGTTTACGTGCCGTGCCGTGATTTTGTTAGTGTTCTAGGCTCGCGTCTCTAGTACGGTCTAGCCTAGGACCAACACAGTACCGTCGTTGAGCGTTTATTCAACTTTGCATCTCTGAATTGATTATTGCTGACATTTTTGCTACCATATCATAAGCCTTCCCAGCTCCACATACATCTACGTCGTGCGTTTGACACCACCTGGCAATCGCTCTGTCCAATCTTTGAGAGTTTTGACTACAACGGTGGCCGATCACCACCTGCTGCTGGGTAAGAACTGGTAAGCATTTGAGATTCGCTTGACGGATTTGTGATACACCACCACCACCACTTCCTAGTAGTCTGTAGGATCACATTCTTGTGTGTTTCTATTGCTGCTAACCATGGCAGGATCACAAGCCGATGAGACTAATTGGGAGAACATGACGAACAAACAGCTACATGATAAATTTCAGCAAATGATGAGTGGACAGGTGCAAAATGTGCTAAACAGATTTGAAGAGGCCATGGAGAAGATAGATGGAATTGAGAAGTCGTTCGAAACAAAGCTCGATAACAAGTTTAATGAATTGCTCGCGCGTCTTCCACAACCACCGCCGGCTGCACCTGTCGCACCTCTACAACAACAACAACGTCGCCTTCCAAATCAAGTGGGACAAGCACAGCGCGTTCCCCTTGAGCCTGGTCAAACTTCTGGTGCCGCTGCACCTACTGTTGATGCTTCTATGGCTCCTGCTGCCGCTGAGGAGGACGATTATGCGGGCGATTACGAGGATGAGGTTGATCAAAATCAGAACTACGTACCAGCACCAGGTCGTCCACATGCCAATAATTGCAATGGTAGGGCTGCATTACCAGCTCAGGTACGAGATCATGACCATCTTCCTAAACTGAAATTGAATATTCCACCATTTGAGGGTAGATATGTTCCTGATATATATCTTACTTGGGAGTTAGAAACTGAACAATGCTTTACATGTTTACAATATCCCGAGGAGAGACGTGTTGCTGCTGTTGTTTGTGCTTTTAGTAATTTTGCATGTGTATGGTGGTCTGAACATTGTAGATTATATCCTATTCCAGCTACTTGGGCTGCTTTGAAAACTGCTATGCGTACTCGTTGGGTTCCACCATATTATCAACATGAATTACTTCAAAAATTGCAACGCTTAAGACAAGGAAAAAATTCTGTAGAAGAATATTATCAGGAATTATAAACTGGCATGATTAGATGTGGTATTGTTGAGGAGAATGAAGCTATGCTTGCACGTTTCATGGGTGGATTAAATAGAGAGATTTAGACCATTCTAGAGTATAAGGAGTATAATAATATCACTCGTTTATTCCATCTTGCTTGTAAAGCTGAACGTGAAGTGCAGGATCGACAGGCATTGGCGCGAACTAATTTTTCTGCAGGTCGATCTTCATCATGGACACGGCGTGCCTCCTCTACTCCCACACGTCCTACTGCAGCAGCACTGACTTCAGCCGCCAATTCCTACCGAGATACAAGAAAACAGGCACCACCACCACCATCTGCCAAGAGTACACCTTCTGGGCCTGCCCAGAGTTCTTCTTCATCTATGGCATCAATAGGGCACACACATGAGATTATCTGTCGTCGTTGTAAGGGAAGAGGTCATTATGCGAGAGAATGCCAATCTCCGCGTGTTATGATTGCTATTGAGGATGGTGGGTATGAGTCCGCTAGTGACCATGATGAGGAGACTTTGGCTCTTATTACAAGTGAAGAACACGGTGGAGATGATTCTGGTCATGAGACGCAATACATGGCTCCTGAAGACGCTGACAGGTATGAATGTTTAGTTGCTCAACGTGTTTTCAGTGTGCAGGTCACACAAGCTGAGCAAAATCAGAGGCATAATTTGTTCCATACAAAGGGAGTTGTGAAGGAACATTCTGTTCGCGTCATCATAGATGGAGAGAGCTGCAACAACTTGGCTAGCATGGAGATGGTGGAGAAGCTATCTCTCACCACAAGACCACATCCACATCCTTACTATATCCAATGGTTCAACAACAGCGGCAAGGTTAAGGTAACACGTACTGTTCATGTGCATTTTAGTATCTCTACATATGCTGATTATGTTGATTGTGATGTGGTACCCATGCAAGCATGTTCCTTATTACTTGGTAGACCATGGCAATTTGATAAAAATTCTGTACACCATGGTAGAAACAATCAGTATACTCTTGTTCATAAGGATAAACATATTACTTTGCTTCCTATGACTCCTGATTCTATTTTGAAAGATGATATTAATAGAGCTAGTAAAGCAAAACAGGAGAAAAATAAGAGTGAAAATCAGATTGTGGCAAAAGAATTTGAGCAACAAATGAAGCCTAATAATAAACCATCTAGTGTTGCTTCTGAAATTCAATTGAAAAATGTGTGTTTACTTGCCACCAAATCTGATATTGATGAGCTAGATTTAAGCAAATCTGTTTGCTATGCTTTTGTGTGCAATGAGGCATTATTTGCATTCGAGGACGTGCCTTCCTCTTTGCCTCCTGCTGTAACTAACATTTTGCAGGAGTTCGCTGACGTCTTTCCACAAGACGTGCCACCGGGATTACCACCTATTCGCGGGATTGAGCATCAGATTGACTTAATTCCCGGTGCTTCGTTGCCAAACCGTGCGCCATACCGTACCAATCCAGAGGAGACGAAGGAGATTATGCGTCAAGTACAGGAGCTGCTCGACAAAGGTTATATACGTGAATCTCTTAGTCCTTGTGTTGTTCCTATTATACTAGTGCCAAAAAAGGATGGTACGTCGCATATGTGTGTTGATTGTAGAGGCATTAATAATATTACTATTCGTTATCATCATCCTATTCCTAGGCTAGATGATATGCTTGATGAATTGAGTGGCTCTACAATATTCTCCAAAGTTGATTTGCGTAGTGGATACCATCAAATTCGTATGAAATTGGGAGATGAATGGAAAACAGCATTTAAAACTAAGTTCGGTTTATATGAGTGGTTAGTCATGTCTTTTGGGTTAACTAATGCACCTAGTACTTTCATGAGATTAATGAACGAAGTTTTACGTGCTTTCATTGGACGATTTGTGGTAGTTTACTTTGATGATATATTGATTTATAGCAGATCTTTGGAGGAACATTTGGAACATTTACGTGCTGTTTTTATTGCTCTACGTGATGCACGTTTGTTTGGTAACCTTGGGAAGTGCACCTTTTGCACCGACCGAGTATCTTTTCTTGGCTATGTTGTTACTCCACAGGGAATTGAAGTTGATAAAGCCAAGATTGAAGCTATTGAGAGTTGGCCGCAGCCCAAAACGGTCACACAAGTGAGGAGTTTCCTTGGCCTCGCTGGTTTCTATAGGCGTTTTGTGAGAGATTTCAGTACCATTGCTGCACCTCTCAAAGAAGGATGTGCCTTTTGTTTGGGGTCCCGCACAGGAAGAAGCCTTCACGGTGTTGAAAGATAAGTTAATACATGCTCCTTTACTCCAACTTCCTGATTTTAATAAGACTTTTGAGCTTGAATGTGATGCTAGTGGAATTGGATTAGGAGGTGTGTTATTACAAGATGGCAAACCTGTTGCATACTTTTCTGAAAAATTGAGTGGGCCTAGTCTGAATTACTCTACTTATGATAAGGAATTATATGCTCTTGTTCGGACTTTGGAAACATGGCAACATTATTTATGGCCCAAAGAATTTGTTATTCATTCTGACCATGAATCTTTGAAACATATTAAAAGTCAAGCCAAACTGAACCGTAGACATGCTAAATGGGTTGAATTCATTAAGACTTTCCCTTATGTCATTAAACACAAGAAGGGTAAAGAAAATGTTATTGCTGATGCATTGTCTCGTCGTTATACTATGCTTTCACAACTTGACTTTAAAATTGATGAGGACATGACTACCTTGGATATGACCAAAAATATTGCATACATGTATATTTGTGAGGTGATTTCTAATGCAAACTATGCAATAATTTATTTGTGTCATCCACGACAAAAATACTTCACAAACTTTTGTGCCATGTCTAATTGCAGGTGTATGGGACATTTGTACAATTCACATATGAAGATAAGGGAAAAAAAGAAGTTTAGGTGCTGTTCAAAAAGTCCTCTCACGTCACTTTTGGGCCAAGAGAAGATAGAGTCCAAGTCTCTCACGTTCTGGATTCAGATTCGGACTGCCAAAACGCCAAGAACTATTTCATACGGACTCCGAATTGGGTGATTCTTTTTTTGTTGGAAAGTAGATTTCGTGCTCTTTCTAACCCAATTGGTTTCACCTTCAAATTCATCCGGAGCGTTGAGTTGTCGTCGAAACAATCTGACGCTGTAGCAGAATCCGAGTCAAACTACAAGTCCAAAGGTGTTGCATCACCTCCACTTGGGCCCATTGGCCTTGTACGACCTAGGGTTAGTTTTAGGCTGCCTTGGGACGTCCTCCCACCTCCTTGGCCGCCACCCCTTGCTCCTATATAAGTAGATCCATCTAGTAGCTTTTTGCTTGGGTTTTGTTTAGATTAAAAGTTCGCCATAGCTGCAACTTCGCGTACTTCGTTTGTGTTCAACGACCAGACCAAGACGTCACAGAACCCCACCTTGATCAATAAAGCTTTCATCTTATATTCGCAATATACAGATTGCAAATCTTAGTTTCTTGCTTGTTCTTCGTTTGCTTGCAGGAGATAGACCCTCGTGGTCAGGTTGATTGTGCTCCGGCGTGGTCAATAACCTCTCGGAGTTGGTTTTGCGATTGCTAAGGCGCAACGTCGTGCACGTTTGTAGTCGGATCGTCAAAGTCGTCTCCACCCAATCGATAGTTATCATCTCATCGAAAGATCGGGACACCCCGCCTCTATCAAGTGGTATCAGAGCGGGACACCTTTATCAATACTTCATCCATATTCGCAATATTCAGATTGCATTATCATATTCTTGCTTGTTCTTCGATTGCGTGCAGGAATAGACCTTCGTGGTCAGGCTGATCGTGCTTCCAGCATCGTCAGTAACCTCGGGAGATTGGTTTAGCGATTGCTAAGGCGCAACGTCGTGCACGTTTGTAGTCGGATCGTCAAAGTCGACTCCATCAAATCGATAGCAATCATCTAATCGAAATATCGGGACACCCCCGCTTCTATCAAGTGGTATCATCTCATCTCATCAGCACGTGGCATTAGCTTTCATTTGCGCAAATCAGGAAATCTATCCTTACGCAAATGTAACCAAACAAGATCTTTAGGTGCAAACACAACATGTTTTCTACCCTTATCTCCAGAAAGTTTATATTTAGCATTCATACGCTCAATGTTCTCCTTAGTTAACTCATGCATTTTTAAGATCAATTCAGCATGTTGTTTAGCATCAAAATTAACCTTCTCCGAAGATGGAAGAGGCAACAAATCAGTGGGTGCACGAGGTAGGAAACCATATACAATTTCAAAAGGGCACATTTTAGTAGTAGAATGCAATGAACGATTATAAGCAAATTCAATATGAGGCAGGCATTCTTCCCACATTTTCTTATTATTCTTCAAAACAGCCCTAAGCATTGTAGACAAAGTTCTATTGACTACTTCAGTTTGTCCATCAGTTTGGGGGTGACAAGTAGTACTAAAAAGCAGTTTAGTCCCCAATTTAGCCCATAAACATCTCCAAAAGTGGCTAAGAAATTTAGTATCACGATCTGAAACAATAGTATTTGGCACACCACGCAAGCGAATAATTTCACGAAAGAACAAATCAGCAACATTAGCAGCATCATTGGTTTTATGACATGGTATAAAGTGTGCCATTTTTGAAAATCTATCCACGACAACAAATATGCTATCCCTCCCCTTCTTTGTTCGAGGTAAACCTAAAACAAAGTCCATAGATATATCCTCCCAAGGAACACTAGGTACTGGCAAAGGCATATATAAACCATGAGGATTGAGTCGTGACTTAGCTTTTTGACATGTAGTGCAGCGAGCAACAAAACGCTCAACATCCCGTCTCATCTTTGGCCAAAAGAAATGTGTAGCAAGTACATCCTCCGTCTTCTTTACGCCAAAGTGTCCCATTAATCCTCCTCCATGCGCCTCCTGCAACAACAAAAGACGAACAGAGCTAGCTGGAATGCATAGCTTGTTAGCACGAAAAACAAATCCATCGTTAACGACGAACTTGTTCCATGTTCTCCCTTCTTTACAATTCTGTAATACATCTTTAAATTCAGCATCATGCACATATTGATCTTTGATGGTCTCCAAACCAAATATTTTAAAGTCAAGTTGTGAAAGCATAGTATAACGACGAGACAAAGCATCAGCAATAACATTTTCTTTACCCTTCTTGTGTTTAATGACATAAGGGAAAGTCTCAATGAATTCAACCCATTTAGCATGTCTACGATTCAGTTTGGCTTGACTTTTAATATATTTCAAAGATTCATGATCAGAATGAATAACAAATTCTTTGGGCCGTAAATAATGTTGCCATGTTTCCAAAGTCCGAACAAGAGCATATAATTCCTTATCATAAGTAGAGTAATTCAGACTAGGCCCACTCAATTTTTTAGAAAAGTATGCAACAGGTTTGCCAGCTTGTAATAACACACCTCCTAATCCAATTCCACTAGCATCACATTCAAGCTCAAAAGTCTTATTAAAATCAGGAAGTTGGAGTAAAGGAGCATGTGTTAACTTATCTTTCAACACCGTGAAGGCTTCTTCCTGTGCGGGACCCCAAACAAAAGGCACATCCTTCTTTGAGAGGTGCAGCAATGGTACTGAAATCTCTCACAAAACGCCTATAGAAACCAGCGAGGCCAAGGAAACTCCTCACTTGTGTGACCGTTTTGGGCTGCGGCCAACTCTCAATAGCTTCAATCTTGGCTTTATCAACTTCAATTCCCTGTGGAGTAACAACATAGCCAAGAAAAGATACTCGTTCGGTGCAAAAGGTGCACTTCCCAAGGTTACCAAACAAACGTGCATCACGTAGAGCAATAAAAACAGCACGTAAATGTTCCAAATGTTCCTCCAAAGATCTGCTATAAATCAATATATCATCAAAGTAAACTACCACAAATCGTCCAATGAAAGCACGTAAAACTTCGTTCATTAATCTCATGAAAGTACTAGGAGCATTAGTTAACCCAAAAGGCATGACTAACCACTCATATAAACCGAACTTAGTTTTAAATGCTGTTTTCCATTCATCTCCCAATTTCATACGAATTTGATGGTATCCACTACGCAAATCAACTTTGGAGAATATTGTAGAGCCACTCAATTCATCAAGCATATCATCTAGCCTAGGAATAGGATGACGATAACGAATAGTAATATTTTTAATGCCTCTACAATCAACACACATACGCGACGTACCATCCTTTTTTGGTACTAGTATAATAGGAACAGCACAAGGACTAAGAGATTCGCGTATATAACCTTTGTCGAGCAGCTCCTGTACTTGACGCATAATCTCCTTCGTCTCCTCTGGATTGGTACGGTATGGCGCACGGTTTGGCAACGACGCACCGGGAATTAAGTCAATCTGATGCTCAATCCCGCGAATAGGTGGTAATCCCGGTGGCACGTCTTGTGGAAAGACGTCAGCGAACTCCTGCAAAATGTTAGTGACAGCAGGAGGCAAAGAGGAAGGCACGTCCTCGAATGAAAATAACGCCTCTTTGCACACAAAAGCATAGCAAACAGATTTGCTGAAATCTAGCTCATCAATATCAGATTTGGTGGCAAGTAAACATGCACCTTTCAATTTAATTTCAGAAGCAACACTAGATGGTTTATTATTAGGCTTCATTTGTTGCTCAAATTCTTTTGCCACAATCTGATTTTCACTCTTATTTTTCTCCTGTTTTGCTTTACTAGCTCTATTAATATCATCTTTCAAAATAGAATCAGGATTCATAGGAAGCAAAGTAATATGTTTATCCTTATGAACAAGAGTATACTGATTGTTTCTACCATGGTGTACAGCATATTTATCAAATTGCCATGGTCTACCAAGTAATAATGAACATGCTTGCATGGGTACCACATCACAATCAACATAATCAGCATATGTAGAGATACTAAAATGCACACGAACAGTACGTGTTACCTTAACCTTGCCGCTGTTGTTGAACCATTGGATATAGTAAGGATGTGGATGTGGTCTTGTGCTGAGAGATAGCTTCTCCACCATCTCCATGCTAGCCAAGTTGTTGCAGCTCCCTCCATCTATGATGACGTGAACAGAACGTTCCTTCACAACTCCCTTTGTATGGAACAAATTATGCCTCTGATTTTGCTCAGCTTGTGTGACCTGTACACTCAAAACACGTTGAGCAACTAAACATTCATACCTGTCCGCGTCTTCAGGAGCCATGTATTGCGTCTCATGATCAGAGTCATCTCCACCGTGTTCTTCACTTGTAATAAGAGCCAAAGTCTCCTCATCATAGTCACTAGCGGACTCATACCCACCATCCTCAGTAGCAATCATAACACGCGGAGATTGGCATTCTCTCGCATAATGACCTCTTCCCTTACAACGACGACAAATAATATCATGTGTGTGCCCTGTTGATGCCATAGATGAAGAAGAGCTCTGGGCAGGCCCAGAAGGTGCACTCTTTGGCAGATGGTGGTGGTGGTGCCTGTTTTCTTGTATCTTGGTTGGAATTGGCGGCTAAAGTCAGTGGTGCTGCCGTAGGACGTGTGGGAGTAGAGGAGGCACGCGGTGTCCATGATGAAGATCGACCTGCAGAAAAATTAGTTCGCGCCAATGCCTGTCGATCCTGCACTTCACGTTCAGCTTTACAAGCAAGATGGAATAAATGAGTGATATTATTATACTCCTTATACTCTAGAATGGTCTGAATCTCTCTATTTAATCCCCCCATGAAACGTGCAAGCATAGCTTCATTCTCCTCAACAATACCACATCTAATCATGCCAGTTTGTAATTCCTGATAATATTCTTCTACAGAATTTTTTCCTTGTCTTAAGCGCTGCAATTTTTGAAGTAATTCACGTTGATAATATGGTGGAACCCAACGAGTACGCATAGCAGTTTTCAAAGCAGCCCACGTAGCTGGAATAGGATATAATCTACAATGTTCAGACCACCATAAACATGCAAAACTAGTAAAAGCACAAACAGCAGCAGCAACTCGTCTCTCCTCGGGATATTGTAAACATGTAAAACGTTGTTCAGTTTCTAACTCCCAAGTAAGATATATATCAGGAACATATCTACCCTCAAATGGTGGAATATTCAATTTCAGTTTAGGAAGATGGTCATGATCTCGTACCTGAGCTGGTAATGCAGCCCTACCATTGCGATTATTGGCATGTGGACGACCTGGTGCTGGTACGTAGTTCTGATTTTGATCAACCTCATCCTCGTAATCGCCCGCATAATCGTCCTCCTCAGCGGTAGCAGGAGCCATAGAAGCATCAACAGTAGGTGCAGCGGCACCAGAAGTTTGACCAGGCTCAAGGGGAACGCGCTGTGCTCGTCCCACTTGATTTGGAAGGCGACGTTGTTGTTGTTGTAGAGGTGCGACAGGTGCAGCTGGTGGTGGTTGTGGAAGACGCGCGAGCAATTCATTAAACTTGTTATCGAGCTTTGTTTCGAACGTCTTCTCAATTCCATCTATCTTCTCCATGGCCTCTTCAAATCTGTTTAGCACATCTTGCACCTGTCCACTCATCATTTGCTGAAATTTATCATGTAGCTGTTTGTTCATCATGTTCTCCCAATCAGTCTCATCGGCTTGTGATCCTGCCATGGTTAGCAGCAATAGAAACACACAAAAATATGATCCTACAGACTACTAGGAAGTGGTGGTGGTGTGGTGTCACAAATCCGTCAAGCAAAACTCAAATTCTTACCAGTTCTTACCCAGCAGCAGGTGGTGATCGGCAACCTTTGTAGTCAAAACTCACAAAGCTTGGATAGAGCGATTGCCAGGTGGTGTCAAACGCACGATGTAGATGTATGTTGAGCTGGGAAGGCTTATGATATGGTAGCAAAAAGGGTCAGCAATAATCAATTCAGAAATGCAAAGTTGAATAAACGCTCAACGACGGTACTGTGCTGGTCCTAGGCTAGACCGTACTAGAGACGCGAGCCTAGAACACTAACAAAATCACGGTGCGGCACATAAACAAGGGAAGAGCACACTCTAAATTTTTTTTTTCATTTTTTCGTTTTTTTTGCGCTCTTTTTTTTGGCAAAAAATCACTATAATGGCGAGTGTCTCAAAACTCTTCCCAAGTCAAACTATCAGGATTGGCACGAAATATTTTTTTAACAATTTTTTTTTCGGAAATCAGGGCAGCGACAACGAAAAAGTGCGACAAAAAATCACTATGATGGCGAGTGTCTCAAAACGCTCCCTGGGACCTAAAAATAGGATAGGGAAAAAATATTTTTGACTGCCAAAATTTTGGCCTAAAAACTGCCCGGGGGTCTTTTTTTTTTCCGAATCCTACTCAAGCAAGGAAACACGAATCGGAAAATAGATGGGTCTCGAAAACAAACCTAATATGAAAAGAACTCGGATTGGTGGTGGATATATGGTGGTAGAATATGGCAGCGGTGATAGGATATGGCAGCGGTGGTGGTATATGACAGCGGTGGTGGTATATTGCAGCGGTGGTGGTATATGGTGCGGCGGCGGTGTGACAAACTGTGACAGAACTCGAAACTCTAAAGGACTAGACGCTAAGACCAGCAACTAGACACGACGATGCAACCGCAAAATCAACAATGCAAAAACCCTAAAAAGATTATGCAAAGGCTCAGATTGGTTCGGATATGATGAACTAACCCTAATTTTTTTTTTGGCTTTTTCGTGGACTGTAAGTATGAAGAACAGACTCGATCTAAACTACGAAAAACTGTAAAATCTCACCGAGCAACCTGAAAATCTGATACCACTTGATAGCGGCGAGGGTGTCCCGATCTTTCGATGAGATGATAGCTATCGTTCTTGCTGGAGTAGACTTTGACGATCCGACTACGAACGTGCGAGGACGTCGCGCCTTAGCAATCGCTAAACCAACTCCGAGAGGTTATTGACCACGCCGGAGCACAATCAACCTGACCACGAGGGTCTATCTCCTGCAAGCAAATGAAGAACAAGCAAGAAACTAAGATTTGCAATCTGGATATTGCGAATATAAGACGAAAGCTTTATTGATCAAGGTGGGGTTTTGTGACGTCTTGGTCTGGTCGTTGAACACAAACGAAGTACGCGAAGTTGCAGCTATGGCGAACTTTTAATCGAAACAAAATCCAAAGTCTAAACGGTGCCCTAAGGGCTGTATATATGGAGGAAGAGGAGGGGATTTCGTGGCCCTTGAAGGAGGGGTCCGAAACCAACCCTATCTCTTGTTTCCCCATACATACGGACTCTAAAAACAGCCTATACTCAAGTATTTCGAAATTACATGGGCCTGGCCCAATAATAAGGTGACGCAGCACCTATAATAGCCTCTGGACAAAATTTATGAAGTGGCATCTTGTATATTTCGTCCAAGGCTTCCTGCACTCATTATGGTGGCTTCAAAGTCCTGAAATCATCACTTGTAACTCCGTTCTTGTTCCCCTTGCGCATGCCATCATCTCCATGCTTGAACTTGCTCCAAGGTTCCTCTTTCTTGTCCAAGCTAGGCCCTTCATTTGTAAGCAAAACAAATGTATCCAATTTAGGCAGCATCATATTCTCATGAACATTAGAATCATTACCAAGAAACGAAAGTACCTGATAATTTAATTGGCGTGTGCGAGCTCTAGTAATTGGTCCAGTATGTATAGCAGCAGGGGCTGTGGGTGTAACAATGGTATTGATGTCCTCATCAAAATTTGGTGGGGATAAGTTATGTAGGTAGGAGCATGCTCTGGTAAATTTTCAGATTTAATGAAGTAATATAAAATATAGTTGCTTCACAACCTGAAAATGTTGTCAGAGGCAAAGATTTGAAGGTGTGATCACATAGATATTTGGATGAAGCTGAAAATTGGTGGAGAGTCATGATTTGAGTATATGAAGGAGCTTGCAAAATTTCAACTCATTTGGATATTCCTAGCTAGTGCTTCCTTCACCAAGTTTCCCTCTAAACAAAAACTTTGGAAAATTGCTGAGGAAGACTGGCTGAATTTTGTCATGTGGCAATTATTTGGATATGAGAGAATGACCAAAAAGTTTGGGAGCAATCAAGAAAATATAGGTGGCACTTCCTTCGCAAAGGCCACTCTGGACAGAATTGAAGAATGAATATTGCTGAATTAGTTTTGAACTGGACAAGTAAGGTTTGGACATATTTGGGGAATATATGATCCAAACTATTAATTAGAATTATTTGGGATTTTTTGGAAGACAGAAATATAGGTTGCTTCACAACCTAGGCCAAACAGGGTTATTCCTTTAATAGAAAAAGGAATATTCCTGAGAAAAAGAATATGGGGTTGAGCTAGAATGGAAATGGCAAGATCTTGGGGAAGATTTGAAAATGATGAACCACTTGGGAGAAGAAGAAATGAAGATCTCCCATGGTTTCATGTCCGTAAAACTGCTCCAAAAAGAAAATCAGAGCAAAAACAAAGTAAATCAAAAAGAAAAAGAAAGGGCCAAAAATCACGGTGTTACAACTCTACCCCCCTTAAGGAAAATCTCCGAGATTTGGTTGCTCAGGGAACAAGTATGACTTACAAAAACCGTTTCCAACTCGGGTATCCTTTTCCTTTGCTTATTGTTCCCTTGAATCTTCACATGGTATGTTTACCTTGCCCTGGGCTGATTGGCTTCACCCTCCTCATATACCAAATTCTTATGTTGTCATTGATTCGTTCATATCTGACGGTAATATCCACAGAATCTGAGAATAAATTTACTGTGAACACGAAACCTTTTAATTTCTTCCATCGGGGTGCCCAAATTGCTATATGTCTTCCGGGCTCAAACAATGCTGAGAATGATAGTCATTCCCCTGACAGGATCTAACTGCTCGTAGGTGGTATTGACTCATCTTGTGTTGTTTCTTTGGCTCTAGAAGGAAATACGTACCAAAGATTCGACTTTCTCTAGTCATGAGGAGTGTAAAGGGTACGGTCTTATAGCTGTAACATTCCTCGAACAACAGCATCTTGAGACTGAACTGACAATTGTTCTGACAGGAAGACACTCTTCATGGCAGGCTTTTTATGCATTCAGTTTCCCCAGGGAGAACACATGGTCTGAGTTGATTGTTCGGCTTTTGACTTACCCATGCTGTTGGTATATCCGTCGGGGGTAATAGCTTGTGAGTTACTTTAACACAGCCGCTAAAGTCAAACTGCTGAAGTGGCAAAGGAATCTTGGATCTGACGGAATAGTCTTGGGTATTCCACTCTGACAATTTTCAGCATGTGCAGTTGGACAAACAAGTTAGCTGGACATGAGGTCTCCATAGAATAGAATAGGCCTCTGAGTGTTTGTCCATGTTGATCATGATCTTCAACTGACGTGGGTATCCTGACCGTGACGATCGTGCAAGAATCTGCATACCTTTGCTGCCAGTTTTACTCCTTTATTGTCAATATTTTCTTTGTCGAAATCCCTTGCTGAAATAGTTTGTCCACATATGTCCTTCATCCTTTATAGATGTGGTTGGTACAATATTTTGGCATCTTACCCTGTCCTTGCTCAAGACAGGGTTCTTGTCGGGTGCGGAAAAACTGACTTTGGTGACCATTGTCAAGACTGTTTACACTGCGTTGTTTGCTCCACAACTGATCGATCCTTGTATCATATGAGATGTATATCTGACTTTGTTCCCTTGGCAGGACTCATGAGGTTTGTGGATTCTTACCTTCCTTCAGTAGATCCGTTTGGACATAGTTGAATCCTTGTATGAGTGATTTGCAGGACCTGTGTTGCATGCTCACCATATTTATGGAAGTATATGTAGCTGAATACAAGATTCTTGAGGTATACTTGTGTCTTGACTAATTTGTGCTTTTGACAAAGCTATTGCGACTCTGATTCTTGAGTTGCGCTGTCATATACTGTCAACTCACTATGTAATATCTTGTAGCAATATTGACAACTGTGTAGTGCTGAACTCATGAAGACTGGATATCTTAAGTTGGAAGCTATCCGACTAGCTTGCTGAAAAGGCTGGATATCTTACGCTTGAAGCCTTTGCCTTGGTAGTGTGCTAGAGAAGGCTTGGTGATGCGGAGCATCCTACGGTCGTCCCCATGGACCTACCGCTCTCACCAAGTGCCAAGTGGACCGATGACATGAGCACGTGCTAGAGCTCTCGAGACCGAGGTGATATCTCTCCGTAGTGAAATTCCATATGACCCTCTCGAGACATGGCTACTACCTAAGTCCGGAATGTTGTGCATGATCAGGTACCAAGAAGACCCTCTCGAAGATGCATGTGAAGACGGACAAGTCCCCAAGTTCATGGATGAAGAGGACCACCGGAAGGAACTGAAGAAGCCCCCAGGACCCGGACATCCGTCCCCAAGCCCCGGACATCCGACCCCTGGAGCATCAGCCGAAGCAGCCCAACAGTCAAAGCTACAGGGCCCGGACATCGGGCCCCGACCCCGGACATCCGACCCGACAACCTACTCCAGACATCCGGCCCCAGCCCGGAAATCCAACACTCTTCACAAAACCGAACGGGTGCCACCCTGGACATCCGCCCCCTGCCCCGGACATCCGGCACCCCCTCGAAGCCCCGGACATCCGGCCCGTGACCCCCGGACATCCGGCCCCTGTCTGTGCACAGTGAAAAGGGGCGAAGCCCATGTACCCCTTCGCCCCCCAGACTATATATACTCGTCTCCCACCTACATTTTAGGGTTAGCAAAGGATTAGCTCATTTTAGAGATAGAGCATTGCTCATCCACTTGATACCTATTCCATAGGAGGCCAAGTCCTCCCCCTAGGAGAAGATCCCCCAAGTAGATTCAAGCCCTCCATCTAGGAGAAGATCCCCTCGTGGATGCAAGACTCCGTCTCCGGATCGGGAAGAACTACCGCCTCTTGTATCGTCCTTTGTTGCGTTTGAATATTGTATCACCCTTTGTGTTCATGGATCTAGCACATGTGTGATTGTTCTCATTGATTTGAGTGCTTCCCCTCGTGTGTTCGTCGTGTTCTTCGTGGGATCCCTTCCAAATCGTGAAAGATCGGCCCTAGGTTTTCCACCCAACATCATCTTGGTATCATGAGCCAAGGTTGATCATGAGTTTGGAGCCTCCCCTTTTGTTTTCTAGCCTAATTTTGTTGTATTTTGTCCCAATTTTGAAAATCCCCACAAAAATAGCCCTCCCAAATTTTTTTGTGATTTGTTGTATGATGATGTTATGTTGGATTTGATCCGTGGATATCATGTGTTACTCGTAGATCTAGCTTCCCCTAACTTTTCCCCCAATTCCATCCACGAAATCCCTTGAATTTTGCCCCAAAATTTTCTTCTTCCCACGAGATCCACCGAGTTCATCACGGATTTGGAGCCCCAGATATTTGGCCTATGGACCCCGGACATCCGGCCCTACAGCCCGAACATCCGGCCTCCCACAACACCACTTCATCCACCACTCCTTCTTCCACCTAATTTTCACCAATTTTGACCAGGCCTACACCAATACTTCCGCATACCACCACTGCTTTTCGCAACCACCATCATTTACCCGCCTCCGACAATTTTCACATGTTGTGTTCTTTGAGAATTTGAGTTGCGGTTTTCGTTTCCTAACATGTTTTGGCTACTTAGGGATGGTTCAACAACGACATCAACGCCACTCATCTTCGCCATGGATTCGTCATTGACAACAACCACTTCACTAGTTTGACACAATCAACCATAAGCAAGGACGGTAACTTCAACAACATCTTTGTCTACTCCTTGCCATTGCGTTGATAACCCACATTAGCCTACCTATTGCATCGCTTACCTATCGAGACTAGCCATTGAGTATTGCCGGCAACGTTACTTGTGCACATTAGTGATCATCGTCTCATTGCATATATCACACCATCTTGGTATCCGTATCTTGGTATCATATCTTGTGCCACAAGGTTGTCATCGCATATACACAATTGCTATCTTGGTTCGTGAAGATTTGCATAAGAGGACAAAGAAAGAGCTCAAAAGAGAAAGAGCCACCAAGCTTTTAAGCAAAAGAGAAAGATAAGCAAAGAGCTTTTAAGCAAGAACCATAGCATCATACTACATTAAGATTGTCATACTCGATCATCTTGTATCATATCACCGGAACACCATACATATAGCATACTTGGGATAGAAGTCATTGCATTTTTTGCTTTGTAGGTTGTGCACAAGTCTCATATCCGCCTATTGTGTAATCGTGCTAGCATCTCTCTTGTGTTGTGCAACAAGAGCATTCTCCGTGGATTCCATATTTTGAGCTTATTTTTGGTTGCACGACCCCATTTATCTTTCCATGTGTGTGTTTCCGTGTGCCACATATTGCTATTGGTCTACTTGTTGCATGTGTGAATTTGCGAATATTTTTCAACATTATTGACTCTAGCTAACAATTGCATGAATTTTGTGCCACCATCCTCACCAAGCTCCACCAAAAGCTTTATTTGTGTAGGTGTGAGAAATTGACGAGATACGGTACCACTTGTGCTATTTCCTTGCTACACTATTGAGTGATCATTGATCCATTCTCAACATCCGTTAAGGTACATTTGGTATAGTTCTTTCCTTTCTTCCACTCACATATTTGCTTGCAATGATGGATAGGCCAACTACTTCTTCGAATCCACTCTTCATCGAGCAAGATGAGGACCCGAACAACTACGTCACCAAGAACCACGTCTTCGGCGCACAAAGACCTTTGCATCAAGCACAAGAAGCACTAGGCGAACGCATCTACATACTCTCTACCGATTTGCCGCAATCCGAACAATGTACCAAAGACTACTTCGAGACATCGCTGGCATATCTCAAGAAGGACATACGAGGCTTGATGGCCAATCGCTCGTCTACCTCTTCATCATACTCAATACGGAGCCACTCAAGTCGACATTCTTCGCAATCTTCTTCGGATGCAAGTCCTCCTCAAGCTCGTTAGCATCATCGCCAAGACCATGAAGTTCATCAAGCTCCACAAAAAACATTCCATGGCAATGGTTAACAAGGCCATCACCGTGAACATGCACGACAACGGCAACAAGCTAATGAGCATCCGGTCCAAGAGCAAGCTCCAATCCGCCAAGATCAACAAGAGCAACAAGCTGCTGATGCCCTTCGACAAGAGCATCAACGTCATGAGGAACAAAACCTTGAAGCCCAACGTGCTCTACGCGAAGCTACCCTAGCCGTCGATGAGTGCAACCACCAAGCACGACTTCAAGAAGAGGCCGTCCACCGAGAGCGCCAAGAAGAAGCCGCATGACTTGAGGAGCTTCAAGAAATGAGGAACCGTGCAAGAATTTCACAACCTCAACGTCATGCTAATCAAGTGGAGAACGAGGAGCACATGGATCAAGAATCTCCTCCACGGCAAGAGCGTCCTCACCATCGACCCCAACACAATGAAGAGCAACGCTACGGCAAGCTCAAGTTCACCATGCCCAAGTTCTCCAGAAGCAACGATCCTGAAGAGTACCTTTCATGGGCATTGAAGGTTGACAAGATCTTTCATTTGCACAACTATGAGGAAGAGAAGAAGATCGCCATGGCATCCCTTGAGTTCCAAGACTATGTCCTCATTTGGTGGGAGCAAGTCATTGAGCGTTGAGAAGCAAGAGGTGAACCACCCATCACAACATGGAATCAAATGAAGGATGTCATGAGAGCGCGATTTGTGCCAACATACTATAACTGCGACCTCTTCAATAAATTACAACTCCTCAAGCAAGGAACAAAGAGCGTTGAAGAGTATTACAAGGAAATGGAGATTGCCATGATTTGGGCCAACGTCACGGAAGATGATGAGCACAAACTATGGCACGTTTCTTGAATGGACTCAATCATCCTATCAAGAAGATCGCCGACTTGCAACCCTACTCCAATCTCATCGAGCTAGTGCACCAAGCTACCAAGGTGGAGTGTAAAGTGCAAGATGACTACAAGTATGCCAAGTACCCTCCCAAAACATACGGCTCATACACTCAAGCTTCAATGACTACAATGCCTTATACCTCAACCAAACCTTCTACAAGCAACAGCGACAAGTCAAGTTACAAGAAAACTTTGACAACCTCAAGTCGTCCTCCTACTGCACGCAACTCCAAGACGAGAGCTTCATCATCGTCTACTCCAACCGATGAGACCGTCAAGACAAGTTCCATCAAATGCTTCACATGTGGAGGCCTAGGACACAAGACATATGAGTGCCCTACATGGCGCACCATGATCCTCAATGACGATGGCACATACTACTCCATGAGCGAAGAGGAAATGGAAGCCCTTGAGCATGTGGCCATGTACCGGCAAGTGAATGAAGATGAAGATGACCAAGTCTTTTGTGATAATGATTCGAGTCCCGCTCTCGTTGTCTCCAAGGTCTTGACGCTTCAACACCAACAAGACGAAGATCAACGATGCCATATCTTCCACACCAAGGGGGCATCAACGGGCGCTCCGTGAAGGTAATCATCGATGGAGGAAGTTGCCACAATTTGGCAAGTGAAGAGCTATGTTCCAAACTACAATTGGTCAAGATGAAGCATCCTCGCCCTTACAAGGTCCAATGGCTTAGCGACTCTGGCACCGTACAAGTGTAGCACACCGTTCAAGTCTCCTTCAAGATTGGCGCATACGAAGACACCTTGGAGTGTGATGTGGTTCCCATGTCCGTTTGCCATATCCTACTTGGACGACCTTGGCAATTCGACCGCGGCGTCATCCACAACGGTAGAACCAATCACTATAGCTTCAAGATGAAGGGAAAGGAGTACGTGCTATGACCTATGTCACCAATCCAAGTGACCGCTGACAAGCAAGCAACCACCCATCATGGAGAGAATAGTGAGAGAGCGAACCACCAAAAAGAGAGTGAGTGCCACAAGCCCAAATTGAGTGCCCCCATGATGAGCGACAAGAAAAACTTAGTGCTATTCGCTACCAAAAGTGAGATGAGAGAAATGTGTGAGAACCCATCAAGTGTTATATGTCCTATTATGCAAGGACAAGGCAACGACAACTAACACCTCTCACCCTCTACCTTTAGTGTTGTCTTCTCTATTGAAGGAATTCAAGGACGTCTTCCCCGATGAGCTACCTCCGGGACTACCTCCACTATGAGGCATGGAACACTGCATCTACCTCATATCCGGCGCACCGTTGCCAAACAAGGCACCCTACCGCGTCAACCCCGAAGAAACTAAAGAAATCCAAAGGCAAGTCCAACAACTCATTGACAATGGACATGTACGTGAAAGCTTAAGCCCTTGTGCCGTACCAGTTATTCTTGTGCCTAAGAAAGACGGTAGTTTTCGCATGTGTTCCAATTGCCGTCCCATCAATGCTATCACCGTTCATTATCGATATCCTATTCCTCGCCTTGATGATATGCTAGATGAGCTTAGCGGAGCCACCATTTTCTCTAAAATTGATCTTAAAAGTGGCTATTACCAAATACGCATTCAAGAAGGCGATGAGTGGAAAACCGCTTTCAAAACCAAGTTCTGTTTATATGAATGGCTAGTTATGCCTATGGGTTTATCCGAAGCACCCGGTACATTTATGCATGTTGCTCTTCGCCCTTACATAGGTGTATTTGTTGTGGTCCATTTTGACGATATTCTTGCGTTTATCAAGTCTCTAAAAGATCATGTAACCCATGTTAGAACAGTTTTGCAAACTCTTCGAAAAGAGCGTCTCTATGCTAATATGGACAAATGCCTTTTTGGTGTTGATAAGGTTGTTTTCTTGGGTTTTGTTGTATCCTCTAAGGGTGTTCATGTTGATGAAGCTAAAATTGATGCTATTAAAACTTGGCCACAACCAACCAACTTGCAACAAGTGCGAAGTTTCCTTGGCCTAGCCGGTTTTTATCTTAGATTCGTGAAGGACTTTAGCACTATTGCATCCCCTTTGCATGCCTTGAGTAAGAAAAATGCACCATTTGTTTGGGGACCATCACAAGATACCGCATTTCATGACCTTAAGAATTTTCTTACACATGCTCCATTGCTTGCATTAGCCAACTTTGATAAAACTTTTGAGGTTCATTGCGATGCTAATGGTAATGGCATAGGAGGTGTGTTAAGGCAAGAGAAGCGCCCCATTGCTTATTTTAGTGAAAAACTTTCCGGAGAGCAACTCAATTATCCCAACTATGACAAAGAGCTATATGCTTTAGTGAGAGCTTTGCGTGAGTGGGAACATTATCTTCACCCTCATGAATTTGTCATCCATACGGATCATGAATCGCTTAAGTACCTTAAGGGTCAAACTAAATTGAATAAGCGTCATGCCAAGTGGAGTGA
Organism: Thinopyrum elongatum; assembly: GCA_011799875.1. NCBI lineage: Eukaryota > Viridiplantae > Streptophyta > Magnoliopsida > Poales > Poaceae > Thinopyrum > Thinopyrum elongatum. Next base: position 264,962,005 of record CM022299.1, read on the forward strand.
ATTTATAGAATCTTTCCCTTATGTCATCAAGTACATTAAGGGTAAAGAAAACATTGTGGCGGATGCTCTTTCCGGCAAATGCATGCTTGTAACTAAATTTGAATTGAATGTCATTGGCTTTGAGCAAATAAAAGACTTGTATGTGCATGATCCTACTTTTGCTATTCCTTATGCTAAATGTTTGATGCATACATCTTGGGAAAGATATTACATCAAGGATGATTATCTAATGAGGGCTAACAAACTTTGTATACCCGAGTCTTCTCTTCGTTTGTTACTTTTGCAAGAGGATCATGGAGGAGGACTTATGGGTCATTTTGTACGTGACAAGACATTTTCCACGCTCTCCAAGAACTACTTTTGGCGCAAGATGTTCCGCGACGTCTCCTGCTACACCAACCGATGCTCTACATGTCGCAAAGCTAAGTCTAAAGCTCAATCCCATGGTCTCTATATGCCACTTCCTATTCTATATCACCCATGGGAAGACATTAGTATGGACTTTGTGCTTGGTTTGCCTAGAACTCAAAATGGAAAGGATTTCGTATTTGTTGTTGTTGATCGTTTCTCTAAGATGGCACATTTTATCCCATGCAACAAGATAGACGGTGCTTCACATGTTGCAAACCTCTTTTGTAGGGAAATCTTGCGTCTACACGGAGTGCCAAAGACTATTGTTTCGGACCGCGACGTCCAGTTCCTAAGCTACTTTTGGAAGACGCTATGCGCCAAGCTCGGAATCAAGCTCTTGTTCTCTTCGGCATGCCGTCCACAAACCGACGGCCAAACGAAGGTCACGAACCAGACGCTATCTACCCTCCTATGCGTGTTGATAAAGAAGAACATCAAGGAGTGGGAAGAGTGCTTACCCATCGCCGAGTACGCCTACAATCTCACAGGACACTCGACTACCGGCAATTCCCCCTTCGAGGTCGTCTACGGCTTCAATCTGTTGTCCACATTGGACATTCTACCTCTACCACGAGAAGAGTGCACCAACATGGACGCGAGCGCTAGAGCGAGCTATCTCAAGAAGGTGCATGAAAATACAAGGCACACCATCGAGCGCCAAGTACAACGCCTCGCGACCAAGATCAACACTAACAAGAACCCCATGATATTCAACACCGGAGATCTTGTGTGGCTACACCTTCGCAAGGAACGCTTCCCCAACGAATGCAAGTCCAAGCTTCTACCTCGAGCCGATGGACCCTTCAAGGTGCTAGCACGCTACAACAAGAACGCCTACAAGATTGATATCCCACGTGACAAGTACTCCGTAAACGACTTCTTCAATATCAAAGATCTCTCTCCCTACCATGGTGATGAGGCTTTCGATCCGAGGCCGGATCTTTCCCAAGGGGGGGGGGGGAGATGATGCGGAGCATCCTACGATCATCCCCATGGACCTACCGTCGTCTCACCAAGTGCCAAGTGGACCGATGACACGAGCACGTGCTAGAGCTCTCGAGACCAAGGTGACATCTCTCCTTAGTGATATTCCATATGACCCTCTCGAGACATGGCTATTACCTAAGTCCGGAATGTTGTGTATGATCAGGTACCAAGAAGACCCTCTCGAAGATGCATGTGAAGACGGACAAGTCCCCAAGTTCATGGATGAAGAGGACCAATGAAAGGAAGCAAAGAAGCCCCCAGGATCCGGACATCCGGCCCCTGGAGCATCAGCCGAAGCAGCCCAACAGTCAAAGCTACAGGCCCCCGACATCCGGCCCCGGCCCCGGCCCCGGACATTCGGCCCGACAACCTGCCCTGGACATCCGCCCCCGCCTAGAAATCCGGCACTCTTCACAGAACCGAACGTGCGCCACTCCGGACATCTGCCCCTACCCCGGACATCCGGCACCCCCTTGAAGCCCCGAACATCCGGCCCGTGACCCCCGGACATCCGGCCCCTGTCTGCGCACAGTGAAAAGGGCCGAAGCCCATGTACCCCTTCGCCCCCTAGACTATATATACTCGTCTCCTACCTACATTTTAGGGTTAGCAAAGGATTAGCTCATTTTAGAGATAGAGCATTGCTCATCCACTTGATACCTATTCCATTGGAGGCCAAGTGCTCCCCCTAGGAGAAGATCCCCCAAGTGGATTCAAGCCTTCCATCTAGGAGAAGATCCCCTCATGGATTCAAGACCCCGTCACTGGATCGGGAAGAACTACAGCCTCTTGTATCGTCCTTTGTTACATTTGAATCTTGTATCACCCCTTGTGTTCATGGATCTAGCACATGTGTGATTGTTCTCGTTGATTTGAGTGTTTCCCCTCGTGTTTTCCTCCGTGTGTTCATTGTGTTCTTTGTGGGATCCCCTCCAAATCATGAAAGATCGGCCCTAGGGTTTCCACCCTACATCACTTGGTTCTGTACCTGAGAAGATTCTCCTCTGATTGCTTATTGAGAAAGATTCATTTCCTTATGCCGGAAGCTTTTTCCGAGGTATCTTGCTGTGGAAGACTGGGTATCTTAGAGAGGAGGCTGTCCATATATCATACTGAGCGAGATGGAGGAGCCTTGCATCATAAGCTTCCGCCGGTACCGTGCGGAGGAAGACTGAGTTGCTTATACCCCAAGCTTCATACCTTGATATGCGGACTAAATGCCATACACATACCCATAATATTTTGCGGATGGTTACTTGCATGAGAAGAATTATCTGACTGTCTTCCGTGCTGAATACTGAACTCATAGCACTGAACTCATAGCACATTGTGGCTTTGTTCCGGAGTATATTTCAAGTTTCATTCATAGCTGAACCAAACTTCATATATGAGCCATACCTTTGTCTGAAAATATACCGTTCGTCTTGCACCTGACTTGTCTTCCCGCTGCTCTGATCATTACTGCAGTGAAGATTAAGCATTGATGTGGACTTAATGCTAGTAATCAATCTAGAATACCCTTCAGAGCGGATATTCCCAATACAGTGCAGTCAACTGAGAATGCCATATTGTTTAGCTGATCTTCCATATATTAGATATCCTTGCTTCTTTGTGTCTGGTGTCGGTTGATGAGCAACTTTCATAAGGAAAAAATAAGGTAACACCGAGGGCCCAAAGAAAGTAGCAAATGAAATAACTCAACCAAACAAAGGTACACAAAAAGGCATTCAAATCATACACAAGCAATGTCACTTATTACTGCTATACACAACAATATGCATGCCTACTTAAGCACACAAATCTCGCTGGAACTCTGGTACTGCGATCTAACATGCTGTGACGGTGTGCACGAGGATGGATTAACGTGTGGAGGGGTTTGTGTAAACATAGCTACGCCAAGTGCTAGCTTAGCAAGGTAACCTCCTTGACTAGGTCGGAGATGAGGACGTAGTTGGTGATCATGTAGCTGGACGCGAATGTCACGACCACATCATCATCAAGCGGACAGAAGGGATCCATACTCGTCCAAGGAATAGGATAGTTGTAGAAAGCTGAGTCTGCTGGCATTGCCCTTTCTTGATAGCGAAGATCAGTACAGGTTGCCAAGACGACAAGATGAAAGGCACGATCTGGGATAGAAGCATGTCTACCACCGAAACAATAGGCGGGGATAAAGAAAGGAAACTGGTGCGATACCTGGGCACCATTCCTGCAAACGGTGTCTGGAACACTTGGCATCACTCCGCTGGGACAGAGATGACGCCAAACACCGAAGAACATGAAAAAGGGAAACTGGAGGGATGTAGAGGCTGTGTTGTAGTGGATCAGAACCGATGCTAGCTACACTCACAAAATCAAATCGTTAGCAACAACATAATAAGTCTATATGCATGCAATGTGGCAAACAAATGGAACAAGCAAATGCAGCAAGGAGGCCAGACTCTATACTACCGGTTTCTACCGCTCACGCTGACTAGGGCATCCTACAGCCAGACCTGCTTTGATACCAAAGCCTATGGCACCCCGGCTCAGAGGAACCGGAACACCCCGTATTCCATCCCAGAGATCAAGTCTTCTGGAATACGACACTGCTTAGCATAGAACAAATTAGCTCGTATTACAAAGGATAAAGGTAAAAGGGATTCGATGTTACAAAGGATTACATCATCACAAATCATAGCAGCGGAATAACTTCTAGCAGTGGAACAACGACGATAGTGATGAACTCCACTCCGCAGGGACTCTGGCTAGGACATGGTCTAGCTCGCGCGATTGGTATCCTCGTCAAGAAATCAATCACGGCATCACTTGCAAACTGGTATGACACGCCAGGTGAGTACTTTGAATGTACTCGCAAGCTCACAACAACCAAATGCATCAAGACAAGACAAAAACATAGCATTAATGAGTTAAGTTATTAACTACTACTATCATGTGGAAGCAATGATTAAGCATGATATGGGAGTACTAGAATACTGATGAACTAACATCTCGAATCTCAAGGACCATCTCACTCTTGGCTATCCGGCCAATCAATAAATCACCTCGATCACCTCGTGATCACCATGTGATCATCTAACAAACTGAATGATCATCCTCAAGATTATCCCAAGATCATCATTGACATCCTGCCAAACTATTACTGCTCACATAACAAAATAAGTCACCTAATGAGTCATTCCATCATCGTGAGTGTTGATCGGTCGGTGTGACCTAGTACAAACTGTATCCATGACCGAGGACGCGGCTATCGATAGTTTGTACATTCTGTAGAGGTTAGTACACTATACCCACACCACAAAACCCATGGCCTCGTGCTCCCATTCGGGTGGACCAACAGCGTTCCGACAAAACCAATCTATTGCATGACACTCCCCTGGCCACTCCGACAAACTCCCCTTTGGGCTAAGTCATGGGTGGCCCCGGATGCCCACTCTGGACATCTGCCACCTTCATGGCTGACCACCGTCGTGGCAGAACAATAACGGTTCCAAATGGGGACAATGGATCGATACAACTTGGGCACACAAGGCTTATGACCGCCTACCTGATCAGGGTAGCGCACACACATAACCTTCCCTAGTTGGAGGAACCGGCGAGAGGAATGACAATAGACTGCATTAGGGCCTCCCCGTAAAGGGAAATGTGGCTGCACTGATGAGCTAGGTTCGGTGGCACCTGACCAACGAAATGACGAAAGTTGTCCCCAAGACATATCTGGGATAGCTCATACTCAAATATCATATATTAACCTGTGATCCAAGTTATGGCAATATCCACCAAATACCCTAAGAAATATTATAGTTGCATCATAATAAACTCCAAGGGTAGCATATAACTAATATCAAGATGAATCCAAAGATAATGGTGCTACTACTCCAATAGCAATATCAAGGTATTAACCTAAGATCCACATGATAGCATCAAATCAAAATAATACTCCAAAGCATAATATCCCATATGATCATAATGATAATAAATATTACTCTTAATAATCCAATGGCAATATATCATCCTCAATCTGCAAAGCATTAATCGTAGAAATCCAATCATCATCATGGCAATAACAAGATCACATATCACGCCAAGAAATGCCATGAATAATTCATATATTACTAATGCAAATTTTAAGCAAATTTAATTAAATAAAACCATGGCATTGCATTGCAATCTTGCAAATGGAGGGTGTGGCTTGCCTTGCTCCAAGGAAGTGTGGGGAATGCTCCTGGTCTTCACAACACACATCAAAACACTCTGGAAAACATTTTGCAAGCATTTTGTAAATAACACATAAAGCAAATACTACTATCCAGCAAGTCTAGACAGCAGAGAAAAATACCAAATTCTACCAGAAAATAAAGGAGCTCAAAAGAAAAATAATGCAAAAAGAATCAGTTCATTTGGACTTGTAATTTAGGATATATTCATGTTCAAGTTGAGTCAAATCTGGATTAAAAATGAATTTAAACTGATATCTGGAAATTCTAGAGAGGCTGACGTCAAAGGCATATTCCTGGAATACGTCTTCACATGAAAACAATTCGGAGGGGGAGTGAGAGGCTGACAGGTGTGGTCGGCCCGTTAGTTTTAAAGATAGAGAGAGGGAAGCAGAGGACGGTGGCTCACCGGCGATGGCTGGCCGACGAGGAGGCCATGACGGGGCTGGGAGACGACGAAGTTACCCGTACCTGTAGCTCATCGGGAGGTGGCCGGATGACGTCGGCCCCTTTGTCTCCGGCGGCAGCGTGCTTCGGGCACCGGCGAAGTCGACGACTCTAGCGAGGGTTCGGGCACCAGAGGAGCTTGGAAGGATTAGTGGACTCCGGGGAGGTCGATGGTGGAGCTGGCTGGGGCGGATGGGCACCGGAGCGAGCTGGAGGTGGAGATGGCCGAGCGACGGAGCTCCGGCCGAAGTTGGAGGAGGAGAGCTCCTGTGCTCAGGCGAGTGGCTCTGGGTAAAGATTGAGAGATGAGGAGAGCGAGTGCTAAGGTCGAATCGGGTCGGGGACATCTTAAATAGGCGGGAGGGGGGCAGATGTCGGTGTACTAAGTATTGGGGCATTAGTACCCCGTACTTGTGCACGGGCAGTTGTAGCCATACTCGCGGCAAGGCTTGTCGGGGAACAGTTCGAGGTTGACTCAGGCTACCAGAGAAATTCTCAAGTCAAAGATATGAGGATCAGCAGATAAGGAGAGCTAGAATCCGAAAGCCAGCTTCCCCGGCAAGATCTTGCCGGGGTGGCCTGCGAAGCCCGGCAAGATTCGGCGCCCGGCAAGGTTCGGCGCCCGGCAAGATTCGGCGCCCAGCAAGGTTCGGCGCCCAGCAAGATTCTGTTGCTGTGCCACCGCTCTGGCATAGCAACAAGCCTGACATTCTGGGTCCTTCTTTGGATGCGTGGCGACGCGCCAGTGGAGGAGAGCTTAAGCGGTGCTGATGGGATGGCCCCTTTTTCCATCCCCAAGAAAGTGAGGACACCTAAACGGACACCTCACGGTACATTAAATGTGTTCGTCCTAATCCGTCAGTGGTTAGGTATGATAACCCTGTAGCTACTTTACACCTCAATGTATATACATTTTGCCACTGTGGTGACCCCTTTGAGCATATAAAAGGAGGCCCAAGGCAACTGCTACAGGGGGGAGGATCTTCTGGCCCATTCTGCATGTGTAGCTGCTCTTTGAACGTATTGTTCATTGCAAGCACTCCAGAAGCCTGGGCTCAAGAACATTCATAATAAAACAAGGCAGGAGTAGGGTTTTACGCTGATTAGCAGCCCGAACCTGGGTAAAATCGCCCCGCGTCGATCGTTGGTTCTGCTCTTTGCGCATACCGCTCCCCCTGCCGAATCGTAAAGGGATTCCTTGAGGGTCCCATAGGTGTCGCACGCCGACATCTTTGGCGCGCCAGGTAGGGGGAGAGGTAGGTTGTGTGAACCTGATCCAGTGATCGGCGCCTTAGTTTCTTCATCATCTTCATCATCATGCCACCCAAGAAGAAGAGCGCCGCAACGGCGCAACCATCCACGTCCGTTTTGCCTGTGCCCTCGCATACGGGCGATGGCGTGGGTGCAGAAGGAAGAGGATTAGAGCCTCTATGGCGTTCTGGTGATCCAAGCCAGGCGAGCGACGTCGTTCGCAGCGGCAGCGGCAACCCACACGCCGCTGGATCCAGAGATGGAGCTGTGTTGCCTACGGGTGGCACAACGAATTCCAGAGATCGTAGGACGCTTTCTGGGGCTCCCGCGTCGGCGCCAGCGTCACGGCCTTCCCAGGCCGTGTACGATGAGCAACGTCATGGCGCTGGTGGTTCAGGGCGTCCCCACGAAAAGATTTCTGCGCATCGATCCCAAGGTGCGCGGGCCCAGCATGCACACCGAGCTACCGGCGGAGGTGGCGCACGGTCGTGTGACCGTGACGGTGTTCCTTCTAACATGGCTAGGAGTCAGAGCACCTCACGTACCTCGCACCTGTCGCCGCCGCCTACGCCAGCGGAAGCCTTGGCACGTGCGCAGCTGCTCCTCGATTTCCCTCCTGCTCCGGAGAAGATGGAGGAGTGGCGAGCTACTATCCAGAGCCTCATTGGCTTCGCCAACAAAGATGGGCCATAGGAGGCAGGGCCCTCATAGCGGCGGCCCATCGATCCGGCGCGAGCCGATGTGGAGAAAACCGGAGGTGGTGCAACCACGGTGCACTCCCCTCCGCGACACCAGCGGCGGTCGACAACCCAGCGGGTCGATCGCCGTGATGATGATTCCACGGCGTCGTCCGATCCACGGATGCGCCGCGACCAGCGTGAAGTTCTCCAGGAACGAGGCAAAGAGGACGCTCGAATCTGATAAGCGCGCAGGGTTGGCTGTGGATGAGCCTGCGCCAGGGGACGCAGGTGACTTGCCTTATGAGGTAGGGACTCCAGCGTTTACCCGTGAGCTGCGGCAAGTCCAGTGGCCCAATTCCTGAACCTTCAAGCCAGAGGTCCCGGAGAAATATGACGGCAAGACTCATCCCTCGGAGTTCCTGAGCATCTACACCATTGCGGTGCAGGCTGCCGGGGGCCGAGATGACAAGATCTGATAAACTACTTCCCGTTGGTGCTCAAACCCAACGTCAGGTCGTGGTTGATGCATTTGCCGGAGAATTATATTTCCTCTTGGTCAGATCTGTGCCATCAGTTTGTTGGCGCCTTTGTCGGAGGCCACCAAGCTCCTGGCCAAGAGAGTGATTTGCATATTACCCCTCAGAAGGAGGGCGAACCCCTGCGCAAGTTTATGCAGAGATTTAGCCGGGTGCAGTACAATATTCCTGACGTTCACCCTGCCGCTGTTGTTAGCGTGTTTCACCAGAACGTGCGTAAACGCAGAATGCGGGAAGAGCTGGCAATGAACAAAGGCAGGAGTATTGCCGAGCTTTACGCTTTGGCCGATAAGTGCGCCTGAGCTGAAGAGGGGAGGAAACTCCCTGGCGAGGCTGTTGGTGCGGGGAGCGAATCAGAAGATGAAGACGCTGCAACCCCGTCAAGGAAAGGCCGGCGGTGGAACAAGAAGCGCAAAGGCAAGGCCGTGCTTGCTGTCGAGGAATCCGGCAACCCCGACGCCACCAAGAAGGCCAAGGTTGACGACCCCGGCAAGGAACTTGTCGGGTGCTCCTCATGCCAGGCCTTGGCGGCTGCCGACAAGTCGGAAAACTCCGGCAAGCAGTACTGCAAGATCCATCACACCAAGGGTCACGATCTCCAAAACTGCCGGCAAGTTGAACAGCTTGTCGAGAAGCAGAGGGCTGAGTATGAAAGGCGAGATAAGGAGAAGGCCCATGACGGTGCTGAGGGGTCCAGCAAGAAGCGCGGTGGCCAAGGGGGTCGCCGCGGCAAGGCCAAGCAACAGAGGGAGAGGCCCGCTCGAGGCCGAGACAAAGAAGAAGATGATGGTGAAGAAGACGATGAGTCCAGTGAGCAAGAATTCCAGAAAGCTACAGAGGCCATGTGTATCGACGGGGGCGCCTCGTTGCATTCTTCTCACCGTCGGCTCAAACAGTGGGTGCGAGAAGTCAATGCAACAGAGCCATCACTGGATGCATGTAAGCCCCTGAAGTGGTCCAACATGCCTATCATTTTCGACGTCGAGGATCACCCTGATCGCACAACCGCGGTCGGGTGCTTGCCATTGTTGGTCTCACCAACAATCCGCAACCTTAAGGTGACGAAAATGCTAGTTGACGGTGGGGCCGGGCTGAACCTAATCTCACCGGATGTGCTCAAGAGGCTCCAAATTCCTGATGAAGATCTCAAAGAGACAGGCACGTTTCAAGGGGTCAATCCAGGAAGAACCCAGCCAAAGGGCAAGATTACGCTACCGGTGACATTTGGTAGTGAGCTCAACTACAGGACCAAGAAGGTAGTGTTTGATGTCGCCAAGATCCCTATGTCATACAATGGGATCCATGGTCGGCCAGCGCTGGCTAAGTTCATGGCGGCATCACACTACGCATATAATGTTTTGAAGATGCCCGGGCCGTTGAGTGTCATTACTATCCATTCTGATAAGAAGGATGCGCTCATCTGTGCCGACCAACTCTACCGAGAAGCAGTTGCAGCACCTGCCGTCAAGGCATCTGCTCCTGCCGCTGGAACTCCCGGGGGGAAGAAGAAGACCGGCGAGAATCTTGGCGCGAACTCCGGTAAGCGCACCTCCTCGGAGTGCTGCGCTTCCGTTGAGGATGCACCAGAGAGTTCCACCGGCAAGAACAAGAGATCCAAGGCCGCTCCACCAGAGACCAAGAAGGTGCCCGTCAGGGAGGATGGAACGGGAGGAACTTTCACCATAAGTTCCACCCTAGATGACAAATAGGAAAGCGCGCTCATTGCCTTCCTGCGGGCGAATGTCGATGTGTTCGCATGGCAACCATCTGACATCCCCGGTGTTCCCAGGGAGGTAATTGAGCACCACCTTGCTGTCTGTCCTCACGCACGGCCCGTCAAGCAGAGGGTTAGGAAGCAAGCCTTGGAGCGGCAAGAATTCATTGCCGAAGAAATCAGGAAGCTGGAGGTGGCAGGATTGGTCAGAGGAGTACTTCACCCAACCTGGTTGGCTAATCCGGTTGTAGTGCGCAAGACGAATGGGAAATGGAGGCTGTGTATCGATTATACGGATATCAATAAAGCCTGTCCAAAAGATCCCTTTCCCTTGCCGCGCATCGACCAGATTGTGGACTCCACCGCTGGTTGTGATCTACTGTCCTTCCTTGATGCCTATTCAGGGTATCATCAGATCTTCATGGCAAAAGAAGATGAAGAAAAGACCGCATTTATCACCCCATGTGGTACGTATTGTTTTATATGAATGCCTTTCGGGTTGAAAAGTGCTGGTTCTACATTTGCGAGAGCGGTCCAAATTGGTTTTGAGCCTCAGCTCCATAGAAATATAGAGGCATATATGGATGATATAGTGGTCAAAACCAAGGACAAAGCGATGCTCATACAAGATCTAGAAGAAACATTTGCAAATCTGTGCAAGATCAACTTAAAGCTCAATCCTGAGAAGTGCGTGTTTGGTGTTCCTTCCGGCAAGCTTCTCGGATTCTTTGTATCTCAACGGGGAATCAAAGCGAACCCCGACAAGATCAAAGCTATTGAGCAGATTAAAGCACCAAGACGCGTCAAGGATGTCCGTTGTCTTGCCGGCTGTGTTGCTGCTCTAAGCAGGTTTATTTCCAAATCTGCTGAGCGCGCCCTGCCATTTTTCAAAATTTTGAAGAAGGTAGGTCCAATGAAATGGACTCCGGAGGCGGAGGCTGCGCTGCAAGATTTGAAGAAATACCTTTCTTCTCCGCCGATGCTAGTCGCGCCTAAACCACGAGAGCTGTTGCTGCTATATTTGGCAGCAACAAATCAAGTGGTTAGTGCTGTGTTGGTGGCGCAGAGAGAAGCTGATGAGGAAGCAACACCAGCGGCAGGACCGTCAGGCAACGCGACAGGATCTTCCCCGGCAAGGGTTGATCCCAGCAAGACAGGATCTGTGCAGTCAGAAGAACCAGTGCAGAAGAAAAAGGTGGTGCAGCGCCCAGTTTATTTTGTTAGCTCTCTTTTGCAAGGAGCTAGGTCAAGATATTCTGGCGTGCAGAAGTTGCTTTTCGGCCTCCTTATGGCCTCGAGGAAGCTGTGCCATTATTTTCAAGCACATGAAATCACCGTCGTCACTAGCTTCCTGTTGCTACGGATTTTGCGAAATCCAGAAGCAACCGGCAGGATTGTGGAGTGGGCGTTGGAGTTGTCGAGCTTTGGCCTCAAGTTTGAAAGCACTTCGACAATTTAGAGTAGGGCCTTGGCAGAGTTCGTTGTGGAATGGACCCCAACGCCAGACGAAGAGGTTCAAGAAACAACTCTCCCTGGCAAGGAAATCGATCAGGAATGGGGTATGTACTTTGACGGGGCTTTTTCGCTGCAAGGCGTCGGTGCCGGCGTGCTGCTTGTCGCACCCACCGGAGAGCACCTCAAGTATGTAATCCAAATGCATTTTCCCCGGGAGAGTTCGACGAACAACACTGCGGAGTACGAGGGCTTGCTTGCCGGTCTCAGGATCGCAGCAGACCTTGGTATCAAGAAGCTCGTCATCAGAGGCGATTCGCAGCTTGTTGTCAGGCAAGTTAACAAGAGTTATCAGAGTCCATTAATGCAAACCTACGTGGATGAAGTGAGAAAAATGGAAGAGCACTTTGACGGTCTGCAAATGAAGCACATCCCTTGTGCCGAGAACAGTATTGCCGATGACCTGTCAAAGCGCGCCGCCCTCAAGTTGCCTGTGGAACCAGGAACAGTTTTGCTCCATTTGACTCAACCATCCATGGCGCCATCAATGCGGCAAGAAAAGAGAAGAAAGTTGAATACTGGACAGTACTTTCCGGCAGAGCTCCCCGGAGCCGCCGGCAAGGAACCTGCCGGGGAACGACAGGCTCCGGTGGAACCTCACGCTTTCGCTGTCGAGACAAATGTTCCCCCGGCGGAGGAGATGCCTTTAGTCCTAGCTGTCGAGCCCCAGGCTCCAGCATGGGCGCAGCACATTGTCCATTTCCTTCAGACAGGAGAACTCCCGGAGGAACAGGAAGAAGCGGAAAAAGTAGCCCGTCAGTCTATTATGTACAAGTTCGTCGATGACGTCCTATATAGAAAGAGACCGAACGGTGTGAAATTGAAGTGCATTCCTCGGGAGGATGGACTAGAGCTGTTGGCGGAAGTACATGGAGTCATATGTGGCTCTCACATAGGATCAAGAGCACTTGTCGGGAAAGCGTTCCGGCAAGGTTTCTTTTGGTCCACCGCTCTCCAGGATGCAACTGCACTAGTAACCAAGTGTGAAGCGTGCCAGTTTCATTCGAAGAAATCGCATCAGCCAGCTCAAGCTCTTCAGACGATCCCTCTCTCCTGGCCATTTTCGGTCTGGGGGCTCGACATACTGGGCCCTTTCCCCCGTGCTACCGGGGGCTTTGAGTACTTGTACGTTGCTATCGACAAGTTCACAAAGTGGCCGGAGGTGGAAGCAGTGAGGAAGGTGACAGCACAATCAGCCGTCAAGTTCTTTAAAGGGATAGTTTGCCGTTTCGGTGTGCCCAACAGGATCATCACCGACAACGGCACACAATTCACAAGTCGCACCTTCATGCTGTACGTCCAAGACCTTGGCGGCAAAATTTGTTTTGCCTCTGTTGCTCACCCGAGAAGCAACGGTCAAGCGGGGAGGGCCAATGCTGAAGTGCTGCACGGTCTCAGGACCATAACCTTTGACAGGCTGAGAAAGTGCGAAAGACGCTGGATTGATGAATTGCCGGCGGTTCTTTGGTCAATCAGAATGACACCAAATCGAGCCACCGGCTAGACTCCCTTCGCTCTGGTCTACGGAGCGGAAGCAGTTCTCCCCACGGAACTCACGTACGGATCGCCTCGAGTGCTCGCTTATGATGAGCTTGAGCAAGAGCAACTGCGGCAAGATGACACTGTGCTCCTTGAGTAGAATCGTCTTCAGGCTGCTGTGCGAGCTGCATGCTACCAGCAAGCTTTGCGCCGCTACCATAGCCGTAAAGTTCATGCCCGAAGCCTTGAGGAAGGCGACCTTGTTCTTCGGCGGATTCAGTCCGCCAAGAATTCAAACAAGTTGACGCCGAAGTGGGAAGGCCCTTATCGGGTAGTACGAGTCACCAGGCCCTGCGCTGTCCGCTTAGAGACCGAAGATGGCGTTCCAGTGAGCAATTCCTGGAATATTGAACATCTTCGCAAGTTCTACCCATAAGGTGCGGTTGCCGGGGGCCCCCAGCAACCCCCTTTTTTGTACGAGTCTTGCCGGCAAGGCATGTAATCCTTTGTACAAAGCCAGGCGCAGACCCTGAGCCCAGATGACTAAGTTTAAGTGTTGTGCAGTTCCTTATTGATTTTCATGTTTATATATGTATATATATGCATGTTTGTCTAAGAAGTTGTATGACACTTGCTCCCGGTAAGTTCGAACGAACCGCCAAGGTTTCATATCTTTACTTTCTCTTCTTTCTTTTTCTCAAAAGACAGAAGGTTTCGTCGCGTGCACGTTTGCCGGAGGGGAAGGAGGATATGGGTACCAGTTGGCGACGTTCAGAATTGACGCTTACCGGAGGAAGGACGGTGATAGAAAGCTAAGTTCTAAAACTTAGGGCAAGTTTCCTTTATTTTATAGTTATTTTCCTTGGACGATTTCGACTTTTGTATGGAAAACCTGCACGCGAAGGAACCCTTGTTGTAATCGATTGCGCCCTTATTTTGTTTCGAGTCCGCTCAACGATTTAAGTGGCTGCGCTGAGAACGCCAAGGAGTCTTGCCGGCCGCTGCACCTCCAGCAGGCTGCTGAAGTCCCGCACCCAGCGCTCGCGGCAGGTTGCACGCCAGCAAGTTTTTCAGTAAGCGTAGGGTGAACTCCATACATAAAGGAATCAGACAAGGGAGATTGCATACATGTACCCAAACATAAGCAAGTTATATTACACTAATACGTTGCCACAGTTCTAACTTAAGACCTAATTGTCTTTGACATGGAATGGTGACGGCAAGAAGAGGTGGAGCAGTTAATCTCTGCGCTGGCCTTCGACCCTTTTGATTGAATCCACCTTCTCAAGGATAGGCGCGACAAGCTCCTCAAGTGCCTCGAGATTTGCGTCCTTTGGCAGGCGGCCGAGCACGTTGGAGAGGTCGATGCCAGGATTATTATGCAGCACCTTGATAAGTACCTTGCGGAGGACGGCCCGGCAAAGCTGGCGGGACTCGTTGGCCAATTGGGTCGCCCGGTTAGACTGAAGCAGCTTCAGAGCATCAATGATGCTTTCGAAGAACATAGTCAACCTGGCGCTCGAGGATATTCTTTCTTCGGAGGAATACCTGAAGTTTGACAGGCCCATGGATGATAATTGTGCCGTGAGTTTCTCCGCAGCATCGATGAGGCGTCCAGTCCAGATTTTCACCCCCTTTTCGTAATCAACTTGGGCGGCGGCGGCGCTCTTGAGCAGGTTCTTCTCGTCTTGGAGATCCTTGCTCAAGGCCTTTTCGCGGCCCCTGCTGTCCTCAAGTGATTTCTCCAGCGTGGTCAGTTTCAGCCTCAGATCGGCAATAGCATCATTTGCTGAGGAGAGCTGCTTGGTCTTGTTAGACATGGTGACTTGCATCTCCGCCAGGGTGTGGAGGGTTTTTTCCCTGTCACCTTTGAGCGTCGAGAGCTCCTTGCCGTGTTCTTCAAGATCCACTTCTAGTTTCTTGACTTTGTCGCTCAGTTCATTCTTGGCGGCCTCCGCAGCCTCGGCACCATCGACGGCCTCCTTGAACTTGCCGGCGTGATCTATAGTTAGAGCTTCGAGCGCCTCCTTGTGCTTCTGCTCCAGCTCCTGGGTCCGCCGCGCGACAAGCTTCTCGATTTCTTCATCTTTGCTGCGAAGCTTGGCGGCGAGTGCCTGCTCACGTGCGACAAGATCTTCCTCATGGGCGTCAAGTGCAATGCGACGCTCCGTCAGGAGAGCATCCTCAGCGGCAGTTCTTTGTGCAGCTTCTTCCTGTGCTTTCTCCAGGTCAGATTGTTTCAAGAGGATCTCTGTCCAGTTTTGGCTCACTTGTTCCCGGCTGGCAGTCAACTCTTGGAGGGCCTCAGCGTACCACACTTGCATTTGTTCGACGCGCCTCTGAAAATCTGCTTCGGCCGCCTCGACAACTGCCATTTTGGAATCTGCTTTCTCTTTCCGAGCACGGTGAAGTGCCTGGAGCTTGCGGAAATTTTTGCCCATGGCCTGAAGGAGCTGATCCTCTTCAGATTTGCCACTGCTGGCGCTTGGATCATCAACAATCTCGAGCCCAGCAGCGGCGATGATTTCTTCATCAAAGACTTCCCCTTCGGCCGGTGCCCCAATGCTTGCCGTCCCCGGCAAGTTGACAAACAGGTTCTCGCCAACTTTGAGATATTTGCTGGATGAGGGGACTTCGGATGTTGACGGTTGATCCTCAGCAACCGCCTCACCAGCAGCAGGGGGCTCCGTGGCTGGTACAGTGCCTGGCGCTCCTGCGGCAGGAATGCCGTCAGTACGGTCACCAGCCTCCTTGCCGCCCTCTTCAGTAGACTCCTTGGCGGGTTCCTCCTGTGCAGTCTTGGCGGCCTCATCGGCAAAAGCACCGCCGGCTTCTACAGTGGCATCCATGGCGGCCTCGCTGGCAGCGATTTTGTCGGCTTCGGCGGCAACATCCCTGGCGGTCTCGTCGATGACAGCGTCGATGTCCATGTGTTCCATCTCAGGGAATTCTAAAGGACAAGGGAGAGAAACAGAATGAGATCAAGATTGAAGTTCAAGAAGACAAAAGAAAGAGAGATAAAGGAAAGAATAGCAAGCGCACTGAGTCAATTGGTTACCTGCATCGGGCTGTCGAGAGGTGGCCTCGCCCCTCCCGGCAACCTCGGTTGCCGGAGGTAGGATGCCAGTATCCATGGTTGTTGGCTCCTCCTCAACCAAGACAAGCTCGTCGGTGTGATCTCTTGCGGGGATACTCTTGTGGGCGATGTGGTTGACAAAGGTGGCATAACGAGGGTATCTCCTAATAACTCCCTTTGTTGCCGTCCTTCTCCTGCAAGCCCAAAGATATCAGCGGCAAGGATAGGAACCTCAGCATTCCCCAACAGAAAAAGAGTAATGAACTTAAGCTGGGGGCTGCGTCGAGGACTAAGATCCGGGCTGATGGTAGTAGTTTCCGGAGCGCTCATGAAGGCTGCCGGGGGCTCGTCGCCCGTGGAAGTCTTTGCCATCTTCGCCATCCTCCCCGTCAAGGTTTCTGCATCACTGTAGAGATAATACAAGCAAGTCAATAAGATTGATCCAGAATTTGGAAGATAAAGGCTGTGGCAAGATACTCACTCTTCCTCTTCTCGCTCCGGACTGAAGCCAGAGATGTCAAAATCGACCTCTGTTGCAGTGTCTGTGTGGGGAGGCGGAGGAGGGGTCCTAGGTTGCTTGGCTGTAGCAGGCGCGGGGGGTTGGCATGTGATAGAGGCGAGCGTGTCCCGATCTTTCGATGAGATGATAGCTATCGTTTTTGGTGGAGTAGACTTTGACGATCCGACTACGAACGTGCGAGGACGTCGCGCCTTAGCAATCGCTAAACCAACTCCGAGAGGTTATTGACCACGCCGGAGCACAATCAACCTGACCACGAGGGTCTATCTCCTACAAGCAAACGAAGAACAAGCAAGAAACTAAGATTTGCAATCTGGATATTGCGAATATAAGATGAAAGCTTTATTGATCAAGGTGGGGTTCTGTGACGTCTTGGTCTGGTCGTTGAACACAAACGAAGTACGCGAAGTTGCAGCTATGGCGAACTTTTAATCTAAACAAAACCCAAAGTCTAAACGGTGCCCTAAGGGCTGTATATATGGAGGAAGAGGAGGGGATTTCGTGGCCATTGAAGGAGGGGTCCGAAACCAACCCTATCTCTTGTTTCCCCACACATACGGACTCTAAAAACAGCCTATACTCAAGTATTTCGAAATTACATGGGCCTGGCCCAATAATAAGGTGACGCAGCACCTATAATAGCCTCTGGACGAAATTTATGAAGTGACATCTTGTATATTTCGTCCAAGGCTTCCTGCACTCATTATGGTGGCTTCAAAGTCCTGAAATCATCACTTGTAACTCCGTTCTTGTTCCCCTTGTGCATACCATCATCTCCATGCTTGAACTTGCTCCAAGGTTCCTCTTTCTTGTCCAAGCTAGGCCCTTCATTTGTAAGCAAAACAAATGTATCCAATTTAGGCAGCATCATATTCTCATGAACTTTAGAATCATTACCAAGAAACGAAAGTACCTGATATTTTAATTGACGTGCGCGAGCTCTAGTAATTGGTCCAGTATGTATAGAAGCAGGGGCTGTGGGTGTAACAATGGTATTGATGTCCTCATCACAAAGTCTAAACGGTGCCCTAAGGGCTGTATATTTGGAGGAAGAGGAGGGGATTTCGTGGCCCTTGAAGGAGGGGTCCGAAACCAACCCTATCTCTTGTTTCCCCACACATACGGACTCTAAAAACAGCCTATACTCAAGTATTTCGAAATTACATGGGCCTGGCCCAATAATAAGGTGACGCAGCACCTATAATAGCCTCTGGACGAAATTTATGAAGTGACATCTTGTATATTTCGTCCAAGGCTTCCTGCACTCATTATGGTGGATTCAAAGTCCTGAAATCATCACTTGTAACTCCGTTCTTGTTCCCCTTGTGCATGCCATCATCTCCATGCTTGAACTTGCTCCAAGGTTCCTCTTTCTTGTCCAAGCTAGGCCCTTTATTTGTAAGCAAAACAAATGTATCCAATTTAGGCAGCATCATATTCTCATGAACTTTAGAATCATTACCAAGAAACGAAAGTACCTGATATTTTAATTGACGTGCGCGAGCTCTAGTAATTGGTCCAGTATGTATAGAAGCAGGGGCTGTGGGTGTAACAATGGTATTGATGAGCACTTGATAGAGGCGAGGGTGTCCCGATCTTTCGATGAGATGATATCTATCGTTTTTGGTGGAGTAGACTTTGACGATCCGACTACGAACGTGCGAGGACGTCGCGCCTTAGCAATCGCTAAACCAACTCCGAGAGGTTATTGACCACGCCGGAGCACAATCAACCTGACCCCGAGGGTCTATCTCCTGCAAGCAAACGAAGAACAAGCAAGAAACTAAGATTTGCAATCTGGATATTGCGAATATAAGATGAAAGCTTTATTGATCGAGGTGGGGTTCTGTGACGTCTTGGTCTGGTCGTTGAACACAAACGAAGTACGCGAAGTTGCAGCTATGGCGAACTTTTAATCTAAACAAAACTTAAAGTCTAAACGGTGCCCTAAGGGCTGTATATATGGAGGAAGAGGAGGGGATTTCGTGGCCCTTGAAGGAGGGGTCCGAAACCAACCCTATCTCTTGTTTCCCCACACATACGGACTCTAAAAACAGCCTATACTCAAGTATTTCGAAATTACATGGGCCTGGCCCAATAATAAGGTGACGCAGCACCTATAATAGCCTCTGGACGAAATTTATGAAGTGACATCTTGTATATTTCGTCCAAGGCTTCCTGCACTCATTATGGTGGCTTCAAAGTCCTGAAATCATCACTTGTAACTCCGTTCTTGTTCCCCTTGTGCATGCCATCATCTCCATGCTTGAACATGCTCCAAGGTTCCTCTTTCTTGTCCAAGCTAGGCCCTTCATTTGTAAGCAAAACAAATGTATCCAATTTAGGCAGCATCATATTCTCATGAACTTTAGAATCATTACCAAGAAACGAAAGTACCTGATATTTTAATTGGCGTGCGCGAGCTCTAGTAATTGGTCCAGTATGTATAGAAGCAGGGGCTGTGGGTGTAACAATGGTATTGATGTCCTCATCAGTGGTGGTATTGCAGAGGATGTGGTGGAAGCCCTAGGCAAAGATGACAAAGTTCCAAAAATTTGATGGAGTCAAATGGTGATGGTAGTATTTTTGTGGTATGGGGGATGTCAATAGCTTCAAAACGAGCTAAAGAACATTAAAATCGGACTCCGGATGAATTAGTTATGGTCAAAACGGTGAAACACGGAAGGCTGAAATCCCAGGGGCCGGACATCTGGGGGTGGGGGTGATAGAGGCGAGGGTGTCCCGATCTTTCGATGAGATGATAGCTATCGTTTTTGGTGGAGTAGACTTTGACGATCCGACTATGAACGTGCGAGGACGTCGCGCCTTAGCAATCGCTAAACCAACTCCGAGAGGTTATTGACCACGCCGGAGCACAATCAACCTGACCACGAGGGTCTATCTCCTGCAAGCAAACGAAGAACAAGCAAGAAACTAAGATTTGCAATCTGGATATTGCGAATATAAGATGAAAGCTTTATTGATCAAGGTGGGGTTCTGTGACGTCTTGGTCTGGTCGTTGAACACAAACGAAGTACGCGAAGTTGCAGCTATGGCGAACTTTTAATCTAAACAAAACTCAAAGTCTAAACGGTGCCCTAAGGGCTGTATATATGGAGGAAGAGGAGGGGATTTCGTGGCCCTTGAAGGAGGGGTCCGAAACCAACCCTATCTCTTGTTTCCCCACACATACGGACTCTAAAAACAGCCTATACTCAAGTATTTCGAAATTACATGGGCCTGGCCCAAGAATAAGGTGACGCAGCACCTATAATAGCCTCTGGACGAAATTTATGAAGTGACATCTTGTATATTTCGTCCAAGGCTTCCTGCACTCATTATGGTGGCTTCAAAGTCCTGAAATCATCACTTGTAACTCCGTTCTTGTTCCCCTTGTGCATGCCATCATCTCCATGCTTGAACTTGCTCCAAGGTTCCTCTTTCTTGTCCAAGCTAGGCCCTTCATTTGTAAGCAAAACAAATGTATCCAATTTAGGCAGCATCATATTCTCATGAACTTTAGAATCATTACCAAGAAACGAAAGTACCTGATATTTTAATTGGCGTGCGCGAGCTCTAGTAATTGGTCCAGTATGTATAGAAGCAGGGGCTGTGGGTGTAACAATGGTATTGATGTCCTCATCAGCATGTTTCCGCCACCTCAGCCTCCGGTGCGGTAGTGCGAGACACCCCTGCCGCCTCAGCAGTTGCCGCTAGTGTGGGTCTCGCACGCCGCGCAGGTCGCTGTCGAACTCCTTGCCGCGGCGCAGTCTTGCCGGCCGCTTCCTTGCCGGGAGCCTCGCTGCTCGAGGAAGGATACCTTGCCGGGATGCCAAATGCAGCCTTTCGAAGAACACGCTTTGTCTTCTTCGGGGCTGGAAGCTCTTCTTGGGGTTCTTCTTCGGCCGCGTCTTCGTCGGACGAGCTCTCAGTGGCTGTGCTGCTCTGTCCCCCGGCAGCCTTGTCCTTCCCGGCAGGATTTTCTTCCACCACTACCTCTGCGTCACTGGTTTCCCATTCTGTGAAGCCGATGCTGCCAGCCTCCACGGAAAGATTCGCCTCCTCCGCCCTAGTGGCGATGTATGCCACCTCTTCGTCGGTGGTGGCTCGGATGAGGTCTGCTTCTTCCCGGATGGCCCTCGGCGTGATACCACTTGATAGAGGCGAGGGTGTCCCGATCTTTCGATGAGATGATAGCTATCGTTTTTGGTGGAGTAGACTTTGACGATCCGACTACGAACGTGCGAGGACATCGCGCCTTAGCAATCGCTAAACCAACTCCGAGAGGTTATTGACCACGCCGGAGCACAATCAACCTGACCACGAGGATCTATCTCCTGCAAGCAAACGAAGAACAAGCAAGAAACTAAGATTTGCAATCTAGATATCGCGAATATAAGATGAAAGCTTTATTGATCAAGGTGGGGTTCTGTGACGTCTTGGTCTGGTCGTTGAACACAAACGAAGTACGCGAAGTTGCAGCTATGGCGAACTTTTAATCTAAACAAAACCCAAAGTCTAAACGGTGCCCTAAGGGCTGTATATATGGAGGAAGAGGAGGGGATTTCGTGGCCATTGAAGGAGGGGTCCGAAACCAACCCTATCTCTTGTTTCCCCACACATATGGACTCTAAAAACAGCCTATACTCAAGTATTTCGAAATTACATGGGCCTGGCCCAATAATAAGGTGACGCAGCACCTATAATAGCCTCTGGACGAAATTTATGAAGTGACATCTTGTATATTTCGTCCAAGGCTTCCTGCACTCATTATGGTGGCTTCAAAGTCCTGAAATCATCACTTGTAACTCCGTTCTTGTTCCCCTTGTGCATGCCATCATCTCCATGCTTGAACTTGCTCCAAGGTTCCTCTTTCTTGTCCAAGCTAGGCCCTTCATTTGTAAGCAAAACAAATGTATCCAATTTAGGCAGCATCATATTCTCATGAACTTTAGAATCATTACCAAGAAACGAAAGTACCTGATATTTTAATTGGCGTGCGCGAGCTCTAGTAATTGGTCCAGTATGTATAGAAGCAGGGGTTGTGGGTGTAACAATGGTATTGATGTCCTCATCAATACTCCTTATACTCTAGAATGGTCTGAATCTCTCTATTTAATCCACCCATGAAACGTGCAAGCATAGCTTCATTCTCCTCAACAATACCACATCTAATCATGCCAGTTTGTAATTCCTGATAATATTCTTCTACAGAATTTTTTCCTTGTCTTAAGCGCTGGAATTTTTGAAGTAATTCACGTTGATAATATGGTGGAACCCAACGAGTACGCATAGCAGTTTTCAAAGCAGCCCACGTAGCTGGAATAGGATATAATCTACAATGTTCAGACCACCATACACATGCAAAACTAGTGAAAGCACAAACAGCAGCAACAACACGTCGTTCCTCGGGATATTGTAAACATGTAAAACGTTGTTCAGTTTCTAACTCCCAAGTAAGATATATATCAGGAACATATCTACCCTCGAATGGTGGAATATTCAATTTTAATTTAGGAAGATGGTCATGATCTCGTACCTGAAGTGGTGGTGCAGACCTACCATTGCGATTATTTGCATGTGGACGACCTGGTGCTGGTGGTTGCACGTAGTTATGATTTTGATCAACCTCATCCTCATAATCGCCCGCGTAATCATCCTCCTCCTCGGCACCAGCAGCAGCAGGAGCAGAAGCCAAAGAAGCATCAACAGTAGGTACAGTAGCACCAGAAGTTTGGCCATCCTCAAGAGGAACACGCTTCGCTCGTCCGAACTGATTTGGAAGGGGGCGTTGTTGTTGTCGTTGCAGAGGTGCGACAGGTGCAGCCGGTGGTGGTTGGGGAAGACGCGTGAGCAATTCATTAAACTTGTTATCCAGCTGTGTCTCGAACGACTTCTCCATGCCATCTATCTTCTCCATGGCCTCTTCAAATCTGTTTAGCACATCTCCCACCTGGCCACTCATCATTTGCTGAAATTTATCATGCAACTCCTTGTTCGTCATGTTCTCCCAGTCAATCTCGTCGGCTTGTGATCCTGCCATGGTTAGCAGCAATAGAAACACACAAGAATATGATCCTACAGACTACTAGAAAGTGGTGGTGGTGTGGTGTGGTGTCACAAATCCGTCAAGCAAATCTCAAATTCTTACCAGTTCTTACCCAGCAGCAGGTGGTGATCGGCAACCTTTGTAGTCAAAACCCTCAGAGCTTGGACAGAGCGATTGCCAGGTGGTGTCAAACGCACGATGTAGATGTATGTGGAGCTGGGAAGGCTTATGATATGGTAGCAAAAAGGGTCAGCAATAATCAATTCAGAGATGCAATGTTGAATAAACTCTCAACGACGGTACTGTGCTGGTCCTAGGCTAGACCATGCTAGAGACGCGAGCCTAGAACACTAACAAAAATCACGGCGCTGCACGTAAACAAGGGAGGAGCACACTCTGAATTTTTTTCTTTTTTTTTTGCACTTTTTTTTCCTCTTTTTTTTTTGCTCCGCAACAATTTTTTTTCGAAAAAGTCTACAAATGGTCTAAAAACTGCCTAGCCAGAATTTTTTTTTTGAAACTGGAACTATTTTTCTTCTGCGGGTAGCACGAACATTGGGGAATCCGACTTGTTCACGACTCGTAGTATCGCGTGATCTGGAACTCTAAAATAAAGGAATAAATACTGGACTCGGACTAGGACTGGTGGCAGAGATGCATCTGGTGGAACTCGGACTGGTGATGGTATATGATGGTAGTATATGTGGGCTCGGATTGGTGGTGGTATATGGACTCGGATCGGTGGTGGTATATGGACTCGGATCGGTGGTGGTATATGGACTCAGAGAAATAGCAGATAAGCTGTGGTGGTATATGGTAGGGGCGATGATGATGGTGCGGCGGCGGCGTGACAACTTGTGAACAGAACTCGAAACTCTAAAGAACTAGACGCTAAGACCAGCAACTTGACACGACGATGCAACCGCAAATTCAACAAAGCAAAAACCCTAAAAAGATTATGCAAAGGCTCAGATTGGTTCGGATATGATGAACTAACCCTAAATTTTTTTTTTGGCTTTTTCCTGGACTGTAGGTATGAAGAACAGACTCGATCTAAACTACGAAAAACTGTAAATCTCACCGAGCAACCTGGGAATCTGATACCACTTGATAGAGGCGAGGGTGTCCCGATCTTTCGATGAGATGATAGCTATCGTTTTTGGTGGAGTAGACTTTGACGATCCGACTACGAACGTGCGAGGACGCCGCGCCTTAGCAATTGCTAAACCAACTCCGAGAGGTTATTGACCACGCCGGAGCACAATCAACCTGACCACGAGGGTCTATCTCCTGCAAGCAAATGAAGAACAAGCAAGAAACTAAGATTTGCAATCTGGATATTGCGAATATAAGATGAAAGCTTTATTGATCAAGGTGGGGTTCTGTGATGTCTTGGTCTGGTCGTTGAACACAAACGAAGTACGCGAAGTTGCAGCTATGGCGAACTTTTAATCTAAACAAAACCCAAAGTCTAAACGGTGCCCTAAAGGCTGTATATATGGAGGAAGAGGAGGGGATTTCGTGGCCCTTGAAGGAGGGGTCCGAAACCAACCCTATCTCTTGTTTCCCCACACATACGGACTCTAAAAACAGCCTATACTCAAGTATTTCGAAATTACATGGGCCTGGCCCAATAATAAGGTGACGCAGCACCTATAATAGCCTCTGGACGAAATTTATGAAGTGACATCTTGTATATTTCGTCCAAGGCTTCCTGCACTCATTATGGTGGCTTCAAAGTCCTGAAATCATCACTTGTAACTCCGTTCTTGTTCCCCTTGT
Organism: Thinopyrum elongatum; assembly: GCA_011799875.1. Taxonomy (NCBI): domain Eukaryota; kingdom Viridiplantae; phylum Streptophyta; class Magnoliopsida; order Poales; family Poaceae; genus Thinopyrum; species Thinopyrum elongatum. The sequence goes on from CM022299.1 coordinate 264,986,666, forward strand.
GCATGCCATCATCTCCATGCTTGAACTTGCTCCAAGGTTCCTCTTTCTTGTCCAAGCTAGGCCCTTCATTTGTAAGCAAAACAAATGTATCCAATTTAGGCAGCATCATATTCTCATGAACTTTAGAATCATTACCAAGAAACGAAAGTACATGATATTTTAATTGGCGTGCGCGAGCTCTAGTAATTGGTCCAGTATGTATAGAAGCAGGGGCTGTGGGTGTAACAATGGTATTGATGTCCTCATCAGCATGTTTCCGCCACCTCAGCCTCCGGTGCGGTAGTGCGAGACACCCCTGCCGCCTCAGCAGTTGCCGCTAGTGTGGGTCTCGCACGCCGCGCAGGTTGCTGTCGAACTCCTTGCCGCGGCGCAGTCTTGCCGGCCGCTTCCTTGCCGGGAGCCTCGCTGCTCGAGGAAGGATACCTTGCCGGGATGCCAAATGCAGCCTTTCGAAGAACACGCTTTGTCTTCTTCGGGGCTGGAAGCTCTTCTTGGGGTTCTTCTTCGGCCGCGTCTTCGTCGGACGAGCTCTCAGTGGCTGTGCTGCTCTGTCCCCCGGCAGCCTTCTCCTTCCCGGCAGGATTTTCTTCCACCACTACCTCTGCGTCACTGGTTTCCCATTCTGTGAAGCCGATGCTGCCAGCCTCCACGGAAAGATTCGCCTCCTCCGCCCTAGTGGCGATGTATGCCACCTCTTCGTCGGTGGTGGCTCGGATGAGGTCTGCTTCTTCCCGGATGGCCCGCGCCGTGATACCACTTGATAGAGGCAAGGGTGTCCCAATCTTTCGATGAGATGATAGCTATCGTTTTTGGTGGAGTAGACTTTGACGATCCGACTACGAACGTGCGAGGACATCGCGCCTTAGCAATCGCTAAACCAACTCCGAGAGGTTATTGACCACGCCGGAGCACAATCAACCTGACCACGAGGGTCTATCTCCTGCAAGCAAACGAAGAACAAGCAAGAAACTAAGATTTGCAATCTGGATATCGCGAATATAAGATGAAAGCTTTATTGATCAAGGTGGGGTTCTGTGACGTCTTGGTCTGGTCGTTGAACACAAACGAAGTACGCGAAGTTGCAGCTATGGCCCACTTTTAATCTAAACAAAACCCAAAGTCTAAACGGTGCCCTAAGGGCTGTATATATGGAGGAAGAGGAGGGGATTTCGTGGCCCTTGAAGGAGGGGTCCGAAACCAACCCTATCTCTTGTTTCCCCACACATACGGACTCTAAAAACAGCCTATACTCAAGTATTTCGAAATTACATGGGCCTGGCCCAATAATAAGGTGACGCAGCACCTATAATAGCCTCTGGACGAAATTTATGACGTGGCATCTTGTATATTTCGTCCAAGGCTTCCTGCACTCATTATGGTGGCTTCAAAGTCCTGAAATCATCACTTGTAACTCCGTTCTTGTTCCCCTTGCGCATGCCATCATCTCCATGCTTGAACTTGCTCCAAGGTTCCTCTTTCTTGTCCAAGCTAGGCCCTTCATTTGTAAGCAAAACAAATGTATCCAATTTAGGCAGCATCATATTCTCATGAACATTAGAATCATTACCAAGAAACGAAAGTACCTGATAATTTAATTGGCGTGCGTGAGCTCTAGTAATTTGTCCAGTATGTATAGCAGCAGGGGCAGTGGGTGTAACAATGGTATTGATGTCCTCATCACTCCGTCAAGTTATGAAAGAACTTTTGTGCCTCTTCCTCGGATGGCTCAACCCATGTCGCGTCGAGACTGTGGGCGTTGAACAGTGGCATGGTGGTGATAATCGACCCCAGGGCAGAGTTGTTGCACAGAGGGACAATTCTTGCCAGCAACCGATGCTTGTTGTCGCGCTGGAATAGCCTTTGACGGAGAGCGCCAAGTTGCATAGCAGTCAAATTGTTGTTCAATCCGGGGCGCAGTCTCATGACGTCTGCTGCGTTTTGGTATTCCCAAGCTGGTCTCCCTTTATTCTGCAAGGGGGCAATGCGGCGGTGGAGGAAATCGAAGCCAATCATCTCCGTTGTTAGCCCGGCAGCTTTCAGGCGAAGGATCCTGGTGGTGGCGATTGTGAGTTTTTCATCTTCAGCAGCGAGATCGCTCCAGCCACTGCCGCAGACCGCTTTCTGCTGTCGAGGCACACAGAACGGATAGGGATCTGCTTCCTTGATCCAGCACCACTCAGCCCGCCATTCGTCCCACTTCTCGCGGTAAACCCCTTCTGGGTATATTTCCTTATTCCAAGCCCTTGGAATCCAGGCGATAGAACCAGAGAGGGCCTCCCCTTTTTGGATACGAGGGAAAAAGTAGTGGCGGAAAAGGGCAGTATTGGGAACCACTCCGGCAAAATTTTCACAAAGATGAGCAAAGATGGACATGCACAGTACCGCATTCGGCATGAAATCAAGAAGATGGAAGCCGTATGTGTACATAATGTTGTTGAAGAAGTCAGAAAATGGGGGACAGAGCCCGCAATAGAAATAAGCAGCAAAGAAGGGATATCTGTCTGACCCGCTCTTGGAGCAAGAACCTGGAATCACGCAAGTGGCAGGGTGAGCCTGCGTCTCCCTCGCCCACATACACTGGTACCGCCCCTTCAGAGCTTTCGCATCAAGCGACGGGGCGAAGACGACGTGCTTCTTCCGCATCTTCGCCAGCTCGCTCTCCGGGACATCGGCTTTCGTCTCCTTGCCCTTGCCTTTCCTGGCCTTGGGCGGCATGACGGATGCAGGGGCGGAAGCCGGGGATGGAGCGGGCGTGGAGGCGACAGGCGGATGAGGGAAAAGCTTTGCTCTGAGCTCGAGAGAAGGAAGGCAATGGCGGCGGCCAGATTGAGAAGAAGAGGGAGGCAAATAGGCTAAGCCTTTGCAGTTTCCCTTTTTATGGGGAAGGTGTGAGGCCGCCTCTTTTACTCCCCAATGTGAATGCGCTTCTGCAGGCGCGTTGCAGTTGCAGCCTTTGACGCACGCTTCCCACGTCGCGCGTTCAACGCGCGTAGTGGGGGGCACAGTAAACGGGATATTTACGAGCAGTTAATTCCCTACCTTGTGTGCCCATGCACTGTTTGGGCCTAGCCCAATAATGCCTCGCACTCGTGTGTGGCCTAGGCCCGGGGCTCCTGTCGGTGTACTAAGTATTGGGCCATTAGTACCCCGTACTTGTGCACGGGCAGTTGTAGCCATACTCGCGGCAAGGCTTGTCGGGGAACAGTTCGAGGTTGACTCAGGCTACCACAGAAATTCTCAAGTCAAAGATCTGAGGATCAGTAGATAAGGAGAGCTAGAATCCGAAAGCCAGCTTCCCCGGCAAGATCTTGCCGGGGTGGCCTGCGAAGCCCGGCAAGATTCGGCGCCCGGCAAGGTTCGGCGCCCGGCAAGGTTCAGCGCCCGGCAAGATCCGGCGCCCGACAAGGTTCGGCGCCCGGCAAGATTAAGAAGCTGTGCCACCGCTCTGGCACAGCAACAAGCCCGACATTCTGGGTCCTTCTTTGGATACGTGGCGACCCGCCAGTGGAGGAGAGCTTAAGCGGTGCTGATGGGATGGCCCCTTTTTCCATCCCCAAGAAAGTGAGGACACCTAAACGGACACCTCACGGTACATTAAATGCGTTCGTCCTAATCCGTCAGTGGTTAGGTATGATAACCCTGTAGCTACTTTACACCTCAATGTATATACATTTTGCCACTGTGGTGACCCCTTTGAGCATATAAAAGGAGGCCCAAGGCAACTGCTACAGGGGGGAGGATCTTCTGGCCCATTCTGCATGCGTAGCTGCTCTTTGGACGTATTGTTCATTGCAAGCGCTCCTGAAGCCTGGGCTCAAGAACATTCATAATAAAACAAGGCAAGAGTAGGGTTTTACGCTGATTAGCGGCCCGAACCTGGGTAAAATCGCCCCGCGTCGATCGTTGGTTCTGCTCTTTGCGCATACCTCTCCCCCTGCCGAATCGTAAAGGGATTCCTTGAGGGTCCCATAGGTGTCGCACACCGACAGCAGATGCCGCCATGGGCACGTGGGCCAGCTCCAGCAAGGACTAGTCGCACCGCTGGGCCCTTGAGGTGACGAGTGTGGGAAGGAGGGGCTATCGGTGGAGAGGATGGAGCCAAGGGCAAGTTGGAAGAAGACGGGCGAGGACAGAGCCGGTTGGGGCACTATGCACCCGTGAGCATGCCGCGGCTAGCGCCGGAGAGGGACCTTCTGGAGGGACGAGGGGTCCAGCGAGGTACATGGGAGGAGAAGGAGGCTGGACGGCACCAACGGACGCGCGAACACCACCGGAACATGGCAGCCCGACGTGACCCGACGCACAAAGCGCGGCCGCAGCGCACAGAGCGCGCGCACATGTGTGCTTCCAACACGGTCACCACGTAGAATGGCTTGGAGAGGGAACGAGGGCCTGGCAAATGTTGTCTAGCATTTTTCCCTTGCACCGTGGGTCCCTCAGGAGGTGATACATCGACAGAAGAAGCTCTGGGTTGATGGGAGGCATCGATGGAAGTTTGCTGTAGTAATCTTGGTCACATCTCTATGATCAAATGAGAAAATATATGAGATATACAGGATGTCAATGAGGTTTAGGGTAGGAAGGACAACAGTCGTGTGGAGTTTGAGGAGATTAGGACCAATGTTTAACATGGTTGATGTGCAACTGCAAATCTGGTCCAAAAAAGGGAAATTGATGTGGCACTCACTAGAGTGATGGATTGGGATGAAATTTGGTAGATCAAGATGATAAGGACATAAGGAGATGTTGTAAAAATTTCATACCATTTGGACTTGCCAAAATAGTACTTGCTTCACAGTGATCCTCTCTGTCCATAAACTTGAGAGAATTTTGGAGAGAGATTGGCTTGATGAAATGATCCCAAATTTGGTGGAGATAAGTTATGTAGGTAGGAGCATGCTCTAGTAAATTTTCAGATTTAATGAAGCAATATAAAATATAGTTGCTTCACAACCTGAAAAATGTTGTCAGAGGCAAAGATTTGAAGGTGTGATCACATAGATATTTGGATGGAGCTGAAAGTTGGTGGAGAGTCATGATTTTAGCATATGAAGGAGCTTGCAAAATTTCAACTCATTTGGATATACCTAGCTAGTACTTCCTTCACCAAGTTTCCATTTGGACAGAAACTTTGGAAAATTGCTGAGGAAGATTGGCTAGGCAAATGGAGCTGAATTTTTTCATGTGGCAATTATTTGGATATGATAGAATGCCCAAAAAGTTTGGGAGCAAGCACCAAAATATAGGTGGCACTTCCTTCACAAATGGCCACTCTGGACAGAATTGAAGAATGAATATTGCTTAATTAGTTTTGAACTGGACAAGGAAGGTTTGGACATATTTGGGGAATATATGATCCAAACAATTTATGAGAATTATTTGGGAATTTTGTGGAAGACAGAAATATAGGTTGCTTCACAACCTAAGCCAAACAGAGTTATTCCTTTAATAGAAAAAGAAATATTCCTGAGAAAAAGAGTATGGGGTTGAGCTAGAATGGAAATGGCAAGATCTTGGGGAAGATTTGAAAATGATGAACCACTTGGGAGAAGAAGAAATGAAGATCTCCCAGGTTTCAAGTCCATAGAACTGCTCCAAAATGAAAATCAGAGCAAAAACCAAGTAAATCTAAAAGAAAAAGAAAGGGCCAAAAATCAGGGTGTTACATTTTGCCACTGTGGCGACCCCTTTCCCTATAAAAGGAGGCCCATGGCTACCTTTACAAAGGTCAAAACTTTCCTTATTTGCACGCGTAGCTGCACTTCCCGTGCAACCTTGTCGGCAAGTTGCGCTCCTTGTAACTAAGCTAATACACATCCAATACAACAAAGCAGGAGTAGGGTTTTACGCTTCACAACGGCCCGAACCTGGGTAAATCTCTGTGTTGATTGCTAGATCTGCTCTTTGCGCATGTTGATCTCCCTAGTTGAACCGCAAAGGGGCCTTTGCCGGTCCCATAGATTGTCGTACGCATGACATCTTTGGTGCGCCAGGCAGGGGGTTCGCTTGCACGAACCTGATTTGGCAGTCAACGCATCAACTTCATCATCTTCATCGCCATGACTCCCAAGAAGAAGGGTGCCACGGCGGCCGGTCCATCTACGTCCAAGCTACCAACGCCTACGCAGACAGCCAACAACGCAGGTGGTGGCGGAGGAGGCGGCGATGGCGAGCAACTTCCACGATGTTCTGGCGATCCCAACCAGGCGAGTGGCATCATCCGGGACGGGAACAACAACATGCATGCCACCAGGTCCAAGGATGGAGCCGTGCTGCCTACAGGCAGTGCGACGAACTCCAAGAATGACGCGGTGCCATCCAAGACACCCACAATGGCGCACATGCTGTGGCCATCTTAGGTCACGCACGACGAGTAGCGCCACGGCGTCAGCAGCTCCGGGCGTCCTCATGGCAATGCCCCTGTGCATCATTCCCAAGATGTACAGAGCCAGGATGCATGCCAGCATGCCGACGGAAGTGGGATACGGTTGCAAGATCGAGGTGGAGCTCCTTCTGGCTCTATCAGAAGTAGGAACACCTCTCATTCCTCGCATCGTTCCATGCTATCCACGCCAACAGAAGCTTTGGCACGAGCATTGCTGCTTTTGGATTTTCCTCCTGTTGCAGACAAGATGGAGGAGTGGAGAGCTGCTATTCAGAGCCTCCTCAGCTTCACCAACAATGACAACCGCAATAGGTGGGGCCCTCATAGCAGCAGCCCACCAAGCCGGTGTGCGCTGCTGGCGACAGGACTGGAGGCGGTGCAGCCACAGTGCAGTCCATTCCACGACAACAGCAGCAGCAGAGTAGCGGACTGGCACCCATGATGATGTATCCATGGCGTCATCCGACCCGCAAGCTCACCGCGACCAGCACCAAGTTCTCCAAGAACGGCGCAGAGAAGATGCCTGTACCACCATCGAGCTTCACCTGGAAGCACGCCGTCAATATGATAGGGCACGCAGGGCCCACTGTAGATGAGCCCACGCTAGGGTATCCTGGGTGCTTTCCTTACGAGGTAGGCTGCCCAGCGTTCACTCGTGAGCTACGGCAAGTCCAGTGGCCCAGTTCTTGGAACTTCAAGCCAGAAGTGCTGGAGAAATACGACGATAAGACTAATCCGTCGGAGTTCCTAGGCATCTACACCATCATGGTGCAGGCTACTCGGGGACGAGATGACAAGATCCTCCCCAACTACTTTTCGTTGGTGCTCAAGCCCAACGTCAGATCATGGTTGATGAACTTGTCGGAGAATTCCATCTCCTCTTGGGTGAATCTATGCCACGAGTTCGTTGTTACCTTCACCGGAGGCCACAAAGTCCTTGGTCAGCCCAATGACTTGCATGTGATACCGCAGAAAGAGGGTGAAACTCTTCGGAAGTACATACAGAGAATCAACCATGTACAGCACAATATTCCTGATGTTCATCCCGCCGCTGTCATTAGCACATTTTACCAAAACGTGTGCAACCGCAAGATGCGGGAGGAAATGGCAATGAAGAAGGTGAGGGATGTCACCGAGCTCTATGCTTTGCCTGACAAGTGTGCACGTGCTGAAGATGGGAGGAGACTTCCTAGGGAGGACACTAGTGCAAGGGTGGATTCTGAAAATGATGATGCCACCAGCACCCCGAAGAAGAAGGGCCTCAAGCACAACAGGAAGTGCAAGGGCAAGGCAGTGCTAGCTATTGAGGGCTACGGTAACATCAACACCGCCAAGAAGGCCAAGACTGAGAGCCCCGACAAGGAGGTTGTCGGGTGCGCTTCGTGTCAAGCCTTGGAGGCTGCTGGCAAGACGGAGGGCTCCGACAGGCAGTATTGCAAGATCCAGCGTACTAAGGGCCATGACCTCCAAGACTATCAGCCAGTTGAGCAGCTTGCCGAGAAGTAGAAGGTTGAGTACGAGAAGCGAGACAAGGATAAGGCCCAAGATGGTGCCGGTGGATCTAGCAAGAAGCATGGTGGCCGAGGAGGTCACCACGGCAAGGCCAAGCAACAGAAAGAGAAGCCTACTAGGGGTCGCGACAAGAAAGGAGATGATGATGATGAGGACGAAGAGGATGACGACAAATCAATTGAGCATGAGTTCCAGAAAGCCACAGAAGCCATGTGCATTGACGAAGGTGCATCTTTGCACTCCTCTCATCGCCAGCTCAAGCAGTGGGCGTGTGAAGCCAATGCAGCGGAGCCAGCAGATGACGCCCAGAAGCCACTGAAATGGTCCAACAAGGCCCATCATTCTTTACGCCGAGGACCACCCTGATCGTACAACCGGTCGGGTGCTTGCCGTTGTTGGTTTCACCAACAATACGCAACCTCAAGTTGACAAAAATGCTGGTTGACAGTGGGGATGGTCTCAACTTGATCTCACCAGATGTGATCAAGAGGCCGCAAATTTCTAATGAAGATCTCAAGAAAACAGGCACATTTAAAGGGATCAATCCAGGAAGAAGTCAGCCGAAGGGCAAGATAATGCTACGGGTGACATTTGGCAGTGAGCTGAACTACAGGATGGAGAAGATCATCTTCGACATCGTCAAGATTCCATGACCATATAATGGGATCCTTGGCTGCCTGGCACTGGCTAAGTTCATGGCAGCATCGCACTATGCCTACAACACATTGAAGATGCCAGGGCCGATGAGCGTCATTACCATCAACTTTGATAAGAAGGATGCGCTTATTTGTGTTGATCAACTATGCCAGGAAGCAGTTGTAGCATCTGCCGCCAAGGCACTTGCTCCTGCCGACAAAGCTCCTGGGGGAAGAAGAGGAAGAAGACCGGCAAAACCTCTGACAAGGACTCTGGCAAGTGCACCTCTTCGCAGTACTGCGCTCCCGTTGAGGATGTGCCGAAGAGCTCTACCGGCAAGATCAAGAAATTCAAAGAAGCTCCACCAGCAACCAAGAAGGTGTCCGCCAAGGATGATGGCACGGGGGGAATTTTCACCATAAGATCCACCCTCGATAACAAATAGGAAAGCGCGCTCGTTGCCTTCCTTCGGGCGAATGTCGATGTGTTTACATGGCAACCATCTGACATCCCCGGTGTTCCTAGGGAGCTAATTGAGCACCACCTTGCTGTCTGCCCTCATGCGCGGCCCATCAAGCAGAAGGTCAGGAAGCAAGCTTTGGAATGGCAACAATTTATTGCCGAGGAAATCAAGAAGCTAGAAGAGACATGTTTGGTCAGAGGAGTCCTCCATCCAACTTAGTTGGCCAATCCGGTTGTAATGCGCAAAGCAAATGGGAAATGGAGGCTTTGTATTGAATATATTGATATCAATAAAGCTTGTCCAAAATATCCTTTTCCCTTGCCGCGCATCGACTAGATTGTGGACTCCACTACCGGCTGTGATTTACTATCATTTCTTGATGCCTACTCTGGGTATCACCAAATTTTCATGTCCAAGGAAGATGAAGAGAAAACCACATTCATCACTCTATGTGGCACGTATTGCTTTATACGTATGCCTTTCGGAATGAAGAGTGCTGGTTCTACATTTGGAAGAGCAGTCCAGATTGGTTTTGAGCTCCAGCTGCATAGGAATGTGGAAGCATTTATGGATGACATAGTGATCAAAATCAAGGACAAAGCAACCCTCATACAAGATCGAGAAGAGACATTTGCAAATCTCCACAAGATTAATTTGAAGCTCAACATTGAGAAGTGTGCGTTTGGTGTCCCATCCGGCAAGCTTCTCAGGTTCTTTGTATCTCAACGTGGAACTAAAGCAAATCCCAACAAGATCAAAGCAATTGAGCAAATTGAAGCACTAAAGCGCGTCAAGGATGTGCGCCATCTTGCGGGCTACATTGCTGCATCAAGCAGGTTCATCTCCAAATCTGCTAAGCACGCCCTGCCATTTTTCAAAATTTTGAAAAAGGCAAGTACAATGAAATGAACTCCGTAAGCGGAGGCCACGCTACAAGATTTGAAGAAGTACCTCTCCTCCGCGCCAACACTGGTTGCGCTGAAGCCACAAGAGTCGTTGCTGCTATACTTGGCGGCAACAACTCAAGTGGTTAATGTTGCACTAGTAGCTGAGAGGGAAGCCAAAGATGAAGGAGCAACCAATGCAGAACCGTTAAGCAACAACCTGGTATCTTCTCCGACAAGTCCAATGCAGAGCAAGAAGATGTAACAGAACAACAAGTAGTGTAGAGGAAGAAGTTTGTACATCAGCCAATTTATTTTGTCAGTTCCCTTCTCTAGGGGCCTAGGTCAAGATATTCTGGTGTGTAGAAACTGTTTTTTGGTCTTCTTATGGCCTCAAGAAAGCTGCGCCACTACTTCCAAGCACATTAGATTACCATCATCACTTGCTTTCCGATGTAAAGGACTTTGAGAAATCCAGATGCGACTGGCAGGATTGTGGAGTGGGTGATGGAACTATCAAGCTTTGACACCAAGTTTGAAAGTACTTCAACAATTCAGAGCAGGGCCTTGGCGGAGTTTATTGCAGAATGGACGCCAACGCCAGACGAAGAGGCTCAAGAGACTTCTCTCCCCGACAACTACTCAAGACTGGATTATGTACTTTGACGGGGCTTTTTCGCTGCAAGGTGTCGGGGCTAGAGTGCTTCTTGTTGATACGTCTCCAACGTATATATAATTTTTTATTGTTCCATGCTGTTATATTATCAATTGGATGTTTGACATTCATTTACTAGCAAGTTTATATTATTTTTTGGGACTAACCTATTGACATAGTGCCCAGTGCCAGTTGCTGTTTTTTGCTTTTTTTACTTCGCAGAATATCCATATCAAACGGAGTCCAAACATAGCGAAACTTTTTAGAGATTTTTTTCTGCCCAGAAGATAACTTGGGAGCCAAGGAAGTGCAGGAGGGCAGGTCTGTGGGGCCCACAAGTCACCAGGGCGCGCCAGAGGCCCCTGGCACGCCCTGGTGGGTAGTGGGGCCCACTGGTATCCTCTCTCCACTGCCTCTTAGCTCTATAAATACCCAGATTTCCAAAAACCCTAGAAGAGTCAACGAAAAACAATTCCAGCCGCCGCAAGTTCTAGAACTACGAGATCCAATCTAGAGCCCTTTTTCCGGCATCTTGCTGAGTGGGAAACAATCACGGAGAGGTTCATCATCCTCATTGGTGCTCCTCCAATGATGCGTGAGTAGTTTATCACAGACCTACGAGTCCATAGGCAGTAGCTAGTTGGCTTCTTCTCTCTCTTTGATATTCAATACAATGTTCTCCTCGATGTTCTTGGAGATCTATTTGCTGTAATGACTTTTTGCGGAGTGTTTGTTGGGATCCGTTGAATTGCGAGTTTACGATCAGTTCTATCTATGAATATTATTTGAGTCTTCTCTAAACTCTTTTATGCATGATCTTTATAGCCTCGTATTTCTTCTGCGAAACTTTGATTTGGTTTGGCCAACTAGATTGATTTTTCTTGCAATGGGAAGAGGTGCTTTGTGATGGGTTCGATCTTGCGGTGCTCAATCTCAGTGACAAAAGGAGAAGTGACACGCATGTATCATTGCTATTAAGGATAAAAAGATGGGGTCTATTCCTACATGAATAGATCTTGTCTACATCATGTCATTGTTTTGCATTACTCCATTTTTCCATGAACTTAATACACTAGATGCATGCTGGGTAGCTGTCGATGTGTGGAGTAATAGTAGTAGATGCAGGTAGGAGTCGGTCTACTAATCTTGGACATGATGCCTATATACATGATCATTGCCTTGGATATCGTCATGATTATTTTCTTTTCTATCAATTGCCCAACAGTAATTTGTTTACCCACCGTATGATATTTTCTCGAGAGAAGCCACTAGTGAAATCTACGGCCCCCGGTCTACTTCCTATCATATTATTTTCAGATCTATTATTCCAAAAATGCAAAAATACCTTGCTGCACTTTTTCTTTATTTATTTTATTTTGTGTTTTTGTCAGATCTATTTATCAAATCTCATACTATCCTCTTCGAGGAAATACCAACGTAGATACAAGCAATCAGGAAGAATTTCTGGCGCCGTTGCCGGGGAGACATCATCAACATCTATCAGGTTCCTAATCACAAATCTCATCTCCTTGCAATTACTTTTATTTGCCATTTGCCTCTCGTTTTCATCTCCCCCACTTCTAAAATATTTTTGTGAAAAGCACAAAAATATTTGCTATTCATTTGACTTTTTCTCGTTCGATCATTTGTTTGTGTGTTATCTTGCTTTCCTACTTTGTCATTATGGCTAGTTGTTCCTCTACTACGTGTACCCCTGAGAATGAAGTTCTCAATTTCAAGCAAAGGGGAGGGGAGAATCTAAAAGTTACTGCTATTCTTCTTCGCAATTTTTATGTGGGAATTACCACTTGGTATAGATTCGTTCTTGATACTATTACCGGAGGGAATTTCTTGATGTGTCCCTATTTGGTTGCTTTTAATGCTATGGGAAATTTAGTGGGGTCACCACCTATCATTATTAATGAAACGATTTTAACTCTCGAGCATGTTATGCAAAGGCTAGATGCTATTGAAAAGAAAATGATTACCGAAGAACATGTTGAAAATTTGGATAAAAGAATCCGTAACCTTGCTAATAAAATAGGGTCAAATTCAGGAGATGCTCTTAAATTATTAAAAGAAAAGGGACCCGAAAGGGTAGAAGAGAGCCCCGCTCGTATTGATAAGCTGGAAGAAATTTTTAGTAACTTGAGCTTGCCTTTTTATTCCATTAAAGCTATAAAAAAACTCATACTAGTAAGAATTGCAAAACTACACACGTTTCTAAAAACAAGGGTGCCGCTTCTAGTAGCAACAATGAAGATCTTAGATTAGTATTCACCCCAACTTTGTTGAAGTGATAATAAACCCTACTTGCAAGAATGAATTCTTCAATCTTATTCATAGGAGTATTATTTTTGAAAATATGCATGCTAAATCCCTGGAGAATTTTGGTTGTGTGATTGAGGAGTTGGAAACCAAAGATGACAATACTTGAATCTATGCATAATGCCTAGCTAGGGGCATACAACAATAGCGCTTGTTGGGAGGCAACCCAATGAATAAATTATTTTTTTCCTTTTTGTTTCTGTTTTTTTGTGTTCACACAATTATGCCTCTGTTATGATTGTGTTTATTTATGTTTTAATTAGTGTTTGTGCCAAGTAATCCCTTTAGGATGGCTTTGGGTGGTAGTTGATTTGATCTTGTTGGAAAACATAAACTTTTATGTCCAGTAGCAGAATTGTTAAAAATCACTAGAGCAACGAAAAATTCTGAATTTTTTACACAAGATTGATATATGAATTACCAGTTACATAAGTATGAGTAAAATTTGAGTCTTTATAGACTGTTCTGCTTTTGACAGATTCTGTTTTTGTTGCATTGTGTGCTTATTTTGATGAATCTATGGAATATACCGGGGGTTTTAGCCATGCTAAATTTAGAATACAGATAATGCAATAACAAAATATGAATGAGTTTTCAACAGTACTTAAAGTAAAGATTGGTTTTCTTATACTAACGGATCACATGAAGGTTTTTGTTAAGTTTTGTGTGATTGAAGTTTTCATGTTTTGGGTGAGATCACGATGGATGAAGGAATAAGGAGTGAAAAGAGCCTAAGCTTGGGGATGACCATTGCACCCCAAGGTAATATTGAAGGATAACCAAGCAACTAAGCTTGGGGATGCCCTGGAAGGCATCCCCTCTCTCTTCTAACGACCATCAGTAATTTTACTTGGTGCTATATTTTTATTCATCACATATCATGAGTTTTGCTTGGAGCCTCTTGTAATATATGAGTCTTTGCTTGTTTTGATTTTTAGTTTGTCACAATTATCCTTGCTGGACACACCTATTGGACAGAGCTATAATGATGCTATGATTTGTTAGAATTGCTCTATGTGCTTCACTTAAATTTTTTGAGCTATGGAATTGCTCTAGTGCTTCATTTATTTCTTTTTGAGCATGGTGGTGTTTTAATTTTGAAGAAATATACTCTCATGCTTCACTTAGATCATTTTAAGAGTTAGTAAAATTTTAAAGAAAATTTCTCTCATGCTTCACTTATAATATTTTGGGAGATGAGAAAAATTATTTATGCTCATGTTCTTTACTTAAATTTGTTTGAGAGCTTGTCATAAGCAATGGTAATATATGAAACTAGTCCCAAAGTGATAGATATTCAAGAGGGATATAATAATAACTTTCATGAAGATCATTGGATATTATAAACTTGATTCCTTGTAATAGTTTTGAGATATGAAGATAATAATATGTGGGTCATGTTGGTGAGTAATTATGATTTAGTAAAAATATTGGTGTTAAGGTTTGTGATTCCCTATGCAAGCACGAAAGTTAATAGTTATGCAATGAAATTACATCCTACTTGGGGTGCAGTATTTGGTGTTAGTTATGTTTAATGCTTGTTTATGAGAATTTTTTTTGGTTGGTTGCTTCCCAATCTATTTGCTAGCCTTCATTTGTACTAAGCGGGAATACTGCTTGTGCATCCAAAATCCTAAACCAAGTTGTGCCAAATGAGTCCACCATACCTACCTATATGCGGTATTTCCATGCCGTTCCAAGTAAATTTGTATGTGCCAACTCTAATTTTCAAGATGATTTTCCTTTTTGTGTGCCCGTACCGCTCATGAAGCTGTAGGGGTGGCCAATATTTTCCATGCTAGATGCATTATTCACAAGATGAGTGTTTATTCACTTGTCATTGCACGAGAACGTGGCAAGATAATAGGGATGCTTAGTCCCGAAATGAACTTTCTTTATTTATGTTGTCAAATAATAAATTCCTTGGAAAGTGTTGGTATGGTAGGCACCCGTGAATACGGCTAGCCATGGATTGTGAAAGAATGGTGGAAAAAGGAATAAACTTTATTTTATGTTTGGGAACCGCCTATGATGTATCTAGCATGGAAAGTATTAGGAATTCTCGGTCGTTTTCGTTGACACGAAAAGCATGCCTCTCAAAATATTGTATCTCTCAATTTAAGCTTTGAGCTATGGCACCTGTACAATTCTCTGCTTCCCTCTGCGAAGGGCCTATCTATTTACTTTATGCAATTTTTATTTTTATTTGAGTCTCCATCTTCTCTTATAAAGCACCAACTAGGGAGCACTATGATCATACTTGTGCATTGGATGTAGCTAATATTCGAGTGTGTTTCATGAATGGATCAATGATGGGCTAGGGATAGCTTTCTTTAGTGTTGATATTTTGAAAGACATGGTTGCTTGTTGATATGCTTGAGTATTGATGTCCTCATGTCAATTATAGACTATTGCTTTGAATCATCTAAAAGTCCAAATGTCCATGCTACAAAAGAAAAGAATATGTGATGAACATGTTAGGCAGCATTCCACATAAAAAATTCTATTATTATCATTTACCTACTCGAGGACAAGCAAGAATTAAGCTTGGGGATGCTGATACGTCTCCAACGTATCTATAAATTTGTATTGTTCCATGCTGTTATATTATCAATCTTGGATGTTTTACATTCATTTACTAGCAACTTTATATCATTTTTTGGGACTAGCCTATTGACATAGTGCCCAGTGCCAATTGCTGTTTTTTGATTGTTTTTTACTTCGCAGAATATCCATATCAAACGGAGTCCAAACACAACGAAACTTTCTGGAGATTTTTTCTGCCTAGAAGACAACTTGGGAGCCAAGGAAGTGCAGGAGGGGAGGCCTATGGAGTCCACAAGGCACCAGGGCGTGCCAGAGGCCCCTAGCACGCCCTGGTGGGTAGTGGGGCCCACGGGTGTCCTCTCCACCGCCTCTCTGCTCTATAAATACCTAGATATTGCAGAAACCCTAGAAGAGTCGACGAAAAACAATTCCAGCCGCCGCAAGTTACAGAACAACGAGATCCAAACCAGAGCCCTTTACCGGCATCTTGCCGGAGGGGGAAACGATCATGGAGGGGTTCATCATCCTCATTGGTGTTCCCACGATGATGCGTGAGTAGTTTATCACATACCTACGGGTCCATAGGCAGTAGCTACATGGCTTCTTCTCTCTCTTTGATCTTCAATACAATGTTCTCCTCGATGTTCTTGGAGATCTATTTGATGTAATGACTTTTTGCAGTGTGCTTGTTGGGATCCGTTGAATTGCGAGTTTATGATCAGTTCTATCTATGAATATTATTTGAGTCTTCTCTGAACTCTTTTATGCATGATCTTTATAGCCTCGTATTTCTTCTCCAAAACTTTGGTTTGGTTTGGCCAACTAGATTGATTTTTCTTGCAATGGGAAGAGGTGCTTTGTGATGGGTTCGATCTTGCGGTGCTCAATCTCAGTGATAGAAGGAGAAGTAACACGCATGTATCGTTGCTATTAAGGATAAAAGATGGGGTCTATTCCTACATGAATAGATCTTTTCTACATCATGTCATCGTTCTTATTGCATTACTCCGTTTTTCCATAAACTTAATACACTAGATGCATGCTAGATAGCGGTCGATGTGTGGAGTAATAGTAGTAGATGCAGGCAGGAGTTGGTCTACTAATCTTGGATGTGATGCCTATATACATGATCATTGCCTTGGATATCGTCATGATTATTTGCTTTTCTATCATTTGCCCAACAGTAATTTGTTTACCCACCGTATGGTATTTTCTCGAGAGAAGCCATTAATGAAATCTACGGCCCCCGGATCTACTTCCCATCATATTATTTTCAGATCTATTATTCCAAAAATGCAAAAAATACCTTGCTGCACTTTTTATTTATTTATTTATTTTGTGTTCTTGTCAGATCTATTTATCAAATCTCATACAATTTTATCTATCTCAATACCAAGGAGGGATTGACAACCCCTCTTACGCGTTGGGTTACAACTATTTGCTATTTGTGTGCAGGTGCTGTTTACATAGTGTTTCTTGGTTATCGTACTGGATTGATAACCTTGGTTTCATAACTGAGGGAAATACTTACCGTTGCTGTGCTGCATCATCCTCTTCTCTTCGGGGAAATACCAACGCAGATACAAGCAATCACTTGTCGCACCCACTGGTGAGCACCTCAAGTAAGTAGTTGAGATGCACTTTCCTCGGGAGAAAGCAACAAACTACACTTCTGAATATGAAGGACTACTTGCCTATCTCAAGATCGCAGTAGACCTTGGAATTAGAAAGCTCATTATCAGAAGAAACTCGCAGCTTGTTGTGAAGCAAGTGAACAAGGAGTATCAGAGCCCATTGATGGAAGCATACGTTCATGAAGTGAGGAAGTTGGAAGAGCACTTTGATGGATAGCAAACAGGGCACATTCCTCGTGCTGAAAATAGCATTGCTGATGATCTGTCAAAATGTGCCGCCCTCAAGTTACCTATGGAACCAGGGACTTTTGTGTTCCATTTGACTCAGCCATCCGTAACACCATCAACAATGCAAAACAAGAGATGTACTTTCCCGCTGAGCTCCCAGCAGCCGCCGGCAAGGAAGTTGCCAGAGAAAACGCCAAGCGTGCCGGTGAGCAGCAGGCTCCAGCAGGATGTCAGGTCCTTGATGTTGAGACTAGCGCTCCCGTAGCTGAAGATATGCCTTTAGGCCTTGTCGTCGAGCCACAAGCTCCTACATGGGCACAACAAATTGTCCAGTTCCTTCAAACAGGAGAACTTCCCGAAGAGTAAGAAGAAACTGAAAGAGTAGCCCGTCATTAAGTATGTATCAGTTCGTGGATAATGTTCTGCACAGAAAGACACCAAATGGGGTGAAATTGAAGTGCATTTGCCAGGAAGATGGACATGACCTGTTGGCGGAGATACATGGAGTCATATGTGGTTCTCACATAGGATCAAGAGCCCTTATCGGCAAAGCATTCCGCTCGGTTTCTACTAACTAACTACTCTCCAGGATACAATTGCACTAGTAACCAAGTGTGAAGTGTGCCAGTTTCATTCCAAGAAATCACATCAGCCAGCTCAAACTCTTCAGACAATCCCTCTCTCCTGGCCCTTCTCGGTCTAGGGGCTCGACATACTGGGCCCCTTTCGCTGTGCTACCAGGGGCTTTGTGATGAGGACATCAATACCATTGTTACGCCCATAGCCCCTGCTGTTATACATACTGGACCAATCACTAGAGCTCGCGCACGCCAATTGAATTAATAGGTACTTTCATTTCTTGGTAACAATTCTAATTTTCATGAGAATATGATGCTGCCTAAATGAAGGGCCTAGCATGGACAAGAGGGATGAACACTGGAGCAGAAACAAGCATAGAGGTGAAGGCGCGCGCGAAGGGAACCAGAACGGTGTTTCTAGTGCAGATTGCAGTACTTTGAAGCCTCCTTGATGACATACAAGGACATGGACAAAATATACAAGATGCCCGTTCATAAATTTCATTCATAGCTTATAATAGGTGCTGCGCCACCTTATTTTTGGGCCAGGCCCATGTAATTTCGAAATACTTGAGTATAGGCAGTTTTTAGAGTCCGTACGTGTGGGAAAAAAAGAGTAGGGTTAGTTTCGGACCCCTCCTCCAAGGGGTCATGAAATTCCCCTCTCTTCCTCCATGTATTCAACACTTAGGGCGTCGTTTAGACTTTGGGTTTTGTTTAGATTAAAATTCGCCATAGCTGCAACTTCACGTACTTCGTTTGTGTTCAATGACCAGACCAAGACGTCACAGAACCCCACCTTGATCAATAAAGGTTTCCTCTTATATTCACAATATCCAGATTGCAATCTCAGTTTCTGGCTTGTTCTTCGATTGCCTGCAGGAAATAGACCCTCATGGTCAGGTTGATCATGCTCCGACATGGTCAATAACCTCTTGGAGTTAGTTTAGCGATTGCTAAGGCACGATGTCTTCCCACATTCGTGGTCAGATCATCAAAGTTGTCTCCACCAAATCGATAGTTATTATCTCATAGAAAGATCGGGACACCCTCGCCTCTATCAAGTGGTATCCGTTTTTAGGTTGTTCGGTGAGAATTTCCAGTTATACCTAGATTAGTTTTATTTTCTTACCTACTATACCGGAAAAAACCATAAAAAAAGTTAGATATGTTCATCCTTTGTCCAAGCGAGCCTTTGCAATTTTCTTTTCATTGCTTGCATAGTTCAATTTTCGGTTGCATCGTCATGTCGAGTTGCTGGTCTTAGTGTCTAGTTCATTTAGAGTTTCGAGTTCTATTCACATTTGTCTTGCTTACAAATGAAGGGCCTAGCTTGGACAAGAAGGATGAACATTGGAGCAAGATCAAGCATGGAGATGATGGCATGCGCAAGGGGAATAAGAACGGAGTTACAAGTGATGATTTCAGGACTTTGAAGCCACCATAATGATTGCATGAAGCCTTGGAAGAAATATATAAGATGCCACTTCATAAATTTCGTCCAGAGGCCATTATAGGTGCTGCGTCACCTTATTATTGGGCCAGGCCTATGTAATTTGGAAATACTTGAGTATAGGCTGTTTTTAGAGTCCGTATGTGTGGGGAAACAAGAGATAGGGTTGGTTTCGGACCCCTCCTCCAAGGGCCACGAAATTCACCCCTCTTCCTCCATATATACAGTCCTTGGGGCACCGTTTAGACTTTGGGTTTTGTTTAGATTAAAAGTTCGCCATAGTTGCAACTTCGTGTACTTCGTTTGTGTTCAACAACCAGACCAAGACGTCACAGAACCCCACCTTGATCAATAAAGCTTTTTATCTTATATTCGCAATATCCAGATGGCAATCTTAGTTTCTTGCTTGTTCTTTGTTTCCTTGCAGGAAATAGACCTTCGTGGTCAGGTTGATCGTGCTCCGGCATGGTCAATAACCTCTCGGAGTTGGTTTAACGATTACTAAGGTGCGACGTCCTCGCACGTACGTAGTCGGATCGTCAAAGTCTACTCCTCCAAAATGATAATCACCATCTCATTGAAAGACGGGACACCTTTGCCTCTATCACAAGGTGATACGCCCAGCCCCCTTTTTTTGAACTATTAACAGTAGGAGTACCTCCTACTGCATTTTAAATTAAATAAAGAATAAGGGTCTGTACAAAATTTGTTACAACCACCTCACATTTTTGTGGGTGGGGGAGTGAGAGTTATGTGAGAGAATTCAACAAAGAGGAGATAAAGGGTTTATGTTTGTCCTTCACTCTAAGAGCGAGGAGTCCAAAATCCTCTCTAAACCTACTAAGCCAAGCTTCTTTGGATGGTGTGATCCCTCTGAAGTGTTTGTTGTTCCTCTCTTTCCAGATGCTCCAAGCGGCCAAAAGAAAAATCTCCATGAATAATGGTTGGCTCCACCTGTCTCTTTCCGAAGAGATTTTTTGAAGTCTAGGCTCGTCTGGGTTCCATGAGATGCGTAACGTGGGCCAACAGGTTGAGCTGAAAGAGCAATCGAAGAAAAGGTGCTCCACTGTTTCCTCTATGGGCAGACCACATAGAATGCAGTTATGATTGTTGCCAATATTGTAGTGTCGTCGTTTTAGCATATTTCTCGTGTTGAGCCTGTTCGATAGCAGTAACCACCGGAAGACTTTGATCTTCATCGTTGACTTGGATTTCCACAGCCATTTGTAGCTATGGTGTGCCTGCAAGTCTCGGAAGCAGAAGGAATAAAATTTGTGGGACGTAAACTCGGCAGTCCCCCAGACATAGGTCCATTTATCAGCATTTAAGTCGTTTGCATCCAGGGTGACATGGGTGAGCTGAGCTTGCATCTCACGTGTTTTTGCATGTGCCTGTACTGATAGAGGTAGGTGGAAGGTTTGTCCGAATGACGTGGTCGCCAAGAAATCCCGAACGGAGATGTCCTCGTTTATTCCAAATGAAAATGCTCGTGGGAAGGATTCAGCCAAGATGGAATCCGTCCAAAGATCCTTCCAGAACAACACACTGCCACCATGCGACACATTAACCTTTGTTATCCCTTTATAGGTAGGCATTAACTTCATGATATATCTCCACCAAAATGATCTACACGGATCTGAGGCATGCGGAATTTTCCCTTGGTATTATGTCTTCCATATGAGTTCCACCCAGGGCAGATCCCAGTGATTATAGAACTTGTGCAAATATTTCAACAACAGCACCTCCCCATGTATCTTGAGATCGAGGACCCCTAGGCCACCACTGTCTTTTGGTCTACATACCATGTTCCAGGCTGCAAGGGAGTTACACTTGTCCCCTTGATCGGTTTTCTTCGTCCATAGAGCTTTGTGTCTAATTTTGTCGAGAAGTTCAATGATTTTTGCTGGAAGTCTCAAGGTGCCCAGCCCCCTTGCTAGATGTGAGGCATCAATCCCACCATAAAAATATCCACTACCAGCGTTGTGTTGCAATCTGCATGCAACAACCGCTCCGAGGTTATAGCACTTACTACCGGTGAGAGCAGTGTGTAAGAGACTCAAGTCAGGGGCACAAAGTATGCTGCAATCCTGCTTGCCTACGATGCATTTGCCATTAAAGAGTGCAAAGTATTGAATCGATGGGAAATGAATGCTCTTTATTCTACCCTGTGTCTCCTCTAGTTTCACCATAGCAGAGACTAGTCAAGAATGTTTTGTACTCGGATCTAGGTGGTTCGTCTAGCGAGCCCCAACATGGGATTTTGGAGTGGTAAGCGAATCTCTCTAGAGGTATGGTAAATGGATTGTCATACAGTTTAAACGACACTCTAGACTCGCGAGGATGAAATCTAAATTCTTTAGTAAATGATTTTGTGAGGCTGAGATGTTGGTTGCACTTATCTTCCAGGTAAGGACCGAGCTCGATGTTGTGAACATATTGCTCAAATTCTTCTTTAATACCTGCTCTCACCATAAAATTGTTGCATGTCCATAGGCAGGATTTGGCAGATGCTTCTCGTATTGAACTTACGCTTGGTTCAACATAAGACCAACGCACTGAATCACTACTAGATGATGCCTCCGAAGACCTCCTCCTTGAAGAACTCCTAAAGAAACTCATCTTATTCCTATGAATAAAATTCTGAAATTTAGTCCACAAAATTTTTGTCAACAAAACATCACAAGATTGATAGCAACTACTCATGGACATCCATAGAGGCTATATTGAGCATTCAAACTACTTAGAAATCTAAGAATTCAACATGCAAGCTCATCTATAGCAGCACCAAGAGTTGCTAATTATTCAAAATATAAAACACTAAAGCCAAAACTAATTGGACAAGTGGAGGAGTCACATACCAAGTAGCAATCCTCCAAAATAGTTTTGGAAGCGGAGCTTCAAGCAAAGAGATCGAAATCAGCGGGTTTGAGAGCAAGAACACAAGAGAGAGAGAGCAATGGTGAATTTTTCTGGAGGTAGGTGGTGACATGGGATAAAGAGATAAGTGAGGGGGCCCACGTGGGGACCACAACCCACCAGGGCGCGCCTGGTGGTGCTGGCGCGCCCAGGTGGGTTGTGCCCACCTGGTGCACCCCCCTCTGATGTTATTTGCCCCAAAAATTATTAAATATTCAGAAAAAATCATATTAAATTTTCAGGGCATTCTGAGAACTTTTATTTTTGGGTCATTTTTTATTGCGCGGGAAATTCAGAAAATAGACAAAACATGGCATTTTATTTTATTTAACTAAGAAAAACAGAAAACAAAAGTTGGAAACAGAAAGTTGTGCATACTAAATTCATCAACTTCATACCTCTGAAAGATGATCCATTAATAAGGTTGATCAAGTCTTATTAACAACCACCTTCGATTAGCATGAAACCGAAGAACTTTTGTAAAACACTAAGTTACCTCTACGGGGATATGCATGTCCCCAACAATAAGCATTTCATATTTCTTTTTGGCAGTAGGTAGGGGTAGTTGAAAACTTTCAATAGTGAGCATCGGAGATTTTTCAATAACATTAATACCATTCACTTGGAATTGTATCTTCGAAAAGTGCACCGTATGCTCATTACCATTGATATGAAAAGTGACCTAGCTTTTGTTGCAATCAATAACAGCCCTGCAGTATTTAAGAAGGGTCTACCAAGGATAATCGACATGTTGTCATCCTCGGGCATCTCAAGTATAATAAAGTCAGTCAAGATAGTAACATTAGCAACAACAACGGGCACATCCTCACAAATACCAATAGGTATGGCAGTTGATTTATCAGCCATTTGCAAAGACATTTCAGTAGGTGTGAGTTTATTCAAATCAAGTCTTTTATATAAAGAGAAAGGCATAACACTAACAGCAGCTCCTAAATCACATAAAGCAGTTTTCACATAGTTCCTTTTTATAGAGCAAGGTATAGTTGGTATTCCCGGATCTCCAAGTTTTTTAGGTACTCCATCCTTAAAAGAATAATTGGCATGCATAGTCTTTCATATACTTTGCATAAGGAGCCATCTTTAAAATATCAGTCAAGTGAGTGCGCAAAAAGACTGGCCTAATCATTTCAGCAAAGCGTTCAAATTCTTCATCATCTTTTTTCTTAGTTGATTTAGGTGGAAAGGGCATAGGTTTTTGAACCCATGGTTCTCTTTCTTTTCCATGTTTTCTAGCAACGAAGTCTCTTTTATCATATCTGTTATTTTTAGGTGGTGGGTTATCAAGATCAACAGCTGGTTCTATCTCAACATCATTATCTGGTGGTTTATTATTGTCTGGTTGAGTATCTTCATGAACATCATCATTATCTTTTTCATTATCACTAGGTGAATGTTCATTACCAGATTGAGTTTCAGCATCAGAGATAGAAACATCATTATCATTATCAGGAGGTTTCTCTATTTCAGGTTCACTAGAGGCATGCAAAGTCCTATCATTTTTCTTTTTCTTCTTCTTCTTAGAAGGAATAGGTGCTACAGTGTTAATTCTTTGAGAGTCTTGTTCAATTCTTTTAGGATGTCCCTCAGGATAAAGTGGTTCCAGAGTCATTCTACCTCCTCTAGTCATTACTCTGACAACATGATCATTGATATTATTATTCATTTCATCAAGCAATTCTCTTTGAGATTTAGCAACTTGTTCTAGTTGAGTTTGAATCATAGAGGCATGTTTTCCTACACCTCTAACATCATTGGAGATTCTAAATAACAAGTCACTCAAGCCAGCAATCATATTAGAATTGTATTTCAATTATTTCATAACATTTGCATTGAAGTGATCTTGTTTTCTAATATAATTATCAAACTCATGAAGGCATTAACTAGGATGCATATTATAAGGATTGTCATTATGATTAAATTTCATTAAAGAATTTACCTCTACCACCTTGGGTGGTGGTGTATCAAGCCCATGTATTTCTTCAATAGGAGGTAAATTTTTGACATCCTCAGCTTTAATACCTTTTTCCTTCACAGATTTCTTTGCCTCTTGCATATATTCCAGACTGAGATATAAGATACCCCTCTTCTTTGGAGTGGGTTTATGCGGTGATTCAGGAAGAGTCCAATCATCATAATTTTTCAATATATTATTCAATAATTCCTCAGCTTGTTCAACAGTTCGTTCCCTGAAAACACAACCAGCACAACTATCTAGGAAGTCCTTGGAAGCATCAGTTAGTCCATTATAGAAGATAACAAGTATTTCATTTTTCTTAAGAGGATGATTAGGCAAACCATTCAACAATTGGAGAAGCCTCCCCCAAGCTTGTGGGAGACTCTCTTCTTCAATTTGCACAAAGTTAAATATTTCCTGTAAGGCAGCTTGTTTCTTATGAGCAGAAAAATATTTTTCAGAGAAGTAGTAAATCATATCCTGGGGACTATGCACACAACCAGGAGCAAGAGTATTATACCAAATCTTAGCATCACCCTTTAATGAGAACGAAAATAATTTGAGAATATAATAATAGCGAATCTTCTCATCATGAGCAAAAAGGGTTGCTATATCATTCAATTTAGTAAGATGTGCCACAATAGTTTCAGTTTCATAACCATGGAAAGGATCAAATTCAACCAAAGTAATTAAGTCTGGGTCGACAGAGAATTCATAATCCTTATCATTAACAAAGATAGGTGAAGTAGCAAACTTAGGATCACATTTCATTCTAGCATTCAAAGATTTCTCCTTCAGTTTGCATAATAATTTCTTAAGATCATCTCCATCATTGCAAGCAAGAAAATCTCTAGCCGTCTCCTCGTCCATAACATAACCTTCAAGTACCTTAGGCAATTCATATCTAGGAGAGCTAGGCCTAATAGGTGTTTCAAGATTTTCAGTTTCAATAATTTCATCAGTTTCAGCATTCTCAATATCTTTAGCTCTAGCAATTTGTTCATCAAGAAAATCACCTAGTGGCACAACATCATCAAGCAAGGTACTAGCATAATCAAGAGTAGCATTCATAGAAGTAGCATCATCAATAACTTGTGACATATCAGGATTAATAGCATGTGGTGGTGTTACAAGTCTACTCAAAATAGAAGGTGATTCAAGTGCAGAGCTAGATGGCAGTTCCTTACCTCCCCTCGTCTTAGAGGGAAAAATCTTAGTCTTTGTATCCTTCAGATTCTTCATAGTGTTAAATTGATAATAATCCCAAGTGACTCAACAAATATAGCTATGCTCCCCGGCAACGGCGCCAGAAAAAGGTCTTGATAACCCACAAGTATAGGGGATCGCAACAGTTTTCGAGGGTAGAGTATTCAACCCAAATTATTGATTCGACACAAGGGGAGCCAAAGAATATTAAAGAATATTTGTAAGTATTAGCAGCTGAGTTGTCAATTCAACCACACCTAGAGATTAATTATCTGCAGCAAGGTGATTAGTAGCAAAGTAGTATGATAGTTTTGATAGCAGTAGTAACAGTAATAGTAACGGTAACAATGATAGAAGTGATTTTGTAGCAAGTGTAACAGTAGCAGCAACAGTAGTAACTTAGCAAGAAAAATATATGGAAAATTTGTAGGCACTAGATCGGTGAATTTTTTGGATGATATTCATCATATAACAGTCATAAGCTAGGGCGATACGGCACTAGCTCCAGTTCATAAATATAATATAGGCATGTATTCCGTAAATAGTCATACGTGCTTATGAAAGAACTTGCATGACATCTTTTGTCCTACCCTCCCGTGGCAGTGGGGTCCAAAAGGAAACTAAGGGATATTAAGGCCTCCTTTTAATTGAGAACCAGAACAAAGCATTAGCACATAGTGAATACATGAACTCCTCAAACTACGGTCATCACCAGAAAGTATCCTGACTATTGTCACTCCGAGGTTTGCGGATCATAACACGTAGTAGGTGACTATAACTTGCAAGACCGGATCTAGAACATAGATATAATGGTGATAACATAAACGATTCAGATCTGAAATCATGGCACCCGGGCCCAAAGTGACAAGCATTAAGCATGGCAAAGTCATAGCAACATCAATCTCAGAACATAATGGACACTAGGGATCAAGCCCTAACAAAACTAACTCGATTACATGATGAATCTCATCCAACTCCTCACCGACCAGCGAGCCTACGAAGGAATTACTCACTCCCGGTGGGGAGCATCATGGAATTGGCGATGAAGGAGGGTTGGTGATGGCGAAGATCGGAGATCCCCCTCTCCGGAGCCCAAAACGGACTCCAGATCTGGCCTCCCGATGAAGAACAGGAGGTGGCGGTGGCTCCGTATCGGGAAACGAGATAATTCTTCCTCCCTTAATTTTTCTGGAAAAATAGGATTTTATAGCATTGGAATCAGGGTCTGCGGGGCCACCAGGTGGGCACAACCCACCTGGGCGCGCCTGAGGGGGGGCCTGGTGGGTTGTGCTCACCCAAGGGCCCCCCTCCGGTGGTTCTTCGCTCCAGTATTTTTCTTTTATTATATAAAAATTCTCCAAAAAGTTTCGTTCCAATCCGAGAACTTTTATTTCTGCACAAAAACAACACCATGGTAGTTCTGCTGAAAACAACGTCAGTCCGGGTTAGTTTCATTCAAATCATGCAAATTAGAGTCCAAAACAAGAGGAAAAGCTCTAGGAAAGTAGATACGACGGAGACGTATCAGTGTGCGATATACGACATATAGTTCACTCGGATGAACTGTTTGTGATTAGGCAACACAAAAGAAACGGTCAGCCAGATCAAGGTGTGTGTGATATACGGCATACGGTTCACTCGGATGAACTGTTTTCGATTAGGCAACGCAGCAAAAATGGTTCAGCCAGATCAAGGTGTGTGCAATGGAGGGCATACACTTCATTCCGATAAACTGTTTGTGTTGAGCCAAGCGAATAGAAACGTTTCACATAAACAAGATGTGTGTGATACGCGGCAAACATCCAATTACATAGGTGGCTAGTACACACATGACATTTCCAGACACCAAAGTAAACTATTACATGCATAATTAACTAGGATAAACGATCATTTGATCATCATCTACTTCTTGTGATGCTTGCCGCCACTGCTCTACTAGGATAAACGGAATAGTATTCTTTACTGTGAATAGTGTGCTCTGTTGGGCACACAAGTATATGGATCATAGCCTTGGGCGAGCAATGTGCCTGCACGCGTCGTGCTAGCTCGATGTTCCTTCCATGCTAAGTTTCCAGTAATTGATGGCGTTTTATGAACACGCCACCGTTTCCCGCCGCCACCCAGCGATATTGCGTGCGGCGCGTGATGCATGGAGGCAACAAGCGCAGCCTGTAGCACATCCACCTTTTCCAAGCATGCCAACCCACCAAAGTGTCGCCTCTACCATCAACCTCCTCGACGAGGAAAACGAGAAGGCGCCACTGCCCGTCGAGGCCGAGGCGCTCCCTGGCAATGCGATGGATGACGCCGTGATGCGTGTCATCGCCAGGGTTGAGCAGACCCTTGGCGCATGGCCCTTCAGCGTCACAGATCAAGATAGGCATGTCAGCGTCGAGAGGCTGCAGCTCACCGCACAACATGATCGATGGCGCGCCGCAGAGCAAGCTAGTCGCGTCCGCGCCGATAGGCTGCGGCTCGCCGCATAGCGAGACCGTTGGAGCGCCGCAGAGCGAGATGCACGGCGCGCCGCACAGCAAGAGCGGATCCATCGGCGCTTGCTTGCTGTCAACAGGGCATCGCAGCTGGGTACACGTCCCGTCAGTACCCCCATTCCTTGCTAGGAGTGGGCAGAGGCCGTCTGCGCCATACTTGCACCAGAGGCTGGCCGCGCTGTACTTGCACCGGACGCCCGCCGCACCGTTCGCATGGGTCGCGCGGTTCGCCTTGTCCACGGCCCGCTCGATGCCAACGCACTGGTCGCTAGGCTCGACCGCCTCCTTGGCCCAGGTGTCCACCTGGGCTCAGTAGAGGAACATGGCCGTCGCATCCTGAGCTGGTGATCTCTGATGAAATAGCCAACTTGGAGCTCGAGATCACGCTCCAGATGTACCGCGAGTGTGTCGACCGCTTGGACGAACGCTTGCACGAGTTCAGGCAGAGCCAAGAGCTACCGTAGGCAAGGGCTGCTGGTCATGGTCTCATGGACGCGTTTTATTTTGTTGAGTCATTTCGACTTGGATCGCTATGTATTCACAGCAATCATAATACTGCTCTATTTGTTGCTCTATTTCAATGTGTGTACTCTGTTTTCCGTTCTTATATGTTCTGTTTCATTGTGTGTGTATATGATTTCCATTCTGTATATGTGGATGATAACAGCCAGATACAAATTAGTATACGAAAACAGATAGAAAATGGAATTCATAATATATATTAATTGTTCATTAGTTCATCACAGAATATATATAATATCATCACATATACGTGATGATACTTAACTACTAGGTACAATGCATAAAATGGAAAACGAAAAATACTAAAACTAATAATCCCTCCTAGGGGCAGTATTTCGGCAGCCCCTCGCTAGCAGCTCCCTGGTGCGCGGTGTCTTCCCAGCGCGGAGGCAGTACTCCGCCTCCTCCGCCTCGCAGCGCTTGACGTACCGATCTGCCTCTTGCTGGCGGACGAGCACGAACGATCTTGCCATTTCCTTGGGCGCCCACCGGAGCTCCTCGTCGGTGGCATGCTGGAGCTTATTGGCCCACCTCCACGCAGCGATGAGCCGCCTAGCGCCTTTGACCTTCCTTGCGAAGTACCCGTCTTCGTACACCTCCTCCGCATGACGACGTGCCCGCCCCCAAAGCTCCATCGCCTCCTTTTCCCAGGCGGCATCACGGGCTTCACAGGCCGCTTGGTACCTAGCTTCCTCCTCCGCCATCTCCTTCTTGAATGCCACTTGCCTGGCTTTCTCAGCCGGCGACAGCGACTTCCACAAACAAAGATTGTACTGGCCCCAAAACCACTCCAAAGTTGGGGGGTCCGGCGCAACCTTGTCCGGTGGCGCGTAGGGTTCCTCCTCGTCGCTGCTCTTCGACTAAGCATCCTCCGGGGTGGCGCCTCCTTGTCGGCGCGTGGGCAGATCGGCGGTGCCATGGCGGAGATTTGAGAGAGAGAGAGAGAGAGAGCGAGGGGAGGATGTAGATGAGAATGCAGGCGGGATGACGTGAGCAAGGTAGTATTTAATGGCAGCCGGAATCTATATCGATGGCAACAGTACACACGCCGGTCGCCGGAATTTACGAGTACTGTAGTTTGAATTACACACGATTCCTGCAGCAAAAGCCGTGTGTGAACTTAATAGCTGACGGTTTCCAATACAGAACCATGTCTGATTCATAACCCACGCCGCTCACCTTCCAAACCCCGAGGCGCGAAATAGAGTGCCAATCGTGTGGGGCCCGGTTGTCTTGCCAGATCTTTACATTTTCTTTTTTGAACACCAGATATTTACATCGTCTGATCATTTTTTAATTTTTTGGAATTTAAATGCCATGGCACTCCATGCATGTGTCCAAGCCGTGACACCAATATGTTTGAAAATTCGTTCCAATTTACTGCACATGGAATTAACTCACACACAAGTACACAAATATGATTTTTCAAACCGTTATGGTTAGCCGTTGCATGTAGATGTATTTCAAATTTGGATTACGGTCATTAAATGGCTACAAAATCACTTAAATGTCTTAATAAGTCAAATGACCCCTGAAATTTTCCAAATTTTTACATGACAGTTGTATTAGTGCACGTTAACTGTAGAATTTTTTTGAATCCCATAAGAGGAAGCTATCGTCGATTCATCATCAAACATGCATTGTTCCCTCTCGAAAGCACGAGCCTTCTAGTGAGTTGCTCCGGTTTGTGAGGGGTGCCTGTCCAAACTTTCGTCAAACAGGCCAATTTTTTTACCACATCATCTTGGTGGCATGACATTACATCAAGCAAGGTTTCGTGTGTTTCTGATCATTTTTTTTTGGAATTTAAATGGCATGGCACTCCATGCATGTGTCCAGGCCGTGACACCAATATGTTTGAAAATTCCTTCCAATTTACTGCACATGGAATTAACTCGCACACAAGTAAAAAAATATGATTTTTCAAACTGTTATGGTTAGCCGTTGCATGTAGATGTAGTTCAAATTTGAATTATAGTCATTAAATGGCTAGAAAATCACTTAAATGTCTTTAAAAGGTCAAATGACCCCTAGAATTTTCCAACTTTTCACATGACAGTTGTATTAGTGCACGTTAAATGTAGAAAAAATTTGAAGGCCATAAGAGGAAGCTATCTCCAGTTCGTCATCAAACATGCATTGCTCCCTCTCGGAAGCACGAGCCTTCTAGTGAGTTGCTCCGGTTTGTGAGGGGTGTCTGTCCAAAGTTTCGTCAAACATGCCAAATTTTTTACCACATCATGTTGGTGGCATGACATTACATCAAGCAAGGTTTCATGTGTTTCTGATCATTTTTTAATTTTTTGGAATTTAAATGGCATGGCACTCCATGCATGTGTCCAGGCCATGACACCAATATGTTTGAAAATTCCTTTCAATTTACTGCACATGGAATTAACTCACACATAAGTACACAAATATGATTTTTCAAACCGTTATGGTTAGCCGTTGCATGTAGGTGTAGTTCAAATTTGAATTACGGTCATTAAATGGCTAGAAAATCACTTAAATGTCTTTAAAAGGTCAAATGACCCCTAGAATTTTCCAATTTTTCACATGATAGTTGTATTAGTGCATTTTAAATGTAGAAAAAATTTGAAGGCCGTAAGAGGAAGCTATCTCCCGTTTGTCATCAAACATGCATTGTTCCCTCTCGGAACCACGAGCCTTCTAGTGAGTTGCTCCGGTTTGTGAGGGGTGTGTGTCCAAAGTTTCGTCAAACATGCCAAATTTTTTACCACATCATCTTGGTGGCATGACATTACATCAAGCAAGGTTTCATGTGTTTCTGATCATTTTTTATTTTTTTGGAATTTAAATGCCATAGCACTCCATGCATGTATCCAGGCGGTGACACCAATATGTTTGAAAATTCCTTCCAATTTACTGCACATGGAGTTAACTCGCACACAAGTACACAAATATGATTTTTCAAACCGTTATGGTTAGCCGTTGCATGTAGATGTAGTTCAAATCTGAATTACGGTCATTAAATGGCTAGAAAATCACTTAAATGTCTTAAAAAGGTCAAATGATCCAAAGTGAGGCTTTACTTCTCAAATATCTACATAAATTTTACAACCACAAATAAAAAATATCAACAACATCACACACAGTTTTTTTGTAGGAACCGTTTGCGATGAAAATTCATGGGTCTATTTAAGTCTTCCTCCTTAAGCTTCGCTGGCTCGTCTGCTCCAGTGCCGGCAACCCCCGAATCCACGAATCCCGATCCCCATTCCCGCAACCCCTTCTTGCAAAGATGACGCCGTGGAAACGCTTCGTGAGGGCCCGTACGGTGGCCGCGTCCTCCCCGAGCGCAGGCGCCTACGCTGAGAGTGTCGTCGCATCCGCATTGAGCGCGGCCGCATCCGCCGAGAGGGCATCTGCGGTAGCCGACAGGGCAGCTGCAGCAGCTAAGACGACTGCAGCAGCTGCTGCGACGGTGGTTGCAAATGCCGAGAGCGCTCGAGCTGCCGTCCGTGCCGCCAATGTCGCCCTAGCGCGGGTCGAGGCCATCCACGCCAAGATCGAGGACGCGCACACCAAGATATTCTAGGCCACCTCGAAATCCAGCATGCAACCCACGTCCGAAAAGGCGGCAGTGGCCATGGAGCACCTGCTTCCTCATGAGATCGCCGAGCGGGAGCTGGAGATGCAGGAGGCGGCAGAGATCGAGGAGCACCGGGAGGAGGAGTTGCACGTGGCCGAGGTCGAGGTAGAGAAGAGTCTGTCTGTCGAGGAATCGGCGGTGGAGTACCAACACGAGCTCTAGCGCAGCCACTACTACAAGTACTACAACCTTGAGGGCGGCGCTGAGGACGAGGATGAGGACAAGGACGCGGTCGACTTCAGCAGGGGGGACGCGGAGTCCACCAACGGCGGCATGTCGCCAGGATCAGTCATCGACGTCTCATCTCACATCGACGATGCATAGGCCGGCGCAGCGGTGGCTCTGTTAAAATTATGCGTACTTAGGCTTTGTTTTTAATGCTAGTCTTTTGTTAGAGCAATGTTGAGGTCAACTGGCTCTGTTTAATTACTAAAATTGCTCGATTCAGTAAGTGTGGTCTGTGTGCTGTACGCTCTTTTGTGTGCCCAAATTAGCAAGCGATGTTAAATTATGCAATGACGTGGATGAGGACAGTACCCAGGGAAATTTCCACCAAAATTTGAATTATCGAACTCATCCCATGCACGTAAAGCAGAAGAATCATTTGTGATGCACACAATCATTCAAAGTGAATGGTGTCCAGCGGCACCGCGCATAAAGTTTCCCTCCACATTTCGAAATTTTTGGCCTACCGCCGAAATATCTACCCCCGCCCCCTCCCCCTTTTCTCCCCGACCACAAGTCACATACGGATTTCGTGGCCCTTGAAGGAGGGGTCCGAAACCAACCCTATCTCTTGTTTCCCCACACATACGGACTCTAAAAAGAGCCTATACTCAAGTATTTCGAAATTACATGGGCCTGGCCCAATAATAAGGTGACGCAGCACCTATAATAGCCTCTGGACAAAATTTATGAAGTGGCATCTTGTATATTTCGTCCAAGGCTTCCTGCACTCATTATGGTGGCTTCAAAGTCCTGAAATCATCACTTGTAACTCCGTTCTTGTTCCCCTTGCGCATGCCATCATCTCCATGCTTGAACTTGCTCCAAGGTTCCTCTTTCTTGTCCAAGCTAGGCCCTTCATTTGTAAGCAAAACAAATGTATCCAATTTAGGCAGCATCATATTCTCATGAACATTAGAATCATTACCAAGAAACGAAAGTACCTGATAATTTAATTGGCGTGCGCGAGCTCTAGTAATTGGTCCAGTATGTATAGCAGCAGGGGCTGTGGGTGTAACAATGGTATTGATGTCCTCATCATCCTCCCCTTCTTGAAATGAAGTCGTCCTCGACGGAAGCTCATCTTCCTCACCCAAATAAGGCTTCAAATCTGCAATGTTAAAAGTGGGACTAACCCCAAAATTTGCAGGCAGCTCAAGTTTATATGCATTATCATTTATTTTCTCTAACACCTTAAAAGGACCATCGGCACGTGGCATTAGCTTTGATTTGCGCAAATCAGGAAATCTATCCTTACGCAAATGTAACCAAACAAGATCTCCAGGTGCAAACACAACATGTTTTCTACCCTTATCTCCAGCAAGTTTATATTTAGCATTCATACGCTCAATGTTCTCCTTAGTTAACTCATGCATTTTTAAGATCAATTCAGCACGTTGTTTAGCATCAAAATTAACCTTCTCCGAAGATGGAAGAGGCAACAAATCAATAGGTGCACGAGGTAGGAAACCATATACAATTTCAAAAGGGCACATCTTAGTAGTAGAATGCAACGAACGATTATAAGCAAATTCAATATGAGGCAAGCATTCTTCCCACATTTTCTTGTTATTCTTCAAAACAGCCCTGAGCATAGTAGACAAAGTTCTATTGACTACTTCAGTTTGTCCATCAGTTTGGGGGTGACAAGTAGTACTAAAAAGCAGTTTAGTCCCCAACTTAGCCCATAAACATCTCCAAAAGTGGCTAAGAAATTTGGTATCACGATCTGAAACAATAGTATTTGGCACACCATGCAAGTGAATAATTTCACGAAAGAACAAATCAGCAACATTAGCAGCATCATCGCTTTTATGACATGGTATAAAGTGTGCCATTTTCGAGAACCTATCCACGACAACAAATATGCTATCCCTCCCCTTCTTTGTTCGAGGTAAACCCAAAACAAAGTCCATAGATATATCCTCCCATGGAACACTAGGTACAGGCAAAGGCATATATAAACCATGAGGATTGAGTCGTGACCTAGCTTTTTGACATGTAGTGCAGCGAGCAATAAAGCGCTCAACATCCCGTCTCATCTTTGGCCAAAAGAAATGTGTAGCAAGTACATCCTCCATCTTCTTTACGCCAAAGTGTCCCATTAATCCTCCTCCATGCGCCTCCTGCAACAACAAAAGACGAACGGAGCTAGCTGGAATGCATAGCTTGTTAGCACGAAACACAAATCCATCGTTAACGACGAACTTGTTCCATGTTCTCCCTTCCTTACAATTCTGCAATACATCTTTAAAGTCAGCATCATGCACATATTGATCTTTGATGGTCTCCAAACCAAATATTTTAATGTCAAGTTGTGAAAGTATAGTATAACGACGAGACAATGCATCAGCAATAACATTTTCTTTACCCTTCTTGTGTTTAATGACATAAGGGAAAGTCTCAATGAATTCAACCCATTTAGCATGTCTACGGTTCAGTTTGGCTTGACTTTTAATATGTTTCAAAGATTCATGATCAGAATGAATAACAAATTCTTTGGGCCATAAATAATGTTGCCATGTTTCCAAAGTCCGAACAAGAGCATATAATTCCTTATCATAAGTAGAGTAATTCAGACTAGGCCCACTCAATTTTTCAGAAAAGTATGCAACAGGTTTGCCATCTTGTAATAACACACCTCCTAATCCAATTCCACTAGCATCACATTCAAGCTCAAAAGTCTTATTAAAATCAGGAAGTTGGAGTAAAGGAGCATGTGTTAACTTATCTTTCCACACCGTGAAGGCTTCGTCCTATGCAGTACCCCAAACAAAAGGCACATCCTTCTTTGTAAGCTCGTTGAGAGGTGCAGCAATGGTACTGAAATCTCTCACAAAACGCCTATAGAAACCAGCGAGGCCAAGGAAACTCCTCACTTGCGTGACCGTTTTGGGCTGCGGCCAAGTCTCAATAGCTTCAATCTTGGCTTTATCAACTTCAATTCCCTGTGGAGTAACAACATAGCCAAGAAAAGATACTCGGTCGGTGCAAAAGGTGCACTTCCCAAGGTTACCAAACAAACGTGCATCACGTAGAGCAATAAAAACAGCACGTAAATGTTCCAAATGTTCCTCCAAAGATCTGCTATAAATCAATATATCATCAAAGTAAACTACCACAAATCGTCCAATGAAAGCACGTAAAACTTCATTCATTAATCTCATGAAAGTACTAGGTGCATTAGTTAACCCAAAAGGCATGACTAACCATTCATATAAACCAAACTTAGTTTTAAATGCTGTTTTCCATTCATCTCCCAATTTCATACGAATTTGATGGTATCCACTACGCAAATCAACTTTGGAGAATATTGTAGAGCCACTCAATTCATCAAGCATATCATCTAGCCTAGGAATAGGATGACGATAGCGAATAGTAATATTATTAATGCCTCTACAATCAACACACATACGCGATGTACCATCCTTTTTTGGCACTAGTATAATAGGAACAGCACAAGGACTAAGAGATTCGCGTATATAACCTTTGTCGAGCAGCTCCTGTACTTGACGCATAATCTCCTTCGTCTCCTCTGGATTGGTACGGTATGGCGCACGGTTTGGCAACGAAGCACCGGGAATTAAGTCAATCTGATGCTCAATCCCGCGAATAGGTGGTAATCCCGGTGGTACGTCTTGTCGAAAGACGTCAGCGAACTCCTGCAAAATGTTAGTGACAGCAGGAGGCAAAGAGGAAGGCACGTCCTCGAATGAAAATAACGCCTCTTTGCACACAAAAGCATAGCAAACAGATTTCCTGAAATCTAGCTCATCAATATCAGATTTGGTGGCAAGTAAACATGCACTTTTCAATTTAATTTCAGAAGCAACACTAGATGGTTTATTATTAGGCTTCATTTGTTGCTCAAATTCTTTTGCCACAATCTGATTTTCACTCTTATTTTTCTCCTGTTTTGCTTTACTAGCTCTATTAATATCATCTTTCAAAATAGAATCAGGAGTCATAGGAAGCAAAGTAATATGTTTATCCTTATGAACAAGAGTATACTGATTGTTTCTACCATGGTGTACAGAATTTTTATCAAATTGCCATGGTCTACCAAGTAATAATGAACATGCTTGCATGGGTACCACATCACAATCTACATAATCAGCATATGTAGAGATACTAAAATGCACACGAACAGTACATGTTACCTTAACCTTGCCGCTGTTGTTGAACCATTGGATATAGTAAGGATGTGGATGTGGTCTTGTGGTGAGAGATAGCTTCTCCACCATCTCCATGCTAGCCAAGTTGTTGCAGCTCCCTCCATCTATGATAACGCGAACAGAACATTCCTTCACAACTCCCTTTGTATGGAACAAATTATGCCTCTGATTTTGCTCAGCTTGTGTGACCTGCACACTCAAAACACGTTGAGCAACTAAACATTCATACCTGTCAGCGTCTTCAGGAGCCATGTATTGCGTCTCATGATCAGAATCATCTCCACCGTGTTCTTCACTTGTAATAAGAGCCAAAGTCTCCTCATCATAGTCACTAGCGGACTCATACCCACCATCCTCAGTAGCAATCATAACACGCGGAGATTGGCATTCTCTCGCATAATGACCTCTTCCCTTACAACGACGACAAATAATATCATGTGTGTGCCCTGTTGATGCCATAGATGAAGAAGAGCTCTGGGCAGGCCCAGAAGGTGTACTCTTGGCAGAAGGTGGTGGTGGTGCCTGTTTTCTTGTATCTCGGTTGGAATTGGCGGCTGAAGTCAGTGGTGCTGCAGTAGGACGTGTGGGAGTAGAGGAGGCACGCGGTGTCCATGATGAAGATCGACCTGCAGAAAAATTAGTTCGCGCCAATGCCTGTCGATCCTGCACTTCACGTTCAGCTTTACAAGCAAGATGGAATAAACGAGTGATATTATTATACTCCTTATACTCTAGAATGGTCTGAATCTCTCTATTTAATCCACCCATGAAACGTGCAAGCATAGCTTCATTCTCCTCAACAATACCACATCTAATCATGCCAGTTTGTAATTCCTGATAATATTCTTCTACAAAAAATTTTCCTTGTCTTAAGCACTGCAATTTTTGAAGTAATTCACGTTGATAATATGGTGGAACCCAACGAGTACGCATAGCAGTTTTCAAAGCAGTCCACGTAGCTGGAATAGGATATAATCTACAATGTTCAGACCACCATACACATGCAAAACTAGTAAAAGCAGAAACAGCAGCAGCAACACGTCTCTCCTCGGGATATTGTAAACATGTAAAATGTTGTTCAGTTTCTAACTCCCAAGTAAGATATATATCAGGAACATATCTACCCTCAAATGGTGGAATATTCAATTTCAGTTTAGGAAGATGGTCATGATCTTGTACCTGAGCTGGTAATGCAGCCCTACCATTGCGATTAATGGCATGTGGACGACCTGGTGCTGGTACGTAGTTCTGATTTTGATCAACCTCATCATCGTAATCGCCCGCATAATCGTCCTCCTCAGCGGCAGTAGGAGCCATAGAAGCATCAACAGTAGGTGCAGCGGCACCAGAAGTTTGACCAAGCTCAAGGGGAACGCGCTGTGCTCGTCCCACTTGATTTGGAAGGCGACGTTGTTGTTGTTGTAGAGGTGCGACAGGTGCAGCCGGCGGTGGTTGTGGAAGACGCGCGAGCAATTCATTAAACTTGTTATCGAGCTTTGTTTCGAATGTCTTCTCAATTCCATCTATCTTCTCCATGGCCTCTTCAAATCTGTTTAGCACATCTTGCACCTGTCCACTCATCATTTGCTGAAATTTATCATGTAGCTGTTTGTTCGTCATGTTCTTCCAATCAGTCTCATCGGCTTGTGATCCTGCCATGGTTAGCAGCAATAGAAACACACAAGAATATGATCCTACAGACTACTAGGAAGTGGTGGTGGTGGTGTATCACAAAACTGTCAAGCGAATCTCAAATGCTTACCAGTTCTTACCCAGCAGCAGGTGGTGATCGGCAACCGGTGTAGTCAAAACTCTTAAAGATTGGACAGAGCGATTGCCAGGTGGTGTGAAACGCACGACGTAGATGTATGGGGAGCTGGGAAGGCTTATGATATGGTAGCAAAAAGGGTCAGCAATAATCTATTCAGAGATGCAAAGTTGGATAAACTCTCAACGACGGTACTGTGCTGGTCCTAGGCTAGACCGTGCTAGAGACGCGAGCCTAGAACACTAACAAACATCACGGCGCTGCACATAAACAAGGGAGGAGCACACTCTGAAATTTTTTTTTTTGAAACTGGAACTATTTTTCTTCTGCAGGTAGCACGAAAATTGGGGAATCCGACTTATTCACGACTCGTAGTATCGCGTGATCTGGAATTCGAAAATAAAGGAATAAATACTGGACTCGGACTAGGACTGGTGGCGGAGATGAATCTGGTGGAACTCGGACTGGTGATGGTATATGACGGTAGTATATGTGGGCTCAGATTGGTGGTGGTATATGGACTCGGATCGGTGGTGGTATATGGACTCGGATCGGTGGTGGTATATGGACTCAGAGAAATAGCAGATAAGCTGTGGTGGTATATGGTAGGGGCGATGATGATGGTGCGGCGGCGGCGTGACAACTTGTGAACAGAACTCGAAACTCTAAAGAACTAGACGCTAAGACCAGCAACTTGACACGACGATGCAACCGCAAATTCAACAAAGCAAATACAGAAAAGATTATGCAATGGCTCAGATTGGTTTGGATATGATGAACTAACCCTAAAAAAAAAAATTTGGCTTTTTCCTGGACTGTAGGTATGAAGAACAGACTCGATCTAAACTACGAAAAACTGTAAATCTCACCAAGCAACCTGGAAATCTGATACCACTTGATAGAGGCGAGGGTGTCCCGATCTTTCGATGAGATGATAGCTATCATTTTTGGTGGAGTAGACTTTGACGATCCGACTACGAACGTGCGAGGACGTCGCGCCTTAGCAATCGCTAAACCAACTCCGAGAGGTTATTGACCACGCCGGAGCACAATCAACCTGACCACGAGGGTCTATCTCCTGCAAGCAAACGAAGAACAAGCAAGAAACTAAGATTTGCAATCTGGATATTGTGAATATAAGATGAAAGCTTTATTGATCAAGGTGGGGTTCTGTGACGTCTTGGTCTGGTCGTTGAACACAAACAAAGTACGCAAAGTTGCAGCTATGGCGAACTTTTAATCTAAACAAAACCCAAAGTCTAAACGGTGCCCTAAGGGCTGTATATATGGAGGAAGAGGGGGGGATTTCGTGGCCCTTGAAGGAGGGGTCCGAAACCAACCCTATCTCTTGTTTCCCCACACATAAGGACTCTAAAAACAGCCTATACTCAAGTATTTCGAAATTACATGGGCCTGGCCCAATAATAAGTTGACGCAGCACCTATAATAGCCTCTGGACAAAATTTATGAAGTGGCATCTTGTATATTTCGTCCAAGGCTTCCTACACTCATTATGGTGGCTTCAAAGTCCTAAAATCATCACTTGTAACTCCGTTCTTGTTCCCCTTGCGCATGCCATCATCTCCATGCTTGAACTTGCTCCAAGGTTCCTCTTTCTTGCCCAAGCTAGGCCCTTCATTTGTAAGCAAAACAAATGTATCCAATTTATGCAGCATCATATTCTCATGAACATTAGAATCATTACCAAGAAACGAAAGTACCTGATAATTTAATTGGCGTGCGCGAGCTCTAGTAATTGGTCCAGTATGTATAGCAGCAGGGGCTATGGGTGTAACAATGGTATTGATGTCCTCATCAAATAATAAGGTGACGCAGCACCTATAATAGCCTCTGGACGAAATTTATGAAGTGGCATCTTGTATATTTCGTCCAAGGCTTCCTGCACTCATTATGGTGGCTTCAAAGTCCTGAAATCATCACTTGTAACTCCGTTCTTGTTCCCCTTGCGCATGCCATCATCTCCATGCTTGAACTTGCTCCAAGGTTCCTCTTTCTTGTCCAAGCTAGGCCCTTCATTTGTAAGCAAAACAAATATATCCAATTTAGGCAGCATCATATTCTCATGAACATTAGAATCATTACCAAGAAACGAAAGTACCTGATAATTTAATTGGCATGCGCGAGTTCTAGTAATTGGTCCAGTATGTATAGCAGCAGGGGCTGTGGGTCTAACAATGGTATTGATGTCCTCATCAGCCAGTGAGGAAGGTGACAGCACAGTCAGCCGTCAAGTTCTTTAAGGGACTTGTTTCCCGTTTTGGAGTACCTAACAGGATAATCACTGATAACGACACACAGTTCATGAACGAGACCTTAATGCAGTACATCCAAAACCTTGGCAGCACAATATGTTTTGCATCAGTTGCTCATCCTAGAAGCAACGGCCAGGCGGAAAGGGCAAATGCTGAAGTGCTACGAGGCCTCAAATCAAGAACTTTCGACAAGATGAACAAGTGCGAAAGACCCTGGATTGATGAGTTGCCAGCAGTTCTTTGGTCACTCAGGACGACACCAAATTGAGCCATTGGCTAGATGCCCTTCTCCCTAGTATATGGTGCAGAAGCGGTGCTCCCCACAGAACTCATGTACGGATCACCTCGAGTGCTCTCCTACGATGAGGTTGAGCAAGAGCAGTTGCGGCAAGATGATGCCATGCTCCTTGAGGAGGATCGTCTTCAGGCTGCTATGCGTGCTGCACGTTATCATCAAGCTTTGCACCGCTACCATAGTCGCAAAGTTCATGGCCGAAGTCTTGAGGAAGGTGACCTTGTTCTTCATTGGATTCAGTCCGCCAAGAATTCAAACAAGTTGACGCCAAAGTGGGAAGGCCCTTATTGGGTAGTACGAGTCACCAGACCTGGCGCAGACCGTCTGGAGATCGAAGATGGCACACTAGTGCATAAGTCATGGAACATTGAGTATCTTCGCAAGTTTTATCCATAACGCGCGGTTGCCGGGCCGCCTGACAACCACCTTTTGTACGAGTCTGCCGACAAGGCATGTAATCCTTTGTACAAAGCCAGCTGCAGACCCTATGCACAGTGAAATAAAGCTTAGTGTTTCACAACTCTGGTCAATTCACATGTCAAATTATGGATGCTTGTATGTGATGTTGTGTTACACTTGCCTTGTATGAATTTTAACAAATCATCAAGATTCCATATCTCTCTTTTTCTCTTCTCTTTTTTTCTCAAAGGACAAAAGGTTGCCTCGTGTGCAAGTTTGCTGGGGGGAGTGATGGTATGGACACTGACAAGTGACGTTCAAGTTAACATTTTACGACAAGAAGTAAAACAAAGAAAAGTTAAGTTGAAAAACTTTGAAACAAATTCTTTGTTGTAGAGCTATTTTCCTTGAACATTTTTGGCTTCTGTATGGAAAACCTACACACGAAGGAACCTTCTCGTGATCAGCTGTGCTCTTACTTTGTTTCGAGTCTGCTCAACAACTTAAGTAGATGCACTGTGATCGTCAAGGTATCTTGCCGACAGCGGCACCTTTGGCAGGCTGCTAAGGTTTTGTTCCTCAAAGCGCTTGCGGCAACAGTGCACACAACGGCAAGTTTCCGGCAAAGCGTAGGGTATAAGACGTGCAAAAACAAAATCAAACAGGGGAAATAGCATACATTCATCCAAACACAGCAAGTTTATATTACATCAATAGTTTCCGTAGTTCTAACTTAAGATAAAAATTGTCTTTGATATGAACTACTGGTGACAAGATGAAGCAAGACGACTAGTCCTTGCACTGACCTTCAACTCTTTTGATCTGGCTAACCTTATCGGTGATGGGTGCAACAAGCTCTTCAATTGCTTTGGTGTCTGCATCCTTCGGCAAGCTGGCAATGACGTTGGTGAAGCCGATCCTAGTGTTCCTGTACGCCACCTTGATGACCACTTTGAAGAGAATAGCCCGGCAAAGCCTGCGGGATTCATTGGCCTGATGGGTTGCTCGGTCGGAATGGAGCAGCTTGAGTGCATCAACAATGCTCTCAAAGAACAAGGTCAGAGTGGCGCTGGCGGCATCCCTTTCATTAGTGAAGAAGCTGAAGTTCTGCAGGCCTATGGTGGATAGCTGACGTGATGAGATCTTCAGCTTCTCTGACAAGGCATTCAATCCATAACCTCGCCCAGTCTTTGTGATCATTAAATGTATTAGCGGCACTGGCAAGCAGATTCTTCTCACTTTGAAGATCTTTGGCTAGAGTCTTCTCCCGAGCTCTGCTCTCTTCAAGAGACTTCTCCAGTGTCTCGAGCTTCAAGTTTAGATCAGCAATGGCCTCATTGGCCTTGGTGAGATCTTGATTCTTGGTGGATAAGGAAGTTTGCAGCTCCGCCGTGGTGTGAACTGTCTTTTCTCTATCAGCTTTGAGTGTCGAGATTTCCTTGTCACTGGCAGCAATATCTACCTCCAGCTCCTTCACCTTGCC
Source organism: Thinopyrum elongatum (assembly GCA_011799875.1). Taxonomy (NCBI): domain Eukaryota; kingdom Viridiplantae; phylum Streptophyta; class Magnoliopsida; order Poales; family Poaceae; genus Thinopyrum; species Thinopyrum elongatum. The sequence goes on from CM022299.1 coordinate 265,029,311, forward strand.
ATCCAACTCGTTCTTGGCGGCCTCTGCGGCCTCGGTAGCATTGACGGCCTCCTTGAACTTGCTGGCATGATCTATAGCTTGGGCCTCGAGTGCTTCCTTGTGCTTTTGCTCCAGTTCTTGGGTCCGCTGCGCGACAAGATTTTCAATTTCTTCATCCTTGCCGCGGAGCTTGGCGGCAAGTACTTCCTCGTGAGCGGCAAGGTCTTCCTCATGAGCGTCAAGCCCAATCCTACGCTCTCTTAGTTCAGCATCCTCTGCTGCTATCTTTTTCATGGCCTCCTCTTGTGCCTTGTCGTCATCAGCCTTCTCTAAGACAAACTTCTCCCAGTCCTTGCTCAGTTGCTGTTGGTGGTTGGTCAACTCTTGGTGAGATTCAGCGTACCAGATTTGCATCTCTTCGATACGCATCCGGAAGTCTGCTTCTACTGCTCCTATGACTACCGCCCTGGAATCTAAACTCTCTGACCGGCTGCGGTAAAGTGCTTGGAGCTGCTGGAAGTTGTCGCTCATGGACTTGAAGAACTGCTCTTCTTTTGATCAACTATTGCTGGCACGTGGTTCATCGACAATCTTGAGCCCAACAGCAGTCATGACATCATCATCAAAACTCTCTCCTTCAGCTGGCACACCAGTGCTTGCCGTTCCTGGGATGCTGACGAACAGGTTGTCACCGACCATGAGATATCTGCTTCATGGCGGTTCTTCGGATATTGAAGGGTGATCCCCGACAACAGCCTTGCCGACAACTGATGCCCTCATGACCGGGTCAGCGCCAAGCGCTCCTGCGGCAGGAATGTCGTCAGTGGTCTCTATAGACTCGTTCCCGGCCTCCTTAGCATTTTTCTTGGCGCTCTCTTCATGCGCAACCTTGGCGGCCTCATGAGCGGAAATCTTGTCAGCCTCAGCAGGGGCGTCCTTTGTAATCCCCTCAACGTAAATATCAACATTCATGTAGTCTTGGGGGAGGATCTGAGGATGGAGGAGAAAAACAGATCAAATTCAAGATCAAGTTCAAGAAAACAAATACATCAAAGGGAAAATAAGTACTCCATAGCAAGTGGATTAGCTGCATGGGACTGTTGAGGAGGGACTTCTTCTCCTCTGGCAACATCAGTTGCCGTCACTTGGCTGCCGACACCTATGCTTGCCGGCTCCTCTTCAACGCAAACAGGCTCATCGGTGGAGGCCCTTGCGGGAGAGCTATCTTCGGGTAGTGTAGTCAATGAAGGCGGCAAATCAAGACTTACCTCTGGGTGTTCTCCTTCGTGTCGCGCTTCTCCTACATGCTCGTTCTTGTCAGAAGTGAAGATTTCTACACCCACACTCTTTCGCGGGAAATGAGTAATGGCCTCACGCTAGGGGCTGTGCTGGGGGCTGCGTCGGGGACTGTGCTTCGGGCTGATGACTACAATCTCTGGATTGGCCCCGGTGCTTGCCTGCGGCTCGTCCGTAGTTGCGGTCTTCACCCTCTTCGCCAGTCTCTCCCAGCGTTTCTGCATCTCTATAGAAGCAAGACACAATAAAGTAAGTCAGAATCAACAAATCGAGAAGTAAAAAAATTGACAAGTGCAACAAGAGATCGTACTCTTCTTCTTTCCCGCCTTCACTCAGGGGGGAGAGGTCGAATTCGGCCTCTAGTCCAGTGCTTGTGCATGGAGGCAGAGTAGGAGTCCTCCCGCGCTTGGCTGTGGTGGAAGCAGTAGGTCGAGATGACCCCAGTGCTCCAGTTGTCTACGCGGTCGTACGTCTTGTGCACCGTACGGGTTGCTGTTAGGCTCCTTGCCGTTGCGCAGCCTTGCCAGTTGCCCTCTTGTCGACAACCTCGTCGCCTAAAGATGGACGCACTAGATCACCTGAGGAAACCTTTCGGAGAACGCATGGTTTCCTTGGCGGAGCAGGGGCTCCTTGTACAACTGCTCTTCAGTAGTGTCTTCATCAGTGGAGTTCCCGGCAGCCTCGTCGCCTTGCTCCCCGGCAACCTTGCCTTGTTCGGCAACAATCTCCTCTAGCGCTTCTTCTTCTTCACCGACGCTAGCTGCTGCAGATCTAGAGTCGCCAGCCTCTTCGGCAAGCCCTGCCCCTTCTACCCTACTGATGATGTGGGAAACTTCCTCATCAGTGGTGGGGCGGATGAACTTTGGTTATTCTTTAATGGCCTTCTCCACCAAAGTATCAAACTATCGGTGCAACAAACCCTGGGTTTGTTGCCTAGACCATGCACAGGCCTGAAAGAGCAAGGTTGCAACATCCAAAGCAATATCAAGTTGAAGAGGTAGCTCTTTGAGAAATCAAAGGGCAGATCAAGAAGACCAAGACAAGCTAAATGAGCAAGACACCACTAAGGGAAATCCTCCCTTGCCGGGCAGGCGAGCCTGGCAAGGTCGAGGTGGCCCCGAAGGGAAGCTTCAAGACCGTCCCGATAGGCCTGCCGGGCACGACGAAGGCAAACTACCCTGCCAAGGCTCCACCGCTCCACCTCGCAGCGACGCAAGTCATCGATCTGTGCGGTGTCAAGCCCCCAAGTGACTAAGTGGCTGTTGGCACGTGGCAGCCACTTCCTATGGAAATCACCTCCAAATGACACCCGTCCAGAGATGTGTCAAGCAGACAGATGAAAAGGTGGCCAAACAACCCGGCGAGGCTTGTCTGGCATGCCACAATGTGACACTAAGCGGCGCATTTAATGCGCTCTGCTCTTTCTACAGAGTTAGGTATGATAGCACTGTTTGCTATCTAATCAGTGCACAATGACTGATTTGCCACTGTGGTGACCCCTTGATCTATAAAAGGAGGGCCATGGCAACCATAGAAAGGATTCGGACCCCTGTACTTCTGTACGCGCGTAGCTGCTCTCGTCCCGAGGCAACCCTGTCGGGCTAGAGCGCTGCGTTTCCACCACAATCCACCATCAATCCACCAAAGCAGGAGTAGGGTTTTACGCCTCGCGGCGGCCCGAACCTAGGTAAAACTGCCCGTGTGAATTCTGCCGTGCTGTGCTACGTTCTCCACTCTTTGTGCAATGTGCTCATCCCCCCTGCCGAACCACAAGGGGCTGATGGCCCCATAGGTGGCCGGGGTTTCCCATGACATCTTTGGTGCGGTAGGTAGGGGGGCAGCGCTTGCGCGAACCCGAGAAGCGTACGCAACACGTCATCATTTTCATCGTCTGCTTCATCGACGGCTCCATCGTCCATGGCGCCCAAGAAGAAGCCCGGTGCTGCAGCCCATTCGTCCACCTCGAAGGCCACATCACACATGGCCGCCAACGCCGCGAGGGCTACGGGGATGCACGGAGACGTGGACGCTGCGGGGGACGTGGTCGGTGCAGGCGGCGTCATCACCACCTCCCCTACAGACGAAACGAGGGCCGAAGGCATCGGAGAAGGACAGCACCAACAGCATCCCAGCGGCCATGCTCCACGAGGTACGAATGGAGAAACCATTCCATCTGTGCCTCTCCGCCCGGCCGAAGGGCACAGCCGCAGCGGTGGCACTCGCTCTGGGGTGAATCGCAACTCTCCGGCCACTCCCACTGCAGGCGCGGCCGTAGGGCATGTGCCACCCCCGGAACGGGCTGACCCGGCCCATGCGCCAAATGGAGCCGCTGGCCCTCAAGCGCCTCCACCTCGTCACCACGCCACCCTGGCGACGAGCTCACGACGACAAGGACACGGCGCGACTACTTCCGGCACCGTGAGGAGCCAGGCAACGCTATGGTCTACGTCGTCATCCATGCTAAGCACCGCTTCGGAGGCCATGGCGTGGTCGTCATCCATGCTACGGTCTACTCCCAGCTGCTGTTGAGATTTCCGCTGGCAGCCGATCAGATGAATGAGTGGAGAGCCACCATTCGAAGCCTAATTGGTTTTGCCAAGGCGGGAGGATCACAGCGAGCTGACCCGCCACGGCCTCCCCAGGCGACGATAACGGCCCGCGCTGCTGGCCGTACCAAAGGGGCCACCCCCATGGTGCAGTCCCCCTCGCGGCAGCCTGCGCAGGGGCCACAGTAGGAGCCACATGATCAAGAACCCGACGACGTCTCGATGGCTTCGTCCGACCCTCGAGTGCGTCAAGACCAACGGCGAGTCCTGGAGGACAGGCAAAGGGAAGGCGCGCGCGTCATCATCGAGCGACGCCGCGACACCCACCGCCAGTCCGATAGGCACAATGGCCCTGACGTCGATGAGCCCACTCTCGGTGAAGGTGGGTACCTACCTTTCGAGGTTGGGTGCCCCGCCTTCACTCGTGAGTTCCAACAAGTCCGTTGGCCATCTACCCGCACGTTTAAGCCAGAAATACCAGAGAAGTACGACGGGAAACTAAACCCAGCAGAGTTCTTGAGCATCTACACCATCGTTGTTCAAGCTGCCGGGGGAAGAGACGAGAAGGTGTTCGCCAACTACTTCCCTTTGGCACTCAAGCCAAATGTGAGGTCTTGGCTAATGCACCTGCCGGAGAACTCCATTTCGACCTGGGCTGACCTGTGCCATGAGTTTGTTGGCACCTTCACGGGCGGCCATCAAGAACTAGGGCGGCCCAGCGACTTGCAGGTCCTCCCGCAGAAGGAAGGAGAGACCCTGCGGAAGTACATGCAAAGGTTCAACCGAGTGCACAGGTACATTCCAGACATCCACCCGGCAGCTGTGATAGCTGCGTTCCAGTCCAACATGCGCAATCGTCGGATACGTTCCAAGATGAACGTTCGACTGCCCAAGACTGTGAAGGAGCTTTACACTCTAGTGGATAAGTGTGCTTGGATAGAGGAGGGGAGGCGGCTCCCCGGTGAAGAGGATGGCATCGACATCGACTCAGAGGATGACGACAAGGCCACCAGTCAGAAGAAGAAGAACAAGAAGCGCCGCAAAAGGCGCAAGGATAAAGCGGTGATGACTGTTGAGGGATCGGGCGCACCTAGTACCGGCAAGAAGGCCAAGACCGAAATTCCTGGCAAGGAGGTTGCCGCGTGCACTGATTGACGGAAAGCTGCAGCTGCCAAGAAGGCTGGGAAAGGTGATGGTCCGTACTGCAAGATCCATCAGACCAAGGGCCACGATCTCCAGGAGTGTCATCAGGTCGAGCAACTCGTCAAGAAGCAGAGGGCTGAGTACGAGAAGCGTGACAAGGAGAAAGGTCAAGATGGCGCTAGCGGGAAGGGCCGAGGCGGCGGAGCAAGCCGCCCCGGCAAAGCACCTCAGAATCAAGGGAAACCCGCCAGAGGCCGTAAGAAGGAGGATTGCAATGATGAGAGTGACGGAGGAGATGAAGAGGAAACCAGTGAGCAGGAGTTCCAGAAAGCCACTAACGCCCTATGCATTGATGGAGGTGCATCTCTGCACTCCTCTCACCGCCAACTTAAACAGTGGGCGCGTGAAGTCAATGTCGTGGAGCCAGCGGCAGATTGTTGGAAGCCGCTCAAGTGGTCCCGCACGCCCATCATCTTTAACGAAGAGGATCACCTTGACCGCACCACTACCGTAGGGTGCTTGCCATTGTTGGTCTCACCAACAATCCGCAACCTCAAGGTCACAAAGATGTTGGTTGACGGTGGGGCCGGGTTGAATCTGATTTCTCCAAAGGTCATCAGCAAACTTCAGATTGAAGAGGAAGAGCTCAAGGTTACTGGCACATTTCAAGGGGTCAACCCCGGAGGAGTCGTCCTAAGGGGAAGATCACACTGCCGGTGATGTTCGGGGGGGAGTTAAACTACCGGACTGAGAAGATCATTTTTGATGTGGTTGACCTCCCCCTGTCGTACAATTGAATCCTTGGTCGCCCAGCCCTGGCCAAATTCATGGAGGCATCCCACTATGCCTACAACACCTTGAAGATGCCAGGGCCGATAGGCGTCATTTCCATTCTGTCAGATAAGAAGGATGCAATCATTTGTGTGGACAAGATGTACCGGGAAGCAATCACGGCAAAGGCGACGGAAGCCAGTGTTCCCGCTAGGGAAAACAACAAGAAGAAGAGGGATAGCAAGGATGCCTGCAAGGAATCCGGGAAATGTGCCTCTTTGGAGTGCGTTGCACCCGTTGATGACTTGCCGGAGAGCTCCAATAGCAAGAGATCCATGGCTGCTGCCCTGCTGTGAAAAAGGTCCCGGCAGGGCTGGCTAGCGCTGATGGTAACTTCACTATCAGTGCCACCCTCGATGACAAATAGGAAGGCGCGCTTGTTGCCTCCTTGCGGGTGAATATCAATGTGTTTGCTTGGCAACCATCTGATATCCCCGGTGTTCCCAGGGAGGTAATCGAGCACCACCTTGCTGTCTACCCACATGCCAGACCCGTCAAGCAGAAGGTCCGAAAGCAAGCTTTGGAGCGGCAACAGTTCATTGCCGAGGAGATCAAGAAACTTGAGGCAACTGGTCTGGTTAGAGGAGTACTGCATCCAACATGGTTAGCAAATCCTATGGTGGTGTGCAAGGCTAATGAAAAATGGAGGCTTTGCATAGATTTTACGGATCTGAACAAGGCATGCCCGAAGGACCCGTTTCCCTTGCTGCACATCGACCAGATTCTGGATTCCACCTCCAAGTGTGACTTGCTCTCTTTTCTGGATGCATACTCTGGATACCACCAGATCTTCATGTCCAAGGAAGATGAGGAGAAGACCGCGTTCATAACCCCATGTGGCATGTACTGCTTCATACGGATGCCCTTTGGGTTAAAGAGCACCGGATCCACTTTTGCAAGAGCAGTACAGATTGGCTTTGAGTCCCAGCTGCACAGAAACATTGAAGCTTACATGGATGATATTGTGGTCAAGACGAAGGACAGATCAACCATCATCCAGGATTTGGAAGAAACCTTTGCTAATCTGCGTAAGATCAACTTGAAGCTAAAATCGAAGAAGTGTGTGTTTGGCGTTCCTTCCGGCAAGCTACTTGGCTTCTTTGTGTCCCACCGGGGGATAGAGGCCAACCCCGACAAGATCAAGGCTATCGAGCAGATTCAAGCACCCAAGACAGTTAAGGATGTGAGGCATTTGACTGGATGTGTTGCCATGCTTAGCAGGTTCGTTTCCATGTCTGTCGAGCGTGCCTTGCCATTCTTCAAAATCTTGAAGAAGGCAGGGCCCATGGAGTGGACCCCGGAGGCAGGCGCTGCTTTACAAGATTTGAAGACCTATCTCTCCTCTCTGCCCACTTTGGTCGCTCCCAAACCACAAGAGCCGTTGCTGCTATACTGAGCGGCAACCAATCAAGTGGTTAGTGCATCACTGGTGGCACAGCAGGAAGTAGACAAAGCGGCAGCCATCGTCATCCCCTCTGGACAAGAAAATGAACCCATCCCGGCAAGACCAGAGTCAGTCCAAAGCGAGGAAAGGCAGAGCAGCGGAAGCAGTTCTATGGTCGCAGCAAGGAAGAAAGTGGTGCAGCGCCCAGTGTACTTCGTCAGCTCCCTGTTGCAGGGGGCTAGATCGAGGTACTCTGGCGTGCGAAAGTTGATTTTTGGCCTCATCATGGCATCAAGGAAACTACGCCACTATTTCCAAGCCCACGAGATCACGGTTGTCACCCGCTTCCCCTTGCAACGCATACTCCGAAACCCTGAGGCCACCGGCAGGATTGTGGAATGGGCTTTGGAGGTGTCCAGCTTTGGTTTGAAGTTTGAAAGCACGTTAACCATTCAGAGCAGAGCACTAGCGGAGTTCATTGCAGAGTGGATGCCAACCCCTGATGAAGAAGTGTTGGAGATGGTTATCCCCGGCAAGGAGGCGCCCCATGAATGGATTATGTATTTCGATGGTGCCTTCTCCCTACAAGGTGCAGGAGCTGGCGTGCTTCTCGTTGCCCCCATTGGGGAACACCTGAAGTACGTCCTTCAGATGCATTTTCCCAGGAGGAGGCTACCAACAATACTGCAGAGTATGAAGGGCTCCTTGCCGGGCTCAGGATTGCAACAGAACTGGGAATCAAGAAGCTGATCATCCGCGGAGATTCACAACTTGTCGTGAGACAAGTGAACAAGGATTACCAAAGTCCATTGATGGAGGCATACGTCGAGGAAGTGCGAAAGTTGGAGGAGTGCTTTGACGGATTGCAAACAGAGCACGTGCCATGTGCGAAAAACAGCATTGCTGATCATTTGCCAAAGTGCGCTGTGCAAAAACTCCCTATGGAACCAGGAACTTTTGTTCTCCATCTGACTCAGCCCTCCGTATCCCCGGCAACAATGGCCAGAAAGAGGAGGAAATTGGACTCTAGCAAGCTTCTCCCGGCAGAGCCTCCCGAGGCCCCCGGCAGAGAGCTTGGTGGGAACAACTCCCCTTTGATCGCTGAGCTGCACCCTCCCGCCAGACCCCGGTCCCTGTGGTCGAGGAATGCGCTCCCACGAATGTGGAGGTGCCGCTAGTCCTCGTTGCCGAGCCCCAGGCTCCAACTTGGGTGCGTCACATAGTCCATTTCCTCCAAACTAGAGAACTTCCCGAAGAGCAAGAAGAAGCTGAAAGAGTAGCCCGGAGGGCCAGTATGTATCAGTTTGTTGACGACACGCTGTACAGAAGGAGGCCCAACAGTGTGAAATTGAAGTGCATTTGCCGGGAATAAGGAAAGGAACTATTGGCAGAGATACACAAGGGTATATGTGGCTCACACATTGGATCGAGGGCTTTGGTTGGAAAAGCCTTTTGGCAAGGATTTTACTGGCCCACGGCCCTCCAAGATGCAGTTGAGTTGGTCAGCAAATGTGAAGCCTGCCAGTTCCATTCCAAGAATATCCATCTGCCTGCCGAAGCTCTTCAGACAATCCCTTTGTCATGGTCGTTTTTGGTCTGGGGGCTCGACATCTTGGGCTTCTTCCCTCGTGCTACCGGGGGCTTTGAATTCTTGTTCGTTGCAATCGACAAGTTTACAAAGTGGCCGGAAGTAGAGCCCGTGAGAAAGGTGACTGCTCAGTCAGCTATCAAGTTCTTGAAAGGATTGGTGTGCCGCTTCGGGGTTGCTACCCGAATCATCACCGACAATGGCACCCAATTCACGAGCCACGCCTTCATGCAATACGTTCATGCCCTCAGAAGAAAAATCTCATTCGCCTCTGTTGCTCACCCAAGGAGCAACGGGCAAGCTGAGAGGGCGAACGCTGAAGTGTTGCGAGGACTCAAGACGAGAACATTTGAGAAGCTGTTGAAGTATGGCAGGCGATGGATCGACGAGCTGCCGGTGGTTCTTTGGTCCCTCAGAATGACACCAAATTGAGCTACCGGGAAGACTCCCTTCTCCCTAGTCTATGGGGCAGAAGCAGTTATCCCCACGGAACTCATTTACGGGTCACCTCGAGTGCTTGCCTATGATGAAGTGGCGCAAGAACGGCACCGGCGTGACGATGCTGTGCTACTTGAGGAGAACCTTCTCCGAGCTACTACGCGTGCTGCACGGTACCAGCAGGCTCTGCATCGCTATCACAGCCGCAGGGTTCACGCCCGGAGTTTTGAGGAAGGCGACCTTGTCCTTAGGTGCGTTCAGTCCCCTAAGGGTACAAACAAGTTGATGCCGAAGTGGGATGGCCCTTACCGGGTAGTATGAGTCACCAGACCTGGCGCAGTCTGTCTGGAGACCGAGATGGCATTCAATTGCAAAACTCATGGAACATTGAGCATCTCCGTAAGTTCTACCCGTAAGGCGCGGCTGTCGGGCCCTGCCCGGCAGCCACCCTTTTGTACAGGCCTTGCCGATGTTGCATGTAACCCCTTGTACAAAGCCAGGCGCAGACCCTGAGCAACAGAGAAATAAAGGAAGCGTTGGGGGGCCCCCGAAACTTGCATCATGCATAAGCATATCATGAGCATAGCATGATCATGTAGATCAGATCGCACATGGCATCGTTTTCATCTGCTCTAAGTTGCAGGGTTCTTGACGTGGACTTGGTCCCGGAGAGAAGAAATGAAGACAAGCCTACATTGCGATCCCTGGCAAGCCACACATATAAGTTTTATCTCTTATCCATACGTGTTCTGTGAAGAGAAACTTGTGCATATGAAAACCTAGCCACCTTTTGAAACCTAGGTGCTCCCACCCCTTGACTCGAATGTTGCTTCAGTCAGGATGGTTGTAGTGGCCTTCAGCGGAAAAAGATTTGGCGGGGGGCTGGTCCCTCCCTATAGTTTGTGCCCGGCAGGCCTAGCCCCGCGGCAACAAACTGAGGGTACCGGCAGGATATCCTGCCGGGGAAAACTTGTTTACTTTGATGCATTTCACCTCTGCAGGGATATGTTACATGCACAAGTACCCGGCAAGGCTTGTCTTTTTCATTAATACGTTGATTAACAAGTACAAATCTTACAGAACACAAACATGGATAAAGAAGATTACATAATTTAGACTAAAGTTTGGCAAATGCCTACATATTTTAGATTGAAAAAAGATAAATGCCCGTGATGCCTTTGCTCTGTCCCTCCCCTTCTTGGAACTATAGGGAGAGACGAAGAAGACAGAGGGAAGGCCTGACTGGGATTCGGCGCCTCCCCGGGATCAGGATGGCGCCGTTCCCAGGCTGGGAGGAAGAAACCAGAGGGCAGGTGCAGATGGTGACGCTGCCGGAGGCCCAGCCGGTGATGATGGTGCTGCCGGCAATCACGCCTTGTCGGAGCGGTCGTCCTCGCTCTTGGCGCGTCGTGGGTTGCCGCCACTTTCCTCGCCACCGCCGCTCAAGGGGGCGCGCCCGCTGTCGCTTAAGCCCCCTCCATAGCGGCCAGGGCGGACACCAGGCGCTCCGTACGGCTCCACAGAGAGCATGGTCGTCTCCAACGACCCGAAGCTAGAAGGATGCCGTCCCCTGAAGAAGCATGCACGGGCACCAGGAACCCGTCCATACATAGGACAGGCAGTACCCTGGAGGAAGGGATCTTCCATTGCCAATGGCGAACCCCTCCCACGGTCTCCCTTTGACGTCACAGAAGGAGGGGGCATAGGCCATGATTGACTACCACGCTTTACACCCATTATGGGCTTCGGCATGGAGTCGCTCACATGGCCCCTCACTAAAGTTGAAGCCCCGGGTGGCCCAGCGACGAGCGCGCCAGAGTCGCTACTTCCAGCACTACCGCCGCGCCGCCCGCGCACCCCGCTGAGGCCTGTGCGGAGGCGGGAGGAGGGTCCTATCCCAGCAAAGGCGTGGCCACGCCCTCCTTCTCCCTAAGCGTCAGCGTGAGCATTCGACATCATCAACCCCAAGCTAGAACCCGGGGCCTGGCCCCGAGCTCCTCCTTTCAGCTTAACCAGAAGAAAACAGGGAATGGGGGAGGAGAGGTGTGTGGATGAATACTCCCACTCCTCCCCCACCCCCTCTTTTATAGTTAGGTTGGGGGCTGGGAGCTGATCCCTCGACGGGTAACCGCCGTTCGCCTCCACCAATCCACGAAGGCCGAGCCCCTGCCTTGATGCTCTCCCGCACCACGCGCCTCCGTTACCTACCCTACTCAATGCATGCAGCATACGTGGCAAAGGATAAGGGCGTCGTGGGAAAAGTGAATTTGCAATTACTCACCTGTGCGTTAAAGTCATTCATGGGCCATTACAAGGATGGCCCCACTACAATTGACGTTACGCGATGCGCGGAAGAACCGAAACTGACCTGGGCTCAGGTTAATGAAGAAGCAAAGAAGATCTCAAAGGACAAGCAACTGCTACCCTCTTGCCTGTGCACTGGATAGGGCCTACCCCGACGACGCCCGGCAGCGCGTTCAGACCAAGCCCGGGGGCTCCTGTCGGTGCAACAAACCCTGGGTCTGTTGCCCAGACCATGCACAGGCTGAAAGAGCAAGGTTGCAACATCCAAAGCAATATCAAGTTGAAGAGGTAGCTCTTTGAGAAATCAAAGGGCAGATCAAGAAGACCAAGACAAGCTAAATGAGCAAGACACCACTAAGGGAAAGCCTCCCTTGCCGGGCAGGTGAGCCTGGTGAGGTCGAGGTGGCCATGAAGGCAAGCCTCAAGAGCGTCCCGGCAGGCCTGCTGGGCACGACAAAGGCAAACTATCCCGCCAAGGCTCCACCGCTCCACCTCGCAGCGACGCAAGTCATCGATCGGTGCGGTGTCAAGCCCCCAAGTGACTAAGTGGCTGTTATTTGGCATGTGGTAGCAACTTCCTATGGAAATCACCTCCAAATGACACCCGTCCAGAGACGTGTCAAGCAGACAGACGAAAAGGTGGCCGAACAACCCGGCAAGGCTTGCGGGGCATGCCACGATGTGACACTAAGTGGCGCATTTAATGCGCTCTGCTCTATCTACAGAGTTAGGTATGATAGAAATGTTCGCTATCTAATCAGTGCACAATGACTGATTTGCCACTGTGGTGACCCATTGATCTCTAAAAGGAGGGCCATGGCAATCATAGAAAGGATTCGGACCCCTGTACTTTCGTATGCGCGTAGCTGCTCTCGTCCCGAGGCAACCCTGCCGGGCTAGAGCACTGCGTTTCCACCACAATCCACCATGAATCCACCAAAGCAGGAGTAGGGTTTTACGCCTCGCGGCGGCCTGAACCTGGGTAAAACTGCACATGCGAACTCTGCCGTGCTGTGCTACGTTCTCCGCTCTTTGTGCAATGTGCTCATCCCCCCCACCGAACCACAAGGGGCTGATTGCCCCATAGGTGGCCATGGTTTCCCACGACAAGAACTACTCCTACACGCGATCTATAGGTGGTTCGGCTCAAAGTCCGTCAACACCATGAGCATTGCATGCTGGCATCATGGCGAGATTGCACTCAGGGCAGAATTATTGCACAGGTGGATTATAGTTGTCGGTAATTTGAACACGCCATCTGTTCTGAACAACTGGTTGCAGAGAGATGTGTGCTCCAAGACCGTCAAGTTGTTGTTCAGGCCAGTGTGCAATCTCATGACGTCCGCAGCGTTCTTGAAGTCCCAGGCTTGTCTCCCCTTGTTCCGCAAAGGGGCAATCCGGTGGCGAAGGAAGTCAGTGCCCACCATTTCAATAGTGAGGCCGGCAGCCCAGAGACGGTGGATTCTAGTGACAGCAATTGTGAGCTTCTTCTCCCAGGGATCAAGATTGCTCCATTCTTCACCACGGACCGCCTTCGTCTTCCGGGGCGAGCAGAATGGCGGGAACTCCTTGTCCTTTATCTAGCACCATTCTGCCCACCACTCATCCCACTTTCAATGCAGATTCCCCTCTGGACAGATCTCCTTGTTCCATGCTCTCAGATCTAGGTAATACCGCCGGAAAGGGCGTCTCCTTTGACGCGTGGAATGAAGTAGTGGCGGAAAAGAGCTACATTGGGGACTACCCCGACAAATTTTTCGCTCATATGGGCGAAAACTGACATGCAAGTCATGACATTCGGCGTGAAATCTAAGAGATGGAAACCGTACATGTACATAATGTCATTGAAGAAATAAGAAAATGCAGGGCAGAGCCTGCAGTAAAAATATGCGGCGAAAAAGGTTTATTTATCTTTGTCGCCCTTGACGGAGCCGGGAAGTACGTGGGAGCAGAGAGAGCCGTCGTTTCCTTCCCCCACATATATGCATACCGCTCTATCAGGGTGATCTTGTCGAGCACCGGGGCGAAGACGACATGATTCCTCCATGCTTCCGCCAAGGCATTTTTCCTCGCCTCCGCCTCCGGGTCGATGACCTTCTCCGGCTTGTCTTGGCCTCCCTTTTTGGGTGCCATTGCTACTGGTTGGAGAGGGATCAGCTGAAGGAAAGCGGGAGTGGCAAAAGGAGATGTGCTCTGCTCTAGCGCAAGGAAGAAGACGATGGTAGCTTTCTAGATTGGAAAGGAGGGGAGGTAAATGAGGAGCACCGTTCGTAGATTACTTTTTATGGGGAAAGCGCGGGGGCTGGCTCTTTACTGTCCGATGTGGATGCACTTTTGTAGGCGCACTATTGTTGTAGCCATTTCATCCCACCTCTCCCATGTTTTGCATTTAATGTGCGTCTCGGGGGCATAGTTAAAGAGAAGATTATGAAAGTTATCCTCTACCACGCATGCATGTACACTGTTTGGGCCTAGCCCAACGACACCTCGCATGTGTGTGTGGCCCAGACCTAGGGGCTCCTATCAGTGCACTAAAGTTTGGGTCCTTTAGTACCCCAGACTTGTGCACAGGCGGTAGCAACCTTCCCGATGGTAGGGCTTGCCGGAGGGTAGCTGAGAACAAACACAAGACCAGTTCCTTCCCGGCAAGCAAATTAAGACCCGACAAACTCCGTGCCGGCAAGATCCCACTACCTTGCCACCGCTCCACCTCAGCGACCAGCTTGTCATTTGTAAAGTAGGTGTCGAGTAGGCAGGTAGTTAGGTGAGCTATGTCTGGGCACGTGTCATCTCGCCGCCGAAGATACAACTTTAATAACACCCGTCCCAGGAGCGTGTCAAGGTGATATGAGGCAGCTGGGCAAATGGCACAAAAGGAGAGATGATTCTTGCCGGGGAGCTTCACCAGCGTGACACCTCACGATGCATTTAATGTGTTTGTCCTAACCGGTCAGAGTTAGGTATTTGGCATTGTAGCCACTATTTACCTTATGTAAAGACCATTTTGCCACTGTCATGACCCCTTTCCCTATAAAAGGAGGCCCATGGCTACCTTTACAAAGGTCAGAAATTTGCTTATTTCCATGCGTAGTCGCACTTCCCGTGCAATCTTGCCGGCAAGTTGTGCTCCTTGTAACTAAGCTCATACACATCTAATACAACAAATCAAGTATAGGGTTTTACACATCACAATGGCCCAAACCTGGGTAAATCTCTGTGTTGATTGCTAGATCTGCTCTTTGTGCACGTTGATCTCCCTAGTCAAACCACAAAGGGACCTTTGTTGGTCCCGTAGATCACCGTACGCATGACACGGTGGCGCAATTATTGATCGAGTTTGTTTTTACTGGTATGTTAAATGTAAAGATCGCTCCACACGTATTCAATTTAAAATGAACGCTACGGAGAGAAAAACAATTACTCCACTTTAGGACTTTCTTGCTATGGTTGCTCTCTTCTCACTCTCTCACCCTCTCTAGATCTAAACAAGATGGCAGTGTCCACTCTCTCTCTCTCTCTCTTCTCATCGGTCGTCACAGATCCTGCAAGATCCCTTCCGCTGGGTAGGGGAGGAGGTGCAACATTGACATGGTCGTCGTTGGCGACGGAGGAAGCCGATGCGCATTGTCTTCTCTAACCCAGCGCCACTGTGGGAGGTCCTCCGCACCCTTGCTTGCCGCCGTCGTGTTGGTAGATCCCGCCGCTTGCCTCGCCACATACCGCCGACCGGAGGTATAACTTCTTTTAGAACCGGACATGTTCTAATGGCCCAACTCCCCACATTGCTGCATCCTTTTTATCAAGTTAGGATTGCTCCCCACATGCTGCATCCTGCATATGGATATTCTTCTACTCCATGTAGCTAGCTCCGTCGGCTTGTCGAACACTCGAACACCACCTAAAATTTTACTATTAGAGGAATAATGGTATTGCAGAGACTGGCTAATGAACCAATCTCTTGGTTGATAAGGGAAATAAAGTGGGCTTGGGGCGAAGTACTAGGAAGATGATGGCCTGACTGGTCTCTTGGTCGAAAAGGAAAGAAAGTGAGGGGGTGTTGGGTCGACAATACAACTGAGAATGAGCACATCTAGATTTCTTATGGTCACATGGGAAAGGGTCAGTGACGAGAACAAAAATGTCACAAATTCAAACATGCTTGTATGTTTGCCGCTCTCGGCAACCACCTTTGCCTCACCCCTTTATGCCTCGGTGGAGGTAAAATGTGCTTGTGCCTCCCTGTCCCTATGCCCTTACTGATGCTGTTAATCTAATATCACAGGTAAAATGAAACAATGCCACTGTTAATTTGATGTCACAATTAAGTAATGCTGCTGTCAATCTATTGCAATTGATATCTGAAGAAATGTCACCGCCATTTTATGAAATGCTTCGTCATACTTTATTTCCCATGAAGAGTGTTTTGAGCAATTACACTTAAATCTGACACCGGTAACATAGCGGCATCTCAGTGGAACTACGCAAAATTTAATTGCACAATAGTTGACACGACGATGTGTTTCTCCTTTCCGTATCACCCTTTGTTAGAACAATCGTTCCTGTTAACCGTGCACATGGCTTCTAATCATGTGCTACTATCATCACAGAGTAATAATGCAATTAGTATGCATGTTAATGTAAGCCCCCATTAATCTAGTGCTATTATTGATTTGATGTGATGGCACTTCTTAATTAATGACACTTTCTCATACTATCAATGTAATGCCATTGATAACATATGAGATGCTGCTGTTAATCATATGCCACTTCAAAAAATGACATTGCTTAAATAACCCTATTACATATTTGTGCAAACAGGGTTGTCTATCTCCATATGGTGTGTATTTGTGCAAACAGAAGCACGAACCACAATTTTAGTGGACCTGCTGTCAACTGATGATGAGGACATCAATACCATTGTTACACCCACAGCCCATGCTGCTATACATAATGGACCAATTACTAGAGCTCGCGCACGCCAATTAAATTATCAGGTACTTTCGTTTCTTGGTAATGATTCTAATGTTCATGAGAATATGATGCTGCCTAAATTGGATACATTTGTTTTGCATACAAATGAAGGGCCTAGCTTGGACAAGAAAGAGGAACCTTGGAGCAAGTTCAAGCATGGAGATGATGGCATGCGCAAGGGGAACAAGAACGGAGTTACAAGTGATGATTTGAGGACTTTAAAGCCACCATAATGAGTGCAGGAAGCCTTGGACGAAATATACAAGATGCCACTTCATAGATTTTGTCCAGAGGCTATTATAGGTGCTGCGTCACCTTATTATTGGGCCAGGCCCATGTAATTTCGAAATACTTGAGTATAGGCTGTTTTTAGAGTCCGTATGTGTGGGGAAACAAGAGATAGGGTTGGTTTCGGACCCCTCCTTCAAGGGCCACGAAATCCCCCCTTCTTCCTCCATATATACAGCCCTTAGGGCACCGTTTAGACTTTGGGTTTTGTTTAGATTAAAAGTTCGCCATAGCTGCAACTTCGCGTACTTCGTTTGTGTTCAACGACCAGACCAAGACGTCACAGAACCCCATCTTGATCAATAAAGCTTTCATCTTATATTCGCAATATCCAGATTGCAAATCTTAGTTTCTTGCTTGTTCTTCGTTTGCTTGCAGGAGATAGACCCTCGTGGTCAGGTTGATTGTGCTCCGGCGTGGTCAATAACCTCTCGGAGTTGGTTTAGCGATTGCTAACGCGCGACGTCCTCGCACGTTCGTAGTCGGATCGTCAAAGTCTACTCCACCAAAAACGATAGCTATCATCTCATCGAAAGATCGGGACACCCTCGCCTCTATCAACTGACCTCACCATGCTCCAAGTATTCCTACATTCGTAACTAGGTAGAATGACCAATGCAAGATGAAATAAGCTTATTCGTTGACTTGCTGATTGCAGTGTGGAACGAGCCTGTCATGTGGGGAGGAGCAAACAAGCACCGCAGTCGCACCGCCAACACAAGATAAAAGAGACCAAGTCATCGATGGCCTGGTCGGTGGGTAGGGGTCGTGTAAACCGTGGTACATTATTTTAGTGGAACTGCACAAAAAAGATATTGGGGTGAGCCGGACAAATTTTCTACAACCACACTGAAGGAAATGCACTCATCGATTGGACAGAATTTCCTCCATGGCATCATAGGAGATCCCAAGGTGGAAATCAACTAACCACTTATAAAATTATGCATAATCTTCCTCACGCAGGTCAGTATCCCCTTCGTCCAAATGATCGTGTTTTGTCATGCGGAGCTATTATATGTGCTACTGTTTTGCAACACCGTTTAAGTACATCTATTGCTTTCCTTTCTTTTCACATTCAGGACAATGAAGATGATTTTAGTGGAACTGCACAAAATGGTCTGATGTCAGCATCAATTGTAAGATGAGCCAGCAAGCTAGCTATGGAGTTGCCAACATGCTCAAAGTGCACGCAAGATTGAGTAGAAAGAAGCATTCCCAGGAAATTAATGTGTGCGCAGAGAGGCCCTTTGTTGAGAGAAGCATCGACCGTTTTTTCTTTATTTCTACACCTTCTCACAGCTTTGTCTTGGTTATAGTTTGGTGAATCATTGAGATGCATCAACATACTGAACTTATGTGCTTATGAATGTTAGGTAGTATGCATACTGTATCTTGTGAAGCTTAGTTTAATGTGAATGTTGACTAGCGTGTGAACCTTTACAATCTATATTGTGGGACTGTTATTTGACCCCTCATTTTGCCAGCTACGACCAGTGTGAGTGTCTGCATGCAGTACTGTCATGCGTACGAACATCTACGGGACCAACAAAGCCCCTTTGCGGTTCAACTAGGGAGATCAGCAAGCACAAAGAGCAGAACTAGCAGAACGCACAAAGTTTACCCATGTCCGGGCCACTATGAAGCGTAAAATCCTACTCCTGCTTTGGTGTATTGGATGTATGAGCATAAGTACAAGGGAGAGCAACTTGCCAGCAAGGTTGCGCGGGAAGTGCCGCTACCGCGTGTTTGTGCAAAGTGTCGACCTTTGTAAAGGTAGCCATGGACCTCCTTTTAGAGAGAAAGGGGTCATTACAGTGGCAAACTGGTCTTTACATAAGGTGAATAGTGGCTATAGTGCCAAATACCTAACTCTGATGGGTTAGGACAAACACATTAATTGCACCGTGAGGTGTCATGTTGATGGAGCTCCTCAGCAAGAGTTATCTCTCCTTTTGTGCCATTCATCCATCTACCTTATATTTCCTTGACACGATCCTGGGACAAGTGTCATTAAAGTTGTGCCATCGGCGGCAAGCTGACACATGCCCAGACAAGACTCACCTAACTACCCACCTTCTCGACACCTATATGACAAGTGACAACCTAATTGATGAGGTGGAGCAGCGGCAAGGTAGTGGGATTCTTGCCGGGCTCGGAGGTTGTCGGGTGTTCGTTAGCTTCCTCGCAAGGATCTTGCCGGGAACCCCAAGCTTGATCCTCTGTACTAATGATCTTTGGCTTGGAGGTCTTCTTTGTATCCGTCTCGTCGAGTCTTGGTCTTGTCCTTAGTTGCCCTCCGGTAAGCCCTACCATCGGAAAGACTACTACTGCCTGTACACAAGCTTGGGGTACTAAGGACCCAAATCTTAGTACACCGATAGGAGCCCCCGGGCCTGGGCCGCACACGTATGTGAGGCGTTGTTGGGCTAGGCCCAAAACAGTGTACATGCACGCATGGCAGAGCATCAGTGTAATAATCTTCTCTTCAATTGTGCCCCCCACGACGCGAATTAAATGCGGAACGTGGGAGAGGTGGGATGAAATAGCTGCATTGGTACTGCACCTGCAAAAGCGCATCCACATCGGACAGTAAAGAGCCAGCCCCACGCCTTCCACATAAAAATGAATCTGCGCGAGATGTTGCTCATTTACCTCCTCCCCTTTCCAATCTAGCAGTCGCCATCGTCTTCCTCCTTGCGCCCAAAACAGAGCACCCTGCATTCATCCGCCGCCCCCCACGCTTCTGCTTCTCCTCAGCTCCTACTTCCACAACTACCATGGCGCTGAAGGTGACCAAGGACAAGGCGGAGAAGGTCATCGACCTGAACATGGAGGCGAGGAAGGAAGCCTTGGTGGAGGAATGGAGGCAGAATGTCGTCTTCTAGCCGGTGCTTGACAAGAGCGACCTGGTCGAACGGTACGCATACATGTGGGGAAGGGAGACAAAAGCTCACACCGCCCCCATGTACTTCCCGGCTCCGTCAAGAGTTGCACAGACAAATTACCCTTCTTTGTTGCGTACTTTTATTGCGGACTCTACCCCCCTTTCTTCAATTTCTTCAATGACATCATGTACACATATGGCTTCCATCTCCTTGATTTCACACCAAATGCTGCCACTTGCATGTCAGTTTTTGCAAATCTTTGTGAAAATTTCACCGGAGTAGTCCCCAACACCGTCCTCTTCCGCCACTATTTCGTTCCCCGTGTCGAGTCTGGAGATGCACTTTCTGGTTCTATCACTTGGATTTCCAGAGGATGGAACAAGGATATATACCAAGAAGGCAACTTGCACAAGAAGTGGGAAGAATGGCGGGGTGAATGGTGCTGGATCAAGGAGGCAGACTTCCCGCCATTTTGTTCGCCCCGGCAGACGAAGGTCGTCGACGGCAAGGACTGGAGTGATATCAAAAAGGACGGCGAGAAGCTCACCATTGCCGTCACCAGGATCCATCGCCTCAGAAACACCGGGCTCACAATTGAGATGGTTGCTGCTGACTTCCTCCGTCGCCGGATTGCTCCTCTGTAGAACAAGGGAACACCAGCATGGGATTTCAAGAACGCTGCAGACATCATAAGGTTGTATCTGGGGCTGAACGGCAACTTGACGGTCATGCAACACATTTCGCTCTGCCACGGACTGTTTAGGCCAGACGACAAGTATAAGCTGCCGGCAAGCATAATTCCTCTATGTAAAAAATTCTGCCCTTAGTGCCATAAGCACCACATCCTTGTACTTGTTCATACTCATCCTCCCTCGTGGGCCAGTATAAGTATAGGCTAGTCTACATCGCGAGGTGGCCCGAACCTGGGTAAATCATTATGTTCCGCCCTTTCTTCCCTCTCGCTCTAGGATGCCGGAGCATCACCGTGAGGCAGTGAGCAATGGGTCATAGCTAGTGGGGTTCTTAGCACACACCCCAGAGTTCGATCCATTCTTTGGGTCCCTGGAGCCCTGATTTCGACATTTGGCCCGCCAGGTAGGGGTGTGCCGAAGTTCTTCCGCTTCGTTCCGTCCCTGCTCCACCATTCCCAAGGCCGACACTCGTCGTGTTCATGCCGAGCGCCACACAGCTCACGTCGCCCAGACGGAGCCAGCGGGCCGCGGCGCCCACCGTCATTCCCCGTCGGCCGCGGCCAACGCTGCCACCGACCCGCCGCTCATGAGCAGCAGGACTCCTCCCTGCCACCCTCCGTGCAGCATGACGGCCGCACTGCCACGCCTTCACTCACACCGGCCATAGCTTCTTCTTCCCATGCTCACCTGCGGGCCAGTGAATGCGCAGGCTGCGCTGCTCATGGCGCGCGAGTTGCTGCACTACCGCCCTGCCAACGAAGGGTACGACGCCTGGCTGGGCCGCGTCACCGAGCTCGTCAATGCCGTGGCGAGGCCCCGATGCCCTCCCATTTGCTCCGTCCTCCGCCATCTCACGCAGGCGACGTGGTGCACGGCGCGCCTTCGCCCCCTCCCCTGCGCGGCGACAACACCGAGCCCCGGCACGACGCGCGGCCTCGTGACCCGCCGCGTGGAGCACCGGTGCCAGCTCGGGACAAGGCCAGTTGCCAGATTGTGCATCAGCCGCTGCACGACGCGCGTGCGCCTCCCGCGTCGTTACGTCAGCACTAAGACCAGGCCGTCCTAGAAGTCGCGGCGCATGGGCGCCACGACCGCGCCGTTCCTGCGTGAGGCGCGCCCGAGAGCACCATGGGCTACCGTGCCTTCACTCGTGGGGTGCGCCGGGTGGTCTGGTCGGTCAAGTTCACGCCAGAGCTGCCCCCTTGCTACGACGGCATCCCCGACCGCACAAAGTTCCTCCAACTCTACATGCTGAGCATCAAGGCGGCGAATGGTGACGACAAGGTCATGGCGAACTGGCTCCCCATGGCCCTCAAGGATGGTGTGCACTCCTGGCTTTTGAACCTTCCTGAGGGGTCGATCTCTTCATGGGATGAGCTCCGCGAGTGGTTCATCACCAACTTCCAAGGCACTCGCGACCGTGCCCTCACCATCAACGACCTGCGGTGCCTGAAGCAATGCCCTAGTGAGACCCTCCGCAAGTACATTCAGCGTTTCACCCAGGTCCGCCTCAAGATTCCGAAGGCCTCGGACGAAGCCATCATCTCGTCATTCACCGACGGCGTCACGGACGTCAGGATGAGTGAAAAGCTCGCCATCAAAGATGACTTGTGCACGGCGCTGGAGCTGTTCAACCTGACTGACAAGTGGCAAGGGCGAAAGAAGGCCGCCTCTCTCTCGTCAACAACCCCGATGTTGAGCCCAAGGACAAGAAGGCCAAGGCCAAGGAAGTGAAGTGCAATGGCCCCACCGTGCTGGCGGCAGAGCCAGAGCTGAAGCACGGCCACGACCACGATGTTCCCGGCAAGGACGGCCGCCTGTTTTGCGTCTACCACAACATGCGCACCCACAACACCAACGGCTGTCAGGAGCTTAGGGCATTCCGTGACGAGCGCTTGGGTCGCCGCCCCGAGCGCAATGACTGTGGCTTCGGCCGCGGAGGAGGCCGCGGTGGAGGACGCTGGGACAACCGCAACCCCCGTCAGGGCTGGCGTGACCTTGTTGGAACGGTATGTTCCACGGCTATGCACCAATTGTTGATCGGCTATTTATTTTGAATCTGGAAATGGAACCTGTCTATAATATGAATGTCAAGAGGCATAAGCCTAGTGAGATAAATCTGACATACTTCTGGCATTGCCGGCTTGGACACATTAGTTCGAAATGCATGAGGAAGCTCCTCGATGATTGACTCCTAACTTCGTCCGACTTCGGGTCGTTTGAGACATGCGAATCATGCTTGCTCGGCAAGATGACTAAGTCTCCCTTCGCAAAGAGTTGCGAGAGGGCGTTCGAGCTGTTGGAGCTAATACACAGTGATGTGTGTGGTCCAATGAGCACAACTGCTAGAGGTGGCTATCGGTACTTCGTGACTTTTACCGACGACTTGAGTAGATATGGATATATCTATTTGATGAGGCACAAGTCAGAAACTTTTGAAAAGTTCAAAGAGTTTCAGAACAAGGTTGAGAATCAGCTCAACAAGACTATAAAGCTTCTACGATCTGATCGTGGATGTGAGTACATGAGCCAGGAGTTTGATAATCATCTGAAAAGCCGAGGTATAGTACCTCAGCTCACACCTCCGGGTACACCACAGAGAAATGGTGTGTCGGAATGGAGGAATCGTACCTTGTTAGACATGGTTCGATCTATGATGAGCAAATCGGATTTACTCTTGTCATTCTGGGGATACGCTCTAGAAACTGCAGTTTTCACACTTAACAGGGTACCATCAAAATCCGTAGACAAGACACCACATGAGATGTGGACCGGGAAGAGTCCCATTTTATCTTTTCTAAAGATTGGGGTTGTGAAGCATTTGTCAAGCGACTTATGTTAGACAAGCTTACACCCATGTCAGATAAATGCATACTCGTGGGATATCCGAGGGAAACCTTAGGGTATAGCTTCTACAACCGCGAAGAGAACAAAGTGTTTGTTACTCGGAACGGGGTATCCCTTGAGAAAGAGTTTCTCGGGCGGGAAGCCAGTGGGAGGCAGGTGCAGCTCGAAGAAATTCGAAAACCACTTGGGGACAACTTGGCTGATGATGTGATCATACCGGAGTCTGTTAGGGAACCCGAGGTGGAAGCGGCACCAGAACCACGGAGGTCAGAAAGATCGCACAGAGTGCATGATGTGTTGTTGCTGGAAAGCGACGAGCCGGCTACATATGCAGAAGCGATGGTGATCCCAGATTCTAAGGCATGGCTGGAGGCCATGAGATCCGAGTTAAAGTCCATGGATGAAAATCAAGTATGGGACTTGGTTGATCCGCCACCTGGCATCACTGCCATTGGTTGCAAATGGGTCTTTAAGAAAAAAACTGGTGTGGATGGAAATGTTCAGATCCACAATGCACGGCTTGTCGCTAAAGGTTATGGACAAGTTCAAGGAATTGACTACGATGAGACTTACTCGCCGGTAGCAATGCTGAAGTCGATGAGGATCGTACTAGCTATAGCTGCATATTTCGATTACGAGATATGGCAGATGGATGTCAAAACGGCTTTCCTCCATGGAAATTTAACCGAGGACGTGTATATGATACATCCTGAGGGTTTTGTCGATTTGACTAGCGCTAGTAAGGTATGCAAGCTCAAGAGATCCATTTATGGGTTGAGGCAAGCACCTCGGAGCTAGAATATTCATTTTGATGAGATCGTCACTAGTCTCGGTTTCATCAAAAGTGAAGAGCACGCTTGTTTATACAAGCAGTTAAGTGGGAGCTCGATAGTGTTTTTGATCTTGTATGTGGATGACATACTACTGATCGGAAATGATGTTTTGATGCTGAACTCGGTCAAGGAGTCATTGAATGACAAGTTTTCGATGAAGGACCTCGGTGAGGTAGTGTATATTTTAGGCATTAATATCTATAGAGATAGATTAAGGAGGCTGCTCGGCTTGAGCCAAAGCACGTACATAGATAAAGTGTTGAAGTGGTTCAACATGAGTGAGGCCAAGAAAGGGTTCTTGCCTGTCTCACATGGTATAAGGCTAAGCGAGACTCGGAGTCCTTCGACATCTGATGAGCGAAGCAGGATGAGTCGGATTCCATATGCATCTGCAATCAGATCCATCATGTATGCCATGATATGTACACAGCCTGATGTTGCTTTTGCAATAAGCCTGACAAGTAGATACCAGGCCATCCCAGGTGAGAGTCATTGGGCGGTGGCATAGACTATTCTGAAGTACCTAAAAAGGACTAAAGAGATGTTCCTAGTTTATGGAGGTGAGGAAGAGCTCGTCGTAAAGGGTTACACCGGTTCTAGTTTCCAAACTGATAGAGATGATTGTCGATATAGTCCGGATTCGCGTATGTCATGAACGGAGGAGCAGTGAGCTGGACGAGATCTAGGCAAGATACAGTGGCCGATTCTACCACAGAAGCCGAATACATTGTGGCTTGTGAAGCTGCAAAGGAAGGTGTTTGGATTCGGAACTTTCTGGATGATCTTGTTATTTTCCCAGCCTCGGTAAAACCGTTGGACCTTTATTGTGATAATTCTGGTGCCATCACACAAGCCAAGGAGCCAAGGAATGACCACAAGACCAGACACATAGATCGGAAATATCACCTGATACGATAGATCATAAAGAATGGTGATATAGAGTTATGCAAAATTCACACAGATGCAAATGTTGCAGATCCGCTGACTAAGCCACTTCCACAACCCAAGCATGAGGGGCACGTTAGAGCTATGGGCATACAATGTCTATTTGAATGACTTTAGTGCACATGGGAGACTGTTGGAGATATGCCCTAGAGGCAATCATGTATGATGATATTTCCTATGTGTTTATGAATAAAGATAGTCCTTGGACATTATCAATGATGTGTATCAACAAGTACGTGACTTGTTTGTGGGACTATGCATTGTATGATGACTGTCCTAAAAGGTCCCTAGTAGAAAAGGCTGTGTGGACGCGCAGCCGACTAGACTAGCATATGGCATGGTCAATGGCTTGGTCTCACTAGCCATGGAGCATTGGATGCTAACCGGATAATATGGACCCGGAAGTGATGAGGACATCAATACCATTGTTACACCCACAGCCCCTGCTGCTATACATACTGGACAATTTACTAGAGCTCGCGCACGCCAATTAAATTATCAGGTACTTTCGTTTCTTGCTAATGATTCTAATGTTCATGAGAATATGATGCTGCCTAAATTGGATACATTTGTTTTGCTTACAAATGAAGGGCCTAGCTTGGACAAGAAAGAGGAACCTTGGAGCAAGTTCAAGCATGGAGATGATGGCATGCGCAAGGGGAACAAGAACGGAGTTACAAGTGATGATTTCAGGACTTTGAAGCCACCATAATGAGTGCAGGAAGCCTTGGACGAAATATACAAGATGCCACTTCATAAATTTCGTCCAGAGGCTATTATAGGTGCTGCGTCACCTTATTATTGGGCCAGGCCCATGTAATTTCGAAATACTTGAGTATAGGCTGTTTTTAGAGTCCGTATGTGTGGGGAAACAAGAGATAGGGTTGGTTTCGGACCCCTCCTTCAAGGGCCACGAAATCCCCCCCTCTTCCTCCATATATACAGCCCTTAGGGCACCATTTAGACTTTGGGATTTGTTTAGTTAAAAGTTAGCCATTGCAACTTCGTGTACTTCATTTGTGTCCAACGACCAGACCAAGACCGCTTTCGGATCCCCACCATTATCAATACTTCATCTATATTCGCAATATCCAGATTGCAATCTCAGTTTCTTGCTAGTTCTTCGTTTGCTCGCAGGAAACAGACCCTCGTGGTCAGGTTGATCGTGCTCCGGCGTGGTCAATAACCCTTGGAAGTTGGTATAGCGATTGCTAAGGCGCGACGTCTCGCACGTTTATAGTCGGATCGTCAAAGTCGACTCCACCAAATCGATAGCTATCATCTCATTGAAAGATCGGGACACCCCCGCCTCTATCAAGTGGTATCAGATTTCTAGGTTGCTCGGTGAGATTTTACAGTTTTCGTAGTTTAGATCGAGTATGTTCTTCATACCTAGAGTCCACGAAAAAGACAAAAAAAAATTAGGGTTAGTTCATCATATCCGAACCAATCTGAGCCTTTGCATAATCTTTTCTGTATTTGCTTTGTTGAATTTGTGGTTGCATCATCGTGTCAAGTTGCTGGTCTTAGCGTCTAGTCCTTTAGAGTTTCGAGTTCTGTTCACAGGTTGTCACGTCGCCGCTGCCATATACCACCACCACATATTCACCGCCATCACGCCAATCCGAGTCCACCTGCAACATATATCCGCCACCAGTCCAAGTTCCACCAGATTCATCTCCGCCACCAGTCCTAGTCCGAGTCCAGTATTTTGTTACTCTGTTTTGGATTTCCAGATCACGCCATACTCCGAGTCGTGACAGAGTAGGACTACCGAACTTTCGTACTACCCGCAGAAGAAAAATAGTTCCATTTTCAAAAAAAAAATTGTGGGACCATTTGTAGACTTTTTCGAAAAAAAATTGTTGCGGAGCAAAAAAAAAAGAGGAAAAAAAGTGCAAAAAAAAGAAAAGAAAAAAAAGAAAAGAAAAAAAAGAGAAAAAAAATTCAGAGTGTGCTCCTCCCTTGTTTACGTGCAGCGCCGTGATTTTAATAGTGTTCTAGGCTCGCGTCTCTAGCACGGTCTAGCCTAGGACCAGCACAATACCGTCATTGAGCGTTTATTCAACTTTGCATCTCTGAATTGATTATTGCTGACATTTTTGCTACTATATCATAAGCCTTCCCAGCTCCACATACATCTACATCGTGCGTTTGACACCACCTGGCAATCGCTCTGTCCAATCTTTGTGAGTTTTGACTACAACGGTGGCCGATCACCACCTGCTGCTGGGTAAGAACTGGTAAGCATTTGAGATTCGCTTGACGGATTTGTGATACACCACCACCACCACTTCCTAGTAGTCTGTAGGATCATATTCTTGTGTGTTTCTATTGCTGTTAACCATGGCAGGATCACAAGCTGATGAGACTGATTGGGAGAACATGACGAACAAACAGCTACATGATAAATTTCAGCAAATGATGAGTGGACAGGTGCAAGATGTGCTAAACATATTTGAAGAGGCCATGGAGAAGATAGATGGAATTGAGAAGATGTTCGAAACAAAGCTCGATAACAAGTTTAATGAATTACTCGCGCGTCTTCGACAACCACCGCCGCCTGCACCTGTCGCACCTCTACAACAACAACAACGTCGCCTTCCAAATCAAGTGGGACGAGCACAGCGCGTTCCCCTTGAGCCTGGTCAAACTTCTGGTGCCGCTGCACCTACTGTTGATGCTTCTATGGCTCCTGCTGCCGCTGAGGAGGACGATTATGCGGGCGATTACGAGGATGAGGTTGATCAAAATAAGAACTACGTGCAACCACCACCACCAGGTCGTCCACATGCAAATAATCGCAATGGTAGGGCTGCATTACCAGCTCAGGTATGAGATCATGACCATCTTCCTAAACTGAAATTGAATATTCCACCATTTGAGGGTAGATATGTTCCTGATATATATCTTACTTGGGAGTTAGAAACTGAACAACGTTTTAAATGTTTACAATATCCTGAGGAGAGACGTGTTGCTGCTGCTGTTTGTGCTTTTACTAGTTTTGCATGTGTATGGTGGTCTGAACATTGTAGATTATATCCTATTCCAACTACTTGGGCTGCTTTGAAAACTGCTATGCGTACTCGTTGGGTTCCACCATATTATCAACGTGAATTACTTCAAAAATTGCAGCGCTTAAGACAAGGAAAAAATTTCGTAGAAGAATATTATCAGGAATTACAAACTGGCATGATTAGATGTGGTATTGTTGAGGAGAATGAAGCTATGCTTGCACGTTTTATGGGTGGATTAAATAGAGAGATTCAGACAATTCTAGAGTATAAGGAGCATAATAATATCACTCGTTTATTCCATCTTGCTTGTAAAGCTGAACGTGAAGTGCAGGATCGACAGGCATTGGCGCGGACTAACTTTTCTGCAGGTCGACCTTCATCGTGGACACCGCGTGCATCCTCTACTTCCACACATTCTACTGCACCGACACCTCCATCAGCTGCCACCTCCAGCCGTGATACAAGGAAGCAGGCACAACCACCACTATCTGCCAAGAGCACACCTACCGGGCCTACACAGAGTTCTTCTTCTTCCATGGCATCAACAGGGCACACAAGTGATATTATTTGTCGTCGTTGTAAGGGAAGAGGTCATTATGCGAGAGAATGCAAATCTCAGCGTGTGATGATTGCTACCGAGGATGGTGGGTATGAGTCCGCTAGTGACTATGATGAGGAGACTTTAGCTCTCATTACACGTGAAGAACACGGTGGAGATGATTCTGAACAAGAGACGCAATACATGACTCCTGAAGACGCTGACAGGTATGAATGTTTAGTTGCTCAACGTGTTTTGAGTGTGCAGGTCACACAAGCTGAGCAAAATCAGAGGCATAATTTGTTCCATAAAAAGGGAGTTGTGAAGGAACGTTCTGTTCGCGTCATCATAGATGGAGGGAGCTGCAACAACTTGGCTAGCATGGAGATGGTGGAGAAGCTCTCTCTCACCACAAGACCACATCCACATCCTTACTATATCCAATGGTTCAACAATAGCGGCAAGGTTAAGGTAACACGTACTGTTCGTGTGCATTTTAGTATCTCTACGTATGCTGATTTTGTTGATTGTGATGTGGTACCCATGCAAGCATGTTCCTTATTACTTGGTAGACCATGGCAATTTGATAAAAGTTCTGTACACCATGGTAGAAACAATCAGTATGCTCTTGTTCATACGGATAAACATATTACTTTGCTTCCTATGTCTCCTGATTCTATTTTGAAAGATGATATTAATAGAGCTAGTAAGGCAAAACAGGAGCAAAATAAGAGTGAAAATCAGATTGTGGCAAAAGAATTTGAGCAACAAATGAATCCTAATAATAAACCATCTAGTGTTGCTTCTGAAATTAAATTGAAAAGTGCATGTTTACTTGCCACCAAATCTGATATTGATGATCTAGATTTCAGCAAATCTGTTTGCTATGCTTTTGTGTGCAAAGAGGCATTATTTTCATTCAAGGACATGCCTTCCTCTTTGCCTCCTGCTGTTACTAACATTTTGTAGGAGTTCGCCGACGTCTTTCCACAAGATGTGCCTCCGGGATTACCACCTATTCAAGGGATTGAGCATCAGATTGACTTAATTCCCGGTGCATCGCTACCCAACTGTGCACCATACCGTACTAATCCAGAGGAGACGAAGGAGATTATGCGTCAAGGCCAGGAGTTGCTCGACAAAGGTTATATACGCGAATCCCTTAGTCCTTGTGCTGTTCCTATTATTCTACTGCCGAAAAAGGATGGTACATCGTGTATGTGTGTTGATTGTAGAGGCATTAATAATATTACTATTCGTTATCGTCATCCTATTCCTAGACTAGATGATATGCTTGATGAATTGAGTGGCTCTACAATATTCTCCAAAGTTGATTTGCGTAGTGGATACCATCAAATTCGTATGAAATTGGGGGATGAATGGAAAACAGCATTTAAAACAAAGTTTGGATTATATGAGTGGTTAGTCATGCCTTTTGGGTTAACTAATGCACCTAGTACTTTCATGAGATTAATGAAAGAAGTTTTACGTGCTTTCATTGGACGATTTGTGGTAGTCTATTTTGATGATATACTGATTTATAGCAGATCTTTGGAGGAACATTTGGAACATTTACGTGCTGTTTTTATTGCTTTACGTGATGCAGGTTTGTTTGGTAACCTTGGGAAGTGTACATTTTGCACCGACCGAGTATCTTTTCTTGGCTATGTTGTTACTCCACAAGGAATTGAAGTTGATAAAGCCAAGATTGAAGCTATTGAGAGTTGGCCACAGCCCAAAACGGTCACACAAGTGAGGAGTTTTCTTGGACTCGCTGGTTTCTATAGGCGTTTTGTGAGAGATTTCAGCACCATTGCTGCACCTCTCAATGAGCTTACAAAGAAGGATGTGCCTTTTGTTTGGGGTACCTCACAGGAAGAAGCCTTCACGGTATTGAAAGATAAGTTGACACATGCTCCTTTACTCCAACTTCCTGATTTTAATAAGACTTTTGAGCTTGAATGTGATGCTAGTGGAATTGGATTAGGAGGTATTTTATTACAAGATGGCAAACCTGTTGCATACTTTTCTAAAAAATTGAGTGGGCCTAGTCTGAACTATTCTACTTATGATAAAGAATTATATGCTCTTGTTCGGACCTTAGAAACATGGCAACATTATTTATGGCCCAAAGAATTTGTTATACATTCTGATCATGAATCTTTGAAACACATTAAAAGTCAAGCAAAACTGAACAGTAGACATGCTAAATGGATTGAATTTATTGAGACTTTCCCTTATGTCATTAAACACAAGAAGGGTAAAGAAAATGTTATTGCTGATGCATTGTCTCATCGTTATACTATGCTTTCACAACTTGACTTTAAAATATTTGGTTTGGAGACCATCAAAGATCAATATGTGCATGATGCTGAATTTAAAGATGTATTGCAGAATTGTAAGGAAGGGAGAACATGGTACAAGTTCGTCGTTAACGATGGATTTGTGTTTCGTGCTAACAAGCTATGCATTCCAGCTAGCTCTGTTCGTCTTTTTTTGTTGCAGGAGGCGCATGGAGGAGGATTAATGGGACACTTTGGCGTGAAGAAGACGGAGGATATACTTGCTACACATTTCTTTTGGCCAAAGATGAGACGGGATGTTGAGCGTTTTGTTGCTCGCTGCACTACATGTCAAAAAGCTAAGTCACGACTCAATCCTCATGGTTTATATATGCCTTTGCCTGTACCTAGTGTTCCTTGGGAGGATATATCTATGGACTTTGTTTTAGGTTTACCTCGAACAAAGAAGGGGAGGGATAGCATATTTGTTGTCGTGGATAGGTGAGCAAACAAAGAACAAGCAAGAAACTGACATTGCAATCTGAATATTGCGAATATAGATGAAGTATTGATAATGGTGGGGATCCGAAAGCGGTCTTGGTCTGGTCGTTGGACACAAACGAAGTAGTCAATAGAACTTTGTCTACTATGCTTAGGGCTGTTTTGAAGAATAACAAGAAAATGTGGGAAGAATGCTTGCCTCATATTGAATTTGCTTATAATCGTTCGTTGCATTCTACTACTAAGATGTGCCCTTTTGAAATTGTATATGGTTTCCTACCTCGTGCACCTATTGATTTGTTGCCTCTTCCATCTTCGGAGAAGGTTAATTTTCATGCTAAACAACGTGCTGAATTGATCTTAAAAATGCATGAGTTAACTAAGGAGAACATTGAGCGTATGAATGCTAAATATAAACTTGCTAGAGATAAGGGTAGAAAACATGTTGTGTTTGCACCTGGAGATCTTGTTTGGTTACATTTGCGTAAGGATAGATTTCCTGATTTGCGCAAATCAAAGCTAATGCCACGTCTTGATGGTCCTTTTAAGGTGTTAGAGAAAATAAATGATAATGCATATAAACTTGAGCTGCCTGCAGATTTTGGGGTTAGTCCCACTTTTAACATTGCAGATTTGAAGCCTTATTTGGGTGAGGAAGATAAGCTTCCGTCGAGGACGACTTCATTTCAAGAAGGGGAGGATAATGAGGACATCAATACCATTGTTACACCCACAGCCCCTGTTGCTATACATACTGGACCAATTACTAGAGCTCGCGCACGCCAATTAAATTATCAGGTACTTTCGTTTCTTGGTAATGATTCTAATGTTCATGAGAATATGATGCTGCCTAAATTGGATACATTTGTTTTGCTTACAAATGAAGGGCCTAGCTTGGACAAGAAAGAGGAACCTTGGAGCAAGTTCAAGCATGGAAATGATGGCATGCGCAAGGGGAACAAGAACGGAGTTACAAGTGATGATTTCAGGACTTTGAAGCCACCATAATGAGTGCAGGAAGCCTTGGACGAAATATACAAGATGCCACTTCATAAATTTCGTCCAGAGGCTATTATAGGTGCTGCGTCACCTTATTATTGGGCCAGGCCCATGTAATTTCGAAATACTTGAGTATAGGCTGTTTTTAGAGTCCGTATGTGTGGGGAAACAAGAGATAGGGTTGGTTTCGGACCCCTCCTTAAAGGGCCACAAAATCCCCCCCCCCCCCTCTTCCTCCATATATACAGCCCTTAGGGCACCATTTAGACTTTGGGATTTGTTTAGTTAAAAGTTAGCCATTGCAACTTCGTGTACTTCGTTTGTGTCCAACGACCAGACCAAGACCGCTTTCGGATCCCCACCATTATCAATACTTCATCTATATTCGCAATATCCAGATTGCAATCTCAGTTTCTTGCTTGTTCTTCGTTTGCTCGCAGGAAACAGACCCTCGTGGTCAGGTTGATCGTGCTCCGGCATGGTCAATAACCCTTGGAAGTTGGTATAGCGATTGCTAAGGCGCGACGTCTCGCACGTTTATAGTCGGATCGTCAAAGTCGACTCCACCAAATCGATAGCTATCATCTCATCGAAAGATCGGGACACCCCCGCCTCTATCAGGAAGGATCTGGTCGAATTCGACGTAGTCGGATCCGAGTCGAGATAAGGTCCGAGTCGGACAGACCCAACTATGAGACGCAGCGATATGTCATTTGTGAGTCTCGTGTATAACATACGTTCTATGTCCTAAGACCTGAGCTGGCGCATATACTCGGGATGGTAACAGACCTGCTTAAGGCCGACCAAACGCTACTCCATGACTGGGTAGTTACAAAGGTAGGTTTCGGGCTTGTCCAGACCCATGCTACGAGACATGGTCGAGCAAGATGGGATTTGCCCCTCCTATCAGGAGAGATATACTCTGGGCCCCTCGTGTGATCCGACGAAGATAACCATGGCCATGCAATAGGGATTATGAGATAATCTGGTTAGTGGTCAGCATCACTAGAATGAGAAAGAGGTCGGGGTAGCACAAGGATGACAGACTCGCCTTGAGCCCGACAACATATATCGTGTGGCAAAGGGAACATAAGTGTGACATCTTGTACAGGTTCGCCAACCGGCTTCATTGTCTACTTGGTGGTCGGCATGCCTTGCTAGAGGCCGCTACCAACCGAGCAGGTCGGAGGTGATCCGACCCGCGAGCAAGCCGACTTGAACCTAAGGGGTCGCGCGCTTAAGGGAAGGAACCTATGAGGCCGGATCGGACTCCATGAGTCAGATGTGATCCTACTCGGACTCGGATCCAGGCCGAACAGATTTTGGGCTTTAGGGTCCATACGAGGCCCAAGTGTTGAGCCCGCGACAGACACCTATATATAGTGGAGTTGTGGCACACTCATTTGGTTGATCGCTTCGGCACTGTCACTAGGGTTTGCATGTGTTGCGAATAGCCACCTCCACTCGCCGACTGTGTGATCGGACCTAGCAGTCCGCCGCACGGTGTTCCTCCTGCACGCGCGGATACCATTAGAGGCGGTGGACCTGTGCCACTCCGGCGAACTTGTACGTGGGATCGGACGACCGTCTATTCGAGGGAGATCGGACGAGGAGGAGACGATCAACACGGACGTGCTGACCCAACTCTTCTTCTGCTGCATGGCACTGGGCGTCAAGTGGTAACGATCTGTGATCCATCTCCCGTAGCATGATCTTGGTTGTTCTGCGTGTAGGAAAATTTTAATTTGCAGCCGATGCACCCTACCGTAGAACCCAACAGACCAGCCTCGCGAGGAGGGCTGGCGTGATCAGCCTCGCGACGGCGCCTAGTGCGATCAGCCTCGCGAGGTCCATCCTTAGGGCAATGCGGGCCTCCCGCCACTGCCGCCGCAACCCAGGAGGAACAACAACAACCAGCCAAACGAGGGGCTGGGGGCTACCAGGAGCCTCGCGCGATAGCCTGCATCCTCGGCGGAGCTCAGGCCCCGCGTCAAACTGCCTCTTCAAGCAGTTCTTTCGTGAGGTGAACGACGCCCTCCCAAGGCTTGAGGCTGTGCGCCCCCTCACGTGGTTGCAGTACGCCATCACGTTCGACTCCAAGGACCACCTTAGGTGTTCGGCCACCGCCGGCGCACTCCCCATGCTATGCACCCCCACCATCAGCAACGTCTCTATCACCATGACCCTCATCGACGGCGGCGCTGGCCTCAACGTCCTCTCTGTTGAAACCTTCGAGACGCTTCAAGTGCCCTATGATCAGCTCATGCCGACCAGGCCATTCTTTGGGGTGATCGATCACTACTAGGGAAATGCTTATAGGTAGGACATCAGTAGTAGCGCTGGAAAATAACCAGCGCTGCTGCTAATTAGCAGTAGCGTGGGTCTAGGGCAGCGCTACAAGTGACGCCTTAGCAGTACCGCTGGAAATGGATAGAGCGCTACTGATAAGTGGGACCCAACGAGCCCACCGACGCTAGCTGTAGTAGCAGCGCTGCCCAAAACACAGCGCTACTGCTAGGATTTTAGCAGTAGCGCGTGCTAAGACAACACCGCTACGACTATTGGGCCCCACTTAGTAGTAGCGCTGCTCCCGAGAAGCGCTACTACTAAGCACCATAGCAGTAGCACCTTCAGGAATACAGCGCTACTGCTAGGCGTGGCTGCCACCTTTTTCACCCACCCCTCTCCCCCTCCCCCTTCCTCCCCCTTTGCCCTCTCCCCTCCTTTCCCCTCTCCCCTCTCTAAGTTACTTCTCCACCATTATTGCCCTTCTTCTCTCTTCCTTCTACCTCTCTTCTCTCCCCATTAATGCCCGTCCACCATAATTCTCCTCCAGAAATGGCCTTTCTTCTCTATCTTCCTAATTTATTTGGCTCTCCCTCCTTCCATACATATAGATTTAGCTAGTTCATCTCTCTCTATCTCCATTAGTTAGCTAGAGTCATCTCTCCTCCCAACTAGATTTAGCTAGCTATTTAGCCATCCACTTTCGATCCCTATAGGTAGCGAAGGCCTCATCTAACCGTGCTCGATCTCTCTCGGGAGATAGGTGAGTAAAAAGTTGTGCATTTCAAGAATGGGAATATGTGTGTTTGAGATACGGAGGGATTTGTGCGAATGACATGCCGAAATGTCGATTTATTTCCATTTCAGTGAATTTCGAGCAAACTCAATATGTCCTATTTTTATGCAAGGTAATGCCAAATTTTTATATGACTTTGATGCATGCATGCATTTTGTTTATAACCTTTTTGCTTGTTATACTGTGCAGTCGGTCATGAAGGTGAGTGGATGGAAGGTGGAGCGATACTTGCAATCCGCGGTGATGGACATATATGCAAATAATCGGACTAGGATTAGATGTCCGTGTACAAGATGCAAAGAAGGAGTCCTTTTGGACCCTTTTGCTCGTGGAAGTTTGAAGGCGCACCTACTGATGAGGACGTCCACATGGAAGGGAATAATGACATGGGGCTAGACAAAGAGATGACCGATCGACACGAAGACGATGGCACCGGACATGGCGGCGGGGAAGAGTCCGGACATGGCGGCGGTGAAGAAGATTCCGGACACGGTGAAGAAGAGTCCAGACATGGCAGAGAAGAGGTGGCGGACTACACGCCGCAGTCTTCGACGCAACTAAGTTCAGTCGTGCAGGACCCTCATGTTCGAGACCTCCTTCGCAAGAGTATGACTAGTGACAGAGCTGCTTCTAGAGAGGAGGCCAAGCTGACGCAACTTGAAGTAGACTAGAAGACTCCATTGTATGACGGTTGCGATCCCGAGGTGACCCGCTTGAGTTTCACACTCGAACTTCTAAAGACGAAGGCCAAAATGATGAGGACATCCCTAGTCCTTTACCATCTTTTCCTATTGATGATGTTACTCCTCAAGACAAGCCCAATGAAGTGAGGATTGGACCAATGACAAGAGCTCGTGCAAAGTTACTTGAGCAACAGGTGAACTCACTCTTAGTTGAATATGATGTTTGTTTTAATGAGAATTTTATACTACCTAAATCTATGCACTTATGTATGATTAGGTTTATTGATAACACAAGCATTGGAGGAGCAATGGAGCGCGTTGATGAGGATGGCATGCACGAGGGAGGCGAGGGAGGAAGTGGAGCCATCAAGGACAAGAAATTCGGTTCGGACTGCCAGCAGTCCTGAATTTGAAACGGACGTGGTTTCTTCATACGAAGTTCAAATAAGGCAAATAAGCACTTTTTGAAGAGGGAATTCCAAGAGCTTTCCAATGGGTCCAGCCCCAATCACCGGTTCGACTCGTACAGGGCGTGGTGACAGAAACAAGTCACGAGTCATTTTCTGGACCTGCGTGTCCTTTTAGGCCGAACCCAACATGGGTCGGTTTGTATCCCTGGTTGAGTCCAAATTTGAGTCCAAACCGAGTCAGACCACGAGGTGGTGCGTTTGGGCTGTTGTGGCCGCACCCCCTCCTCTTAAATACCTAGGACCTGCGAGTTGATTAGGTTAGACTACGATTAAACATAAACCCTAGAACCTCTTGTTGAACTGCGAGAAGCATTCATCTTGAAGTATTACCTTTGCAAATTCCGCGTGTTATCTGCTGTTCCACTGGGAATAAGAAGATACAGGACCACTTGTAATCGGTGGCTACTTGTGCACGTGTGTGGAGTTGAGAATATCCAAGGGGTTGCAAGCTGTTGCATTGGCAACGGGGATCGGTGAGGAGAGTTTTCAGCAAAACACAAGTTATCAGATTCATTCATCCACGATTTCAGCAAGTGCTCATTGAGAAGATCGGGCCACCCCTTATCATCTTGGTATCAGATTACTAGGTTTCCTCGGTGAGCAATTTCCATCCCATAGATTAGTTGTTTTTCATCCTATACAGAAAAAGCCCCTCAAAATATTAGGTTAGATTATTGCCATAGCCTAGATCAGCCCAATTTTGCATACCTAGTTGCTGTTTTGTGTTGATCTTTGCGTTCCCTTTTCTGTTTTTGAGTCGTGTGGTTTAGGTTAGGTTTAGGGTTCTAAGTCTAGTTCGAGTTCTTGCTATTTTCTATTCCGAGTCTATATCAAAAAAAAAACTAGTTACCCGAGTTGTTTTCCTAGTCCTACTCGAACTCGGACTCCACTTCTGCCGCGGCACAAAAACAGCGAAACCGAAACCGCTGCCGCGCCTAGTGCGAGTTGGAGTCGGATCCGTTCCTAGTGTCTTATTTTCGTGTTTCTTTGCAATTTTCCTTAGGTTTTCAATCTGATCTTTCTGAAGCCCTAGACACAGCCTCTCTACAGCAATAATTTAGGTACCTTACCCATAAGACTAGCTAACATTGTTGCTCAACAGGCTGCTCAATAGGATTGTTGCACGGAACTATATTTCTGGAAAAAAAATTGCTCCGCGGTGCGACATATTGTGGCCGAGAGAGAAAGAGGAGAGAGAAAAAGTTTTCTTACTATTGCTACAGTACATTAGATATATATATCAAAATACAAAAAGAGAGAAAAGAGAGAAAAGAGTGAAAAAAAGAGAGAGAAAACAGGCTCGAAAATTGGTGATAGTTGCTACAAGTTTGGAGCTGTTTCATATTGCTGTTTGAACTAGTATTTTGAGCAATCTTGTGCCTGTTTTCATTGAGCTAATTGCTAGTGTCTTTCTAGTGCATTGCAACAAATTCATCCATATAGTTGCTTGCCACATTTGTCTCCATAATTGTGTGTGTTTCCTTGGTGAGTTTTGGTATCACACAAACAGCAAATAGGTTTTGTAAATTGGTGTTGTTAGGTATTCCAACCAAGCTCCACCATATACCCTGTTTTTGTTTTGTGATAGCTAAAACCCCCGGTATTCTCTTCATCACATCAAGTCACAATAGTTCCTGCTACTAGGTGGGTAAGTATTTCTATTCACTTTGGAACGGTAAGATACACATTTTTTTTGCTGTTTTGAGTGAGTTGTGAGAGAAAACCACCTACACCTATTGTTATTTCACTAACCTATTAATCACGGAGTCTTCTAGTGATTCTTTTGATGTGCAGCAAAAGAAGAGCCATGATGAGGTGGTGAAGTGGAATGAGTATGAAGCTTTGCGTGATCATTTGAAGAGACAAATTGATAAATTAGATGAGGATTGGAGAGCTGAGTTGCAGCGTGTGGACTTGAAATTAGATGCTACTGCTACGCAAGAATCTGTGACAACTATGCAAGAGTCTTTGATAGCCCTCACAAACCAAATTGCAGAATTGTCTACTTTAGTGCGACAAAGAGCCCCTCAGGTCAATAATAATGTTGATCTTGATGGTGGCCGAGGACCTGCTGTCCATGGCCGTGGGTTTCCTGCACTCGCAAGGAGAGTGCCACTTCCTGAAAATAATCGTGAGGATGATGGTTTGGGCAAACCAAAATTCTCTATTCCTGTTTTCACCCATGATAATGAAGATGTAGAAGAATATCTTATGTGGGAGCTGAAAATTGAGAAGCTATGGAGATTACATGAATATACGGAGGATAGGAAAATTAAACTTGCTTCTTCTGGATTTGATGGATATGCTCTTCTTTGGTGGGATAATATTACACACAAGAGAGAACAAGATGGTGATCCAGAAATTGTTACATGGAGAACTATGAAGCAAGTCATGCGGGACAGATTTGTGCCAAAAAATTATATTCGTACTCTCTATGATCAATTGCAGCAATTGAAGCAAGGTATTATGTCTGTTGATGCTTATTACAAGGAGATGGAGTTGATTCTACAACGTGCTCGTGTGAGAGAGGAACCTGAGCAAACTATGCAGCGTTTCCTTTCAGGTTTGCAATTTAAAATCATGAGCATTGTGAGGCATCTCCAATATGCTGATATGAATGAGTTATTACATCATGCACATGAGGCTGAAGCACAGTTAGCCGAAGAGGCAAGGATGGCAGCCAGAAATTCAGCTAGGAGTCGTTTCCCTTCCAGAACATCTCCTACTACACCTCCTCCAGCCCAAAATTCCTCCATTCGTGGTACATCTTCTAGTAAACCAGAATCAAGTATTTCCAATACAAAGAAGTCACCACAACCAGTAGTAAGTACCAATAGTTCTAATATGTCTACAGCAAGAAATAGAGACATGAGCTGCCATACATGTGGAGGAAAAGGCCACTTTAAGAGAGATTGTCCTAACAAGAAAGTTATGCTTATTAATGAGGACAATGAGTATGAGACAGGTGATGATGCTGATCCTAATGATGATGATGCGTGTGCTGATGATGATGGTCCACTTGATGCATATGCTACACACTATCCATCTATTGTTTGCACACAAAAATCTTTGAGTGTTACTCCAAGTCCTGACAATCAGAGATGCAATTTATTTCAAACCAAGGCTGTTGTTGGTCCTCAAATGGCTTGCAAGGTTATTATTGATGGAGGGAGTTGCAGAAATTTAGCAAGCAAAGATTTATGTGCAAAGCTGAAACTGAAATATATACCACACCCTCATCCTTATTACATACAGTGGCTGAGTGATAATGGAGAGATGAAGGTGAGCCACATGGTGAGAGTTGAATTTCAGATTGGACCATACAAGGATACCATTGAGTGTGATGTGGTTCCTATGACTGTTTGCCACATGTTGCTGGGAAGACCATGGCAATTCGACAGGAGTGCTATACATAATGGCAGAGCAAATACATACCAATTGAATTGGCATGGGAAGGACATAATTTTGAGGCCTATGACACCACAGCAAATTGTAAATGAGTCTCATCAAAAAACTGAAGTAAATCTTGAGAAGGAGAGTGAGCGAGTAGATAGACGAGAGAATAATATTTCTGTGAGTGAGAGTAGCAAAAACAAACCGAGTGGTAAAAATAAAAGTGAGGGAGTGAACCTACTATGCATGTTAGCCACCAAAGAGGACTTGAGAGAATTTAGTGAGGATCCTAGTTTAGTTCCTATTGTGCTTATGCACAAGGGAGAAATTTTGGTTTCTAATGACATGACCCCTCTCCCTATTGGTGTTTCTAATGTGTTGCAGGATTTTGATGATGTGTTTCCGGAGGAGGTACCCGCAGGTTTGCCACCATTGCGTGGGATAGAGCATCAAATTGACTTGATTCCGGGAGCTACATTGCCAAACCGAGCTCCCTATAGGACAAATCCCCAAGAGACAAAAGAAATTCAGAAACAAGTACAAGAGCTTCTTGATAAAGGGTATATTCGAATCAGCTTAAGCCCTTGTGTTGTTCCTGTTATTTTAGTTCCTAAGAAAGATGGTACTTGGCGCTTGTGTGTAGATTGTAGAGCAATTAACAACATCACTATTCGTTATCGTCATCCTATACCATGTTTGGAAGACATGTTAGATGAATTAAGTGGTGCTGCTGTTTTCTCTAAAATTGATTTGCATAGTGGTTATCATCAAATTAGGATGAAAGAGGGGGATGAGTGGAAAACAGCCTTTAAAACAAAATTTGGTTTATATGAGTGGTTAGTAATGCCCTTTGGTTTAACTAATGCACCTAGTACTTTCATGAGATTAATGAACCATGTTTTGAGAGATTTTATTGGCAAGTTTGTGGTTGTGTACTTTGATGATATATTAATTTACAGCTGCAATGAATCTGAACATATTGATCATATTAGACAAGTTTTGCATGTGCTCCGTGAAAATAAACTTTATGGTAATCTTGCTAAGTGCACTTTTTGCAAAGATAAGGTCATATTTCTGGGATATGTTGTTTCTAAGCATGGAATTGAAGTAGATGAAACTAAAATTGAAGCTATTCAAAATTGGCCAATTCCCATGAATGTTAGTCAAGTACGAAGTTTTAATGGATTGGCTGGTTTCTATAGACGTTTTGTGAAAGATTTTAGTACTCTTGCTGCACCTTTGAATGATCTTACTAAAAAGGTGTTGAATTCGAATGGGGGGCAACACAAGATATTGCATTTGATGAGCTGAAAAAACGTTTGATTTCTGCCCCATTGTTAATACTTCCTGATTTCAATAAGCAATTCGAAATTGAGTGTGATGCTAGTGGTATTGGAATTGGAGGAGTGCTAATGCAAGAGAATAAACTCGTGGCATATTTTTCTGAAAAATTGAGTGATGCCCAATTGAATTATTCTGTTTATGATAAAGAATTGTATGCACTTGTTAGAGTTCTTGAGGTTTGGAAACATTATTTATGGCCAAAAGAATTTATCATACATTCTGATCATGAGGCATTGAAAATTTTAAAGAGCCAATCTAATCTTAATAAACATCATGCTAAGTGGGTTGAATTTATTGAATCATTCCCATACATAATTAAGTATAAGAAAGATAAAGATAATGTCGTTGCTGATGCTCTCTCTAGGAAAAACATGTTATTGACACAATTAGATGTGCAAGTTCCTGGTTTAGAGAGTTTGCGTGATTTGTATGCTCAAGATAATGATTTTTCAATGCCATATGCCAAATGTACTGCTGTGAAAGCATGGGATAAATTTCATTTGCATGATGGATATTTGTTTAGAGCTAACAAATTATGTGTGCCCGAGTCGTCCGTGCGTTTGTTATTATTGCAGGAATCACATAGTGGTGGATTGATGGGACACTTTGGGCGTGAGAAGACATTACTCATGTTGGCTGATCACTTCTATTGGCCACGCATGAGAAGAGACGTGGACAGATTTGTGAGGCGTTGCATCACTTGCAACAAGGCTAAATCAAAATTAAAGCCTCATGGTTTGTATACTCCTCTTCCTGCACCTACTACTCCATGGGAGGATATTAGTATGGATTTTTTGCTAGGATTACCAAGAACAAGAAGAGGACATGATTCTATATTTGTGGTAGTGGATAGATTCTCTAAAATGTCACACTTTATTGCATGCCACAAGAGCGACGATGCGTCGCATATTGCTAATCTGTTTTTCAGGGACATAGTACGCTTACATGGAGTACCAAGGACAATTGTTTCTGATCGTGACGTGAAGTTTATGAGCTATTTCTGGAAGACATTGTGGGGGAAGCTGGGAACAAAGCTGCTGTTTAGTACTACTTGTCACCCCCAAACTGATGGACAAACGGAGGTGGTGAATCGCACATTATCCACCTTGTTGAGAGCTATGATCAAGAAAATCTGCGAGAGTGGGAAGATTGCTTACCGCATGTGGAGTTTGCTTACAATAGAGCGGTGCATTCTACTACTCAATTGTGCCCGTTTGAGGTGGTGTATGGTTTCAAACCCATCACACCATTTGATTTGCTGCCGCTTCCATTACAAGAAAGAGTGAACATGGAGGCCTCGAAGCGTGCAGATTTTGTGAGGAAGATACATGAGAAGACCAAGCAAGCAATTGAGAAGAAAGGGAAATATGTAGCTGATCGTGTTAACAAGAAGCGCAAGGAGGTGATATTTCAGCCCGGAGATATGGTGTGGGTG
Organism: Thinopyrum elongatum; assembly: GCA_011799875.1. NCBI lineage: Eukaryota > Viridiplantae > Streptophyta > Magnoliopsida > Poales > Poaceae > Thinopyrum > Thinopyrum elongatum. The sequence continues at coordinate 265,072,025 of CM022299.1, forward strand.
CATTTTCGCACGGATAGATTTCCCACATTGTGCAAGTCCAAGTAGCTGCCATGAGGAGCTGGTCCATATAAAGTGCTTGCAAGGATAAATAATAATGCCTACAAGATAGATCTTCCTAGTGATGAGTTTGGTGTTAGTAATTCATTCAATGTTGCTGATTTGACACCATACTTTGGAGATGACCTTGTTGCGTCGGGGACGACGCCTTTTCAAGGGGGGGAGGATGATGAGGACATCCCTAGTCCTTTACCATCTTTTCCTATTGATGATGTTACTCCTCAAGACAAGCCCAATGAAGTGAGGATTGGACCAATGACAAGAGCTCGTGCAAAGTTACTTGAGCAACAGGTGAACTCACTCTTAGTTGAATATGATGTTTGTTTTAATGAGAATTTTATACTACCTAAATCTATGCACTTATGTATGATTAGGTTTATTGATAACACAAGCATTGGAGGAGCAATGGAGCGCGTTGATGAGGATGGCGAGCACGAGGGAGGCGAGGGAGGAAGTGGAGCCATCAAGGACAAGAAATTCGGTTCGGACTGCCAGCAGTCCTGAATTTGAAACGGACGTGGTTTCTTCATACGAAGTTCAAATAATGCAAATAAGCACTTTTTGAAGAGGGAATTCCAAGTGCTTTCCAATGGGTCCGGCCCCAATCACCGGTTCGACTTGTACAGGGCGTGGTGACAGAAACAAGTCACGAGTCATTTTCTGGACCTGCGTGTCCTTTTAGGCCGAACCCAACATGGGTCGGTTTGTATCCCTGGTTGAGTCCAAGTTTGAGTCCAAACCGAGTCAGACCACTAGGTGGTGCGTTTGGGCTGTTGTGGCCGCACCCCCTCCTCTTAAATACCTAGGACCTGCGAGTTGATTAGGTTAGACTATGATTAAACATAAACCCTAGAACCTCTTGTTGAACTGCGAGAAGCATTCATCTTGAAGTATTACCTTTGCAAATTATGCGTGTTATCTGCTGTTCCACTGGGAATAAGAAGATACAGGACCACTTGTAATCGGTGGCTACTTGTGCACGTGTGTGGAGTTGAGAATATCCAAGGGGTTGCAAGCTGTTGCATTGGCAACGAGGATCGGCCAGGAGAGTTTTCAGCAAAACACAAGTTATCAGATTCATTCATCCACGATTTCACCAAGTGCTCATTGAGAAGATCGGGCCACCCCTTATCACAAAATCAAATAGACAGACAAAAGCCTCGATGAGAATTTGAAGTATCTACGTAATTAAGTTCATCCCGCGGGGAACCTGTGTCCTACTAGTGTCGAGGAGGCCAAGAAAATCATTTGCCCTCTTGATCTGCCGCACATTAGATACCACGCATGCATCAATGATTGCATCATTTATCGAGGGGAGCACGCGGAAAAAACAGCTATCCAGTATGCAATGCTTCTCGATACAAGAAGGCAAGAAAGAAAGCTCCTCAGAAAGTTGTATGGTACTTTTCGATCACTCCCCATCTGCAGCAGTATTTCGTAGATCCTAAGGAAGCAAAGCTCATGCGTTGGCACGCGGAGAGGAAGAAGCCCGGCGATGGAGATGATCCGAAGCTGATACACCTCGCAGATGCTAGCCATTGGAGAGCATTCAACGCAGAATATCGATTTTTCGTAGAAGATGCAAGGAACATCATGCTTGGTGTAAGTACCGATGGCATGAATCCGTTTGGAAACCAGAACACCAACCACAGCACATGGCCCGTCTTTGTATGGATGTACAACCTCCCCCATGGAAGTGCATGAATACAAAGTACATACACATGAGCATGCTGATTCAAGTGCCGAAACAACCGGGAAATAATATTAACCTGTATATGGGGCTTCTGAACGAGGAGCTAGACACGTTATGGAAAACACCGGCATGGACATGGGACGCCAGCAAAGGAGAGTATTTCTATATGAGAGCCGCGCTGATGACGACGGTGCACGACTATCTCAGTTACGGGTACACCTCAGGCTAGGTGTGCCACGGATACTGCAGATGCACGAGGTGCATGGATGATACAATGTCTTAGCAGCTTACGTCAACGAAAGATGGCGGGTCTGGGAAAATCATGTACATGGGGCATCGTAGATGGCTCGAGAAGGATGACCCATGGAGAAAATGTGGAGATCTATTCAATGGTTTGGCTGAGCATCGAGGACCTCCATGTAAGAGGAACGGCGCCAAAATCAACGAGCTGTTGAAAAACTGGGAACAGTGCCCCGCGCCGGGAAAGATGAAAAAGGCGCCGGAGCCGCTGCTGAAGGTATGGAAAACGAGGTCTGTTTTCTGGGACTTGGAGTACTTGCCCAATCACGACACGCCGCATTGCCTTGATCAAATGCATATCCCAAAGAATGTCCTCGAGAGCTTGCTTTGCACACTGATGAACATGCCGAAGAAGACCAAGGATGGGCCAAAGGCAAGGAAAGACTTGGAAGATTTGGAGATCAGGAGAGATCTCCATCGTAAAAAGTCACCGGAGGAGACGGAGACGGAGGCGGGGGAAAGAGGCAGAAAAGTCAACAAGAAGGAGGAGAATTATTGCCCCCCTTCTTGCTTCACCTTAAGTGCGAAGGAGATCGATCAATTCATCAAGTGCCTTATGGGAATCAAAGTCAGTTTCGGTTACTGTGGGAAGATAAGCAGATTTATAGACACCAAGAAGAAAAGGTTCAGCTGGATGAAGTCTCATGACTGTCACGTGATGATGACGCAGATACTCCCGGTTGCCATTAGAGGGATAATGGACGAGCATGTCCGTGACACGCTTACTGGTCTCTGCAACTTATTCGACGTTATTACTCGAAAGTCCATCAGTGTGAAGGAGCTCCGAAGGCTACAGGAAGAGATCGTTGTCATACTATGTGAGCTTGAGATGTACTTCCTGCCCGTGTTCTTTGACGTCATGGTGCATCTATGTGTCCACATCCTGGACGACATCATTGACCTCGGGTCGACATTCCTTCCCAGCATGATGCCATTTGAGAGGATGAATGTGGTCATCAAAGGATTCGTTCGTAACATGTCCCATCCCGATGGGAGCATCGTCCAGGGGTTTATGACCCAAGAGTGCATCTCCTTTTGCGAGAATTATATAGGCGGCGGAGACTCTGTTGTTGGTTTGCCCGTCAAGAAGCACCATGGGAGGCTCGAAGGAGAAGGTCACAACAACGGCCGGAGGGAATTGCACGTGGACTACTAGGATTGACGGAACGACTTTGACAGGGCTAACTTAGTAGTGCTACAACACCTAGATGTGGTAGATGATTATGTGACACTACACAAAGAAACCATCACAAAGAAGTACCGTGATCAGGGGATGCGCAAGACGGACGACAAAGTTACTGTAGAGCACAACGCCACTTTCTTGCGTTGGTTCAAAGAGCAAGTTCTTGCTAATCCCCTGGAAAAGGGCAGTTCAGACGGATTGCTCATACATGCCTTAGCACATGGTCCCGCACCCAAACTCGCGACCTATCAGGCATACGATATCAACGGGTAATCGTTCTACACGGAGGCCAAAGACATGGATAGTGATTACCAGAACTCAGGGGTGACGATTGAATGCGTGACCGACGCCAACAACACAACTGAAAGATTCTACGGAAGGGTCGAAGAGATCTAGGAGCTTGACTACGCTGGAATGCACGATGCGATGATGTTCCGTGTTAGATGGGCTAAGGCCGTCGTAAGAGAAAACAAGTATTTCACTACCATGTCTATACCCAATGTGAAGAGCGCTACTGTGAACGTTAACGTCATCGCCAAACTGAGCCATGGGTACACTCTAAGCACGTGACACAATGCTTTTTCATAACTGACCCGACCAATCCCAGCCATGTTGTCGTGAGGAGAGGCAAAAGGAGCATCGTCGGAATGGATGGAGTCGCCAACGAGGAAGACTATGACCAATACGGCAACCCGATGAGGGAAGATGACGATGACGATGAAGCATACGTGAAAAGAAGAATCAAGACTACATTACCTAGGAAAGATCGTACTGCATGGTGCCGAAAAAGTCACAACGAGGGGCTCAATTATTCGACAATGAACAAGAAAGGGAAGAAGCTCAATGTGAAACGTCGTCAACGCAGCTGAGAAACCATCATTTATATATATGTATCTATTTTGTGTACGCACATAAGTAACCATTATCGGTCAAATGATGTATACATCGTATCCCCCACAGTGTGGGAGGAGACGTTCTCGTCGACTGCGTGCTAGGCCTTCGGGAGAAAAACAAAAAACAAAAACAAAAAGGAGAAAGCAATACAAAAGAAAAAGGAAAGTAAACAGAATAGGAAAGGAAAATAATAAAAAGAAAAGAAAACTAAAAATTAGAAAAGGGAAATAATAAAAAGAAAATAATAAGAGTTAGCAGTAGCGCTAGACTAGGAACTAGCGCTATAGCTAACTTAGCTATAGCGCTGGGTCATAATCCAGCGCTACTGCTATGTGTATTTTAGAACTAAAAAAACTAAAATTGCAATAGTTAGGTGTAGCGCTGGGTACACATCAGCGCTATAGCTAACTCTATAGCTAAGTTAGCTATAGCGCTGGTCCGTACCTAGCGCTACTGCTAATTTGACTTAACCCCCCCCCCCCGCGCGGGCTCAAAATTTGGCTAAGTCTTTCTCCCCCCTCTCCCCCACGCTCCTCTCCCATGCCCTCGGCCAGTCGCCGCCGTCCCCCTCCCCCCGGCCAGTCGCTGTCGTCGCCCTGCCCGCCCTCAACCTTGCCGCCGGCCGTCGCCTGAGAGCCCTCCCTCGACCTCACCGTCGCCGCGCGGGCCCGCCCTCGACCCAGCCGCTGCCGCCCTCTCCCCTGCCCTCGACCTCGCTGCCGCCACCCTCTGCCCCGCCCTTGACCTTGCCGCCGCCCCGTAAGCCTCTCCCTCTCCTCTCCCCTGCCCTCCTCTCTCTCTCTCTAATATGAACCCTAGCTAGGAGTTGGATGTATGAACCCTAGGAGATGAAATGTTGCTGCTGTGATTAGGAATTAGGATAGTAGGGATATTTTTAGGACAATAGGAATTTTTGTAGGACAGTAGGAATTTTTTAGCAATTTTTTTAGGAAATTAGCTAGGGTTATAAATTAGTAAAACTGTGGCATTGTGACGATGTTGTTGCTGCTGTTGTGATGATGTTGTTAGCTAGGACAGTATAAATTAGTAAAAAAATTAGGTGATGTTGTTGCTGCTTTAAACAAAATTAGTAAAATTTTGAGTTAACAGAGAGTAGTTAGCTAGGGAAAATTAGCTATGGCATTTAGCTAGGGCTTTTTTAGCAAATTGAGCTAGGGCATTTAGCTATAAATAAAAAATAGTAGCATTTATCTATAAAAAAAAGTAGCATTTAGCATTTAGCTACAAATTAGCTATAAACCAAAAACAATAGCATTTAGCTATAAATAAAAATCAGTAGCTATGGCATTTAGCTATAAACAAAAAACTTGGTTAAAGTAATTGTTGCTATATAAACAAAACAAGATTGATGTTATATGATATATGTCATTGATGTTCATTTGCATATTCCATTATTGTTGATTATATCTTTTATTACAATTGTTGAATATGATATGATTACTTTTGGTTGAATGGACAATCGTCAAAGAATATCTGAGTGGCCTATGTTTTGCCGGAATGTTGATTCATTTCCGTTCCGGCAAATTTCAGGCGCTCCATATGTCCACTTTTTAGCAAAGGTCATGCCGAAAATTTCCATGATTTTTGGCATGACTTGTGCTAGAAACTAGGACATATGGAGTGCACGGGATTTGCCGGAAGGGGAATGAATCAACATTCCACCCAAATATAGGCCCCTTTTTTCTCTTCATTATATCTTTTATTTACAATTGTTAAATAGGAAACATGTCTAGCCACGCTGAAGCCGGGGGTTCTGGTCGCCATGAAGAAGACCCCGTCGAGGCAGCAAATCCTTATTTCGATTACCTGGACGAACACCAGTTGTGGGTGCAGGGTGGTAGTGGCACCAACCCCGACACTGGCACCGGCACCACTCCCGAGACCGGCAATGTTGCTGTCGTAGCCGGTAAAGCACCGAAGCTAAAGAGGGCACGAAAACCAAACGAGCTCGGCATCGGACAAATTATGGTCACGGCGATGCACCCCAGGAAATTAGAGGCAATGGCGTCGGAGGAAGCTCGCGCGTGCAACGACAATCAACTAGGATGCATCCTTAGGGAAACCGCCAATATCAACGACGAAAAGTTAAAGAAGATACCACATATGGAGCACATGCTCCTAAAGAAGTTGCACAATAGGTTCCTGTTCCCCGGCCGGGATGAAATCAGACATCCGTGGGACGATGAACCCATGACAAAGATAAACAGCAAGGCGATGGTGATGTTCACCAACGATTTGTCTGCCTGGAAAGTTAGGGTGAAAAAAGCGATTGCGAAGAATGAACCGTGGTCCAAGATTCATGCTGATAATCTGACACTAAAGGAAGAGGACTTCGAAAAATTCAAGGAGACTTGCGCTAAAGAAGAAGTCAAGCCAAGGTTGGAGAAAATGAAGGCGCTCCAGGCCACAAACACGCCTCCTCACCACCTCGGAAGCCGTGGTTACGAGGGGAAGAGGCACGTATGGGCCAAGGAGGACGCCGAACGTGAAAGTCACGGAATCCCAGACCCCTTGGCGGTGTTCACCGACCCGCAAGAGCGTGACTAGATCAGGGCCCGGTACAAGTGGGACCGCGTCAATAAGATCTTTTACACGGACCCGAACACGAGGGAGTTCATGAGACTTCTAGTAATTCTTATATTACCACCTTATTATATTAGCTTCCAATCAATTCGACTACAAGTTTTGTCACATTTGTAAACCATCCACGTTCCTTTTGCAGAAAGAGCAGCACCAAAAGGCAGCAGAAAACGACGAGTCGTCATAGTCGTCGGCGAGGCCCAAGTGGGACACCCCTTTCAACCGGGCCCTGAACATACTGAAAAAGGTCCCGGAGGACAAACCACCGTCGTATGGACATGTGCACGGTGTCAGAGGTGGCGCCTCGTGGAAGACGTGCTACCACAAGAAGCCAGAGGAAAGAAGGCAGAGACGGTTACTTACTCAACAGCCCATCGACGAGAAGGTCGCGATTGCGGTCAATAAGACCAAAGCTGAGACCAAATAAGAGTTGGTCCAGGTAGTCGATGCAGTGTTAATGCAGCGGTAGCTGGCGTCACGGCTGACTTCCAATCTTCCATTATTACCAGCTTGATTCTGGCAATTATCGATTGGTTGAAGAGCAATCCAGATAAAGGGCCAGCGGACTTTCTCCTTCCCAGCTACGTCGGGAACAATTCGGTGAACATTGCACCACGAGCACCTACTCACGCAACCGCACAAGGTCCCGCTCCTGTTCATAGCAGCCCATCCTCCGTCTCTGGCATGCTCGGCGGGGCTTCATCTTTGGCTGAGCTCGACGCCCTCACGGTAATTACGTGTCATACCCTTTTCACCAGCCTATTTATAGTCTTCTGTTTCAGTTGCCTTTCAGATGTTTGACGCCGCAGACATGTCTTCGCAGGCCGACGAAACCCCGTGCACCCTACTATATGACATTAATGGCCAGAAGGTGGGTGTGGGAAAGGCAACGATTGTGAAGCGGAAGGACCGCATGTTCCATAACCGAGAGATGCCCCATGGTGTCTTCAAGGTTAACGTGACCAGTGTCAAAGCGGGCTTCAAGGATTTGCCTCCTCCGGTACCAGTCGATGACGAGGAGACCCCTAAACGGATTGGCGCATGCAAGAGCTAGTTCTTGCCCTGGCCGAAGAATTTTCTTCGTGTCGAGGCGCCCGGTAGCACACCAACGACAGCTCCTCAAGAAGGTATGAACACCACCCCACCTACCAAATTTTGTGCACCTGTCGTGGCGGGTGATAGTGGACGACGCGAGGGAGAGCCTCCATTAGTGCCAGATGACGTCGCCCCCTTCAAAGAAGCAAATGCTGATGATGTCATGGAGGAGGATGATGATGACCCTCTCAAGTATATCAATACCGCCTATGACGATGGAGGATTGATGGCTCAGGACTATGACTCACGCTATGAGCATGGAGATGACTTAATTCTGCCTGATTTGCCGGAGCCAGAACATCCTAAGGCAGAATGCAAAAAGTCTCTCTTCATGCGATCCTCGCAGGAGACGCCTCCAGATGCCGCCTCTACCCAGCAACAACAACCCGAGGGCCGTCCACTGATTAGCCCGATGACACTGGAGTGGTGGTTAGGGAAGGTATGGTGGGCTCACTACCGCCACCCACGAAGAAGCAAAGGAGGAGGCCGGAAGAAAGGCCCTAAAGGCGCCAGAGGTGCTTCAAGCAGCCAGCCGCCTCTAAAGCCCTGGGAGGTAGACAGAATACCTGTCGAAGATGCAGAGTGTTTCCATGTCGTCGGCCACCCGATCCTACCTTCAAAAGCGCTAGAGCACATACTGAACAATGATCTAAGGAGACTTCATGAAGATGTGCTGGCCAGAGAGAAAAGCCTTCTCATCTCGAAAAATCCAGGATACCCGCTTTACGTGACTCAGGTGCCAGGTGGGAAGTTGTACGTCGAGAGATGGCCCACGGATAAGTTCATCCTGCGAATTGACTACATCTACGACATGTTCCACATGACCAAGCTGAATTTCCAGTTCATCCGCATGTATGCGCTGTATCTCAACTACATCATCAGGCGCGAGAACATAAAATATATCTGCATCGCGGACCCGTACTATATGCACGAGAGCTTCTTGGCAGTCTGCAAAGAGCACCATGACTATGTGAGCAAGTACATCGGCGAGTTCATGATCGCTAATAAGGACAAGGAAACGATTCTCCTGCCTTATCATCCCACGTAAGTCATCGGCGGATATCCTTTCATAAGTTTTAATCATTCCTTTGCAAGCATTATAGGCTAATTTGAGGTGTACTTATTTTGTGCAGTGGGTGGGGGCACCATCCTCATCTATCTGTACCCACAATACTCCCATTCTTTGTACTTGGACTCATCGAAGAACATCAAGAAAAAATATTACAAACACATAAAGAGTGTTCTCGATAGTGCCCTATTAACCTTGAGCCTGTCTGGTGGATATATCAAGGTGAAAAAGTACAGGAAGATTGGGTTGGGTTTTGGCCATAAGACCGACTTCTGCTGCATCCAGCAACCGTACACCAGTAAGGCTGATGGATTCTACCTCATGCATCACATGATCGAGTACAAAAGGGATAATCAACGCCTTCGCATGTCAGCTACTTCCAACGATGCCGAGATTGTCAACTAGGCCACAATCATAGGAAGGACACCGGATCATCGAATCCAAGCTGAGTTTTATCATGTACAGTGTGAACTTACCCAAGTGCTCATGAAGGAGGTCCTCAAACTAACAGGGATGTTCTACCATGGGCCAATCACGCGGGATGATGTCCGAGCATTGCTACTCGCTCAGCGTATGGACCTGAAGCCTTTCCCGAAGCTCAGGTGCTTCCTCTCTTAGTATGAAGATTGGACCGCCGACATGGAGGACTGATTGTCGATGACAATGTGTCACTACTGTCTTTCTATGGTAAAACTTTGAATTTATGCACGGCGAAACTCTTTGATGTAATTAAACCGTCCTCCTGAACTAGCGTAGATCGCTCTAGTTAATTAGTTTGGGTATGAGGAACTTCGTTATTTATATTTACTATACGTTGCTCGTATTTTGATAATTATGCCTCTTTGTGTTTCTCAAGTACATTATGTTGCATATTATCATTTAATTCATCAACTGACGATGCAGGTACATAGATCAGAGATAGCGAAGGACTGTTATGCCATATTTGTTGGGAGGGTTCCAGGAGTGTACGACCACTGGTCAGATGCTCAGGCCCAGGTGGACAGGTACCCGGGCGCTAGCCACAGAGGGTTCGACAACAGAGCCGAAGCGGAAAATAGTTACTTGAGGTGGACGCTCCGGCAAGAGAGGGAGCAAAACTGGTGCCTCAAGAAGTACTACGTAGTCGCGCTCTTGCTCATACTGATCGCTCTTCTCTTCCACATCATGGTTTAGATAGAGATGATGAAACTTGTGTGTGTCTGCCATGACCATGCACTTGCATTTATTTGAGACATGACATGACTTGTGTATCGCTATTTTCGAGATGTGATGATATTTGTGTTGGATGATGATTATGGTATGACGTGACTACTGTATGTGTATGATATGATGAGAATAATGTATGTTTATTATGATATGATGAAACTACTGTATAGAGCATGCACAAATACGTAGAGGGGAAATAAATCTGCGAAAGCAGGAATATTAGCAGTAGCGCTGGTAGGCGTCTAGCGGCAGCGCTGGTTTAGCAGCAGCGTTTGCTTTAGTGCAGCGCTACAGATAGTTAGTACTAGCGCTGGTTGAAGCAGCGCTACTGCTAACCATACTTATCAGTAGTGCTAGTTAGAGCAGCGCTACTGCTACAACTTAGTTGTAGCGCGTTAGCAGTAGCGCTGCCTCCAGCGCTACTGCTACCGGTATTTCCAGCGCTACTAGTAGGCTTTCTCCTAGTAGTGGATGGGTCCACCACTCCCCTGGGTCAGGTGCGCCTCCCAATCACCTTCGGCACCCGCGACAACTACCACACCGAGCTCATCGACTTTGATGTAGCCCACATTAGGCTCCCGTACAACTCCATCCTAGGGTACCCTACCCATGCCAAGTTCATGGCGGCGACCCACCATGGCTACAATGTCCTCAAGATGCCAGGGTGAAGCGGCATCATCACCGTCGCCTATGATGAAAATGATGCGGTCTGCTCCCTTGAGCACGCCTACCGAGCTGCGGTGGCCGAGAATTCTGACAGCGAGGGTGATGTTGAGCCTCCCGAGGCTACCCCCACAAAGAAGAAGTAGCTGCTCCCCAAGAACCATCTCGAGGCAAAGAAGGCACCTGCCGGTGATGCCTCGGGCGCCGCGCCTGTCGCTGGGGCATGCCTTCCTCCCGCATAGGAAGGCGCGCCCGGTGCCTCCCTCAGGGTAGGTGATAACCCACAAGTATAGGGGATCGTTTGTAGCCTTCTTCGATAAATAAGAGTGTCGAACCCAACGAGGAGCTAAAGGTAGAACAAATATTCCCTCAAGTTCTATCGACCACCGATACAACTCTACGCACACTTTAACATTTGCTTTACCTAGAACAAGTATGAAACTATTTTGCAAGAATAAAACTACGAGTACTTTGCGAGAATAAAACTACGAATAAATTGCAAGGTAATAAAAGTGGATAGCTTTTGTCAACAAGAAAGTCATTTGTCCCTAGGCAATCGATAACAAGTACCGCTAATCATTCTTGGAATTTTACATGAGGGAGAGGCATGGGCTAATATACTTTCTCTACTTGGATCATATGCACTTATGATTGGAACTCTAGCATGCATCCGCAACTACTAAAGATCATTAAGGTCATGAAACCCAACCATAGCATTAAGTATCAAATTCTCTTTACTCCCATACGCCATAACACACTTATCCGCGTTTAGGCTGTTGTCACCCCCGCAACACTGACAATAAGCAAACCATGAACATATTGCAACACCCTACAGCGAGGATCCCTCACGTTTGCGCGAGACGGAGGGCACCGTAGGACAGCACCATAAATAAAATATACAATCATACCAACCAAGTTCATGATTAACCCATAGGACAAAACGGATCTACTCAAACATCATAGGATAACCATAGATCATTGGGAAATAATATATGGAGCTGAGCACCATCTTTAAGTAGAGATTATAGCGGGGAGAAGGAGTGTTACACCGCTGCATAGAGGGCGAGAAAGTTGGTGTTGACGGTAGCAAGATTGTTGATGTAGATCGTCGTCACGATCCTTGCCCCGGCGGCACTCCGGCGCCACCGGGAGAGAGGGGGAGAGAGCCCCCCTCCTTCTTCTTCTTCCTTGCCCCCCCCCCTAGATGGGAGGAGAGTTCCCCCTCTGGTCCATGGCCTCCATGGAGGCGGAGGGGCGGGAGCCCCTCCGAGGTTGGATCTCCCTCTCTGTTCTCTTCTGTTTCGCGTTCCCCAGATCTGGCTTAAAACCGTTTCTTATATTCCGGGAGATCCGTAAATCCTATTGCGCTGAAATTTTAACACAATTTTTTTCCGGATATAAGCTTCCTTGCTCCCGAAGTAGAGCTCCAACCGATGTACGAGGTGGGCATAAGACACCTAGGCATGCCTGGGCCCCCAGGCACGCCCTGGTGGGTTGTGGTCACTGTGGGCCCCCTCTTCTGATGATTCCAACTCCCAAAAATCACAAATATTCCAAAATAATTCTCTGTAAAATGTTATTGCATTTGGACTTCATTTGACATGGATTTTCTGCGAAACAAAAAACATGCAACAAACAGGAACTGGCACTAGGCACTGGATCAGTAGGTTAGTCCAATAAATCATATAAAAAGTTGTCAAAAATATGTGAAAGTTGTATAATATTCGCATGAAACAATAAAAATTTATAGATACGATGGAGACGTATCAGCATCCCCAAGCTTAATTCCTGCTCGTCCTCTAGTAGGTAAATGATAAAAAAGAATAATTTTTGATGTGGAATGCTACCTAGCATAATCTTGATCATATGTCTAATCATGGCATGAATATTAAGACATAAGTGATTCAAAGCAATAGTCTATAATTTGACATAAAGACATCAATACTCAGGCATCCCAACAAACAATCATGTCTTTCAAAATATCAACGCTAAAGAAAGCTATCCCTACAAAATCATATAGTCTTGTCATGCTCTGTCTTCTTGACACAAAGTATTTATAATGCACAACCCCGATGACAAGCCGAGCAATTGGTTCATACTTTTTAATGCGCTTCAGCCTTTTCAACCCTCACGCAATACATGAGCGCAAGCCATGGATATAGCACTATGGGTGGAATAGAGTATAATGATATGGGTAAATATAGAGAAGACAAATAAGTAAGAAAGTCTCACATCGATGCGGCTAACCAACGGGCTATGGAGATGCCCATCAATTGATATCAACGTGAGGAGTAGGGATTGCCATGCAATGAATGCACTAAGAGCTATAAGTGTATGAAATCTCAATACGAAAACTAAATGGGTGTGCATCTAATCCTATAATAAAATTCCCACTAGTATATGAAAGTGACAACATAGGAGACTCTCCATATGAAAAACAAGGTGCTACTTTGAAGCACAAGTGTGGAACTAGCATGCCCCTTCTCTCTTTTTCTTTTTTTTCTTTTTTTTCTTTTCTTTTTTTCTTTCAATGTCCGGAGTCTCATCCCGACTTGTGGGGGAATCATAGTCTCCATCATCCTTTCCTCACTGGGGCAATGCTCTAATAATGAAAATTGATGATCATCACACTTCTATTTACTTATAACTCAAAAGAAATAAAAATTACAAGTCGATACCTATAACAAAGTATGACTCTATATGAATGCCTCTGGCAGTGTACCAGGATGTGCAATGATCTAGCGTAACATGTATAAAAAAATGATGAACGGTGGCTGAGCCACAAACACTATGTCAGCTATATGATCATGCAAAGCAATATGACAATGAATGCTCAATTCATCAAAACAGAAGCGGTGGAAGTTGCATGGCAATATATCTCGGAATGGCTATGGAAAGGCCATAATAGGTAGGTATGGTGGCTGTTTTGAGGAAGATATAATAAGGCTTATGTGTGATAGAGCGTATCATATCACGGGGTTTGGATGCACCAGCGAAGTTTGCACCACATCTCGAGGTGAGAAAGGGCAATGCACGGTACCGTAGAGGCTAGCAAATTGCGGAAAGGTAAGAGTGTGTATAATCCATGGACTCACAATAGTCATAAAGAACTCATATACTTATTGCAAAAGTTTATTAGCCCTCGAAGCAAAGTACTACTACCCATGCCCCTAGGGGGATAGATTGGTAGGAAAAGACCATCGCTCGTCCCCGACCGCCACTCATAAGGAAGACAATCAATAATAAATCATGCTCCAACTTCATAGCATAACGAGAGACTATACGTGCATGCTTCGGGAATCATAAACCTTAACACCAATATTCTTAATAACCACAACCATTTACTAGTACCTCCCACATATTATCATCTCTATATCGCAAAACTATTGCAAGGAATCAAACATATCATATTCAGTGATCCATAAGTTTTATGTAGGATTTTATGACTAACCATGCAAATGACCAATTCCTCTTGACTCCCTAAATAGATATAAGTGAGGCAAGAGAGTTTAATTCTTTCTATAAAAGATCACGCTCTAACAAATATAAGTGAAGCAAAAGAGCATTCTACAAATAACGGCTTTCTATGTGAAGAGAAACAGGCAATCCAAACTTCAAATGATATAAGTGAAGCACATGAAGCATTCTATAAAGCCATACTCAAAAGATATAAGTGAAGTGCAATGAGCATTCTATAAATCAACCATGGACTATCTCATACCAGCATTGTGCATAACATAAAAATGAAAACTAAACACAAAAGATGCTCCAAGATTTACACATATCACATGAACGAAACGAAGACGAAAACATACCGATACTTGTTGAAAAAAGATGGGATGCCTTCCAGGGCATCCCCAAGCTTAGACGCTTGAGTCTCCTTGGATATTTACTTGGGGTGCCTTGGGCATCCCCAAGCTTGAGCTCTTGCCTCTCCTCCTTCTCCTCATATCGAGACCTCCTCGATCTTTGATCACTTCATCCACACAAAACTCAACAGAAACCTCGTGAGATCCGTTAGTATAATAATGCAAATCACTACTCTAAGTACTATTGCAAACCAATTCATATTTTATTTTTGCATTGTAGCTACTATATTATAACTTTTTAATGGCTTATACCACCGATAAAAATCGATAGTTTCATCAAAACAAGCAAAACAATGCATCAAAAACAGAATATGTCTTAAACAGGACAGTCTGTAGCAATCTGAACACCTACCATACTTATTTTACTCCAAAAATTCTGAAAAATTAGGACAAAATAAATTTTTTGTATATAAATACTGTGAAAGAAGTTTCAGAAACTTTTGATGTTCCAGTAACAAACGTAAAATCACACACTACAGACAAAGTTTCTGTTTTGCACCGCACATACCAACAAACAATCTAATCATCCTAAAGGCAAATCTTGGCACATTATTTTTATAATACAATGGATTTGTACAAGGGGATAATTATTTTTGTGAGAATCTTCATGAAAAATTTACATGAGGACATCAATACCATTGTTACACCCACAACCCCTGCTACTATACATACTGGACCAATTACTAGAGCTCGCGCACGCCAATTTAATTATCAGGTACTTTCGTTTCTTGGTAATGATTCTAATGTTCATGAGAATATGATGCTGCCTAAATTGGATACATTTGTTTTGCTTACAAATGAAGGGCCTAGCTTGGACAAGAAATAGGAACCTTGGAGCAAGTTCAAGCATGGAGATGATGGCATGCGCAAGGGGAACAAGAACGGAGTTACAAGTGATGATTTCAGGACATTGAAGCCACCATAATGAGTGCAGGAAGCCTTGGACGAAATATACAAGATGCCACTTCATTAATTTCGTCCATAGGCTATTATAGGTGCTGCGTCACCTTATTATTGGGCCAGGCCCATGTAATTTCGAAATACTTGAGTATAGGCTGTTTTTAGAGTCCGTATGTGTGGGGAAACAAGAGATAGGGTTGGTTTCGGACCCCTCCTTCAAGGGCCACGAAATCCCCCCTCTTCCTCCATATATACAGCCCTTAGGGCACCGTTTAGACTTTGGGTTTTGTTTAGATTAAAAGTTCGCCATAGCTGCAACTTCGCGTACTTCGTTTGTGTTCAACGACCAGACCAAGACGTCACAGAACCCCACCTTGATCAATAAAGCTTTCATCTTATATTCGCAATATCCAGATTGCAAATCTTAGTTTCTTGCTTGTTCTTCGTTTGCTTGCAGGAGATAGACCCTCCTGGTCAGGTTTATTGTGCTCCGGTGTGGTCAATAACCTCTCGGAGTTGGTTTAGCGATTGCTAAGGCGCGACGTCCTCGCACGTTCGTAGTCGGATCGTCAAAGTCTACTCCACCAAAAACGATAGCTATCGTCTCATCGAAAGATCGGGACACCCTCGCCTCTATCAAGTGGTATCGGATTTCCAGGTTGCTCGGTGAGATTTTACAGATTTTCATAGTTTAGATCGAGTCTGTTCTTCATACCTAGAGTCCACGAAAAAGACAAAAAAAAATTAGGGTTAGTTCATCATATCCGAACCAATCTGAGCCTTTGCATAATCTTTTCTGTATTTGCTTTGTTGAATTTGTGGTTGCATCGTCGTGTCAAGTTACTGGTCTTAGCGTCTAGTCCTTTAGAGTTTCGAGTTCTGTTCATAAGTTGTCACGCCGCTGCCGCACCATCATCATCGCCCCTGCCATCTACCACCACCGCTTATCCGCTACCGCTCTGAATCCAAATACCATCACCGATCTGTATCCATATACCACCACCGATCTGTATCCATATACCACCACCATATATCCACCACCAATCCGAGTTCTTTTCATATTAGGTTTGTTTTCGAGATCCATCTAGTTTCCGATTCGTGTTTCCTTGTCGGAGTAGGTTTCGAAAAGAAAAAAAGAGTCTGGAGACCCCCGGGCAGTCTTTAGGCCAAAATTTTGGCAGTCAAAAATATTTTTTCCCTATCCTATTTTTAGGTCCCATGGAGCGTTTTGAGACACTTGCCATCATAGTGATTTTTTGTCGCACTTTTTCGTCGTCGCTGCCCTGATTTCCGAAAAAAAAAATTGTCAAAAAAAAATTTCGTGCCAATCCTGTTAGTTTGACTTGGGAAGAGTTTTGAGACACTCGCCATTATAGTGATTTTTTGCAAAAAAAAAAGGAGCGCAAAAAAAAGGAGCGCAAAAAAAAACAAAAAACGAAAAAAAAAATTAGAGTGTGCTCTTCCCTTGTTTACGTGCCGCGCCGTGATTTTGTTAGTGTTCTAGGCTCGCGTCTCTAGTATGGTCTAGCCTAGGACCAGCACAGTACCGTCGTTGAGCGTTTATTCAACTTTGCATCTCTGAATTGATTATTGCTGACATTTTTGCTACCATATCATAAGACTTCCCAGCTTTACATACATCTACGTCGTGCGTTTGACACCACCTGGCAATCGCTCTGTCCAATCTTTGAGAGTTTTGACTACAACGGTGGCCGATCACCACCTGCTGCTCGGTAAGAACTGGTAAGCATTTGAGATTCGCTTGATGGATTTGTGATACACCACCACCACCACTTCCTAGTAGTCTGTAGGATCATATTCTTGTGTGTTTCTATTGCTGCTAACCATGGCAGGATCACAAGCCGATGAGACTGATTGGGAGAACATGACGAACAAACAGCTACATGATAAATTTCAGCAAATGATGAGTGGACAGGTGCAAGATGTGCTAAACAGATTTGAAGAGGCCATGGAGAAGATAGATGGAATTGAGAAGACGTTCGAAACAAAGCTCGATAACAAGTTTAATGAATTGCTCGCGCGTCTTCCACAACCACCGCCGGCTGCACGTGTCGCACCTCTACAACAACAACAACGTCGCCTTCCAAATCAAGTGGGACGAGCACAGCGCGTTCCCCTTGAGCCTTGTCAAACTTCTGGTGCCGCTGCACCTACTGTTGATGCTTCTATGGCTCCCGCTGCCGCTGAGGAGGACGATTATGCGGGCGATTACGAGGATGAGGTTGATCAAAATCAGAACTACGTGCAACAACCACCACCGGGTCGTCCACATGCAAATAATCGCAATGGTAGGGTTGCATTACCAGCTCAGGTACGAGATCATGACCATCTTCCTAAACTGAAATTGAATATTCCACCATTTGAGGGTAGATATGTTCCTGATATATATCTTACTTGGGAGTTAGAAACTGAACAACGTTTTACATGTTTACAATATCCCGAGGAGAGACGTGTTGCTGCTGCTGTTTGTGCTTTTACTAGTTTTGCATGTGTATGGTGGTCTGAACATTGTAGATTATATCCTATTCCAACTACTTGGGCTGCTTTGAAAACTGCTATGCGTACTCGTTGGGTTCCACCATATTATCAACGTGAATTACTTCAAAAATTGCAGCGCTTAAGACAAGGAAATTTTTTTGTAGAAGAATATTATCAGGAATTACAAACTGGCATGATTAGATGTGGTATTGTTGAGGAGAATGAAGCTATGCTTGCATGTTTTATGGGTGGATTAAATAGAGAGATTCAGACCATTCTAGAGTATAAGGAGTATAATAATATCACTCGTTTATTCCATCTTGCTTGTAAAGCTGAACGTGAAGTGCAGGATCGACAGGCATTGGCGCGGACTAACTTTTCTGCAGGTCGACCTTCATCGTGGACACCGCGTGCATCCTCTACTTCCACACATTCTATTGCACCGACACCTCCATCAGCTGCCACCTCCAGCCGTGATACAAGGAAGCAGGCACAACCACCACTATCTGCCAAGAGCACACCTACCGGGCCTGCACAGAGTTCTTCTTCTTCCATGGCATCAACAGGGCACACAAGTGATATTATTTGTCGTCGTTGTAAGGGAAGAGGTCATTATGCGAGAGAATGCAAATCTCAGCGTGTGATGATTGCTACCGAGGATGGTGGGTATGAGTCCGCTAGTGACTATGATGAGGACACTTTGGCTCTCATTACACGTGAAGAACAAGGTGGAGATGATTCTGAACAACAGACGCAATACATGGCTCCTGAAGACACTGACAGGTATGAATGTTTAGTTGCTCAACGTGTTTTGAGTGTGCAGGTCACACAAGCTGAGCAAAATCAGAGGCATAATTTGTTCCATACAAAGGGAGTTGTGAAGGAACGTTCTGTTCGCGTCATCATAGATGGAGGGAGCTGCAACAACTTGGCTAGCATGGAGATGGTGGACAAGCTCTCTCTCACCACAAGACCACATCCACATCCTTACTATATCCAATGGTTCAACAACAGCGGCAAGGTTAAGGTAACACGTACTGTTCGTGTGCATTTTAGTATCTCTACGTATGCTGATTTTGTTGGTTGTGATGTGGTACCCATGCAAGCATGTTCCTTATTACTTGGTAGACCATGGCAATTTGATAAAAGTTCTGTACACCAAGGTAGAAACAATCAGTATACTCTTGTTCATAAGGATAAACATATTACTTTGCTTCCTATGTCTCCTGATTCTATTTTGAAAGATGATATTAATAGAGCTAGAAAGGCAAAACCGGAGCAAAATAAGAGTGAAAATCAGATTGTGGCAAAAGAATTTGAGCAACAAATGAATCCTAATAATAAACCATCTAGTGTTGCTTCTGAAATTAAATTGAAAAGTGCATGTTTACTTGCCACCAAATCTGATATTGATGATCTAGATTTCAGCAAATCTGTTTGCTATGCTTTTGTGTGCAAAGAGGCATTATTTTCATTCGAGGACATGCCTTCCTCTTTGCCTCCTGCTGTTACTAACATTTTGCAGGAGTTCGCCGACGTCTTTCCACAAGATGTGCCTCCGGGATTACCACCTATTCGAGGGATTGAGCATCAGATTGACTTAATTCCCGGTGCATCGCTACCCAACCGTGCACCATACCGTACTAATCCAGAGGAGAGGAAGGAGATTATGCGTCAAATCCAGGAGTTGCTCGACAAAGGTTATATACGTGAATCCCTTAGTCCTTGTGCTATTCCTATTATTCTAGTGCCGAAAAAGGATGGTACATCGCGTATGTGTGTTGATTGTAGAGGCATTAATAATATTACTATTCATTATCGTCATCCTATTCCTAGACTAGATGATATGCTTGATGAATTGAGTGGCTCTACAATATTCTCCAAAGTTGATTTGCGTAGTGGATACCATCAAATTCGTATCAAATTGGGGGATGAATGGAAAACAGCATTTAAAACAAAGTTTGGATTATATGAGTGGTTAGTCATGCCTTTTGGGTTAACTAATGCACCTAGTACTTTCATGAGATTAATGAACGAAGCTTTACGTGCTTTCATTGGACGATTTGTGGTAGTCTATTTTGATGATATACTGATTTATAGCAGATCTTTGGAGGAACATTTGGAACATTTACGTGCTGTTTTTATTGCTTTACGTGATGCATGTTTGTTTGGTAACCTTGGGAAGTGCACCTTTTGCACCGACCGAGTATCTTTTCTTGGCTATGTTGTTACTCCACAGGGAATTGAAGTTGATAAAGACAAAATTGAAGCTATTGAGAGTTGGCCACAGCCCAAAACGGTCACACAAGTGAGGAGTTTTCTTGGACTCGCTGGTTTCTATAGGCGTTTTGTGAGAGATTTCAGCACCATTGCTGCACCTCTCAATGAGCTTACAAAGAAGGATGTGCCTTTTGTTTGGGGTACCTCACAGGAAGAAGCCTTCACGGTATTGAAAGATAAGTTGACACATGCTCCTTTACTCCAACTTCCTGATTTTAATAAGACTTTTGAGCTTGAATGTGATGCTAGTGGAATTGGATTAGGAGGTGTTTTATTACAAGATGGCAAACCTGTTGCATACTTTTCTGAAAAATTG
This sequence comes from Thinopyrum elongatum, assembly GCA_011799875.1. Classification (NCBI taxonomy): domain Eukaryota; kingdom Viridiplantae; phylum Streptophyta; class Magnoliopsida; order Poales; family Poaceae; genus Thinopyrum; species Thinopyrum elongatum. Next base: position 265,092,650 of record CM022299.1, read on the forward strand.
AGTGGGGCTAGTCTGAATTACTCTACTTATGATAAGGAATTACATGCTCTTGTTTGGACTTTGGAAACATGGCAACATTATTTATGGCCCAAAGAATTTGTTATTCATTCTGATCATGAATCTTTGAAACATATTAAAAGTCAAGCCAAACTGAACCGTAGACATGCTAAATGGGTTGAATTCATTGAGACTTTCCCTTATGTCATTAAACACAAGAAGGGTAAAGAAAATGTTATTGCTGATGCATTGTCTCGTCGTTATACTATGCTTTCACGACTTGACTTTAAAATATTTGGTTTGGAGACCATCAAAGATCAATATGTGCATGATCCTGAATTTCAAGATGTATTGCAGAATTGTAAAGAAGGGAGAACATGGAATAAGTTCATTGTTAACGATGGATTTGTGTTTCGTGCTAACAAGCTATGCATTCCAGCTAGCTCCGTTCGTCTTCTGTTGTTGCAGGAGGCGCATGGAGGAGGATTAATGGGACACTTTGGCATAAAGAAGACGGAGGATGTACTTGCTACACATTTCTTTTGGCCAAAGATGAGACGGGATGTTGAGCGCTTTGTTGCTCGCTGCACTACATGTCAAAAAGCTAAGTCACGACTCAATCCTCATGGTTTATATATGCCTTTGCCTGTACCTAGTGTTCCATGGGAGGATATATCTATGGACTTTGTTTTGGGTTTACCTCGAACAAAGAAGGGGAGGGATAGCATATTTGTTGTCGTGGATAGGTTCTCGAAAATGGCACACTTTATACCATGTCATAAAACCGATGATGCTGCTAATGTTGCTGATTTGTTCTTTCGTGAAATTATTCGCTTGCATGGTGTGCCAAATACTATTGTTTCAGATCGTGATACTAAATTTCTTAGCCACTTTTGGAGATGTTTATGGGCTAAGTTGGGGACTAAACTGCTTTTTAGTACTACTTGTCACCCCCAAACTGATGGACAAACTGAAGTAGTCAATAGAACTTTGTCTACTATGCTTAGGGCTGTTTTGAAGAATAACAAGAAAATGTGGGAAGAATGCTTGCCTCATATTGAATTTGCTTATAATCATTCGTTGCATTCTACTACTAAGATGTGCCCTTTTGAAATTGTATATGGTTTCCTTCCTCGTGCACCTATTGATTTGTTGCCTCTTCCATCTTCGGAGAAGGTTAATTTTGATGCTAAACAACGTGCTGAATTGATCTTAAAAATGCATGAGTTAACTAAGGAGAACATTGAGCGTATGAATGCTAAATATAAACTTGCTGGAGATAAGGGTAGAAAACATGTTGTGTTTGCACCTGGAGATCTTGTTTGGTTACATTTGCGTAAGGATAGATTTCCTGATTTGCACAAATCAAAGCTAATGCCACGTGCTGATGGTCCTTTTAAGGTGTTAGAGAAAATAAATGATAATGCATATAAACTTGAGCTGCCTGCAGATTTTGGGGTTAGTCCCACTTTTAACATTGCAGATTTGAAGCCTTATTTGGGTGAGGAAGATGAGCTTCCGTCGAGGACGACTTCATTTCAAGAAGGGGAGGATGATGAGGACATCAATACCATTGTTACACCCACAACCCCTGCTGCTATACATACTGGACCAATTACTAGAGCTCGCGCATGCCAATTAAATTATCAGGTACTTTCGTTTCTTGGTAATGATTCTAATGTTCATGAGAATATGATGCTGCCTAAATTGGATACATTTGTTTTGCTTACAAATGAAGGGCCTAGCTTGGACAAGAAAGAGGAACCTTGGAGCAAGTTCAAGCATGGAGATGATGGCATGCGCAAGGGGAACAAGAACGGAGTTACAAGTGATGATTTCAGGACTTTGAAGCCACCATAATGAGTGCAGGAAGCCTTGGACGAAATATACAAGATGCCACTTCATAAATTTCGTCCAGAGGCTATTATAGGTGCTGCGTCACCTTATTATTGGGCCAGGCCCATGTAATTTCGAAATACTTGAGTATAGGCTATTTTTAGAGTCCGTATGTGTGGGGAAACAAGAGATAGGGTTGGTTTCGGACCCCTCCTTCAAGGGCCACGAAATCCCCCCTCTTCCTCCATATATACAGCCCTTAGGGCACCGTTTAGACTTCGGGTTTTGTTTAGATTAAAAGTTCGCCATAGCTGCAACTTCGCGTACTTCGTTTGTGTTCAACGACCAGACCAAGACGTCACAGAACCCCACCTTGATCAATAAAGCTTTCATCTTATATTCGCAATATCCAGATTGCAAATCTTAGTTTCTTGCTTGTTCTTCATTTGCTTGCAGGAGATAGACCCTCGTGGTCAGGTTGATTGTGCTCCGGCGTGGTCAATAACCTCTCGGAGTTGGTTTAGCGATTGCTAAGGCGCGACGTCCTCGCACGTTCGTAGTCGGATCGTCAAAGTCTACTCCACCAAAAACGATAGCTATCATCTCATCGAAAGATCGGGACACCCTCGCCTCTATCACATTGTTTTCGTGAGCAGGAACACAAGTGTTCAAGGTCGACTCTCACTTCTCCAAAGCGTCACCTTTCAATCGCTTCTCTTTTTGTGAAGTTTTAAGTTCCCCTCTATATTTTTTTAAACTTCATAAAAGCACTCGACAGAAATAAATGACTCTCTAAAACTTCCGAGTTGTCTCCCTGGCAGCGATTTCTTTAATGCCATTAAGCTAGGCATAAAGTGCTCAAGTAATGAATCCACCCGGATCCCAAGGTATATCAAAGCCAATTTTAATTAACAATGATTTGGCATTTAGTAGTGAGCACAAAGCAACATATATCATACAATGACGAAGTCTAACTCTCTTCCTATGCATCGGCATGTCATAAAAGAACAATTCATGCACATCAAGTAAATTCCAATACATAGCATAAGCAGTTTCTTGCAATTTTATCGTGTTGGAAACATAGAGAGGTGGAGATGTAGTTCCTCTCTCATAATAATTGCAAGTAGGAGCAGCAAGCACATGCATATTATATTCATCAAAATCATCATGTGTAGTGGTAGAATGCAACCCATCAATATAATCCTTGATAAAAGCAAACTTCTCCAATATAGTGTAGTTTGGAGAATTCGAAAAGATAATAGGACTATCATGTGTGGGTGCAATAGCAACAATTTCATTTTTAACATAAGGGACAATAGCAAGTTCATCTCCATAAGCATAATTCATATTGGCATCAAGGCCACAAGTATAACAATCATCAAGTTCATCAAAAAGGGATATTTGAAAAGAATCAATGGGATCATAGCAATTATCATAGCATTCATCCTTCGGTAAGAACGAAGGGACATTAAACAATGTATGAGTTGGAGAGTTACTCTCATTAGAAGGTGGGCACGAGTAGCTAATCCGCTCTTCCTCCTTTTGTTTTTTGCTCTCCTCATCATCTTTTTCATCCAAAGAGCTCACAGTTTCATCAATTTCTTCTTCCATAGACTCCTGCAAAATATTAGTCTCTTCCTGGACAGCGGAGACTTTCTCAATAAATATATCAATATCGGAATTGTATTTATAATTTTCATAGCAATATTTAAGGATGGCAAAATTTTCAGGTCTAGAAACATCATCATCAAAAGCTTCATACTTTAAAAACAAAGATTCAATTTCATAAGCACCCTTAAAAGCAACAAATTCTTCTATTCGTTCCACATCATAATAATCCTATCTACCATTGGCATAAGAAGCCAAGGTTTCATTATCATTAAATTTGCATGTAAAGGGAAGGTGTGGAGCGTTCATCCTAGAGCAACAAGTATAATCATATCTCTGGCATAAATTCCAAGCATACCAATGCAACATATCAATTTGATCCCATAATAATTTCCCTTTTTGTGTCAAGCGATAATCCCTAAAGTATTCACGTTGATCCAACGTTACTCCCATTATTAAGTTGAAAGGGGTTTTCTCGGGATTATCAAAGTAGTGCATAATATTTTTCACATAACGAGAATCAAGGGTTTTAGGAGGTTCCCCATCTCCATGAGTAGCAACTACAACTAATTTTTTTGGTGTTTCGTGTTCCATATCCATAACTAAAGATAGAGAACAACTTAGAACAGGAAATAAAAACTACTTAGTGATAAAGCAAACAAGCACACACGAGAATATTCACCCCACGCTATTGCTCCCCGGCAACGGCGCCAGAAAAAGGTCTTGATAACCCACAAGTATAGGGGATCGTTTGTAGCCTTCTTCGATAAATAAGAGTGTCGAACCTAACAAGGAGCTAAAGGTATAACAAATATTCCCTCAAGTTCTATCGACCACCGATACAACTCTACGCACACTTTAACGTTTGCTTTACATAGAACAAGTATGAAACTATTTTGCAAGAATAAAACTACGAGTACTTTGCGAGAATAAAACTATGGATAAATTGCAAGGTAATAAAAGTGGATAGCTTTTGTCAACAAGAAAGTCATTTGTCCCTAGGCAATCGATAACAAGTACCGGTAATCATTCTTGCAATTTTACATGAGGCAGAGGCATGAGCTAACATACTTTCTCTACTTGGATCATATGCACTTATTATTGGAACTCTAGCAAGCATCCACAACTACTAAAGATCATTAAGGTCGTAAAACCCAACAATAGCATTAAGTATCAAGTCCTCTTTACTCCCATACGCCATAACACACTTATCCGCGTTTAGGCTGCTGTCACCCCCACAACACTGACAATAAGCAAACCATGAACATATTGCAACACCCTACAGCGAGGATCCCTCACATTTGCGTGAGACGGAGGGCACCGTAGGACAGCACCGTAAATAAAATATACAAGCATACTAACCAAGATCACGATTAACCCATAAGACAAAACAGATCTACTCGAACATCATAGGATAACCATAGATCATTGGGAAATAATATATGGAGCTAAGCACCATGTTTAAGTAGAGATTACAGCGGGGAGAAGGAGTGTTACACCGCTGCATAGAGGGGGAGAAAGTTGGTGTTGACAGTAGCAAGATTGTTGATGTAGATCATCATCATTATCCTTGCCCCGGTGGCACTCCGGCGCCACCGGGAGAGAGGGGGAGAGAGCCCCCCTCCTTCTTCTTCTTCCTTGCCCCCCTAGATGGGAGGAGAGTTCCCCCTCTGGTCCATGGCCTCCATGGCGGCGGAGGGGCGGGAGCCCCTCCGAGATTGGATCTCCCTCTCTGTTCTCTTTTGTTTCGCGTTCCCCCGATCTGGCTGAAAACTGTTTCTTATATTCCGGGAGATCCATAACTCCGATTGCGCTGAAATTTTAACACGGTTTTTTTCTGGATATATGCTTCCTTGCGCCCGAATTAGAGCTCCAACTGACGTACGAGGTGGGCATAAGACACCTGGGCGCGCCTGGGCCCCCAGGCGCGCCCTGGTGGGTTGTGGTCACTGTGGGCCCCCTCTTCTGATGATTCCAACTCCCAAAAATCACAAATATTCCAAAATAATTCTTCGTAAAACTTTATTGCATTTGGACTTCGTTTGATATGGATTTTCTGTGAAACAAAAAACATGCAACAAACAGGAACTGGCACTGGGCACTCGATCAATAGGTTAGTCTAATAAATCATTTAAAAAGTTGCCAAAAATATGTGAAAGTTGTATAATATTGGCATCAAACAATCAAAAATTATAGATACAACGGAGACGTATCAGCAGGCTCACAGGCTTCCACCTGGAGAGCATCTGACCTGACCATTGCAACGAGGGAGGTGCTCGGGCGCCATTTAAAGGCATGCTTCGACGCGCGCCCTATCAAGCAAGGAACATGACGCGAGGCGCCAGGAGCGCGAGAGTTCATCACCAAGGCGATATGCGAGTTTCAGGAAGCACGGGCCTTGCGAGGCGAGCGCTGCCCAGCGCGCCCCACCAGCTCAGCTGCTACCCTCGACGCGGGCGGCGAGCTGCGCATCTGCGTCAACATCCAGGGCCTCAACAGGGCCGCTTCTCAGGACCTCTTCTTGCCGTCACACATCGGCCGGAGCAGGGGTTTTCCCTGCAACTACATCCGCATGCCCTTCGGCCTGTTGAATGTGGGTGCCATGTACCAGCGGCTCGCGTAGGTCGCGTTGGCGTCTCACGAGGCCCGGCGCTTGGCGCTAGTGTCTCATGATGCCCTGGCCCCTCGCGAGCCTCCCGAGCATTAGGAGCCGCTCGGCTCGTGAGGGGCGAACTTCCACGACACGCTTCATCGACTACCTCGTCATTTCTGCAGCAACCGCCAGGTGACTTTTTGGTTTGTTCAATTGAGGGCGCCCCTCGGGCTGCATTATCCTCAAGCTGGTTAGGGTCCAGCCGTACAACTACGTTATTTTTGCTCATGTATCGGATTTAGTTGTGCCTTGTTAAGATTTCCCTGATAGCTTAAATTGCGTGATCGGTGCTTCGTCATCATGAATGCCGCCGCGCCCTCGCGAACCTGCTTTCGACCGGCTCATGACCAAGGGCTGGCATGGCGTCTGTGCTCGGGTCCGTCCCTGCAGCGTTGTTAAATCCAAGTGACCAAGCTCTGTCTCGTGGGCCATCTCCCGTGCACGTCACCTCCTGGGGTCCTTGGTGCCTTGTTCTCTCATGAGCTCATCGCGAGTAGGCGAGTAAGGGTGCAGCCCGGTTCACACAACCTCAATTGTGGTGCTTCGCCACCGCTGGCGCCGCGCGCGGGGTGTTCCTCCTAGGATCATTCCATGAGAAGGCATGCCACGATGTCTGTGCTCAGGTCTGTCCCTGCAGCGTTGATAAACCCATGTGGCCGAGCTTTGTCTGGCGGGCTGGACCCGCACACGTCACCACCTATGGGTCCTTGGTGTTTGGCCTCCTCATGCGATGTCCTCTGGACGATCACTCGGCATAGGTCGCCCACATAACCCAGGTGAGACGAGCGCGCAACCGCGCCAGGAGCTAGGCACAACCCGCCTGAGGTAGGACCTCCCGAGCCTCGCGCTGGCTCACGAGCGTCTAAACACCTCCGAAGGTTCTACCGTGTCTGCCACGCGTACGAACAAAATAGGGTTGTACACGCACCAAAGACTCTTGAACAGAGCTCTTTCCCATACCCGTGGAAGCCCCATGCTCAGCGCCGGCAAAATGATCCAGCAATGATCATGCCCATGCCCTATGGAAGCCCCATGCTCAGTGTTGGCGGAATGATCCAACAATGATCATGCCTACGCCCTGTGGAAGCCCCATGCTCAGCGCTGGCGGACTTATTGAATCACGGTCATGCCCACACCCAATGGAAGCCCCATGCTCCGCGCTGGTGGATAAGCAAGTGAGGGCGCCCCACGGGTAGCATCAACCTCATGATGGCCCGTGCCTGTCGCGGCTGCCACACAACCCTACAGCGGCACTACTCATGGCTTTCCCCTGAGCCTCACACGAGCGGGGGCTGGACACGGTGCCTCTGCTCGGGTCAGTCCCAGTAGCACCGAAAAACCCAAAGGACCGGGCTCTGGCTCGCGGGCCTGCCCCCGTGCACGTCACCCCATCAAGGCCCTTGGTGTCTAGTCTCCTCGTGTGACACCCAGGTGCGAGCCAACGAGAGCTAGGTATGAGGAACTCCCGCACTAGCCTCGCTGTCGCTGACGTTTTTCTTCGTGTGGGCCATTTGTGTGTCAAGGGGGGACCCCTGAGCATCGCGACTCAGGGGCCTTGACTAGTTCTGAATCCCCTCACCTCCTGGCCTTGTCTAGGCATCGCAACCTGACATCCCAGTGGCGGCTAAGGTATGCGCGAGGCTGGGCCCTGCCGACGCAGAGCACAAAGGCAAGCAAGAAAGAAACCAAGCACGAAAAGGAAACTACGGACTACGAACAAATTATCACAAGCATCAAGTGTATCTCAAATTAAACATTGTTGTACGCCTCTGTGAGGCAAGACCGGTCTGTTGCAGGGTGATGTAGGAGTTTTCAAGAAGAAGGACCGTCGCCGACATCGCTGTCGTTTACCTTAGCTTCAACGGGCCCCCATCCCCGCTGCAGGTGAACCTCTCAAGCAGCGCGGCTACATGACCCTCCACAGCTTCTGCCGCGACGTCGCGGGACTCCTAGGGGACATGCCCTATCACCTCGCCAAAGTCAAAGCTAGGGTTGCGGAGGAGAAGGTGGCTGAAGACGCGGGTCGCCACCATAGAGAAGAGGTCATGGCACTCCTCCTCCAGGATGTTGTCCACCTTCTAGGCAGCGCCGTCGAGCTCTTCAGTGAGCTTGGAGGAAAGCTCGGTGTAGCTAGCATCGGGGGTTGCGAGCGGAGCCTCGAACCCCTCCCTGCATATAGACCTCAGGGCTTGGCGGGCCCTGAGCTCGAGGGAAGAGAAGGCAGCGTGGTCCACCGCCACCTTCACGTCGGTGTTGGCTTGGATTTTCTTCTGTCTAGCGGTCATCTCGGCGTTCACCTCGGAGACTTCCTTGGTGTGAGCTGCTTGGGCTTCGGCCACCTCGCACCGCAGTGCTTCCAGGCGCCCTCGCTCTGTGGCATGTTCGGTCACCATCTTCGTTAGCTCGGAGTCGTGAACCTCAAGCTTCGCCTCGCGAGCCTTGAAGTCCTTCTCCTACTGCTGGAGTTGCCACGCACGCGCGACCTGTTCCTCCTAGAGCGCCTTCAAGCTGGCCTCCACCTCGCCGCAGTGCTTGGTAGCCGCTCCTGCCTCAGCAAGCGTGCTGTCACGGGCCGCCCTTGCCACGGCAGCTTCCTTCATGTTCTCCACAGCGGCGGCCTCGGCCCGGCCCTGGGCCTCCTTGGTAGCCGTCTCAAGCTGGTGCCACCCTGAGGCGAGCATCAAGCGCTCCTTGTCAAGGCGCTTATCGGCGTCCTGGAGGTCTGCCTTGAGCCGGTCGAGCGCGACCCGGGCGTCAGCAAAAGCCTCGCGCCTAATCAGGGGGTCGCAATTCGCGAGCGCGAGGACCTGGCGAGGAGGCAGTACCGCTACACTCCTTGGCACCGCGGCCGAAGAGGCCTCGCCACGCTCTCCTTGGTGTGCAGGGGGCTCTGGGTCCTTCCCCGCGCTCAGCCCCCGCGGCGCGGCTGGGGCGATTGTTGCCTCTGTCCACTGAGTCCCGGGAGTGGGCACTGCTTGAGGCTGTGCCGTGGCACACCTTGTGTCATTTTCAATGGCGGGGGTGAGAACGATAGGCAGGGGGTGAGATGCCCCTCCCTTGTCCGTGGCTAGATCTATCGCGACCTTGGCGGTTGGCACCGCGGGCTGTGCCGCTGGGACCTCGGTGACTGACCCTCCTGGTAGAGCTAGCGAAGCACCAAGTGGAGCCAGGACGCCCGCGCGCCTGGGTGTAGCGGTCCCCGTGCACCCAAGTGTGGCGCCGGGCCGGCGTAGGGCACCCCCATGCCCGCTGATGTTGCGGCCAAGGATCGTCGCCGCCTTCTGGATAGAGGGCGCCTTCGCCACGGCGGTCTTCTTCCTCTTCTTCTCCTCCACCACTGATCCGACGCGGTAAGGAATTAGCGTAAATATGAAGATTACAAGCACACAACCAAAGGACGAATAGGGGCACTCACTCATCTGGCGCAGTCCACTTCCTCTTCTTCTTGTCTGCGGAGGCCGGCGTGCCGCTGATTCCGCCTGACGCAGTTCCGCCACCTTCTCCGGGGCACTCAGGGAGGCCCTCGGCAAGCCTCGCCGCGGCGCCACCTTCGGGGGAAGTGCGAGGCCGCTTGAAGGACCACGGTCGGCGGGGGCTTGACCGCCTCCGCGTCCGAAACCGCCTCACCCGACGCGTGCGCGGTCGGGGGAGCAGACCCCGCCCTCCTGGATGCCCCGGCGAGGCCTGGGGAAGCTACGGGTGGAGGCTCCTCGGCGTCATCATCATCCTCGAGGCCAAGGAGGATCTGGCGATGTGACGGCGGGGATGCCCTCCTAAGGTTGTCCTCCTCCGTTTCCTCCGAGTCCTCGTCGCCGTCACTATCGCCGGAAGACAGCACTACAGGCGAGCTGGTGAGGTTGAACGGCACGAGCCCCCAGTCGTCGAAAGCGGGCATGGCCGCGACCAGATCCTCTTTGTCGTTGCGGTTGTACAACGGTGCTGCGGCCTCGGGAGGGTCCCCGAGGACGTAGTCGGGCAGGGTGGACAAGGCCCCATCCAGCTCCTCGATCGTCAGGCCGGCGACGTGCAGCCTCATTGCGTCCCTTGCGCCGTCATAATCCCATAAGGGCCGCGAGTGAGCATGGAGCGGTGCGATGTGCTACGGCAGGAACTCCTTCATGATCGCTGTCCCCATTAGCTTCGCCTTCACATGCGCAACTATCCTCTTCAGGACGGGCTTTGCGTGAGGGTCGGCTAGCTTTTCGTGGCCCCATCCAGGGGCCTACTCGGGCTGTGCCACTGGGGTCATCAAGAGCGGGTCGCTGCAGTGAGAGTCCATGAGGACCCAGCGCTGCCGATAGCCTTCCACCTTCTTCCTCGCTTTCAGGAGGGAGTTTCCGCCGTGCACATCGACGAAGGAGACGCACGCAGATCGCTGGTTCCACGTGATGAACCGCAAGCCGAAGAAGTGGTGGAAGAGCGCCACCGAAGGCCTCACGCTCACGAAGGCCTCGAAGTAGAAGGCGAAGATGGACAAGAGTAGAATGGAGTTGGGCTAAAGATGGAGGGCATGGATTCGGTAATGCGCGAGGACGGCGTAGAAGAAATTGGAGAATAGCAGGACCAACCCGACAAAGATGCTGCGGAGGAAGAAGGGGTAAACGGACTCCCGCAGGCTACACCACGCCACAAGCCGGGCCAGATCTGGGTCGCGCCCCCTTCGTTCTGGTCGCCGGCTATCAACGGAAGCGCCGGATTAAGGTCCTTCTTCTCGGCGATGGAGGAGATCAGGAGCGCCGGCACGGCGGCGGAAGGACTCGTGTCCGGAGCGACGGGCTTTGTCTTCCCGGTAGGCGCCATTCATGAGTCGCCGACGCTGATGAAGAGGGGGAAAGGTTGTGTTCGGCTTGGATCTAGAGAAGCCTCGCGCGAGAGAAAGGGGAGCGCAGTAGGATGAGAGCAAGCAAGAGAAGGAAGCAATGATGGCCCAGCGCAGTGCCCGCCGGGCTTTATGTCAGCCTGGGCAGTTGCCGAGGCATCATGGGGAAGTAGGGGCGTCCCTCGCCCTGTCGTGCGCCACACGTCGCGCCTAACCCGCAGGCGGTTGGAGCCAGGGCCGTTTTGCCCCTCCGACTGGTGAATCATGCACACCGCGGGCCCGTGGTCTACTATCGGTGCTCTGGGACTGGGGGTACCCAGGCCCGTCTGCCTGCGGCCCTGGACGCAGCGCGTGGTGAAGGCCCAGTACAGTCTGTCTCCGAGGCTCTTCAAAGAGGACCCCCGCGAGGGTCTTCGCCTCGCGGGGCACACATCGCCAAGGACCTCATGAGGCCCTCTCTTGGGGCGGCCTCCCGAGGCCCTTGACAGGGCGGACATCTCTAGGCTCGCCACCCAGCCTCACAATGCACGGGGGTGACGCGGGCCACGACGAGCGTCGCCAGGACCGGTGCCAGCAGGCGCGGATGGTGAGGCTTTCCTCTTTGGTGCTAAAGGAACAAGGCCAGCACGCGGGTTCCAGTAACACGCTGGTTTTTGGCCCTTTCTTTTCCTTTTTGATTTATTTGGTTTTTTGCTCTGATTTTCTTTTTGGAGTGGGTCTGTGGACTTGAAACCTTGGAGATCATCATCATTTCTTCTCTGAAGTTGATAGAGGCAGAGGTGTCCCGTCTTTCGATGAGATGGAGGATATCGTTTTTGGTGGAGTAGACTTTGACGATCTGACTACGAACGTGTGAGGACGTCGCGCCTTAGCAATCGCTAAACCAACTCCGAGAGGTTATTGACCACGCCGGAGCACGATCAACCTGACCACGAGGGTCTATTTCCTGCAAGCAAACGAAGAACAAGCAAGAAACTAAGATTTGCAATCTAGATATTGCGAATATAAGATGAAAGCTTTATTGATCAAGGTGGGGTTCTGTGACGTCTTGGTCTGGTCGTTGAACACAAACGAAGTACGCGAAGTTGCAGCTATGGCGAACTTTTAACCTAAACAAAATCCAAAGTCTAAACGGTGCCCTAAGGGCTGTATATATGGAGGAAGAGGGGGGGATTTCGTGGCCCTTGAAGGAGGGGTCCGAAACCAACCCTATCTCTTGTTTCCCCACACATACGGACTCTAAAAACAGCCTATACTCAAGTATTTCGAAATTACATGGGACTGGCCCAAAAATAAGGTGGCGCAGCACCTAAAATAAGCTATGGACGAAATTTATGAAGGGGCATCTTGTATATTTCGTCCATGTCCTTGTAGGTCATCACGGAGGCTTCAAAGTGCTTAAATATGCACTAGAAACGCCATTCTGGATCCCTTCACGCACGCCTTCATCTCCATGCTTGATCCTGCTCCAGTGTTCATCCCTCTTGTCCATGCTAGGCCCTTCATTAGTAATCAATACAAATGTATCCAATTTAGGCAGCATCATATTCTCATGAACATTAGAATCATTACCAAGAAACGAAAGTACCTGATAATTTAATTGGCGTGCGCGAGCTTTAGTAATTGGTCCAGTATATGTAGCAGTAGGAGCTGTGGGAGTAACAACGGTATTGATGTCCTCATCAGAAGTGGCTCATAATTCTCAAAACTTTCCCAAGATCATGTCATTTCCATTCTAGCCCAACTTCCAAATTCTTTTCTCAGGAATATTCCTTTTTCTATTAAAGGAATAACCCTATTTGCCATAGGTTGTGAAGCAACCTATATTTCTGTCTCTCCCAAAATTCCCAAATAATTCTCATAAATTGTTTGGATCATATATGCCCCAAATATGTCCAAACTTTCCTTTCCTAGCCCAAAAATAATTCCCCAATATTATTTCTTCATTTCTGTCCAGAGTGGCCTTCTGTGAAGGAAGTGCCACCTATCTTTCCTTGTTTGCTCCCAAACTTTTTGGGCATTATTTTATGTCCAACTTATTGCCTCATGCCAAAATTCAGCTCCATTTACCTAGTGAATCTTCCTCAGCAATTTTTCAAAGTTTCTGTCAGATAGAAGCCATTGGGAAGGAAGTACTAGCTAGGTGTACCCAAATGAGTTGAAATTTTTCACACACCTTAATGTGCTCATATCATCACACTCCTCCAATTTTCAGCTCCATCGCTTGATCTATGTGAGCACACCTTCAAATCTTTGATTCTGTTAATATTTTTAGGTTGTGAAGCAAGTATAATTTGTATTGCTTCATTAATTCTGTAAAATTACCAGATCATGCTCCTACCCATATAAATACTCTCCACCAAATTTGGGATCATTTAGGAAATCCCATTTCTCTCTAAAATTATTTCAAGATTCTGGACAGAGAGGATAGCTGTGAAAGAAGTACCATTTTGGCAAGTCCATTTGGTATGAAATTTTTACAGCATCTTCATATGTCCATGTCATCATGATCTACCAAATTTCACCTCAAGTGGCTAATCCATGTGAGTGCATCATCCACATCTTGATTCTGGACGATCTGCTGTTGCAAAGCAACCATGTTTTATATTGGTCCATTTCTTCTCTAATTGCACAGGATCATAGTCCTTCCTATGATAAACACCCCAGACATCAAGTTTGGCCCTTAGCTCTACTCTGCTGATCACAGGTGTGCATCCAAGTTTGCTATAGCAAATTTTCCTCGAAGCCTCACTTCACTGCAGTGCCTCTTATCTTGATCTTTCACCTCCTACAGTCTATATGATGCAGAGACAACACTCTAGACAGCTCATGGCAGTCTTTTGCATCGCCTCCCTGCCGGGCATAGTGGTGACCGCGTCTTTAGCACGTCTCTGCACGCGCTCTGGTAGCGTTGGCCGCGCTCTGGGCGTCGGGACTCGTCGGGCAGCTCAGTCTCGACGAGTTCCGCGCGTTTGGGCGTGCCGACCTGACTCCCCTCCTCTCTCACGTCACTCTCCTTCCTCTGCCCCCTCCAACAGCTTCTTCGCCGATGCTAGCAGCCGCGCGCCCACGGGTACATTGTGCGCCGCTCGGCTCTGTCCTCGTCTCGTCTTCTTCCTCCTCCCCCTTGGCGCCATCTCCTCCCCGTGAGCCTCCTCTGCCTTGCACTTGTCCTCTCCAACTCCCCCGTGTAGCTAACGGCCATCACCGGAGCAGCCCGTGAGCCATGGCGGGCCCGAGCTCTGGATCCTTCCTCCCTGCCTATTTAAGGCCACCCCGCCCTCGTTTCGCTTCGCTCCTCCACTTCTCTCCCTCCCAATCACGCTCTGGAGCCCAGCAGCACGGCCGGCGAGCCCTCTTCCTCCTCTCCGACGAGGTGCTCCGCTGTTCGGCCACTGCTCTGGCCAGCTCGCTCCAGTACCTCTCCACCCCTGCCACCATGATGAGGACATCAATACCATTGTTACACCCATAGCCCCTGCTGCTATACATACTGGACCAATTACTAGAGCTCGCGCACGCCAATTAAATTATCAGGTACTTTCGTTTCTTGGTAATGATTCTAATGTTCATGAGAATATGATGCTGCCTAAATTGGATACATTTGTATTGATTACTAATGAAGGGCCTAGCATGGACAAGAGGGATGAACACTGGAGCAGGATCAAGCATGGAGATGAAGGCGTGCGTGAAGGGATCCAGAATGGCGTTTCTAGTGCATATTTAAGCACTTTGAAGCCTCCGTGATGACCTACAAGGACATGGACGAAATATACAAGATGCCCCTTCATAAATTTCGTCCATAGCTTATTTTAGGTGCTGCGCCACCTTATTTTTGGGCCAGTCCCATGTAATTTCGAAATACTTGAGTATAGGCTGTTTTTAGAGTCCGTATGTGTGGGGAAACAAGAGATAGGGTTGGTTTCGGACCCCTCCTTCAAGGGCCACGAAATCCCCCCCTCTTCCTCCATATATACAGCCCTTAGGGCACCGTTTAGACTTTGGATTTTGTTTAGGTTAAAAGTTCGCCATAGCTGCAACTTCGCGTACTTCGTTTGTGTTCAACGACCAGACCAAGACGTCACAGAACCCCACCTTGATCAATAAAGCTTTCATCTTATATTCGCAATATCCAGATTACAAATCTTAGTTTCTTGCTTGTTCTTCGTTTGCTTGCAGGAGATAGACCCTCGTGGTCAGGTTGATTGTGCTCCGGCGTGGTCGATAACCTCTCGGAGTTGGTTTAGCGATTGCTAAGGCGCGACGTCCTCGCACGTTCGTAGTCGGATCGTCAAAGTCTACTCCACCAAAAACGATAGCGATCATCTCATCGAAAGATCGGGACACCCTCGCCTCTATCAAGTGGTATCAGATTTTCAGGTTGCTCGGTGAGATTTTATAGTTTTTCGTAGTTTAGATCGAGTCTGTTCTTCATACCTACAGTGCACGAAAAAGCCAAAAACAAAAATTAGGGTTAGTTCATCATATCCGAACCAATCTGAGCCTTTGCATAATCTTTTTAGGGTTTTTGCTTTGTTGAATCTGCGGTTGCATCGTCGTGTCGAGTTGCTGGTCTTAGCGTCTAGTCTTTTAGAGTTTCGAGTTCTGGTCATAAGTTGTCACGCCGCCGCCGCACCATCATCATCGCCCCTGCCATCTACCACCACCGTTGATCCGCCACCGCTCTGAATCCATATACCACCACCGCTGCCATATTCCACCACCATATATCCACCACCAATCCGAGTTTTTTTCATATTAGGTTTGTTTTCGAGACCCATCTATTTACCGATTCGTGTTTCCTTGCCTGAGTAGGATTCGAAAAAAAAAGTCTGGAGAACCCCGGGCAGTTTTTAGGCCAAAATTTTGGCGGTCAAAAATATTTTTTCCCTATCCTATTTTTAGGTCCCAGGGAGCGTTTTGAGACACTCGCCATCATAGTGATTTTTTGTCGCACTTTTTTGTCGTCGCTGCCCTGATTTCCGAAAAAAAAATTGTCAAAATTTTTTTTGTCCCTATCCTGTTAGTTTGACTTGGGAAGAGTTTTGAGACACTCGCCATTATAGTAATTTTTTCGCAAAAAAAAAGGAGCGCAAAAAAAAGAGCGAAAAAAAAATTTAGAGTGTGCTCTTCCCTTGTTTACGTGCCGCGCCGTGATTTTGTTAGTGTTCTAGGCTCGCGTCTCTAGTACGGTCTAGCCTAGAACCAGCACAGTACCGTCGTTGAGCGTTTATTCAACTTTGCATCTCTGAATTGATTATTGCTGACATTTTTGCTACCATATCATAAGCCTTCCCAGCACCACATACATCTACGTCGTGCGTTTGACACCACCTGGCAATCGCTCTGTCCAATCTTTAAGAGTTTTGACTACAACGGTTGCCGATCACCACCTGCTGCTGGGTAAGAACTGGTAAGCATTTGAGATTCGCTTGACGGTTTTGTGATACACCACCACCACCACTTCCCAGTAGTCTGTAGGATCATATTTTTGTGTGTTTCTATTGCTGCTAACCATGGCAGGATCACAAGCCGATGAGACTGATTGGGAGAACATGACGAACAAACAGCTACATGATAAATTTCAGCAAATGATGAGTGGACAGGTGCAAGATGTGCTAAACAGATTTGAAGAGGCCATGGAGAAGATAGATGGAATTGAGAAGACGTTCGAAACAAAGCTCGATAACAAGTTTAATGAATTGCTCGCGCGTCTTCCACAACCACCACCGGCTGCACCTGTCGCACCTCTACAATAACAACAACGTCGCCTTCCAAATCAAGTGGGACGAGCACAGCGTGTTCCCCTTGAGCCTGGTCAAACTTCTGGTGCCGCTGCACCTACTGTTGATGCTTCTATGGCTCCAATTGCCGCTGAGGAGGACAATTATGCGGGCGATTACGAGGATGAGGTTGATCAAAATCAAAACTACATACTAGCACCAGGTCGTCCACATGCCAATAATCGCAATGGTAGGGCTGCATTACCAACTCAGGTACGAGATCATGACCATCTTCCTAAACTGAAATTGAATATTCCACCATTTGAGGGTAGATATGTTCCTGATATATATCTTACTTGGGAGTTAGAAACTGAACAACGTTTTACATGTTTACAATATCCCGAGGAGAGACGTGTTGCTGCTGTTGTTTGTGCTTTTACTTGTTTTGCATGTGTATGGTGGTCTGAACATTGTAGATTATATCCTATTCCAGCTACGTGGGCTGCTTTGAAAACAGCTATGTGTACTCGTTGGGTTCCACCATATTATCAACGTGAATTACTTCAAAAATTGCAGCGCTTAAGACAAGAAAAAAATTCTGTAGAAGAATATTATCAGGAATTACAAACTGGCATGATTAGATGTGGTATTGTCGAGGAAAATGAAGTTATGCTTGCACGTTTCATGGGTGGATTAAATAGAGAGATTCAGACCATTCTAGAGTATAAGGAGTATAATAATATCACTCGTTTATTCCATCTTGCTTGTAAAGCTTAACGTGAAGTGCAGGATCGACAGGCATTGGCGCGAACTAATTTTTCTGCAGGTCGATCTTCATCATGGACACCGCGTGCCTCCTCTACTCCCACACGTCCTACTGCGACACCACTGACTTCAGCTGCCAATTCCAACCGAGATACAAGAAAACAGGCACCACCACCACCATCTGCCAAGAGTACACCTTCTGGGCCTGCCCAGAGCTCTTCTTCATCTATGGCATCAACAGGGCACACACATGATATTATTTGTCGTCGTTGTAAGGGAAGAGGTCATTATGCGAGAGAATGCCAATCTCCGCGTGTTATGATTGCTACTGAGGATGGTGGGTATAAGTCCGCTAATGACTATGATGAGGAGACTTTGGCTCTTATTACAAGTGAAGAACAAGGTGGAGATGATTCTAATCATGAGACGCAATACATGGCTCCTGAAGACGCTGACAGGTATGAATGTTTAGTTGCTCAACGTGTTTTGAGTGTGCAGGTCACACAAGCTGAGCAAAATCAGAGGCATAATTTGTTCCATACAAAGGGAGTTGTGAAGGAACGTTCTGTTCGCGTCATCGTAGATGGAGGGAGCTGCAACAACTTGGCTAGCATGGAGATGGTGGAGAAGCTATCTCTCACCACAAGACCACATCCGCATCCTTACTATATCCAATGGTTCAACAACAGCGGCAAGGTTAAGGTATCACGTACTGTTCGTGTGCATTTTAGTATCTCTACATATGCTGATTATGTTGATTGTGATGTGGTACCCATGCAAGCATGTTCATTATTACTTGGTAGACCATGGCAATTTGATAAAAATTCTGTACACCATGGTAGAAACAATCAGTATACTCTTGTTCATAAGGATAAACATATTACTTTGCTTCCTATGACTCCTGATTCTATTTTGAAAGATGATATTAATAGAGCTAGTAAAGCAAAACAGGAGAAAAATAAGAGTGAAAATCAGATTGTGGCAAAAGAATTTGAGCAACAAATGAAGCCTAATAATAAACCATCTAGTGTTGCTTCTGAAATTAAATTGAAAAGTGCATGTTTACTTGCCACCAAATCTGATATTGATGAGCTAGATTTCAGCAAATCTGTTTGCAATGCTTTTGTGTGCAAAGAGGCGTTATTTTCATTTGAGGACGTGCCTTCCTCTTTGCCTCCTGCTGTCACTAACATTTTGCAGGAGTTCGCTGACGTCTTTCCACAAGACGTGCCACCGGGATTACCACCTATTTGCGGGATTGAGCATCAGATTGACTTAATTCCCGGTGCTTCATTGCCAAACCGTGCGCCATACCGTACCAATCCAGAGGAGATGAAGGAGATTATGCGTCAAGTACAAGAGCTGCTCGACAAAGCTTATATACGCGAATCTCTTAGTCCTTGTGCTGTTCCTATTATACTAGTGCCAAAAAAGGATGGTACGCCGCGTATGTGTGTTGATTGTAGAGGCATTAATAATATTACTATTCATTATCGCCATCCTATTCCTAGGCTAGATGATATGCTTGATGAATTGAGTGGCTCTACAATATTCTCCAAAGTTGATTTGCGTAGTGGATACCATCAAATTCGTATGAAATTGGGAGATGAATGGAAAACAACATTTAAAACTGAGTTCGGTTTATATGAGTGGTTAGTCATGCCTTTTGGGTTAACTAATGCACCTAGTACTTTCATGAGATTAATGAACGAAGTTTTACGTGCTTTCATTTGACGATTTGCGGTAGTTTACTTTGATGATATATTGATTTATAGCAGATCTTTGGAGGAACATTTGGAACATTTACGTGCTGTTTTTATTGCTCTACGTGATGCACGTTTGTTTGGTAACCTTGGGAAGTGCACCTTTTGCACCGACCGAGTATCTTTTCTTGGCTATGTTGTTACTCCACAGGGAATTGAAGTTGATAAAGCCAAGATTGAAGCTATTGAGAGTTGGCCGCAGCCCAAAACGGTCACACAAGTGAGGAGTTTCCTTGGCCTCGCTGGTTTCTATAGGCGTTTTGTGAGAGATTTCAGTACCATTGCTGCACCTCTCAACGAGCTTACAAAGAAGGATGTGCCTTTTGTTTGGGGTACCGCACAGGAAGAAGCCTTCACGGTGTTGAAAGATAAGTTAACACATGCTCCTTTACTCCAACTTCCTGATTTTAATAAGACTTTTGAGCTTGAATGTGATGCTAGCGGAATTGGATTAGGAGGTGTGTTATTACAAGATGGCAAACCTGTTGCATACTTTTCTGAAAAATTGAGTGGGCCTAGTCTGAATTACTCTACTTATGATAAGGAATTATATGCTCTTGTTCGGACTTTGGAAACATGGCAACATTATTTATGGCCCAAAGAATTTGTTATTCATTCTGATCATGAATCTTTGAAACATATTAAAAGTCAAGCCAAACTGAACCGTAGACATGCTAAATGGGTTGAATTCATTGAGACTTTCCCTTATGTCATTAAACACAAGAAGGGTAAAGAAAATGTTATTGCTGATGCATTGTCTCGTCGTTATACTATGCTTTCACAACTTGACTTTAAAATATTTGGTTTGGAGACCATCAAAGATCAATATGTGCATGATGCTGAATTTAAAGATGTATTGCAGAATTGTAAAGAAGGGAGAACATGGAAACAGTTCGTCGTTAACGATGGATTTGTGTTTCGTGCTAACAAGCTATGCATTCCAGCTAGCTCCGTTCGTCTTTTGTTGTTGCAGGAGGCGCATGGAGGAGGATTAATGGGACACTTTGGCGTAAAGAAGACGGAGGATGTACTTGCTACACATTTCTTTTGGCCAAAGATGAGACGGGATGTTGAGCGCTTTGTTGCTCGCTGCACTACATGTCAAAAAGCTAAGTCACGACTCAATCCTCATGGTTTATATATGCCTTTGCCTGTACCTAGTGTTCCATGGGAGGATATATCTATGGACTTTGTTCTGGGTTTACCTCGAACAAAGAAGGGGAGGGATAGCATATTTGTTATCGTGGATAGGTTCTCGAAAATGGCACACTTTATACCATGTCATAAAAGCGATGATGCTGCTAATGTTGCTGATTTGTTCTTTCGTGAAATTATTCGCTTGCATGGTGTGCCAAATACTATTGTTTCAGATCGTGATACCAAATTTCTTAGCCACTTTTGGAGATGTTTATGGGCTAAGTTGGGGACTAAACTGCTTTTTAGTACTACTTGTCACCCCTAAACTGATGGACAAACTGAAGTAGTCAATAGAACTTTGTCTACTATGCTTAGGGCTGTTTTGAAGAATAACAAGAAAATGTGGGAAGAATGCTTGCCTCATATTGAATTTGCTTATAATCGTTCGTTGCATTCTACTACTAAGATGTGTCCTTTTGAAATTGAGTATGGTTTCCTTCCTCGTGCACCAATTGATTTGTTGCCTCTTCCATCTTCGGAGAAGGTTAATTTTGATGCTAAACAACGTGCTGAATTGATCTTAAAAATGCATGAGTTAACTAAGGAGAACATTGAGCGTATGAATGCTAAATATAAACTTGCTGGAGATAAGGGTAGAAAACATGTTGTGTTTGCACCTGGAGATCTTGTTTGGTTACATTTGCGTAAGGATAGATTTCCTGATTTGCGCAAATCAAAGCTAATGCCACGTGCTGATGGTCCTTTTAAGGTGTTAGAGAAAATAAATGATAATGCATATAAACTTGAGCTGCCTGTAGATTTTGGGGTTAGTCCCACTTTTAACATTGCAGATTTGAAGCCTTATTTGGGTGAGGAAGATGAGCTTCCGTCGAGGACTACTTCATTTCAAGAAGGGGAGGATGATGAGGACATCAATACCATTGTTACACCCACAGCCCTTGCTGCTATACATACTGGACCAATTACTAGAGCTCGCGCACGCCAATTAAATTATCAGGTACTTTCGTTTCTTGGTAATGATTCTAATGTTCATGAGAATATGATGCTGCCTAAATTGAATACATTTGTTTTGCTTACAAATGAAGGGCCTAGCTTGGACAAGAAAGAGGAACCTTGGAGCAAGTTCAAGCATGGAGATGATGGCATGCGCAAGGGGAACAAGAACGGAGTTACAAGTGATGATTTCAGGACTTTGAAGCCACCATAATGAGTGCAGGAAGCCTTGGACGAAATATACAAGATGCCACTTCATAAATTTCGTCCAGAGGCTATTATAGGTGCTGCGTCACCTTATTATTGGGCCAGGCCCATGTAATTTCGAAATACTTGAGTATAGGCTGTTTTTAGAGTCCGTATCTGTGGGGAAACAAGAGATACGGTTGGTTTCGGACCCCTCCTTCAAGGGCCACGAAATCCCCTCCTCTTCCTCCATATATACAGCCCTTAGGGCACCGTTTAGACTTTGGGTTTTGTTTAGATTAAAAGTTCGGCATAGCTGCAACTTCACGTACTTTGTTTGTGTTCAACGACCAGACCAAGACGTCACAGAACCCCACCTTGATCAATAAAGCTTTCATCTTATATTCGCAATATCCAGATTGCAAATCTTAGTTTCTTGCTTGTTCTTCGTTTGCTTGCAGGAGATAGACCCTCGTGGTCAGGTTGATTGTGCTCCGGCGTGGTCGATAACCTCTCGGAGTTGGTTTAGCGATTGCTAAGGCGCGACGTCCTCGCACGTTCGTAGTCGGATCGTCAAAGTCTACTCCACCAAAAACGATAGCTATCATCTCATCGAAAGATCGAGACACCCTCGCCTCTATCACACCACCACCACTGAGTTCCACTCGCTCCATTGGTCCTCCTCGACCTCTTCCCTGGGGCTATCGTCACAGGAATCCAGGAGTTCGCCGGCGCCCGAAGCGTGCAGCCACCGGAGAAGAAGGGTGCGGCATCCTCCGACCACCTCCCGACAAGCTGCGGGTACGGGAGTGCTCGCCGTCGAGCGCCCGATCGATCCCCGCAGTCGCCCAGCTCCGCCGTGGCCTCTACGTCGGCCAGCCGTCGCTGGTGAGCCGCCCCGCCTCTGTCTCTCTCTCTCTCTCATTATAAACCTGCCAGGCAGGCCCCACTCGCCAGCATCTCATCCCCCTCCCGAATTGTTTTCTAGTGAAGGCGTATTCTCTATTTACGCTTACGACGTCACCCCCTGGAGATTTTCCAGAAATTCATTTAAATTCAATTTAAAATCAGATTTGACCACAACTTTGACCCTGAATAACTCCTAAACTACAAGTCCAAATGAACTGATTCTTTTTGCATTATTTTTCTTTTGAGCTCCTCTATTTTCTGGTAGAATTTGGTATTTTTCTCTGCTGTCTAGATTTTTTGGACAGAGAAAAATGCATTATGGATTATTTACAAAAGCTTTCAAAAATGTTTTTCAGTAGGTTTTTGTGTGCATGATGAAGACCAGGAGCTTTCCCAACCTTTCTTGGAGCAAGGCAAGCCACACCCTCCATTTGCATGATTACAATGCAATTTGCCTAAAATTTTGCATTAGCTACAAATGAATTGTCCATGGCATTTCTTGGAGTTATCTTGATCTTGCTACTTCCATGGTATTGCTTGGATTTCTAGGACTAATATTTTGCAGATGGTGGATGACATGTTGCCATTGGATTATTAGTGGCTATTATGATTATTTCCATGATAGTAATTGAGGTTATCCTTGGAGTATTACTTTGGGTATGATGCTATCATGTTGATCTATGGTTAGCTATCTTGCTCTTGCTATTGGTTTAGTAGCATCATTATACTTGGGTTCATCATGATCTTAGTTAATCTGCTACCCTCGGAGTATTATTCTATGCTTTGGATCATTTGTTGGATATTGCTATAACTTGGATCACAGGTTGATAGATGATATCGGAGTATCAATTATCACAGATCTATCTTTGGGGACAAATTTCGTCATTTCGTTGGTCAGGTGCCACCGAACTGGGCTTTTCCAGTGCAACCACATTTGCCTTTTATGGGAAGGCCCTATTGTGTTCTATTGTTATGCCTCTCACCAGTGCCTCCAACTAGGGAAGGTTATACGTGTGCGCTACCCTGATCAGGTAGGCCGGTATAAGCCTTGTGTGCCCAAGTTGTTTGCGCTTTTTTGTCCCCGTTTGGGACCATTTTTGTTTTGCCACGACGGTGGCCGTTGGATGTCCAGAGTGGCATCGGGGCCACCCATGACTTAGCCCAAAGGGGAGTTGGTCGGAGTGGCCGGGAGAGTGTCATGGCAGTAGACTGGTTTTGTCGGAACGCCGTTGGTCCACCCGAATGGGAGCACGAGGCCATGGGTTCTGTGATGTGGGTACAGTGTGCTAACCTCTGCAGAGTGTGTGTTTAATCTATCGATAGACGCGTCCTCGGTCATGGGCACAGTTCGTACTAGGTCACACCGTCCGATCAACACTCACTTGACGAAATGACTTATCGATGGTTTATATGTTGATTATGTGACCAGTAACAGTTTGGCAGGATGTTGATGATGATGGTGGGATGATCATTCAGTTTGTGTTGTGGTCATGCGGTGATCACGTGGAGGTATTGATCACAAGGTGATCGAGGTGACATATTGCTTGGTCGGATAGCCAAGAGTGAGATGGTTCTTGAGATGATGGTTCAGCAGTAATTCTAGTAGTATCATATCATGCTTAGTTATTGCTTCCACATCATAGTAGTTGTTGATAACTTAACCTGTTAATGCTATGTTGTTGTCTTGCCTTGATGCTTTTGGTTGTTGTGAGCTTGCAAGTTCATTCAATGTAATGACCTGGCGTGTTATGCCATATTGCAGGTGATATCGTGATTGATTGTTTGTCGAGGTTTCCGTTCGTGCGAGCTAGATCGTGTCCCAGCCAGAGTCCCTACAGAGTGGAATTCACCACGGTCGTCGTTGTTCTGCTGCTAGAAGTTATTCCTCTGCTGCGAGTTGTTCCTCTGCTAGCATAGAACTACCTTAGCAAGCGTAGTGTCGCCGTGCTGATGTGATCCTTTATAACATCACACCTTTGTATCTCTTATTCTTTGTAATAAGAGCTAATTTATTCTATGTCAAGCAGTGCCATATTCCAGAAGACTTGATCTCTGGGTTGGAATACGGGGTGTTCCGGTTTCTCTGAGCCGGGGTGCCACAGAGCTTGGTATCAGAGCAGGTTTGGCTGTAGGACGCCCTAGTCAGCGCGAGCGGTAGAAATCGGTAGTATAGAGTCTGCCTTGTTTGTTGCATTTCTTTGTTGCATAGCATGCATATAGCCCTATTATTTGTTGCTAACGGTTTATCTTGTTAGTGTAGCTGGCATCGGTTCGGATCCACTACAGCTCAGCCCCTGCATCCCGTCAGTTTCCCTTTTCTTCGGTGTTTGGTGTCATTTCTGTCCTAGCGGAGTGATGCCAAGTGATCCCGACACTGTTTGCAGAAAATGGTGCTCAAGTATCGCGCCGATATCCTATCGTTTAGGTGATAGACATGCTTCTATCCCGGATCATCCTTTTATCTTGTCGTATTTGCAACACTTAATGATCTTAGTCATCAAGAAAGGGCAAGGTCGGCAGACTTGGTTTTCCCCGCTATCCTATTTCTTGGACGAGTACGGATCCCTTCCGTCCGCTTGATAACAATGTGGTCGCGACATTCGTGTCCCGCTACATGGTTACTAAGTTCGTCCTCGCCTCCGATCCTAGTCAAGGATGCTACCTTGCTAGTTCAACACTTCATGTAGCTATGTTTACACCAACCTTTCCACACGTTGATCCATATTCATGCACGCCGTCACAGCATGTTAGATCATAGTACCGGAGATCCCGCGAGATTTGTGTGCTTAAGTAGGCATGCATATTGTGTGAATAGTATTAATATGTGACTTTGCTTGTGTGTGAGTGGATTGTTTTTGTGTGCTTTTGTTTAGTTGAGTTGTTTCTTTTGCTCCTTTCTTTTGGGCCCTCAGTGTTACCTTATTTCCCCTTATGGAAGTTGCTCATCCACCGGCACCGGACTCGAAGAAGCAATAAGGATTTCAAATATTTGCAAGAAGCTCAGCTAAACACATCAGGTCTACATCAGTACTTAATCCTCAAACAGTAATGGTCAAGCCAGTAGAAAGATAAGTCAGGTACAAGAGCAACGGTATATTTTCAGTCAAAGGTATGGCTCATATGCAAAGTTTTGGCTCCGCAATGAATGATGCTTGAAATATGTTATACTCCGAAAGAAAGACAGAATGTGCTATGATCAAGGAAGACAGTCAAGCAATTTTTTTATGCAAGTAACCAGCCGTAAAATATTATGGGTGTACGAAGCTTTCACTATGCATATCACAGTACAAAGCTTTGGATATGAAAAACTCAGTCTTCCTCCACACGCAATCGGAAGAAGATTATGATGCAAGGATCTTCGATTTTCCTCAACACAATATATGGACAGATTCCGGTCCAAGATACCCATTCTTTCACAGCAAGATACCTCGATAAAGGCTTTTGGCATAAGGAATTGAATCTTTCTCAATAAGCAACCAGAGGAGAAGCTTCTCAGGTACAGAACCCAGTCTTCTCCAGCACGCCACTGCGGCAAAAGCTTTGAGCGTAAGATATCGAATCTCCTTCAGCAAGCTACTCAGATGACTTCTCACATAAGACACCCAGTCTGTCTCAGTACAACACTACGCACCATTGTCAGATATTACACTGTGAGTTGGCAGTATATGACAGCGCAGTTCAAAAATCAGATCCGCAACATTTTTGTCAAAAGTATCACTCAGTCAAGACATATGCCTACCACAAGGATCGAGTGTTCGGTGGCATATTCTTCTTATATATATATGGTGAGCATGCATCCCCGGTCATACCAGTCCCCCATATGAGATGCGACGGTGATCAAGCAGATATACCTAAGAAAGGTAAGGATCCTACAACCTCATGAGTCAGGCCAATGAAGATAAGCATAGATACCTCTCACGTAATGAAAGGATCGACAAGTTCTGGAGCTGACAATGCAGAATCAACAGTCTTGACCATGGTCTCTAAGGCCAATATTTCTGCATTTGACAAGATCTCATGAACTCTTGTCACCCTCTTGTATGATTGGCCTCAACAACGAACTTTGTATAGCTACATGCCCCGAGTATATGTCCTATATGTGTGGACCCAGGTCAGGAAAAAAGCACAAGGAGTGGTGCCAAAAACATTGCAATAACCACATTCATGGTCATACGAAGAATCAAGGACATATGTGGCCAAGCTATTTCAGTAAGGTATCCTGAAAAATAAAATCATGGCGGTCAAAAGGTGAGACTGACAGCAAAGGTATTATGATTTTTGCATGACCATCAGGGTCCGGATACCCAAGTCAGTTGGAGGCCATGATTCCATATGGATCCACAAAAGACATACCCTCAGAGGCCTACCTTCTTCTTCAAGGACTTCATATCCCGCTGACCCGCTTGTCCCATGGCACCTACCTAGAATGGTTAGTGTGGAATATCCAAGTCTGTTTTGTCAGATCCAAGATTACTTTGCAACCTCCACAATTTGACTTCAGCGGCAGTGTTGAAGCATCTCATAGCCTATTACCATAGATGGTCATACCGACTGCATGGGTAATTCAAAAGCTGAATAATCAGCTCAGACCAGGTATACTCACTGGCAGAACCCAGTGCACGGACAGCCTGTCATGAAAAGTGTCTTCCATCCAGCACCCCTGCCAGGCCAGTATCAAGATGCTAATGTTTGAGGTATGCTACAGCTATAAGTCCATACCCCTTTATATTGCTCACGACAGAAGGCAGTCAAATCTTTGGTACATGTCGCATGCTCGAGCCAAAGAAACAAATCAAGATAAGTCAGTATCACCTACGGGCAGTCAGATCTCATCAGGAGAATTGTCATGCTTCTCAACATTGTTGGAAATCAGAAGACATGCATTTGTTTGAGCAACCCCATGGATGAAGTAAAAAGTTTCATGACAAAAAGGAATTTATGCTCAGGTACCTTGGATATCACCGCAGATATGAAAGAATCAATGTCAGCATAAGGATTTGGTATATGAGCAAAAACCTGTTAGGATTTGGGAAAGGTGAAGCAAACCACCCCCGAGCGAGGTAACCAGATCATGTGAAAATCAGGGGGAACAACATACAAAGGAAATGGATACCCGAGTTGGAAACGGTGTCCTCAAGTCATACTTGTTCCCTGAGCAACCAAATCTCGAGGACGAGATTTCTTCAAGGGGGGAAGGTTTGTAACACCCTGGTTTTTGGCCCTTTCTTTTCCTTTTTGATTTATTTGGTTTTTGCTCTGATTTTCTTTTTGGAGTGGATCTGTGGACTTGAAACCTGGGAGATCATCATCATTTCTTCTCTGAAGTGGCTCATCATTCTCAAAACTTTCCCAAGATCATGTCATTTCCATTCTAGCCCAAATTCCAAATCTTTTCTCAGGAATATTCCTTTTTCTATTAAAGGAATAACCCTATTTGCCATAGGCTGTGAAGCAACCTATATTTCTGTCTCTCCCAAAATTCCCAAATAATTCTCATAATTTTTTTGGATCATATATGCCCCAAATATGTCCAAACTTTCCTGTCCTAGCCCAAAAATAATTCCCCAATATTATTTCTTCATTTCTGTCCAAAGTGGCCTTCTGTGAAGGAAGTGCCACCTATCTTTCCTTGTTTGCTCCCAAACTTTTTGGGCACTCTTTTATGTCCAAATTTTTGCATCATGCAAAAATTAAGCTCCATTTGCTGAGTGAATCTTCCTCAGCAATTTTTCAAAGTTTCTGTCAGATACAAGCTATTGTGAAGGAAGTACTATCTAGGAGTACCTAAATGAGTTGAAATTTTGCACACACCTTAATGTGCTCATATCACCACACTCCTCCAATTTGTAGCTCCATCCCTTGATCTATGTGAGCACACCTTCAAATCTTTGATTCTGTTAATATTTTCAGGTTGTGAAGCAAGTATAATTTATATTGCTTCATTAATTCTGTAAAATTACCAGATCATGCTCCTACCCATATAACTACTCTCCACCAAATTTGGGGTCATTTAGGAAATCCCATTTCTCTCCAAAATTATTTCAAGATTCTGGACAGAGAGGATAGCTCTGAAAGAAGTACCATTTTGGCAAGTCCATTTGGTATGAAATTTTTACAGCATCTTCATATGTCCATATCATCATGATCTACCAAATTTCAGCTCAAGTGGCTAATCCATGTGAGTGCATCATCCACATCTTGATTCTGGACCATATCTGCTGTTGCAAAGCAACCATGTTTTATATTGGTCCATTTCTTCTCTAATTGCACAGGATCATAGTCCTTCCTATGATTAACACCCCACACATCAAGTTTGTCCCTTTGCTCTACTCTGCTGATCTCAGGTGTGCATCCAAGTTTGCTACAACAAACTTTCCTCGAAGCCTCACTTCACTGCAGTGCCTCTTATCTTGATCTTTCACCTCCTACAGTCTATATGATGCAGAGACAACACTGTAGACAGCTCACAGCAGTCTCCTGCATCCCCTCCCTGTCGGGCACTGTGGTGACCGCGTCTTTAACACGTCTGTGCACGCACTCTGGCAGCGTTGGCCGCGCTTTGGGCGTTGGGACGCATCTGGCAGCTCCGTCTCGGCGATTTCTGCGTGTCTGGGCGTGCCGACCTGACTTCCCTCCTCTCTCACGTCACTCTCCCTCCTCTGCCCCCTCCGGCAGCTTCCTCGCCGATGCTAGCGGCCGCGTGCCCACGGGTACATTGTGCGCCGCTCGGCTCTGTCCTCGACTCGTCTTCTTCCGCCTCCGCCCTTGGCGCCATCTCCTCCCCGTGAGCCTCCTCTGCCTCGCACTTGTCCTATCCGGCTACCCCGTGCAGCTAGTGGCCATCGCTGGAGCAACCCGTGAGCCATGGCGGGCCCGAGCTCTGGATCCTTCCTCCCTGCCTATTTAAGGCCACCCCGCCCTCATTTCTCTTCACCCCTCCACTTCTCTCACTCACAATCACGCTCTGGAGCCCAGCAGCACGTCCGGCGAGCCCTCTTCCTCCTCTCCGGCGAGGTGCTCCACCGTTCGGCCGCTACTCTGGCCAGCTCGCTCCAGTACCTCTCCACCCCTGCCACCACCACCACTGAGTTCCACTCGCTCCACTGGTCCTCCTCGACCTCTTCCCTGGGGCTATCATTGCCGGAATCCAGGAGTTCACCGGCGCCCGAAGCATGCAGCCGCTGGAGAAGAAGGGCGCGGCGTCCTCCGACCACCTCCCGATGAGCTGCGGGTACGGGAGTGCTCGCCGTCGAGCGCCCGATCGATCCTCATAGTCACCCAGCTCTGCCATGGCCTCTACGCCGGCCAGCCGTCGCTGGTGAGCCACCCCGCCTCTGTCTCTCTCTCTCTCTCTCTCTCTCTCTCTCGTCATAAACCTGCCAGGCGGGCCCCACTCGT
This sequence comes from Thinopyrum elongatum, assembly GCA_011799875.1. Classification (NCBI taxonomy): domain Eukaryota; kingdom Viridiplantae; phylum Streptophyta; class Magnoliopsida; order Poales; family Poaceae; genus Thinopyrum; species Thinopyrum elongatum. The sequence continues at coordinate 265,122,458 of CM022299.1, forward strand.
CAGGCTCTCATCCCCCTCCCGAACGTTTTCTAGTGAAGGCTATTCTCTGTTTACGCTTTTGACGTCACCCCCTGGAGGTTTTCCAGAAATTCATTTAAAATCATATTTGACCACAACTTTAACCCTGAATAACTACTAAACTACAAGTCCAAATGAACTGATTCTTTTTGCATTATTTTTCCTTTGAGCTCTTCTATTTTCTAGTAGAATTTGGTATTTTTCTCTGCTTTCTAGATTTTCTGGACAGAGAAAAATGCATTATGGATTATTTACAAAAGCTTTCAAAAATGTTTTTTAGTAGGTTTTTGTGTGCATGATGAAGACCAGGAGCTTTCCCAACCTTTCTTGGAGCAAGTCAAGCCACACCCTCCATTTGCATGATTGCAATGCAATAATATGGTCTATTTAATTTAATTTGCCTAAAATTTTGCATTAGCTACAAATGAATTGTCCATGGCATTTCTTCGAGTTATCTTGATCTTGCTACTGCCATGGTATTGCTTGGATTTCTAGGACTAATATTTTGCAGATGGCGGATGACATGTTGCCATTGGATTATTAGTGGCTATTATGATTATTTCCATGATAGTAATTGAGGTTATGCTTAGATTTCTACTTTGGGTATGATGCTATCATGTTGATCTATGGTTAGCTATCTTGCTTTTGCTATTGGTTTAGTAGCATCATTATACTTGGGTTCATCATGATCTTAGTTAATCTGCTACCCTTGGAGTATTATGCTATGCTTTGGATCATTTGTTGGATATTGCTATAACTTGGATCGTATGTTGATAGATGATATCGGAGTATCAGTTATCACAGATCTATCTTTGGGTACAAATTTCGTCATTTCGTTGGTCAGGTGCCACCGAACCGGGCTTTTCCAGTGCAACCACATTTGCCGTTTATGGGAAGGCCCTAATGCGGTCTATTATTATGCCTCTCGCCGGTGCTTCCAACTAGGGAAGGTTATACGTGTGCGCTACCCTAATCAGGTAGGCCGGTATAAGCCTTGTATGCCCGAGTTGTTTGCGCGCTTTTGTCCCTGTTTGGGACCGTTTTTGTTTTGCCACGACGGTGCTCGTTGGATGTCCAGAGTTGTATCGGGGCCACCCATGACTTAGCCCAAAGGGAAGTTGGTCGGAGTGGCCAGGAGAGTGTCATGGCAGTAGACTAGTCTTTTCAGAACGCCGTTGGTCCACCCGAATGGGAGCACGAGGCCATGGGTTCTGTGATGTGCGTACAGTGTGCTAACCTCTACAGAGTGTGTGTTTAATCTATCGATAGCCGCGTCCTCGGTCATGGGCACAGTTCGTACTAGGTCACATCGTTTGATCAACACTCACATGACGGAATGACTTATAGATGATTTATATGTTGATTATGTGAGCAGTAACAGTTTGGCAGGATGTTGATGATGATGTTGGGATGATCTTGAGGATGATCATTCAGTTTGTGTTGTGGTCACGCGGTGGTCACGTGGAGGTATTTATCACGAGGTGATCGAGGTGACATATTGCTTGGCCGGATAGCCAAGAGTGAGATGGTTCTTGAGATGATGGTTCAGCAGTAATTCTAGTAGTATCATATCATGCTTAGTTATTGCTTCCACATCATAGTAGTTGTTGATAACTTAACCTGTTAATGCTATGTTGTTGTCTTGCCTTGATGCTTTTGGTTGTTGTGAGCTTGCAAGTACATTCAATGTACTGACTGGCGTGTCATGCCAGATTGGAGGTGATGCGTGATCGATTGTTTGTCGAGGTTTCCGTTCATGTGACCTAGATCGTATCCCAGCCAGTGTCCCTGCGGAGTGGAATTCACCATGGTCGTCGTTGTTCCGCTGCGAGTTGTTTCGCTGCTAGCATAGTACTACCTTAGCAGGCGTAGTGTCGTCGTGCTGATGTGATCCTTTGTAACATCAGACCTTTGTATCCCTTATTCTTTGTAATAAGAGCTGATTTGTTCTATGTCAAGCAGTGTCGTATTCCAGAAGACTTGATCTCTGGGCTGGAATACGGGGTGTTCCGGTTTCTCTGAGCTGGGGTGCCACAGTTCCTGAGGCGGCCCCAAAGGTTGCCTCTTCGGTGCAACAAGACTAGGACACCGGCTCGCCAGGATGGAGGTCATCATCGAGCCCACCTGCGCGTCCTAGACAGAAGCTTTGCAGGCGAAGACCACCTTTTGCCAGGATAAGATGTACTCTTGTGCCCCTTCAAAATTGTCCGTTGTGGTATCCCTTCCCGCCTAGAGTTTTCGGGGAAGAGGACTAGGCCAGTATAAGTATAGGCTAGTCTCCACCATAGAGAGGGGTCGAGTCTTGAGCCCTCCCGTGGCACTACATCCTTGTACTCGTTCATACTCATGCTCCCTCGCAAGGCAATCCACCACAAAGCAGGAGTAGGGTCTTACACCGCAAGATGGCCTGAACCTGGGTAAATCATTGTGTTCCGCCCTTTCTTCCTTCTCGCTCGAGCACACCAGAGCATCACCGTGAGGCAATGAGCAACGGGTCGTAGCGAGTGGAGTTCTTTGCGCACACCCCAAAGTTCGAACCATTCTTTGGGTCCCCGGAGCCCCGATTCCGATAGTATGTCTTTAGCGCTTCAATCAGGCCATCGAAGAACCTGGACAGTCTGGCGCTGGCAACCTCGTGCTCCGAAGTAGGGAAACTCCAGTTCTTCATGTCCATAACTCCAAGCTGGGAAGAGAGGCACTTGGCTGTATCAACCAACTCCTATGTCCAGAGGGAGTACATCTTCTGCAGCTTGTCCAGCGTGCCCTTGGCATCTTTCCAAAGAGTTTCTGCAGCAGCGAGCTTCTCCGTCAAGGCCTTCTCCCGCGTCTTGGAGGACTCAAGGTCCTGCTCTAGTCCGGCAAGCTTCGATTTCAAATCTTGGATCGCACCATCAGCGGTGGCCAACTCTTGGCCCTTGGACGAGAGTTGCGTCTGTAGCTCCCCTAGAGCGTGAGCTGCTTTCTATGCCTCAGCTTTGAGGGCCTCGATATCCTTGCCGCTGGTGGCGAGCTCTTCCTTCAATTTTCTGGCCTGGGCCTCCATTTCTGTTTTGGCAGTGGTAGCGGCTGCAGCCTCATCAACGACTTCTTTGAGCTTGGCAACGTGCTCCGAAGCTTGTGCCTCCAAGGCTTTACGGTGGTCATCTTCCAGCTTCTGAGTTCGCAGTTTCACAAGTTCCTCGATCTCCTCATCCTTGCTGCGGAGAGTGGCAGCCATAGCTTGTTCTTGGGCGGCAATGTCTTTAGCTTTGGCGTTGAGCAGCACCTCGCACTCCGTCAACTTGCTGTCATGAGCTGTTGCCTTCTCTCTCGCAACAGCCATCTTCTCCTCCTAGCTCTGGAGATCGCGGGATTGATTGTTGTACCACGTGCACAACTCTTCCGCTTTCTCCTTCAGCTGCTGGTTAACCAAGCCCTGGGCCTTGCGCTCTCCCTCAATCTGCTTCCACCTCTTGCCATACCTGTCCTGGGCGTCCTTGAACTCGGCAGCCATAGCCTGCAAGAACGTGTAGTCCTCCTGCTCATTGGCAATATCTTCAGCATCTGTGGACCTCTGGGCCAAGGGGAGCAGGATTCGAGCGACCTCTTCCTCAAAGTTTAGTTCTGCAGTGCCTGGCGAGCTGGGGGCTCCAAGACTGGCCTGGAAGGTCACCGTCTCTATGCTGGTTGGCAGGATTGGCGGGGCCACTGACATCGGTTGTTCGGCAAGTACCGGCAGTGGGTCGATGGTGTGAGCCACATCGACATCCATCTTGGCAGGCTCAGACCTGTTGCCAGAGGCCTCCTCCATCGCCGCATGAGCCTCCTGGATGTTCCCGTCAGTCCGCTCGAGGTTCTCCGTGGCGGCCATCTTGGTGGCCTCTTCAGCAGCAGCCTTGGCAATACCAGCTACCTCCACCAGCTTGTCGCCCCCCACGGGAGAAGTTGGGGCCGAAAAACCAAGATGAAACAAGGCAAGGGAAAAAGGAAGAAATAAGATTCCAACTGCTGGTAGAAACCAGGGAAAGATTCTTGTGGAAATGATTTTGCAGCAAGAGGATTACCTGGCTGTACTTGTTGGGCAGGGGCGTCCCCACCCTCGGCAACTTGCGTTGCCGGCACACGGCCCTCGATGGTTTCCATCATCGGGGAGGCACTGATGTGAACATAGTCGTCGGTAGAGACCCTTGCCAGAGAAGTGCTCCCGAGAATGGTGGTTGATGGGGTACCCTTGGCAGGATCTGCTTCTCGGTTCTCTTCGGCTTGGTGCTCCCCTCCTGCCTCCATGCCATCATGAGAAGTACGGGCCTCAATGTTTGTGTCAGCCGACTAAGGTGGTGGCACGTCTTGACGCGGGGGGCTGGCCTGGGAGCTGTAACCATGGTTTCAACCACCGGCATCTCCCGCGTGATCCTTGACGGTGAACCATGGCTTGCCGACGCCTTAGCCCGCTTCGTCCGTTGAATAAGTGGCTCTTCATCCCTGAAACAACAAGGAGCCACATCAGAATCAACAAATGAGATAAATTGAGACATAATGGGAAGAGGCAGGAAATCGCTCACTCTTCATCGGATTCGATGAGAACGCTCATCTTGTACTGGGATGGCGGTGGAGACTCCCTGGCTCTCTTGATAGCTGGCGGCGGCGAGCTTGGTAGGAACGAGACCTCATCTTCCCCAAACAGTTCTTCCCGGGAGGATGGAGGCTTGAGCTTGACCTGCCGGGCGGGCTGCCAGCGTATCAGCTCCTGCTTCCCGGTCTTGGGGGTGGACTTCCTTGCCGCGGGGGCGGATCGGGGCGGGAGAGTGCCCACGCGCTCTAGGCTGCCCCTACTTCGAAGGCGACACGCAGGCTCAGAGACCTGGAAATCCCCTTCTTCGGGTCTTTCCGCTGTCTCCATCCCGGAAGCCTAATCCCCAGCAAGCCCTTCCCGTCCCTCTTCAGCGAGCTCCTCATCGTCATCCTCATCGTCTCCAGTACCCTTAGCAAGGACTGTGGCCCTCATAGCTTCTGACCTACGGACCTCTGCGATCCTACTGGTAATGTACGCCTACTCCTCTTCCGTGGTTGCCTTGACCAGGTCATCCTCCGCCCGCTCGGCCTTCTCCTCTAGCTCAGAGGCCCATTTTGCCTCATCCGCCAACTTGGGCAGTTTCCAGCTTTCCTTGACCCCGACGGCGTAGCAGTCTGGCATCCACGCCAAAATGGTACTCTTCTCCGAGTTAATGTGCAGCGGCACAACCGTGGCCGGCAAGTGGAAAGTGCCCAACTTATGGAACAACTGCTGGAAGAGCAAGGAGTGGCCAAACACCATCAAGTTGCAGCCGCGGCCTGGGTACAACCGCATCTTGTCCTTGGCATTCCCGTACATCCAAGTCGGCCTGTCTCTTTGCTGCAGTGGGGCAATGCAACACCGCAGGAAGTTGGCTCCGACCATCTCTATGTTCAGACCAGCATCCCACAGACGGGCAATCCTATTCAGGATCGGGCGGAGTTTCTTCTCGCTGGCACCATATTTCTTCCAATCATCATCACGACCAATTTTCTCTGTCCGCGACAAGCAGAACGAAGGGAAGTTCTCCTCCTGGATCCAACACCAAGTTCCCCTCCATTCCTCCCACATGCTGTGGAGCTGTCTAGGGATGTAATCCCTCTGATCTTTCTTCCCCCTCGGGAACCATGTCATGCTCCCAGACGGTGCCTCACCCTCAACCCGAGGGACAAAAAAATGGTGGAACAGATCCACGTTGGGCATAACTCCGACGAAGTTCCCGCAGAAATGCGTGAAGACCACCATGCACGTCATGGTGTTGGGAGTGAAATCAAGCAACCGGAATCCATAGGTTGACATCAACTCACAGAAAAAATCCGAATATGGCGGCGATAATCTGCAATAAAAGTACGCGCAGAAGAAAGGATAGTAGTTGCTTGGGACCGTAGGGCCGAAAGGGAAAACCTTGGGAGATCAGTGGATGTCGGTCTCTTTCCCCCACATGTATGCATACATTTCGATCAAGGAGTTGGCGGACAAGCTCGACGGCGAAAAGACGACGTTGTCTTGCCGCCGTTTCGCCAACTCCTTCTTCTGCTCTGCCTTGGGGTCGAGCGGTTTGGCCGCCTTCTTCCCTTTCACGGTGGTTGCGTTGGGTGCCATCAAGGGCTCAGGGAGAAGGAATTCTTTGGAGTTGAGGCGGATTGATGGCGGCGGCGGCGGCGGCTGCGGTTTTTTCTTGGCAAGAGGAAGAAGATGAAACAGGGGAGGGCGAAAGTGAATGAGCAGCGCCCCTTCGCAGTTACCTTTTATGGGGAATACGTGAGGGGGCTAGCTCTTCGCCGCCTCCCCTAGCTGCGCCCCTCATAGGCACGCCTCGATAGGTAACTGCAATAGCTCCCACGCCCCGCGATTAATGCGCGGATTGGACATGCGACGGCAGGAACCATCATGATTACGGATCACAGCAAAAGATTACGTCAGTTATCCTCTGCCACGTGTGTCCATGCATGTTCTTGGGCCTAACCCAATGACGCCTCGGATGCGCGTATGGGCCAGGCCTGGGGGCTCCTGTCGGTGCACTAGGAATGGGGTCCCTAGTACTCCTGACTTGTGCACGGACGGTAGCAGCCTTCCCGGTAGAGTACCTTGGTGGGGACGAATATTAAACCAGAGAAGCCGCTCTTCGTGAGATCAAGGAGAGCGTTAAGAAGACCAAGCCTTGGAACAAGCTACAAATATCACAACGGAAGCAACCAACTCCGGTAGGGATGAGCTGGCAAGTCGAGCCCCGAGAAGCCCCTCGGGCATGGGCTTCCCGCCAACACCAGCACTCCGCCTCTCTGACCAGTTGGTCGCTGATTAGTGAGGTGTCGAGCTCGCAGGTGTTTAGGTGGGCTTAACCCGTGCGTGTCAGCTTGCTGAGGGAGTAAATCACCTTTATTGACACCCGTCCTGATGGTGTGTCATGCTAATAGGAGGTGGTTGGATCAGCGGCGTGGTAGTCTTGCCGGGATTCAACCTCCACATGACACCTAGCAGCGCATTTAATGTGTTTTGTCTTAACTGGCAGAGTTAGGTATGATAGCTCTGTATCATTCTAATCACCCCTGTAATGACCTTTTTGCCACTGTGGTGACCCCTTGAGCTATAAAAGGAGGGCCAGGGCAACATTAGTATGGGTTCGAATCTTTGCAACTCTCACGCATAGGTATTCGTGCAGCAGCTCTCTCTCTCCACCACTTGCCGGGGGAGAGCGCTCCGTGTATTTGTGCTCAAACACCACCCAATACACCAAAGGCAGGAGTAGGGTTTTACACCTCCGGGCGGCCCGAACTTGTGTAAAATCGTGTGCTTCATGTTGTATTTGCTCTTTACGTCGATTGCCACCCCTTGTCGAACCAGCAAAAGGGTTACATTACCCTATAGATCGCCAGCTCCACACCGACAAGTGCGTCTAGTCTCACGCCTCGGCGGCATCTGGTGGGCAAGAATAGATGAGTTATAAATATAATAGGGCTAAAGGACTATATATATTCTACCCATATGCATAATATGATCAAGGTGATATATATAAGGCAACAAAACACAACAACGAATAACACCAACAGACAAACAAGAAACACTAAGGTAGTATATATATATAGTTGAATAATTTCGACAAGATGCAAATTTAACAAACAAGCTACCAATCTAGCAAACAACCTAGTATCGTCATACCACAAAAGTGGGCATTATCAGATATGCTAACACGATAATGTTGCAATAAAACAACATATATGGTTGTCTCAACACTAGTTCCTACTTAACTGGTCAAGATATTTGAGGGCGTCAACTAATAAACAGTAAGAAGTATATATAGTTTATAAAATAATGTTCACTCCTATGGCCTTTCTAATTCATTTTCTAGGGTCACGACCTACAGTCAACACGCTGCTCTGATGCCATCTATAACGACCAAACCTCAAAGGGTTTGAGTCTCTGTGCTTACTGTGCTAGTCCCTAGATCGACTCGCTAGCACGCACAGTATAGATAAATACCAGAGTAACAAGTAGTGCATCATTTATTATAACATATGATCCAGAATTTATAAAGTAAAACAATCTGCATAGCACAAATCTAGCTTTACTCAATCAAACAGCGGAAAAGTAGAAGAAAATAACGATGAGTTCTATCATAGCCCATTGGCGATGCTGAGTGTAGACTCGCGACCCTAACGGTACCTTACTCTTCGTTTGATTATCCTGTAACATGAGACGTTGCAGCCGTATAGGTCAATACGTTGAATGTATTGGCAAGTTACACATGAACAATAATAAAGTAGACCTACATGTACATGCATAGTATAGAAAAAGGAAGGCTTGATGATTATTTTGCAGAAAAGCTAATTTTGTCCTCATAACTACCTAATAATCAAATTTTATTTTAATGTTTGCTTCAATTAAATACATATGGTTGAAATGGCAACTCCAACACCAACCTATATCCATTATTAAGTTTCCCATCAAATGTATAAAGTGTCACATCTGTCAAGATCGTCCAACAACTATAATGGCATAGTTGCTCAAGTTTTCCTTTAATTGGGGACATGGCTAATCATGATTAGTTTTAATACTCTGCAGAGTTCTACACACTTTACCCACTAGACTCAACCCGAAGATTGAGGCGAAGTCTTTCAGAAGTAGTCACCTCCACCCACCGATAGCCGGTACACCTACTCATATCTACATCTACTAGCTTTGCCTGGGCGAGGCTCCCACAACCTAATCGACTAAGCCAGAGCCCATTTAGCTAGCGGTTGCGCATGGAAGCTACTAGTCACTAAGTCTGTCTGATCTTTTTGAACCAGGGCGGCATTCCACTTACATTCAGAGGGTAGCAACCATGATGTTCTTGAAACCACCCTAGCAATACCACTTCTGCCTAGAGGTGAACTATATTCTTAGTTACTACTCAATTTATTATATATATAATCCTCACATAAGCTCAATGTATACAAGAACAAACCCCGTCTACATAGCGTAGCAAAACTACAACTACCACGATCTTCATTGACGAGGAGATAAATCAATAGCATAGCATAATATAATAGTATTCCTATACATGAATAGATTCATAATGTGATATGGACTACATGCATAGAAAAACAATAGGTAAAGGATGATCAACATGTAACTTACCTTGGTTCTGGTTAAAAAGGTCACACTCCTAACAATAGTTTGCGTCGCACTCCGGACAATCTACATGTTTCACACAAATCAACAAATCAATCACCGAAACTCAAATAGCACCAAAATAAAACCAACATCAAGAAATCATTTTAAAATTCAAACAACAACAGCATATCAGTAAGCAAAAACCATCTACATTCTTCTAGGATCACAACGCAAAAAGAATCATTCAATTTCGCTAAACAGTTTAAAAAAATATGGCCTCTAGAAGGTCTAATTCAAATTTTAATTAATTCAAATTTGAAAAGTGTAAACGTGTGAAAACTTGGTTCTGCAATATTCTTCTGGACATTGTGAGTTCATAGCAAAAAGAATCACCTAAATTGGGTATATAGATTAAAAGATATAGCTAATTGGAATATGGGTGAAAATCTATGAAAAAAAACAAAAAAGGAAACTTTTTTTCAGCTGCTGTTGTGGATACTGTAGCATATCGCCACATGGCATGATGTAATTGCACAAAAAGGTTCCCGTGCACGCGAGCTCACCGCAAGCAGGGGAAAACGACGGCGGCTTCGGGTGTAGGTGGCGATGCTCTTCCGGTGGCTCTCCGGTGAAGGTGAGGTGATGGACGGAGGCGGCGTTGAACGTCGGTGACGATAGTGGCTTAAACGGTGATGGGGGCGTCCTCTGTTGGTTGCGGTGAGGAGGTGAACTGCGGTGTGCTCCGGTGCTTCTGCTCGATGTCAGGTGGTTCATCCTGGTGCTCTATGGTTCGTCCCAAGGTGTCAAGCATGCGCGTAATCGATAGGAGATTCGAAGGAAGCAGTTTGTACGGCTGGAAGTGCTCTTACGGTGACGAAAACGACCAGAGAAGAAGGCGGTGGATCGAGCTCCACGGTGAGATTCAAATCGCCCTCCAGAGACGCATGGACAAGCAAATGATGGGGAAAAGGTTCAGTAGGGTTCCCCTAGAGGTTTTCCTCGCACGCGGTGTCTCCAGGGTGCACGGGGTGGTTTAGCACTCGAGCTCAACTTGGGCTCGCCTCTGGTGCGCGTGCGGTTGTGTGTGCGTCCAATCGGAGGAAGGGGACGGGTGCGGGGCCTGCCGGTCAGCGACTGAGGGCGAGGGGGCGATGGGGCTAGCGGCGTACCGCTTCAGAAAGCTAAAGGGCCGCGGGCAAGGGGAGTTGCTGGGCCGCAGATGTGCAGTCCAACTGCACAGTGCGCGCGCTTCTCTTTAAAAAAAACTCAGCTATAGGAATTAAAATAGTTGTTAAAACAAATACCAGAATAATTCCTAGAATACTATAAACACGTAGTAAAAATAATAACACTAGTATATACTGCAGGAATACTAGTTCCATCCCTAATGCAATTTAAAAAAAAATCATGCAATAGGCCACACAAACAGCAACATAACACTCAAATAAAAGAACTTGTGGTTTGTAAAATTGCGGAAATACATCAGGTTAACTCCAAATAATATTCTAGACATTACGAACTTTTTATTTCATAGGGGAGAAGTCATGTTATCTCCACTCCATTAAATTGCCTTGAGTTGCATAATGGTTTGAATATTAAGAAAAAGCAAATAATGCAATAAAATTTATGAGATGCATATGAATGATCTATTAACATCCTAATTAGAAAAATTGGGATGTTACAACTTTCTAGTAATCTGTAGAATCATATTTGTGTGTTTCTATTGCTGCTAACCATGACAGGATCACAAGCCGATGAGCTGGACTAGGAGAACATGACAAACAAGGAGCTCCATGATAAATTCCAGCACATGTTGGGTCAACAGGGGGAAGACGTGATGAGCAGCTTTGTCAAGGCACTAGAGAGGATAGATGACATTGAGAAGACAATTGACACCAAGTTGGATGCCAAGTTCGATGAAGTGCTCATGTGTCTACCACCACCTACTGCCTCTGCTACACCATTGCAACAACATCAACAACTACCTCCACGTCGCGATCTAGCAAAATGAGCGAAGCGTGTTCCTCTTGAGCCCCGCCAAACTTCTGGTGGTGGTACACCTATTGTTGATGCTTCTGTGGCTCCAGCTCCTGCTGTTGCATAGGAGGAGGACGATTACAAGGTCGATTATGAGGATGAGGTTGATCAAAATCAGAACTACATGCAACCACTAGCACCACCACCAGGTCGTCCACATGCAAATAATCGCAACGGTAGGGCTGCACCCCCACCTCAGGTAGGAGATCATGACCATCTTCCTGAACTAAAATTGAATATTCCACCATTTGAGGGTAGATATGTTCCTATATATATCTTACTTGTGAGCTAGAAACTGAACAATGTTTTACATGTTTACAATATCCCGAGGAGAGACATGTTGCTGCTACTATTTATGCTTTCACTAGTTTTGCTTGTGTGTGGTGGTCTGAACATTGTAGATTATATCATGATAATATTCCCACTACTTGGGCTGCTTTGAAAAATGCTATGTGTACTCGTTGGGTTCCACCATATTATCAACGTGAATTACTTAAATAATTGCAACATTTAAGACAAGGTAAAATTTATGTAGAAGAATATTATCGGGAATTACAAACTAGCATGATTAGATGTGCTATTGTTGAGGATAATGAAGCTATGCTTGCACATTTCATGGGTGGGTTAAATAGAGAGATTTAGACCATCTTAGAGTAGAAGGAATATAACAACATCACTCGTTTATTCCATCTTCCTTGCAAAGCTGAATTTGAAGTGCAGAATCGACAGGCATTGGCGCGAACTAATTTTTCTGCATGTCGATCATCATAATGGACACCACGTACATCATCTAGTTCCACATGTTCTGCTGCACCGGCACCTCCGTCAACCGCCACCTCCAACTGTGATACAAGAAAGTAGACACAACCACCACTATCTGCCAAGAGCACACCTTCCGGGCATGCACAGAGCTCTTCTTCATCCATCGCATCAATAGGGCAAACACATGATATTATTTCTTGTTGTTGCAAGGGTGGAGGTCATTATGCGAGAGAATGCACATCTAAGCATATGATGATTGCTACTGAGGATGGTGGGTATGAGTCCGCTAGTGACTATGACGAGGAGACGAAGTAGATTATGCGTGAAGAACATGAGCTGCTCGATAAAGGTTATATACGTGAATCCCTTAGTCCTTGAATTGTTCCTATTATACTAGTGCCAAAAAAGGATAGTACATCGCGTATGTGTGTTGATTGTAGAGGCATTAATAATATTACTATTCATTATCGTCATCCTATTCCTAGGCTAGATGATATGCTTGATGAATTGAGTGGCTCTACAATATTTTCCAAAGTTGATTTGCGTAGTGGATACCATCAAATTCGTATGAAACTGGGAGAATAATGGAAAATAACATTTAAAACTAAGTTTGGCTTATATGATTGGTTAATCATGCCTTTTGGGTTAAATAATGCACCTAGTACTTTCATGAGATTAATGAACGAAGTTTTATGTGCTTTCATTGGACGATTTGTGGTAGTCTATTTTGATGATATACTTATTTATAAGATATCTTTGGAGGAACCTTTATGTGCTATTTTTATTGCGCTACGTGATGCAAGTTTGTTTGGTAACCTTGGGAAGTGCACCTTTTGCACTGACCGAGTATCTTTTCTTGGCTATGTTGTTACTCCACAGGGAATTGAAGTTGATAAAGCCAAGATTGAAGCTATTGAGAGTTGGCCACAGCCCAAAACGGTCACACAAGTGAGGGGTTTTCTTGGCCTCGCTGGTTTCTATAGGCGTTTTGTGAGAGATTTCAACACCATTGCTGCACCTCCCAATGAGATTACAAAGAAGGATGTGCCTTTTGTTTGGGCTACCGCACAGGAAACAACCTTCATGGTATTGAAAGATAAGTTGACACACGCTCCTTTACTCCAACTACCTGATTTTAATAAGACTTTTGAGCTTGAATGTGATGCTAGAGGAATTGGATTAGGAGGTGTGTTATTACAAGATGGTAAACCTGTTTCATACTTTTTTGAAAAATTGAGTGGTCCTAGTCTGAACTATTTTAATTATGACAAAGAATTATAAGCTCTTGTTCGGACTTTAGAAACATGGCAAAATTACTTATGGCCCAAAGAATTTGTTATACATTCTGATCATGATTCTTTGAAACATATTAAAAGTCAAGCAAAACTGAACTGTAGACATGCTAAATGGGTTGAATTTATTGAGAATTTCCCATATGTCACAAAACACAAGAAGGGTAAAGAAAATGTTATTGCTGATGCATTGTCTCGTCGATATACTATGCTTTCACAACTTGACTTTAAAATATTTGGTTTGGATACCATCAAAGATCAATATGTGCATGATGCTGAATTTAAAGATGTATTGCAGAATTGTAAAGAAGGGAGAACATGGAACAAGTTCGTCGTTAATGATGGAATTGTGTTTCGTGCTAACAAGCTATGCATTCCAGCTAGCTCCGTTCATCTTTTGTTGTTGCAGGAGGTGCATGGAGGGGGATTAATGGGACACTTTGGTGTGAAAAAGACGGAGAATGTACTTGCTACACATTTCTTTTGGCCAAAGATGAGACGGGATGTTGAATGTTTTGTTGCTCGCTACACTACATGTCAAAAAGCTAAGTCATGACTCAATCCTCATGGTTTATATATGCCTTTACCTGTACCTAGGGTTCCATGGGAGGATATATCTATGGACTTTGTTTTAGGTTTACCTCGAACAAAGAAGGGGGGATAGCATATTTGTTGTCATGGATAGGTTTTAAAAAATAGCACACTTTATACCATGTCATAAAAGTGATGATGCTGCTATTGTTGCTGATTTGTTCTTTCATGAAATTATTCGCTTGCATGGTGTGCCAAATACTATTGCTTCAAATTGTGATACTAAGTTTCTTAGCCATTTTTGGAGATGTTTATGGGCTAAGTTGGGGAGTAAACTGCTTTTTATTACTACATGTCACCCCCAAAACGATGGACGAACTGAAGTAGTCAATAGAACATTATCTACTATGCTTGGGATGTTTTGAAGAATAACCTTAAAATGTGGGAAGAATGCTTGCCTCATACTGAATTTGCTTATAATCATTCGCTTCATTCTACTACTAAGATGTGCCCTTTTGAGATTGTGTATGGTTTCCTACCTCATGCACCCATTGATGTGTTGCCTCTTCCATCTTCGAAGAAGGTTAATTTTGATGCTAAACAACGTGCTGAATTGATGTTAAAAATGCATGAGTTAAATAAGGAAAACATTGAGCTTATGAATGCTAAATACAAACTTGCTGGCGATAAGGGTCGAAGACATATTGTGTTTGAACCAGGAGGTCTTGTTTGGTTACATTTACGCAAAGATAGGTCTGGCTCTAAACTAATGCCACATGATGATGGTCCTTTTAAGGTGTTAGAGAAAATAAATGATAATGCGTATAAACTTGAGCTACCTGTAGATTTTGGGGTTAGTCCCACTTTTAACATTGCAGATTTGATGCCTTACTTGGGTGAGGAAGATGAGCTTCCGTCGAGGACGACTTCAGTTCATGAAGGGGAGGACGATGAGGACATCAATACTATAGTTACACCCACGATCCCTGTAGTTACATATACTAGACCAATTGCTAGAGCTCGTGCACGCCAATTAAATTATCAGGTACTTTTGTTTCTTGGTAATGATTCTAATGTTCATGAGAATATGATGTTGCCTAAATTGGATACATTTGTTTTTCTTAAAAATGAAGGGCCTAGCTTGGACAAGAAGGATGAACATTGGAGCAAGATCAAAGCATGGAGATGATGGCATGTACAAGGGAACAAGAAAGGAGTTTCAAGTGATGATTCTAGGACTTTGAAGCCACCATAATGAGTGCATGAAGGCTTGGACAAAATATACAAGATGCTACTTCATAAATTTCGTCCAGAGGCTATTATAAGTGCTACGTCACTTTATTATTCGGCCAGGCCCATGTAAGTTTGAAATACTTCAGTATAGGCTATTTTGAGAGTCCGTATGTGTGGGGAAACAGAGTTAGGGTTGGTTTCGGACCCCTCCTCCAAGGGGTCACAAAATTCCCCCCTATTCCTCCATATATACAGCCCTTTGGGCATCGTTTAGACTTTGGGTTTTGTTTAGATTAAAGTTCACCAAAATTGCAACTCGCGTACTTCGTTTGTGTTCAACGACCAGACAAAGACGTCACAAAACCCCACTTTGATCATTAAAGCTTTCTTCTTAAATTCGAAATATCCAGATTGCAATCTCAGTTTCTTGCTTGTTCTTCATTTGCCTGCAGGAAACGGACCCTCGTGGTCAGGTTGATGGTTCTCTGGCGTGGTCATTAACCTCTCGAAGTTGGTTTAGCGATTGCTAAGGAGCGACATCATCGCAAGTTCGTAGTCGGATAATCAAAGTTGACTTAATAGCTACCATCTCATCGAAAGATGGGACACATTTGCCTCTATCATCCCCTGCAGTCCTCCTTGGCAGACACCTTCTTGGTTGTCGGTGGAGCTGCCTTGGTTTTCTTTCTCTTGCCGACAGAGCTCTCTCACACGTCCTCGATGGGAGTGCAGCACTCCGAAGAGGTGCACTTGCCGGAGTCCTTATCAGTAGTCTTGTCGGTCTTCTTCCTCGTCTCCCCTCGGGAGCTTTATTGGCAGGAGCAAGTGCCTTGCTGGCAGATGCTGCAACTGCCTCCCGGTAGAGTTGATCAGCACAGATCAGTGCATACTTCTTGTCAGAATGGATGGTGATGACGCGCATCGGCCCTGGCATCTTCAATGTGTTGTAAGCATAGTAGGATGCTGCCATGAACTTTGCTAGTGCCGGGCGGCCAAGGATTCCATTGTACGGCAACAAAATCTTGACGACATCGAAGACAATCTTCTCTATCCTGTAATTGAGCTCACTGCCAAATATCACCGGTAGAGTAACTTTGCACTTCGGCCGACTCCTTCCTGGATTGATCCTTTGAAATGTGCCTGTCGTCTTGAGATCTTCGTCAGAAATTTGCAGCCGCTTGATCACATCTGGCGATATCAAGTTCAGACCAGCCCCACCGTCAACTAACATTTTTGTCACCTTGTGGTTGCGTATTATTGGTGAAACCAACAACGACAAGCACCTGACTGTAGTTGGGCGATCAGGGTGGTCCTCGACGTAAAAATGATAGGCGTGTTGGACCATCTCAACGGCTTCTGGGCATCAACTACCGGTTCTGCTGCATTGACCTCACGCACCCACTGCTTGAGTTGGCGGTGAGAGGAGTGCAAAGATGTGCCTCCATCAATGCACATTGCTTCAATGGCCTTCTGGAACTCATGCTCACTGGACTCGTCATCGTCCGCTTCGTCCTCATCATCATCCTCTTCTTTCTTGTCATGACCTCTAGCAGGTTTCTCCTTCTGCTGCTTGGCCTTGCCACAGTGACCTCCTTGGCTGCCACGCTTCTTGTCGGACCCGCCAGTACCTTCCTAAACCTTCTTCTTGTCCCGCTTCTCGCACTCAGCCTTCTGCTTCTCAGCAAGCTGATCAACTTGACGACAGTCTTGGAGGTCATGCCTCTTGGTACGGTCGTTGATCTTGCAATACTACTTGCTGGAGCCCCCAGTTTGGTCGACAGCTGCCAAGGCCTGACACAAGGCGCACCCGGCAACCTCCTTGCTGGGGGCTCTTAATCTTGTCCTTCTTGGCAGTGTCAACTTTGTCGGTCCCCTCGACGACTAGCACTGCCTTGCCCTAGCGCTTCCTGTTGTGCTTGCGGCCTTTCTTCTTCGGGGTGGTGGTGGCGTCGTCATCTTCTGATTCGACCTCTTCACCAATTTCCTCCCCATGAAGTCTCCTTCCTTCCTCAGCACGTGCACACTTGTCAGCCGGAGCATAAAGCTCAGCAACGTATCTCACCTTGTTCATCGCGAGCTCTTCCCGCATCTTGCGGTTCCGCACATTCTGGTGAAATGCACTGATGACAGCAGCCGGATGAACATCAGGAATGTTGTGCTGCACACAGCTGAATCTCTGTGTGTACTTGTGGAGAGACTCGCCTCCCTTCCGCGGTATGATGTGCAAATCCCTCTCCTGATCAGGAGGTTTGTGGCCCGCAGTGAAGGTGCCTACAAACTCGTGTCATAGAGCCACCCAGGAGGAAATGGAATTCTCCGGCAAGTGCATCAACCACGACCTAATATTGGGCTTGACCACCAGCGGGAAGTAATTGCCGAAGAACTTGTCGTCTCGTCCTCCAGCAGCCTGCACTCCAATGGTATAGATGCCGAGGAACTCTGAAGGGTGGGTCTTGCCGTCGTACTTTTCTGGCACTTTCGGCTTGAAGTTCCAGGAACTAGGCCCCTGGATTTGCCGCAGCTCACAGGTGAACGCCAGGCAGCCCACCTCGTAAGGTAGGCCGCCAGGGGACCCTGGCGCTGGCTCATCAATAGCGGGCCCTGTGCGCCTGTCAGATAGACAGCGCGCTTCCCGTCACCGTTTGATGGTAGTACGGGCATCTTCTCTGCGCCATTCTCGAAGAACTTGGCATTGATCGCAGTGAGCTCGCGGATTGGACGACGCCATGGACATGTCGTCATGGGCATCGACCCACTGGCTCTACCGCTGTTGTTGTCGTGGATGGGACCGCACCGTGGCTGCACCACCTCCAGTCCTCTCACCAGCAGCGCGCATCGAGGCGGTGGGCTGCTGCTGTGAGGGCCTCGTCTGCTGTGGCTTGTCGTTCTTGGCGAAGCTAAGGAGGATCTGAATAGTAGCTCTGCACTCCTCCATCTTATCCGCAGCAGGAGGGAAGTTCAGAAGGAACCATGCACGCGCAACAACTTTTGATGGCGTTGACTACATGAAGAGGTGCGAGGAACGAGAGGTGTTCTTGCTTCCAATAGACTTGGAAGGAGCTCCGTCTCGAACGTGCGACCTTGCCCTGTTTTCGCCATCATGCTGGTGTGCATCTGATGAGGACATGACTACCTTGGATACGACCAAAAATATTGCATACATGAATATTTGTGAGGTGATTTCCAATGCAAACTATTCAATATTTTACTTATGTTATCCAGAACAAAAATACTTCACAGACTTTTGTGCCATGTCTAATTGCAGGTGTATGGGACATTTGTACAATCCACATATGAAGATAACGGAGAAAGGGACGTTTAGGTGTTGTTCAAGAAGTTCTCTCACGTCACTTTTAGCACAAGAAAAGATAGAGTCCAAGTCTCTCATGTTCTGCACTCAGATTCGGGCTGCACAGACATACCTAACTCAAAACGCCAATTTCTCTTTCATCCAGACTCCAAATTGGGTGATTCTTTTTTTTGGAAAGTAGATTCCATGAACTTTCCAACCCAATTGGATTTACCTACAAATTCGTCCGGAGTGTTGAGATAATGACAAAACAATCTGACGCTGCAGCAGAATCTGAGTCAAACTACAAGTCCAAAGGTGTTGCATCACCTCCACTTGGGCCCATGAGATTTGTACGACCAAGATTTTGTTTTTGGCTGCCTTGGGACGTCATCCCACCACTTTGGCCGCCACCCCTTGCTCCTATATAAGTAGATCCATCTAGTAGCCTTTTCCTTGGGATTTGTTTAGTTAAAAGTTAGCCATTGCAACTTCGTGTACTTTGTTTGTGTCCAACGACCAGACCAAGACCACTTTCGGATCCCCACTTTTATCAACACTTCATATATATTCGCAATATTCAGATTGCTTTATCATATTCTTGCTTGTTCTTTGATTGCTTGCAGGAATAGACCTTCGTGGTCAGGTTGATCGTGCTACGGCGTGGTCAATAACCTCTCAGAGTTGGTTTAGCGATTGCTAAGGCGCAACGTCGTTGCACGTTTGTAGTCGGATCGTCAAAGTCGACTCCACCAAATCGATAATTATCATCTCATCGAAAGATCGGGACACCCTCGCCTCTATCAAGTGGTATCAGTTTTCAGGTTGCTCGGTGAGAATTTCCAATTATCCCTAGATATGATTAATTTTCTTACCTATTGTCCAAGAAAAAAACCACAAAAAAAAGTTAGATCTGTTCATCTTTTGTCCAAGCCAGTCTGAGCCTTTGCAATTTTTTTTCAGTGCTTGCACAGTTGAAATATCGGTTGCATCGCCGTGTCGAGGTGCTGGTCATAGTGTCTAGTTCCTTTAGAGTTTCGAGTTCGGTTCGCATTTGTCACGCCGCCACTGCATCAGTATCCCTTCTGCTGTCCCACCCCATCCATTAATTTCCACCACATTCTACCCATCGTTCCTTGTCATAATCATAGTTGAGGTCGTTCACATCTTCGCTTGATCCAATCTGCATCTTATCTAGTTTGTCTTGGAAAGAGGGAGAGAGAAAAAAAGACAGAGAAAAAAAGAAAAAAAAGAAAGAGAAAAAAAGGAGAGAAAGAAAAAGAAAAAAGTGTGAGAAAAAAATGAGAGAAGAAAAAAAAATCAGATCTATCTAGGCTAAATCTCGTACCTGAATTCGGATTCGAATCTGTTTTGCGCACTGTTCAGTAAAAAAGACGTATCTTCCTCATAGGAAGTCTGTTTTGGCTCCGCGAGTACTCAAATTAAAACTAGCGACGAGGCGCATCTGAATAGTTGCATAAGCTAGTTCAATTTTTAGCACCTCAAAAGCGGCTTAGAAATATGTGTTTTTGCCCTCCGAAGTTGATGAACACAACTTTTTCCAGTTTTTCAAGCCTGTTTTAGAAATTTTTGAGTCTTCATATCAACTCGGAATTGAGTGATTCTTTTTGTGTTGGAAAGTTTGAGTCAGTAGCATTCTGTATAAAAATTATCAGAAAATTTGAACAAACTTTTCCATAGTAAAGTTGGAGAGAGAGGTGTTGGTATATCCTGCTTGGCAGTTGTTTCTCATCTTTATCTTTACTGCCATTGTGATCTTCACTTATATCTTGTTGTCCAGAGCTACTTCATATCATTTATTGATGCTAGTTGTGCTACGCCGTGACCTCATTAGTGATCTAGCCTCGCGTCTCTAGTCCGGTCTAGCCTAGGACCAGCACAATATCGTCGTTGAGCGTTTATTCACTAGTAGAAAAACGACCTTACGTTCGCATCATTAGTCCCGGTTCGATTACGGCCCAGGACTAATGTGACCATTAGTCCCGGTTCCAATGGCTAGGGTGCGGTCATCATTAGTCCCGGTTCGTGGCGTACCTCTAGTCCCGGTTTGTGTCACAAACCGGGACTAAATGGGTGGTGGTAGGCTGGCGTCAGGCTGGGGCCCCCGCGAGCCCATATAGTCCCGGTTTGTATCACAAACTGGGACTAGAGGTATACCTTTAGTCCCTGTTTGTATAATCAACCGGGACTAATGATGTCACTTTATAAACCCTTCGTCCAGCCCGAGCCCATTCTCTCTGTTTTCCCCTTTCGTTCCTCTCCTCTGTTCTTCCCCTTTGCTCGAGCTCATCCTCCATTTTTGCCAAAATTTGTCAAGATTTTAAGGCACCCCATTCATCCAAGTGTTCACAAAGGTTAGCAGCTTTGTCCTTTCATCTCTCATTGCTAGATTAGCTCGTGCAATGCTCTATAAGTATAGTGATTTGTGGGTTTTAGTTTGGGAGTAATTATATGTGAGAGTTTATTTGATTTATATGCAATTTGAGCTCAAATTAACTTCTTAGTTTTCATATGTAGGTGTTGTTTACTTAGTGCCTTCCCGTCCCCATCCTAACAACCGTCGATCGCTCGCACCGTCCCGTCGCCAGCACCACCTTCGTGAGCCTCTTGTTCTTATCCTTTTTATAAAAAAAATCATGTTTGTATGATTTAGATAGTTACTTGTATAATTTTCTTACCTGTATGGTTGTTTGTTATGCATAGTGGCATGGTTTTGATATCTGTCCCCGTCGGCCCTCGTCCGGTTTATGATTCGGATGTGGTATATATATTCTCTTTTATAACTATTTGTTGCATTTCGTGTTTATGACAATTATGCCCATCAAGTTGACATAGATATTTTTATCTAGGAGGTATGTGAACCGGAAATTGCAACCGACCTTCTTGTCGAGAAGTTAAATTTAGTTGAAAAACAAAACAAGTATTTGAAAGAAAAATTGAAAAGAATTAAAGAAGAGAAGATGAAACTGGAGTTGTATGTTGCCGATGTCGTCAATGATCACAAGCTCAAGATGGATGCAATGCGCTTGAAGATTAGAAAGATTAGAAAATATGTCGTTAATAAAGAGGCTTGGTATCACTATGTTGTTGGATCAATTGTTACCTTAGTTGCGATCTTGATCGCATTTGCTGTTGCATTTAAATGCTTTAGCTAGAGAGTTTGTATGTTATTTTATGAGAATAAGTGTGTATGAACTTGTATTAATTTGGTTTTTTCGGTGTTGTGTAATGAAGATGAGCCGGCAATGGATGTACGATGACCGATGCTCTCCCCAGTTCATTAATGGCATGCATACTTTTCTGGTTGTGGCCGAGGCAAACAAGCGGGCGGATGGTTTTATGTGTTGTCCTTGTGCTGTCTGTAAGAATGATCACAATTACTCGAACTCAAGAACCATTCACGTCCACCTGTTTATGTTCGGTTTCATGTCCGGCTATAACTATTGGACCAAGCACGGAGAAAGAGGGGTTCTAATGGAAGAGAATGAAGAAGAAGAGGATGATGACAGCTCTCCTGGCCATGGGTTCCCTGAATTCGATGGTACTACAATGGGGGAAGAAGTTGAAGAAGAGGCATCAGATGAGCCCGCTGTTGATCTTGGTCGGGCCATTGCTGATGCAAAGAGAAACTGCGCAAGTGAAAAGGAGAAGCTAAAGTTGCAGCGCATGTTAGAGGATCACAAGAAATTGTTGTACCCAAATTTTGAAGATGACAAGAAAAAGCTGTGTAACACACTAGAATTGCTGCAATGGAAGGCAGAGAATGGTGTATCTGACAAGGGATTTGAAAAGTTGCTGATAATGTTAAAGAAGATGCTTCCAAAGGACAACGAATTGCCCAACAGTACGTACAAAGCAAAGAAGGTTGTCTGCCCTCTAGGATTAGAGGTGCAGAAGATACATGCATGCCCTAATGACTGCATCCTCTATCGCGGTGAGTATAAGGATTTGAATGCATGCCCGGTATGCGGTGCATTGCGCTATAAGGTCAGACACAAAGACCCTGGTGATGTTGAGGGTGAGCGCCCCAGGAAGAGGATTCCTGCCAAGGTGATGTGGTATGCTCCTATAATACCACGGTTGAAACGTTTGTTCCAAAACAAAGAAAATGCCAAGTTGATACGATGGCACAAAGAAGACCGTAAGAAAGATGGGAAGTTGAGAGTACCCGCTGACGGTTGCAGTGGAGAAAAATTGAGAGAAAGTGGGAGGACTTTGCAGATGAGCAAGGAACGTATGGTTTGGTTTAAGTGCAGATGGCATTAATCCTTTTGGGGAGCAGAGTAGCAATCATAGCACCTGGCCTATGACTCTATGTATCTATAACCTTCCTCCTTGGTTGCGCATGAAGCGGAAGTTCATTATGATGCCAGTGCTCATCCAAAGCCTCAAGCAACCCGGCAACGACATTGATGTGTACCTAAGGCCATTAGTTGAAGAACTTTTACAGCTGTGGGACAAAAAAGGTGTATGTGTGTGGGATGAGCACAAACAGCAGGAATGTGACCTACGAGCGTTGCTGTTTGTAACCATCAATGATTGGCCTGCTCTTAGTAACCTTTCAGGACAGACAAACAAGGGATACCACGCATGCATGCACTGTTTAGATGATACCGACAGTATATATTTGGGTAAATGTAAGAAGAATGTGTACCTGGGACATCGTCAATTTCTTTCGATCAAGCATCTCTTAAGAAAGAAAGGCAAGCATTTCAAAGGTGAGGCAGATCACTGGAAGAAGCCTCACCACCGTACTGGTCATGATATACTTGATATGGTCAAGGATTTAAAAGTAATCTTTGGAAAGGGTCCTGGCGGACAATCTGTTCCAAATGACGCTGACAGACACGCACCCATGTGGAAGAACAAATCTATATTTTGGGAGCTACCCTATTGGAAAGAACTAGAGCTCCGCTCTACAACCGACGTGATGCACATGACGAAGAATCTTTGCGTGAACCTGCTAGGCTTCTTGGGCATGTATGGGAAGACAAAAGATACACCGGACGCACGGGAGGACCAGCAACGTATGCACGAAAAAGACGGCATGCATCCAAAGCAGTATCAGGGTCATGCCAGCTATGCTCTTACCAAAGAAGAGAAGGAAATCTTCTTTGAATGCCTGCTCAGTATGAAGGTCCCGTCTGGCTTCTCGTCGAATATAAAGGGAATAATAAATATGGCAGAGAAAAAGTTCCAGAACCTAAAGTCTCATGACTACCACATGATTATGACGCAATTGCTTCCGGTTGCATTGAGGGGGCTTCTACCAGAAAACGTTTGATTAGCCATTGTGAGGCTATGTGCCTTCCTCAATGCAATCTCGCAGAAGGTAATTGATCCAGAAATCCTACCAAGGTTACAGAATGATTTGGTGCAATGTCTTGTCAGTTTCGAGTTAGTGTTCCCACCATCCTTCTTCAATATCATGACGCATGTCCTAGTTCACCTAGTCGACAAGATTGCCATTCTGGGTCCTGTATTTCTACACAATATGTTCCCCTTTGAGAGGTTCATTGGAGTCTTAAAGAAATATGTTAATAACCGTGCTAGGCCAGAAGGAAGCATCTCCAAGGGCCATGAAACAGAGGAGGTCACTGAGTTTTGTGTTGACTTTATTCCTGACCTTAAGCCGATTGGTGTTCCTGAATCGCAGCATGAGGGCAGACTGGGTGGAAAAGGCACGCTAGGAAAGGACCAAGTAATATGTATGGACGGGCATTCTTGGGCGCAAGCACACTACACAGTTCTACAAAATTCCACCTTGGTGGCTCCGTATATCAAGGAACACAAGAATATTCTACGCTCCAAACACCCGGAGCAGTCTGACGACTGGATTACACGTGAACACACGAGGACTTTTGGCGGTTGGTTGCAGACACGTCTCATGCATGACGACACTGTTGCAGATGAACTGTACTTGCTAGCCAAGTTACCATCTTCGACTATATTGACTTTCAAAGGGTACGAGATAAATGGGAATACATTTTACACGATCGCCCATGATAAAAAGAGCACCAACCAAAACAGTGGTGTCCACTTTGATGCAGCAAACACCAATAGGCCAAAGGACACATACTATGGTTACATAGACGAGATATGGGAACTTGACTATGGACGTGAATTGAAGGTCCCTTTGTTTCGGTGCAAATGGGTCAATCTGACAGGAGGCGGGGTAAAGGAAGACCCACGGTACGGAATGACAACGGTGGATCTCAACAATCTTGGGTACGCAGACGAACCATTCGTCCAAGCCAATGATGTGGCGCAGGTTTTCTATATGAAGGACATGTCTACCAAGCTGAGAAAAAGAAAAGATAAGGAAGTGAATACATCATACGATGAGCCAAAGCGCCAGATAGTTCTTTCAGGGAAAAGAAACATCATGGGAGTGGAGGACAAGACAAACATGTCATAAGATTATGAAAAGTTTCATAAAATTTCTCCCTTCACAGTGAACACTGACCCAAGCATCCTGTTAAATGATGAAGATTGTCCATGGTTACGGCGCAAAGGGACACATGCGAAGAAAAAGTTTTATACCCCAAGATCCCACTCTAGGATGTGACCGGCTTCACCGTCATCACTTTCTTCTCTAGTGAGTTTTTGGACTTATATATCTGGAAGTCCCACTTCGGACAAACCAGAGGGAATCTTTGTAATAGTTAGGGTATATATGTGTTTTGGCATTTGAAACGCGAAGAAATGTTTTGACATGCATTTACTGATTTTTTTGAGCTAAATGACCCTGAAATTAAAAAGCACTACAAACAAACTTTGAAAAGGTAGAAAGTTGGCATGGTATCATCATTTCACCCACATAACATGTGCTAAAAAGTTGAGAGCGTTACGGCAAAAACTAGATGCACTTCGTGTACAAAATGGACAATCTCTTCTGAAGTATCAGGGTTTCGGACGAAAACTCATCTTTTACAAAGGCATTTTTTTTAAACTTATTTCAACTCCAGATTTTTTGTGCATTCAACATCCACCATTCAAAGCCACATCATCAATTTTCAACCCTTTCTGACTTCATTTGCTATTTTTCATGCATTTACTGATTTTTTTGAGCTAAAGGACCCTGAAATTGAAAAGGACTACAAATGAACTCTGAAAAGGTTGAAAGTTGGCATGGTATCATCATTTCACCTACATAGCATGTGCTAAAAAGTTGAGAGGGTTATGGCAAAAACTGGATGCACTTCATGTACAAAATGTACAATCTCTTTCGAAGTATCAGGGTTTCGGATGAAAACTCATCTGTTACAAAGGCCTCTCCTGTTCCAATCCAAAACCAGCGCCGCTCCTCCCCTGATTTTTTTGAGCTAAATGACCCTGAAATTGAAAAGCACTACAAATGAACTCTGAAAAGGTTGGAAGTTGGCATGGTATCATCATTTCACCCACATAGCATTTGCTAAAAAGTTGAGAGGGTTACGGCAAAAACTGGATGCACTTCATGTACAAAATGGACAATCTCTTTCGAAGTATCAGGGTTTCGGATGAAAACTCATATGTTACAAAGGCATTTTATTTTTTTAACTTATTTCAACTCTAGATTTTTTGTGCGATCAACATCCACCATTCAAAGCCACATCATCAATTTTCAACCCTTTCTGACTTCATTTGCTATTTTTCATGCATTTAATGTTTTTTTGAGCTAAATGACCCTGAAATTGAAAAGCACTACAAATGAACTCTGAAAAGGTTGAAAGTTGGCATGGTATCATCATTTCACCCACATAGCATGTGCTAAAAAGTTAGGTTACGGCAAAAACTGGATGCACTTCGTGTACAAAATGGACAATCTCTTTCGAAGTATCAGGGTTTCGGACGAAAACTCATCTGTTACAAAGGCATTTTATTTATTTAAACTTATTTCAACTCCAGATTTTTTTTGCGATCAACATCCACCATTCAAAGCCACATCATCAATTTTCAACCCTTTCCGACTTCATTTTCCATTTTTCATGCATTTAATGATTTTTTTAGCTGCATGACCCTAAAATTGAAAAGCACTACAAATGAACTCTGAAAAGGTTCAAAGTTGGCATGGTATCATCATTTCACCCACATAGCATGTGCTAAAAAGTTGAGAGGGTTACGGCAAAAACTGTATGCTCGTGTACAAAATGGACAATCTCTTTCGAAGTATCAGGGTTTCGGACGGAAACTCATATGTTACAAAGGCATTTCATTTTTTTAACTTATTTCAACTCCGATTTTTTGTGCGTTCAACATCCAGCATTCAAAGCCACATCATCAATTTTTAACCCTTTCTGACTTCATTCGCAATTTTTCATGCATTTAATGATTTTTTTGAGCTATAAAATGAAAAGAGCTAAACAGAATCTGTTTTTGATTAAATCTGCCATTTAAAATAACCCAAAAATTACCAAATTGAATATAGTGATACAACACACTAATATTAAACAGCAGGAAAAAGAATCACTGAAAAATCTATTTTTAAAGTAAAATTATTCACAAACTAGTGATTCACACAAATTTCAAAGAATTCAAATTTAAACTATTCAAATTTGAAAACTACTCGCACTAACAGAAAGTTTAAAATTTTTGTGACCTAAAGCAAAAAGATTCACTCATAAACTCTAAATATTTGCCTGTAAGTAGAAACAAAAGAAAATAAATAAAGCAAAAAACAAAAAAAACTGGAAAATAAATAAATTCAAAAAATGCCCGCCTACTGGGCTGCCACGGCCTGCAAACGACTAGAAACCCAACTACTCGTTAGGCCAGGATGCAGGCCCACAGGGCAAGTAGGCCCCACAGGGTAGTGACAGGTTCGTTAGGCTCACACAGGTCTGCTTTAGAGAGGAGCTCGATAGGGAAGCTGCGGCGGGGCTTATAAACCGCTGCAAGCTCCTCTCAACTAGCGAGGTGGGACTAAACTTTCGACACCAGGAAGGACAACCCTTTAGTCCCGGTTGGTGGCTCCAACCGGGACTAAAGGCCCCCCTTTAGTCCCGGTGCGAGCCACCAACCGGGACTAAAGACCTGGGCTTCCAGCCGCTTGGCCTGTTGAAATTCACCTTTACTCCTAGTTGGTGGCTCGCACCGGGACTAAAGGGGGGCCTTTAGTCCCGGTTGGAGCCACCAACCGGGACTAAAGGTGTTTGTATATAAGCACGAACTTAGGAATTTTCCCCCCACTCTCTCCATTCTCTCGATCGACGCCGCTAGGCTGCCGCGCCGTCACCTCCCCCGTCGCCGGAGATCGTCGCCGCCCCCGACGCCGGGCGCTCGCGCCTCCTTCCCGACGCCGCCCGCGCCCTCCTCGCCAGCCTCGACCTCGCCGTCGCCTACCTCGCCCGCTGTGAGCTTGCCGTCCCCTCAATCTTCGGCGATTTGTTTTTTTAGTAGATGTTTTTTTATACAAATGTATGTATGTATGTATTAGATTTCATTAGATTTTTTCACTAGATGCTTATTAATTAGTATGTATGTATGTTTTAGATTTTTTCACTAGATGCTTATTAATTAGTATATATGTATACATAGATTTTCTGTTTTTTATATTTTTAATGTTGTATCATAGTATAGAAAAAAATTGCATAGAAAAAAGTTGCATAGGAAAAAGTTGACCATATATATCTATAGTATGGAAAAAAATTGCATAGAAAAAAGTTGCATAGGAAAAAGTTGACCATATGTATAGTATAGAAAAAATTGCATGGAAAACATTTGAGGAATTTTGACCAAGCACATAGAAAAAAGTTGCATAGAAAAAGGTTCACCATGTATTAAAAATATTTAAATGTTAATATCTTAATGTTGTATTTGCAAAATTTTGTCATGTATTTGCAAAATCAAGGGAACAAGAATTATAAAAATCATAATCAAGCATTTTAAAAATGTTAAATTTGCATAGAAACATTTTTGGCGTCGACGATGCCCGGCCCGCATCCTCGTCGCTGACTCGGTGGCGACAACCTGCTTGAGAGGCGCCATGTCCGGGACTGGGCTCCGTCGGGCAGGCACAAGGAGGTGCTACCTTCCGGGGCACGCAGCTTGGTTAGGAACCGGGCTCCCGTCGTCGACCCAGAGCTTCTTTCGTGGCGGTCGCGTGGGCCACTTTTGGTGCGGAGGCAGCTGGCCCCCGCGGAGGTTCTACGTCACCGTGTCAGGGAGGAGGACGAGCACGTCCGTCACTAAATGGTTGCGTTGGACGTCAGGTTCTCCAATACCTGGCAGGTTCTTCAGGGATCTCACCCGAGCTATGATCCTATGATGGCTCCTTCTCTTTGGTTGTCCATGCCTGCGTGATGAGGACATCAATACCATTGTTACACCCACAGCACCTACTGCTACATACACTGGACCAATTACTAGAGCTCGCGCACGCCAATTAAATTATCAGGTACTTTCGTTTCTTGGTAATGATTCTAATGTTCATGAGAATATGATGCTGCCTAAATTGGATACATTTGTCTTACTTACAAATGAAGGGCCTGGCATGGATAAGAGGGATGAACACTGGAGCAAGACCAGGCATGGAGATGATGGCATGCGCAAGGGGAACAAGAACGGAGTTACAAGTGATGATTTCAGGACATTGAAGCCACCTTAATGCGTGCATGAAGCCTTGGATGAAATATACAAGATGCCACTTCATAAATTTCGTCCAGAGGCTATTATAGGTGCTGCGTCACCTTATTATTGGGCCAGGCCCATGTAATTTCGAAATACTTAAGTATAGGCTATTTTTAGCGTCCGTATGTGTGGGAAAACAAGAGTTAGGGTTGGTTTCGGATCCCTCCTCCAAGGGCCACGAAATTCCCCCCTTCTTCCTCCATATATACAGCCCTTAGGGCGTCGTTTAGACTTGGGTTTTGTTTAGATTAAAAGTTCGCCATAGCTGCAACTTCACGTACTTCGTTTGTGTTCAATGACCAGACCAAGACGTCACAGAACCCCACCTTGATCAATAAAGCTTTCATCTTATATTCGCAATATCCAGATTACAAATCTTAGTTTCTTGCTTGTTCTTCGTTTGCTTGCAGGAGATAGACCCTAGTGGTCAGGTTGATTGTGCTCCAGCGTGGTCAATAACCTCTCGGAGTTGGTTTAGTGATTGCTAAGGCGCGACGTCCTCGCACGTTCGTAGTCGGATCGTCAAAGTCTACTCCACCAAAAACGATAGCTATCATCTCATCGAAAGATCGGGACACCCTCGCCTCTATCAAGTGGTATCAGATTTTCAGGTTGCTCGGTGAGATTTTACAGTTTTTCGTAGTTTAGATCGAGTCTGTTCTTCATACCTACAGTCCACGAAAAAGCCAAAAAAAAATTAGGGTTAGTTCATCATATCCGAACCAATCTGAGCCTTTGCATAATCTTTTTATGGTTTTTGCTTTGTTGAATTTGCGGTTGCATCGTCGTGTCTAGTTGCTGGTCTTAGCGTCTAGTCCTTTAGAGTTTCGAGTTCTGGTCATAAGTTGCCATCTACCACCACCGCTTATCCGCCACCACTCTAAATCCATATACCATCACTGATCTGTATCCATATACCACCACCATATATCCACCACCAATCCGAGTTCTTTTCATATTAGGTTTGTTTTCGAGATCCATCTAGTTTCCGTTTCGTGTTTCCTTGCCGGAGTAGGTTTCGAAACAAAAAAAAAAGTCTGGAGACCCCCGGGCAGTTTTTAGGCCAAAATTTCGGCAGTTAAAAATATTTTTCCCTATCCTATTTTTAGGTCCCAGGGAGCGTTTTGAGACACTCGCCATCATAGTGATTTTTTGTCGCACTTTTTCGTCGTCGCTGCCCTGATTTCCGAAAAAAAAATTGTCAAAAAAAAATTTCGTGCCAATCCTGATAGTTTGACTTGGGAAGAGTTTTGAGACACTCGCCATTATAGTGATTTTTTGCAAAAAAAAAGGAGAGCAAAAAAAAAATGAATTTTTTTTTAGTGTGTGCTCTTCCCTTGTTTATGTGCCGCGCCGTGATTTTGTTAGTGTTCTAGGCTCGCGTCTCTAGTACGGTCTAGCCTAGGACCAGCACAGTACCGTCGTTGAGCGTTTATTCAACTTTGCATCTCTGAATTGATTATTGCTGACCCTTTTTGCTACCATATCATAAACCTTCCCAGCTCCACATACATCTACATCGTGCGTTTGACACCACCTGGCAATCGCTCTATCCAAGCTTTGTGAGTTTTGACTACAAAGGTTGCCGATCACCACCTGCTGCTGGGTAAGAACTGGTAAGAATTTGAGTTTTGCTTGACGGATTTGTGACACCACACCACCACCACTTCCTAGTAGTCTGTAGGATCATATTCTTGTGTGTTTCTATTGCTGCTAACCATGGCAGGATCACAAGCCGATGAGACTGATTGGGAGAACATGACGAACCAACAGCTACATGATAAATTTCAGCAAATGATGAGTGGACAGGTGCAAGATGTGCTAAACAGATTTGAAGAGGCCATGGAGAAGATAGATGGAATTGAGAAGACGTTCGAAACAAAGCTCGATAACAAGTTTAATGAATTGCTCGCGCGTCTTCCACAACCACCGCCGGCTGCACCTGTCGCACCCCTACAACAACAACAACGTCGCCTTCCAAATCAAGTGGGACGAGCACAACGCGTTCCCCTTGAGCCTGGTCAAACTTCTGGTGCCGTTGCACCTACTGTTGATGCTTCTATGGCTCCTGCTGCCGCTGAGGAGGACGATTATGCGGGTGATTACGAGGATGAGGTTGATCAAAATCAGAACTACGTACCAGCACCAGGTCGTCCACATGCCAATAATCGCAATGGTAGGGCTGCATTACCAGCTCAGGTACGAGGTCATGACCATCTTCCTAAACTGAAATTGAATATTCCACCATTTGAGGGTAGATATGTTCCTGATATATATCTTCCTTGGGAGTTAGGAACTGAACAACGTTTTACATGTTTACAATACCTCGAGGAGAGACGTGTTGCTGCTGCTGTTTGTGCTTTTACTAGTTTTGCATGTGTATGGTGGTCTGAACATTGTAGATTATATCCTATTCCAACTACTTGGGCTGCTTTGAAAACTGCTATGCGTACTCGTTGGGTTCCACCATATTATCAACGTGAATTACTTCAAAAATTGCAGCGCTTAAGACAAGGAAAAAATTCTGTAGAAGAATATTATCAGGAATTACAAACTGGCATGATTAGATGTGGTATTGTTGAGGAGAATGAAGCTATGCTTGCACGTTTTATGGGTGGATTAAATAGAGAGATTCAGACCATTCTAGAGTATAAGGAGTATAATAATATCACTCGTTTATTCCATCTTGCTTGTAAAGCTGAACGTGAAGTGCAGGATCGATAGGCATTGGCGCGGACTAACTTTTCTGCAGGTCGACCTTCATCGTGGACACCGCGTGCATCCTCTACTTCCACACATTCTATTGCACCGACACCTCCATCAGCTGCCACCTCCAGCCGTGATACAAGGAAGCAGGCACAACCACCACTATCTGCCAAGAGCACACCTACCGGGCCTGCACAGAGTTCTTCTTCTTCCATGGCATCAACAGGGCACACAAGTGATATTATTTGTCGTCGTTGTAAGGGAAGAGGTCATTATGCGAGAGAATGCAAATCTCAGCGTGTGATGATTGCTACCGAGGATGGTGGGTATGAGTCCGCTAGTGACTATGATGAGGAGACTTTGGCTCTCATTACACGTGAAGAACACGGTGGAGATGATTCTGAACAAGAGACGCAATACATGGCTCCTGAAGACGCTGACAGGTATGAATGTTTAGTTGCTCAACGTGTTTTGAGTGTGCAGGTCACACAAGCTGAGAAAAATAAGAGGCATAATTTGTTCCATACAAAGGGAGTTGTGAAGGAACGTTCTATTCGCGTCATCATAGATGGAGGGAGCTGCAAACTCTTGGCTAGCATGGAGATGGTGGAGAAGCTCTCTCTCACCACAAGACCACATCCACATCCTTACTATATCCAATGGTTTAACAACAGCGGCAAGGTTAAGGTAACACGTACTGTTCGTGTGCATTTTAGTATCTCTACGTATGCTGATTTTGTTGATTGTGATGTGGTACCCATGCAAGCATGTTCCTTATTACTTGGTAGACCATGGCAATTTGATAAAAGTTCTGTACACCATGGTAGAAACAATCAGTATACTCTTGTTCATAAGGATAAACATATTACTTTGCTTCCTATGTCTCCTGATTCTATTTTGAAAAATGATATTAATAGAGCTAGTAAGGCAAAACAGGAGCAAAATAAGAGTGAAAATCAGATTCTGGCAAAAGAATTTGAGCAACAAATGAATCCTAATAATAAAACATCTAGTGTTGCTTCTGAAATTAAATTGAAAAGTGCATGTTTACTTGCCACCAAATCTGATATTGATGATCTAGATTTCAGCAAATCTGTTTGCTATGCTTTTGTGTGCAAAGAGGCATTATTTTCATTCGAGGACATGCCTTCCTCTTTGCCTCCTGCTGTTACTAACATTTTGCAGGAGTTCGCCGACGTCTTTCCACAAGATGTGCCTCCGGGATTACCACCTATTCGAGGGATTGAGCATCAGATTGACTTAATTCCCGGTGCATCGCTACCCAACCGTGCACCATACCGTACTAATCCAGAGGAGACGAAGGAGATTATGCGTCAAGTCCAGGAGTTGCTCGACAAAGGTTATATACGCGAATCCCTTAGTCCTTGTGCTGTTCCTATTATTCTAGTGCCGAAAAAGGATGGTACATCGCGTATGTGTGTTGATTGTAGAGGCATTAATAATATTACTATTCGTTATTGTCATCCTATTCCTAGACTAGATGATATGCTTGATGAATTGAGTGGCTCTACAATATTCTCCAAAGTTGATTTGCGTAGTGGATACCATCAAATTCGTATGAAATTGGGGGATGAATGGAAAACAACATTTAAAACGAAGTTTGGATTATATGAGTGGTTAGTCATGCCTTTTGGGTTAACTAATGCACCTAGTACTTTCATGAGATTAATGAACGAAGTTTTACGTGCTTTCATTGGACGATTTGTGGTAGTCTATTTTGATGATATACTGATTTATAGCAGATCTTTGGAGGAACATTTGGAACATTTACGTGCTGTTTTTATTGCTTTACGTGATGCACGTTTGTTTGGTAACCTTGGGAAGTGCACCTTTTGCACCGACCGAGTATCTTTTCTTGGCTATGTTGTTACTCCACAGGGAATTGAAGTTGATAAAGCCAAGATTGAAGCTATTGAGAGTTGGCCACAGCCCAAAACGGTCACTCAAGTGAGGAGTTTTCTTGGACTCGCTGGTTTCTACAGGCGTTTTGTGAGAGATTTCAGCACCATTGCTGCACCTCTCAATGAGCTTACAAAGAAGGATGTGCCTTTTGTTTGGGATACCTCACAGGAAGAAGCCTTCACGGTATTGAAAGATAAGTTGACACATGCTCCTTTACTCCAACTTCCTGATTTTAATAAGACTTTTGAGCTTGAATGTGATGCTAGTGGAATTGGATTAGGAGGTGTTTTATTACAAGATGGCAAACCTGTTGCATACTTTTCTGAAAAATTGAGTGGGCCTAGTCTGAACTATTCTACTTATGATAAAGAATTATATGCTCTTGTTCGGACCTTAGAAACATGGCAACATTATTTATGGCCCAAAGAATTTGTTATACATTCTGATCATGAATCTTTGAAACACATTAAAAGTCAAGCAAAACTGAACCGTAGACATGCTCAATGGGTTGAATTTATTGAGACTTTCCCTTATGTCATTAAACACAAGAAGGGTAAAGAAAATGTTATTGCTGATGCATTGTCTCGTCGTTATACTATGCTTTCACAACTTGACTTTAAAATATTTGGTTTGGAGACCATCAAAGATCAATATGTGCATGATGCTGAATTTAAAGATGTATTGCAGAATTGTAAGGAAGGGAGAACATGGAACAAGTTCGTCGTTAACGATGGATTTGTGTTTCGTGCTAACAAGCTATGCATTCCAGCTAGCTCCGCTCGTCTTTTGTTGTTGCAGGAGGCGCATGGAGGAGGATTAATGGGACACTTTGGCGTGAAGAAGACGGAGGATATACTTGCTACACATTTCTTTTGGCCAAAGATGAGACGGGATGTTGAGCGTTTTGTTGCTCGCTGCACTACATGTCAAAAAGCTAAGTCACGACTCAATCCTCATGGTTTATATATGCCTTTGCCTGTACCTAGTGTTCCTTGGGAGGATATATCTATGGACTTTGTTTTAGGTTTACCTCGAACAAAGAAGGGGAGGGATAGTGATAGAGGCGAGGGTGTCCCGATCTTTCGATGAGATGATAGCTATCGTTTTTGGTGGAGTAGACTTTGACGATCCGACTACGAACGTGCGAGGACGTCGCGCCTTAGCAATCGCTAAACCAACTCCGAGAGGTTATTGACCACGCCGGAGCACAATCAACCTGACCACGAGGGTCTATCTCCTGCAAGCAAACGAAGAACAAGCAAGAAACTAAGATTTGCAATCTGGATATTGCGAATATAAGATGAAAGCTTTATTGATCAAGGTGGGGATCCGAAAGCGGTCTTGGTCTGGTCGTTGGACACAAACGAAGTACACGAAGTTGCAATGGCTAACTTTTAACTAAACAAATCCCAAAGTCTAAACGGTGCCCTAAGGGCTGTATATATGGAGGAAGAGGAGGGGATTTCGTGGCCCTTGAAGGAGGGGTCCGAAACCAACCCTATCTCTTGTTTCCCCACACATACGGACTCTAAAAACAGCCTATACTCAAGTATTTCGAAATTACATGGGCCTGGCCCAATAATAAGGTGACGCAGCACCTATAATAGCCTCTGGACGAAATTTATGAAGTGACATCTTGTATATTTCGTCCAAGGCTTCCTGCACTCATTATGGTGGATTCAAAGTCCTGAAATCATCACTTGTAACTCCGTTCTTGTTCCCCTTGTGCATGCCATCATCTCCATGCTTGAACTTGCTCCAAGGTTCCTCTTTCTTGTCCAAGCTAGGCCCTTCATTTGTAAGCAAAACAAATGTATCCAATTTAGGCAGCATCATATTCTCATGAACTTTAGAATCATTACCAAGAAACGAAAGTACCTGATATTTTAATTGACGTGCGCGAGCTCTAGTAATTGGTCCAGTATGTATAGAAGCAGGGGCTGTGGGTGTAACAATGGTATTGATGTCCTCATCACTTACTTGCCACCAAATCTGATATTGATGATCTAGATTTCAGCAATTCTGTTTGCTATGCTTTTGTGTGCAAAGAGGCGTTATTTTCATTCGAGGACGTGCCTTCCTCTTTGCCTCCTGCGGTCACTAACATTTTGCAGGAGTTCGCTGACGTCTTTCCACAAGACGTGCCACCGGGATTACCACCTATTCACGGGATTGAGCATCAGATTGACTTAATTCCCGGTGCTTCGTTGCCAAACCGTGCGCCATACCGTACCAATCCAGAGGAGACGAAGGAGATTATGCGTCAAGTACAGGAGTTGCTCGACAAAGGTTATATACGCGAATCCCTTAGTCCTTGTGCTGTTCCTATTATTCTAGTGCCGAAAAAGGATGGTACATCGCGTATGTGTGTTGATTGTAGAGGCATTAATAATATTACTATTCGTTATCGTCATCCTATTCCTAGACTAGATGATCTGCTTGATGAATTGAGTGGCTCTACAATATTCTCCAAAGTTGATTTGCGTAGTGGATACCATCAAATTCGTATGAAATTGGGGGATGAATGGAAAACAGCATTTAAAACAAAGTTTGGATTATATGAGTGGTTAGTCATGCCTTTTGGGTTAACTAATGCACCTAGTACTTTCATGAGATTAATGAACGAAGTTTTACGTGCTTTCATTGGACGATTTGTGGTAGTCTATTTTGATGATATACTGATTTATAGCAGATCTTTGGAGGAACATTTGGAACATTTACGTGCTGTTTTTATTGCTTTACGTGATGCACGTTTGTTTGGTAACCTTGGGAAGTGCACCTTTTGCACCGACCGAGTATCTTTTCTTGGCTATGTTGTTACTCCACAGGGAATTGAAGTTGATAAAGCCAAGATTGAAGCTATTGAGAGTTGGCCACAGCCCAAAACGGTCAGACAAGTGAGAAGTTTTCTTGGACTCGCTGGTTTCTATAGGCGTTTTGTGAGAGATTTCAGCACCATTGCTGCACCTCTCAATGAGCTTACAAAGGAGGATGTGCCTTTTGTTTGGGGTACCTCACAGGAAGAAGCCTTCACGGTATTGAAAGATAAGTTGACACATGCTCCTTTACTCCAACTTCCTGATTTTAATAAGACTTTTGAGCTTGAATGTGATGCTAGTGGAATTGGATTAGGAGGTGTTTTATTACAAGATGGCAAACCTGTTGCATACTTTTCTGAAAAATTGAGTGGGCCTAGTCTGAACTATTCTACTTATGATAAAGAATTATATGCTCTTGTTCGGACC
This sequence comes from Thinopyrum elongatum, assembly GCA_011799875.1. Classification (NCBI taxonomy): domain Eukaryota; kingdom Viridiplantae; phylum Streptophyta; class Magnoliopsida; order Poales; family Poaceae; genus Thinopyrum; species Thinopyrum elongatum. The sequence goes on from CM022299.1 coordinate 265,159,253, forward strand.
TTAGAAACATGGCAACATTATTTATGGCCCAAAGAATTTGTTATACATTCTGATCATGAATCTTTGAAACACATTAAAAGTCAAGCAAAACTGAATCGTAGACATGCTAAATGGGTTGAATTTATTGAGACTTTCCCTTATGTCATTAAACACAAGAAGGGTAAAGAAAATGTTATTGCTGATGCATTGTCTCGTCGTTATACTATGCTTTCACAACTTGACTTTAAAATATTTGGTTTGGAGACCATCAAAGATCAATATGTGCATGATGCTGAATTTAAAGATGTATTGCAGAATTGTAAGGAAGGGAGAACATGGAACAAGTTCATCGTTAACGATGGATTTGTGTTTCGTGCTAACAAGCTATGCATTCCAGCTAGCTCTGTTCGTCTTTTGTTGTTGCAGGAGGTGCATGGAGGATTAATGGGACACTTTGGCGTGAAGAAGACGGAGGATATACTTGCTACACATTTCTTTTGGCCAAAGATGAGACGGGATGTTGAGCGTTTTGTTGCTCGCTGCACTACATGTCAAAAAGCTAAGTCACGACTCAATCCTCATGGTTGATATATGCCTTTGCCTGTACCTAGTGTTCCTTGGGAGGATATATCTATGGACTTTGTTTTAGGTTTACCTCGAACAAAGAAGGGGAGGGATAGCATATTTGTTGTCGTGGATAGGTTCTCGAAAATGGCAAACTTTATACCATGTCATAAAAGCGATGATGCTGTTAATGTTGCTGATTTGTTCTTTCGTGAAATTATACGCTTGCATGGTGTGCCAAATACTATTGTTTCAGATCGTGATACTAAATTTCTTAGCCACTTTTGTAGATGTTTATGGGCTAAGTTGGGGACTAAACTGCTTTTTAGTACTACATGTCACCCCCAAACTGACGGACAAACTGAAGTAGTCAATAGAACATTGTCTACTATGCTTAGGGCTGTTTTGAAGAATAACAAGAAAAAGTGGGAAGAATGCTTGCCTCATATTGAATTTTCTTATAATCGTTCATTGCATTCTACTACTAAGATGTGTCCTTTTGAAATTGTGTACGGTTTCCTTCCTTGTGCACCTATTGATTTGTTGCCTCTTCCATCTTCGGAGAAGGTTAATTTTGATGCTAAACAATGTGCTGAATTGATCTTAAAAATGCATGAGTTAACTAAGGAGAACATTGAGTGTATGAATGCTAAATATAAACTTGCTGGAGATAAGGGTAGAAAACATGTTGTGTTTGCACCTGGAGATCTTGTTTGGTTACATTTGCGTAAGGATAGATTTCCTGATTTGCGCAAATCAAAGCTAATGCCACATCCTGATGGTCCTTTTAAGGTGTTAGAGAAAATAAATGATAATGCATATAAACTTGAGCTGTCTGCAGATTTTGGGGTTAGTCCCACTTTTAACATTGCAGATTTGAAGCCTTATTTGGGTGAGGAAGATGAGCTTCCGTCGAGGACGACTTCATTTCAAGAAGGGGAGGATGATGAGGACATCAATACCATTGTTACACCCACAGCACCTACTGCTACATACACTGGACCAATTACTAGAGCTCGCGCACACCAATTAAATTATCAGGTACTTTCGTTTCTTGGTAATGATTCTAATGTTCATGAGAATATGATGCTGCCTAAATTGGATACATTTGTCTTACTTACAAATGAAGGGCCTGGCATGGATAAGAGGGATGAACACTGGAGCAAGACCAGGCATGGAGATGATGGCATGCGCAAGGGGAACAAGAACGGAGTTACAAGTGATGATTTCAGGACATTGAAGCCACCTTAATGCGTGCATGAAGCCTTGGACGAAATATACAAGATGCCACTTCATAAATTTCGTCCAGAGGCTATTATAGGTGCTGCGTCACCTTATTATTGGGCCAGGCCCATGTAATTTCGAAATACTTAAGTATAGGCTGTTTTTAGAGTCCGTATGTGTGGGAAAATAAGAGTTAGGGTTGGTTTCGGATTCCTCCTCCAAGGGCCACGAAATTCCCCCCTTCTTCCTCCATATATACAGCCCTTAGGGCGTCGTTTAGACTTGGGTTTTGTTTAGATTAAAAGTTCGCCATAGCTGCAACTTCGCGTACTTCGTTTGTGTTCAACGACCAGACCAAGACGTCACAGAACCCCACCTTGATCAATAAAGCTTTCATCTTATATTCGCAATATCCAGATTGCAAATCTTAGTTTCTTGCTTGTTCTTCGTTTGCTTGCAGGAGATAGACCCTCGTGGTCAGGTTGATTGTGCTCCGGCGTGGTCAATAACCTCTCGGAGTTGGTTTAGTGATTGCTAAGGCGCGACGTCCTCGCACGTTCGTAGTCGGATCGTCAAAGTCTACTCCACCAAAAACGACAGCTATCATCTCATCGAAAGATCGGGACACCCTCGCCTCTATCACCGCGCCTCAGGAACCGCGAGTGAACTAGATTATTCGATAATATTCGATCTGTATTAACTAGTGATGTTATATGATAATATTCGAGATGTATTAGTGATGATATTCGAGATGTATTCGAGATTATATTCGATGATGCATTAACTGGATTATTCGAGATGTATTAATGATAATATTCGTGTTGTATTCAAGATTATATTCAATAATATTCGACGATGCATGTATTAGTGATATTATTCGAGATGCATTCTAATTTGAATACTAAATTGTTTTATCTTTCTTCTGGATTAGTCAAGCTATGGACGCTAGCGGCAGAGACGACGATGATCAAACCGAGATGTTGTTCGACATGATCCGAAACCCAGGTGAGGGTGAACCTGAATTCAAAGATGAGGGCTCACAATATGTGAACAATTCCGGTGAGGGAATATTTTAGGAAGAACAAATAGACGAAGGCCACACAAACAATGATGGCAAAGGAAATGATCTTCAATTAACAAAGATCGGCGAGGTATATATAAGGCCTCTGGTGATCATTACATGTATTAATTGATTTGTATATATATATTAACGAATTGATCTTTCTTCTTTTAGCCCTCTGGATCGAGCAAATCTTCTACAAGCAGGGCAGTACGAGGCCCGGCCAAAAGGTTGCCGCCTGGCATAAAGTACAACATCGATGCGGTCAAACCATCCGGCGAACCGCTTGCTCCTAAAGCGAATGCAGGCAAATTTAAATGTCAGTGCGGAGTTATTGTCAGGGACCAAATCCCGATCTCCATTCAAGAATGGAATAAGACAACAAAGGGAGATCAAGGAGTTAGTTTTGTCTCTGAAAGAGCAAAATATCTGCTTTGGGAATCGCTCATGTCACATTTCACCCTACCAGATCATTTGATAGATGCAGAATGGGAGAAAGTCAAGAAGAGTGCTCTTAAGAAGATGGCCACACAATTCTGCAACCACAAGAAAAGATTATGGGCCGGCTACATCGAAACAGGAAAGCAGACTCCAGAATTCAAGGGATCACTGGTGAAGGCAAAAGATCACTGGGACTCTTCCGTGAAGTTCAAGGAATCGGAAGCAGCTCAAGAACGGTCAAGAATAAACAAGATTAATGCTGCAAAAAAAAGTGGTACCATACTCTAGGGCTAGGTGGCTACCAGGTCGGCCGACCTAAGTGGGATGAAGCTGAGGAACAGATGATTGCTGCAGGGGTCACTCCAAAAACATTGGGTTAGCCGGACAGGTGCAGGACTTGGTTTTATGCGCATGGGGGAAAGTTGGACCCAAAGACAGGGGAGATTATGGAGCGGGCAAGTCTTAAAGAAGCCTCCGATGCTTTACTTGTTGCAATAGAAGAGGCTCAAACGGGGGCATTCAAGCCTGAGAGAGAGAACGGCGAGCTTACGCACGCCCTGAAGAATCCTAAACACCCGGGACGAACATGAGGCAAAGGCGTTGTTCCGTGGTTTGAGGGGTTTGCGGATTGGAACATCACTTACAGAACCCGTGCGAGAAAGAAGAAGCAGGAGGAGGAGTAGAGGAAGCTGGAGGACGAGCAGAGGAAGCAGGAAGCAGACCGCCTTCAACAGGTAGAATCAAAGCACGCGGAGTTAGGACGCGCTTTCATGCGGCAGCAGGAGCAGATCGACTCACTTAGCTAGGAAAGGGCGTCTCAGCGGCAGCAGCAAGCAGATCCAGCATTGGATGGCACCGTCCCATCTATGCCGAAAAGCAACGTGGGTTCCACCCCGGCCGATGATGCACTGCTGGCTAGATACCCCATGGATGATATCAAAGGTATGATAGCTTGTGAGCTACACATGAAAGTGAAGAACATATCCATGAAGGTGGCGGACGACTTGATGAGAACATCAATAGCATTGTTACACCCACAGCCCCTGCTGCTATACATACTGGACCAATTACTAGAGCTCGCGCACGCCAATTAAATTATCAGGTACTTTCGTTTCTTGGTAATGATTCTAATGTTCATGAGAATATGATGCTGCCTAAATTGGATACATTTGTTTTGCTTACAAATGAAGGGCCTAACTTGGACAAGAAAGAGGAACCTTGGAGCAAGTTCAAGCATGGAGATGATGGCATGCGCAAGGGGAACAAGAACGGAGTTACAAGTGATGATTTTAGGACTTTGAAGCCACCATAATGAGTGCAGGAAGCCTTGGACGAAATATACAAGATGCCACTTCATAAATTTTCGTCCAGAGGCTATCATAGGTGCCGCGTCACCTTATTATTGGGCCAGGCCCATGTAATTTTGAAATACTTGAGTATAGGCTGTTTTTAGAGTCCGTATGTGTGGGGAAACAAGAGATAGGGTTGGTTTCGGACCCCTCCTTCAAGGGCCACGAAATCCCCCCCTCTTCCTCCATATATACAGCCCTTAGGGCACCGTTTAGACTTTGGGTTTTGTTTAGATTAAAAGTTCGCCATAGCTGCAACTTCGCGTACTTCATTTGTGTTCAACGACCAGACCAAGACGTCACAGAACCCCACCTTGATCAATAAAGCTTTCATCTTATATTCGCAATATCCAGATTGCAAATCTTAGTTTCTTGCTTGTTCTTCGTTTGCTTGCAGGAAATAGACCCTCGTGGTCAGGTTGATCGTGCTCCGGCATGGTCAATAACCTCTCGGAGTTGGTTTAGCGATTGCTAAGGCGCGACGTCCTCGCACGTTCGTAGTCGGATCGTCAAAGTCTACTCCACCAAAAACGATAGCCTCCAACTCATCGAAAGACAAGACACCTCTGCCTCTATCAAGTGGTATCAGATTTCCAGGTTGCTCGGTGAGATTTTATAGTTTTTCGTAGTTTAGATCGAGACTGTTCTTCATACCTACAGTCCACGAAAAAAAAAAAAATTAGGGTTAGTTCATCATATCCGAACCAATCTGAGCCTTTGCATAATCTTTTTAGGGTTTTTGCTTTGTTGAATTTGCGGTTGCATCGTCGTGTCTAGTTGCTGGTCTTAGCGTCTAGTCCTTTAGAGTTTTGAGTTCTGTCATAGTTTGTCACGCTGCCGCCGCACCATATACCACCACCGCTGCCATATACCACCACCGCTGCCATATACCACCACCGCTGCCATATACCATCACCGCTACCATATTCTACCACCATATATCCACCACCAATCCAAGTTCTTTTCATATTAGGTTTGTTTTTGAGACCCATCTATTTTCCGATTCATGTTTCCTTGATTGAGGTTTCGGGAAAAAAAAATCGGCAGTCAAAAATATTTTTCCCTATCCTATTTTTAGGTCCCAGGGAGCGTTTTGAGACACTCGCCATCATAGTGATTTTTTGTCGCACTTTTTTGTCGTCGCTGCCCTGATTTTCGAAAAAAAAAATCATGCCAATCCTGATAGTTTGACTTGGGAAGAGTTTTGAGACACTCGCCATTATAGTGACTTTTTGCAAAAAAAAAAAATAGGAGCACAAAAAAAACCGAATTTTTTTTTTAGAGTGTGCTCTTCCCTTGTTTACGTGCCGCGCCGTGATTTTGTTAGTGTTCTAGGCTCGCGTCTCTAGTACGGTCTAGCCTAGGACCAGCACAGTACCGTCGTTGAGCGTTTATTCAACTTTGCATCTCTGAATTGATTATTGCTGACATTTTTGCTACCATATCATAAGCCTTCCCAGCTCCACATACATCTACGTCGTGCGTTTGACACCACCTGGCAATCGCTCTGTCCAATCTTTGAGAGTTTTGACTACAACGGTGGCCGATCACCACCTGCTGCTGGGTAAGAACTGGTAAGCATTTGAGATTCGCTTGACGGATTTGTGATACACCACCACCACCACTTCCTAGTAGTCTGTAGGATCATATTCTTGTGTGTTTCTATTGCTGCTAACCATGGCAGGATCACAAGCCGATGAGACTGATTGGGAGAACATGATGAACAAACAGCTACATGATAAATTTCAGCAAATGATGAGTGGACAGGTGCAAGATGTGCTAAACAGATTTGAAGAGGCCATGGAGAAGATAGATGGAATTGAGAAGACGTTCGAAACAAAGCTCGATAACAAGTTTAATGAATTGCTCGCACGTCTTCCACAACCACCGCCGGCTGCACCTGTCGCACCCCTACAACAACAACAACAACGTCGCCTTCCAAATCAAGTGGGACGAGCACAACGCGTTCCCCTTGAGCCTGGTCAAACTTCTGGTGCCGCTGCACCTACTGTTGATGCTTCTATGGCTCCTGCTGCCGCTGAGGAGGACGATTATGCGGGTGATTACGAGGATGAGGTTGATCAAAATCAGAACTACGTACCAGCACCAGGTCGTCCACATGCCAATAATCGCAATGGTAGGGCTGCATTACCAGCTCAGGTACGAGGTCATGACCATCTTCCTAAACTGAAATTGAATATTCCACCATTTGAGGGTAGATATGTTCCTGATATATATCTTACTTGGGAGTTAGAAACTGAACAATGTTTTACATGTTTACAATATCCCGAGGAGAGACGTGTTGCTGCTGCTGTTTGTGCTTTTACTAGTTTTGCATATGTATGGTGGTCTGAACATTGTAGATTATATCCTATTCCAGCTACGTGGGCTGCTTTGAAAACTGCTATGCGTACTCGTTGGGTTCCACCATATTATCAACATGAATTACTTCAAAAATTGCAGCGCTTAAGACAAGGAAAAAATTATGTAGAAGAATATTATCAGGAATTACAAACTGGCATGATTAGATGTGGTATTGTTGAGGAGAATGAAGCTATGCTTGCACGTTTTATGGGTGGATTAAATATAGAGATTCAGACCATTCTAGAGTATAAGGAGTGTAAGAATATCACTCGTTTATTCCATCTTGCTTGTAAAGCTGAACGTGAAGTGCAGGATCGACAGGCATTGGCGCGAACTAATTTTTCTGCAGGTCGATCTTCATCATGGACACCGCGTGCCTCCTCTACTCCCACACGTCCTACTGCAGCACCACTGACTTCAGCAGCCAATTCCAACCGAGATACAAGGAAACAGGCACCACCACCACCATCTGCCAAGAGTACACCTTCTGGGCCTGCCCAGAGCTCTTCTTCATCTATGGCGTCAACAGGACACACACATGATATTATTTGTCGTCGTTGTAAGGGAAGAGGTCATTATGCGAGAGAATGCCAATCTCCGCGTGTTATGATTGCTACTGAGGATGGTGGGTATGAGTCCGCTAGTGACTATGATGAGGAGACTTTGGCTCTTATTACAAGTGAAGAACACGATGGAGATGATTCTGATCATGAGACGCAATACATGGCTCCTGAAGACGCTGACAGGTATGAATGTTTAGTTGCTCAACGTGTTTTGAGTGTGCAGGTCACACAAGCTGAGCAAAATCAGAGGCATAATTTGTTCCATACAAAGGGAGTTGTGAAGGAACGTTCTGTTCGCGTCATCATAGATGGAGGGAGCTGCAACAACTTGGCTAGCATGGAGATGGTGGAGAAGCTATCTCTCACCACAAGACCACATCCGCATCCTTACTATATCCAATGGTTCAACAACAGCGTCAAGGTTAAGGTAACACGTACTGTTCGTGTGCATTTTAGTATCTCTACATATGCTGATTATGTTGATTGTGATGTGGTACCCATGCAAGCATGTTCATTATTACTTGGTAGACCATGGCAATTTGATAAAAATTCTGTACACCATGGTAGAAACAATCAGTATACTCTTGTTCATAAGGATAAACATATTACTTTGCTTCCTATGACTCCTGATTCTATTTTGAAAGATGATATTAATAGAGCTAGTAAAGCAAAACAGGAGAAAAATAAGAGTGAAAATCAGATTGTGGCAAAAGAATTTGAGGAACAAATGAAGCCTAATAAAAAACCATCTAGTGTTGCTTCTGAAATTAAATTGAAAAGTGCATGTTTACTTGCCACCAAATCTGATATTGATGAGCTAGATTTCAGTAAATCTGTTTGCTATGCTTTTGTGTGCAAAGAGGCGTTATTTTCATTCGAGGACGTGCCTTCCTCTTTGCCTCCTGCTGTCACTAACATTTTGCAGGAGTTCGCTGACGTCTTTCCACAAGACGTACCACCGGGATTACCACCTATTCGCGGGATTGAGCATCAGATTGACTTAATTCCCGGTGCTTCGTTGCCAAACCGTGTGCCATACCGTACCAATACAGAGGAGACGAAGGAGATTATGCGTCAAGTACAGGAGCTGCTCGACAAAGGTTATATACGTGAATCTCTTAGTCCTTGTGCTGTTCCTATTATACTAGTGCCAAAATAGGATGGTACGTCGCGTATGTGTGTTGATTGTAGAGGCATTAATAATATTACTATTCGTTATCGTCATCCTATTCCTAGGCTAGATGATATGCTTGATGAATTGAGTGACTCTACAATATTCTCCAAAGTTGATTTGCGTAGTGGATACCATCAAATTCGTATGAAATTGGGAGATGAATGGAAAACAGCATTTAAAACTAAGTTCGGTTTATATGAGTGGTTAGTCATGCCTTTTGGGTTAACTGATAGAGGCGGTGGTGTCCCGATCTTTCGATGAGATGATAGCTATCGATTTGGTGGAGTCGACTTTGACGATCCGACTACAAACGTGCACGGCGTTGCGCCTTAGTAATCGCTAAACCAATCTCCCGAGGTTACTGACGATGCTGAAAGCACGATCAGCCTGACCACGAAGGTCTATTCCTGCACGCAATCGAAGAACAAGCAAGAATATGATAATGCAATCTGAATATTGCGAATATAGATGAAGTATTGATAAAGGTGGGGATCCGAAAGCGGTCTTGGTCTGGTCGTTGGACACAAACGAAGTACACGAAGTTGCAATGGCTAACTTTTAACTAAACAAATCCCCAGGAAAAAACTACTAGATGGATCTACTTATATAGGAGTAAGGGGTGGCGGCCAAGGAGGTGGGAGGACGTCCCAAGACAGCCTAAAACTAACCCTAGGTCGTACAAGGCTCATGGGCCCAAGTGGAGGTGATGCAACACCTTTGGACTTATAGTTTGACTCGGATTCTGCTGCAGCGTCAGATTGTTTCATTGATAGCTCAACGCTCCGGACGAATTTTAAGGTGAATCTAATTGGGTTGGAAATAGCACAAAATCTACTTTCCAACAAAAAAAGAATCACCCAATTCGGAGTCCGTATGAAAAAGTTCTTGGCGTTTTGAGTCAGGTATGTCTGTGCAGTCCGAATCTGAATCCAGAACGTGAGAGACATGGACTCTATCTTCTCTTGGCCCAAAAGTGACGTGAGAGGACTTTTTGAACAGCACCTAAACTTCTCTTTTTCCCTTATCTTCATATGTGAATTGTACAAATGTCCCATACACCTGCAATTAGACATGGCACAAAAGTTTGTGAAGTATTTTTGTCGTGGATGACACAAATAAATTATTGCATAGTTTGCATTAGAAATCACCTCACAAATATACATGTATGCAATATTTTTGGTCGTATCCAAGGTAGTCATGTCCTCATCATCCTCCCCTTCTTGAAAACAAAGCCGTCCTCGGCGTTGCTTAATCTGAAATGTGGCTAACAAAAGAGACAAGGTGTATATGTTGTATATGTATATGTCACCCATTTTTACTTCCTTTGGTTTTTGCACATATGACACATGTATACATGAGTAACTTTCATAGTTCATAAAATATAATAAAGCCAAAATATTATCACAAGATGTAGAAGGCATGAAAATATTGCAACTCAGTTTGCACAAATAAGTGAAGCTCTTATTCATATCAAAAGATTGACAATGTTCATCATTAAACCATCCCAACATTGGTGAATAAACCTTACTTCCATCAAATTTACATGCTACAACATGCTTAAATAAGCAAACATGCAATAAGTCATTTGACACAGAATCATCACCAATATTAGAGGTCATATCAAAATGATTAAACATTGGTTCTTTTGCATCAACAGTTAATTCAATGGGTGCACTCAAAATTGTTAGTATTTCAGCTGTTTGATCACATGATGCATTCATGACAGTAACACGATTCCCAAAAATATTCAAATCAATAGATAACTCAACACATGATGTATTCAAGTTAACTAGGCATGCATCATTCTCATGTGAAAGTGGAAAATATGTACCTTTGTCATTACCTCTTATGATCAACTCAGATGATGTAGGCACTCTCGGTGGTGATGTGTCACATGGTGGAGATGATGTAGTCATCGCAACAATGGATGTGGTTGTCATAGTACGCCTAGTAGTTGAAGAAACATCTGTATCAACACTTGGAATGTGCACTGTGCGCTTGTTCTCCTTGTGGGCAACACGTCATTTTATTTCCTGTTCAGCTTTGCAAGCAAGACGAAACAAATGGTCCATAGGATAACACTCTTCATGAATTAGTATCTCTTGAATATCACGGTTTAATCCTCCCCAAAATCTATCCCTAAAATCTTCTTCACTTTCTTCTAAAAATGAGTGCAACAAGGTGATAGAGGCGAGGGTGTCCCGATCTTTCGATGAGATGATAGCAATCGTTTTTGGTGGAGTAGACTTTGACGATCCGACTACGAACGTGCGAGGACGTCGCGCCTTAGCAATCGCTAAACCAACTCCGAGAGGTTATTGACCATGCCGGAGCACGATCAACCTGACCACGAGGGTCTATTTCCTGCAAGCAAATGAAGAACAAGCAAGAAACTAAGATTTGCAATCTGGATATTGCGAATATAAGATGAAAGCTTTATTGATCAAGGTGGGGTTCTGTGACGTCTTGGTCTGGTCGTTGAACACAAACGAAGTACGCGAAGTTGCAGCTATGGTGAACTTTTAATCTAAACAAAACCCAAGTCTAAACGACGCCCTAAGGGCTGTATATATGGAGGAAGAAGGGGGAATTTCGTGGCCCTTGGAGGAGGGATCCGAAACCAACCCTAACACTTGTTTTCCCACACATACGGACTCTAAAAACTGCCTATACTTAAGTATTTCGAAATTACATGGGCCTGGCCCAATAATAAGGTGACGTAGCACCTATAATAGCCTCTGGACGAAATTTATGAAGTGGGATCTTGTATATTTCGTCCAAGGCTTCAAGCACGCATTAAGGTGGCTTCAATGTCCTGAAATCATCACTTGTAACTCCGTTCTTGTTCCCCTTGCGCATGCCATTATCTCCATGCCTGGTCTTGCTCCAGTGTTCATCCCTCTTATCCATGCCAGGCCCTTCATTTGTAAGTAAGACAAATGTATCCAATTTAGGCAGCATCATATTCTCATGAACATTAGAATCATTACCAAGAAACGAAAGTACCTGATAATTTAATTGGCGTGCGCGAGCTCTAGTAATTGGTCCAGTGTATGTAGCAGTAGGTGCTATGGGTGTAACAATGGTATTGATGTCCTCATCATCCTCCCCTTCTTGAAATGAAGTCGTCCTCGACGGAAGCTCATCTTCCTCGCACAAATAAGGCTTCAAATCTGCAATATTAAAAGTGGGACTAACCCCAAAATCTGCAGGCAGCTCAAGTTTATATGCATTATCATTTATTTTCTCTAACACCTTAAATGGACCATCAGCACGTGGCATTAGCTTTGATTTGCGCAAATCAGGAAATCTATCCTTACGCAAATGTAACCAAACAAGATCTCCAGGTGCAAAGACAACACGTTTTCTACCCTTATCTCCAGCAAGCTTATATTTAGCATTCATACACTCAATGTTCTCCTTAGTGAACTCATGCATTTTTAAGATCAATTCAGCACGTTGTTTAGCATCAAAATTAACCTTCTCCGAAGATGGAAGAGGTAACAAATCAATAGGTGCACGAGGAAGGAAACCGTACACAATTTCAAAAGGACACATCTTAGTAGTAGAATGCAATGAACGATTATAAGCAAATTCAATATGAGGCAAGCATTCTTCCCACATTTTCTTGTTATTCTTCAAAACAGCCCTAAGCATAGTAGACAATGTTCTATTGACTACTTCAGTTTGTCCGTCAGTTTGGGGGTGACATGTAGTACTAAAAAGCAGTTTAGTCCCCAACTTAGCCCATAAACATCTACAAAAGTGGCTAAGAAATTTAGTATCACGATATGAAACAATAGTATTTGGCACACCATGCAAGCATATAATTTCACGAAAGAACAAATCAGCAACATTAACAGCATCATCGCTTTTATGACATGGTATAAAGTGTGCCATTTTCGAGAACCTATCCACGACAACAAATATGCTATCCCTCCCCTTCTTTGTTCGAGGTAAACCTAAAAAAAAGTCCATAGATATATCCTCCCAAGGAACACTAGGTACAGGCAAAGGCATATATAAACCATGAGGATTGAGTCGTGACTTAGCTTTTTGACATGTAGTGCAGCAAGTAACAAAACGCTCAACATCCCGTCTCATCTTTGGCCAAAAGAAATGTGTAGCAAGTATATCCTCCGTCTTCTTCACGCCAAAGTGTCCCATTAATCCTCCTCCATGCGCCTCCTGCAACAACAAAAGACGAACAGAGCTAGCTGGAATGCATAGCTTGTTAGCACGAAACACAAATCCATCGTTAACGACGAACTTGTTCCATGTTCTCCCTTCCTTACAATTCTGCAATACATCTTTAAATTCAGCATCATGCACATATTGATCTTTGATGGTCTCCAAACCAAATATTTTAAAGTCAAGTTGTGAAAGCATAGTATAACGACGAGACAATGCATCAGCAATAACATTTTCTTTACCCTTCTTGTGTTTAATGACATAAGGGAAAGTCTCAATAAATTCAACCCATTTAGCATGTCTACGGTTCAATTTTGCTTGACTTTTAATGTGTTTCAAAGATTCATGATCAGGATGTATAACAAATTCTTTGGGCCATAAATAATGTTGCCATGTTTCTAAGGTCCGAACAAGAGCATATAATTCTTTATCATAAGTAGAATAGTTCAGACTAGGCCCACTCAATTTTTCAGAAAAGTATGCAACAGGTTTGCCATCTTGTAATAAAACACCTCCTAATCCAATTCCACTAGCATCACATTCAAGCTCAAAAGTCTTATTAAAATCAGGAAGTTGGAGTAAAGGAGCATGTGTCAACTTATCTTTCAATACCGTGAAGGCTTCTTCCTGTGAGGTACCCCAAACAAAAGGCACATCCTTCTTTGTAAGCTCATTGAGAGGTGCAGCAATGGTGCTGAAATCTCTCACAAAACGCCTATAGAAAACAGCGAGTCCAAGAAAACTCCTCACTTGTGTGACCGTTTTGGGCTGTGGCCAACTCTCAATAGCTTCAATCTTGGCTTTATCAACTTCAATTCCCTGTGGAGTAACAACATAGCCAAGAAAAGATACTCGGTCGGTGCAAAAGGTGCACTTCCCAAGATTACCAAACAAACGTGCATCACGTAAAGCAATAAAAACAGCACGTAAATGTTCCAAATGTTCCTCCAAAGATCTGCTATAAATCAGTATATCATCAAAATAGACTACCACAAATCGTCCAATGAAAGCACGTAAAACTTCGTTCATTAATCTCATGAAAGTACTAGGTGCATTAGTTAACCCAAAAGGCATGACTAACCACTCATATAATCCAAACTTTGTTTTAAATGCTGTTTTCCATTCATCCCCCAATTTCATACGAATTTGATGGTATCCACTACGCAAATCAACTTTGGAGAATATTGTAGAGCCACTCAATTCTTCAAGCATATCATCTAGTCTAGGAATAGGATGACAATAACGAATAGTAATATTATTAATGCCACTACAATCAACACACATACGCGATGTACCATCCTTTTTCGGCACTAGAATAATAGGAACAGCACAAGGACTAAGGGATTCGCGTATATAACCTTTGTCGAGCAACTCCTGGATTTGACGCATAATCTCCTTCGTCTCCTCTGGATTAGTACGGTATGGTGCACGGTTGGGTAGCGATGCACCGGGAATTAAGTCAAACTGATGCTCAATCCCTCGAATAGGTGGTAATCCCGGAGGCACATCTTGTGGAAATACGTCGGCGAACTCCTGCAAAATGTTAGTAACAGCAGGAGGCAAAGAGGAAGGCATGTCCTCGAATGAAAATAATGCCTCTTTGCACACAAAAGCATAGCAAACAGATTTGCTGAAATCTAGATCATCAATATCAGATTTGGTGGCAAGTAAACATGCACTTTTCAATTTAATTTCAGAAGCAACACTAGATGGTTTATTATTAGGATTCATTTGTTGCTCAAATTCTTTTGCCACAATCTGATTTTCACTCTTATTTTGCTCCTGTTTTGCCTTACTAGCTCTATTAATATCATCTTTCAAAATAGAATTAGGAGACATAGGAAGCAAAGTAATATGTTTATCCTTATGAACAAGAGTATACTGATTGTTTCTACCATGGTGTACAGAACTTTTATCAAATTGCCATGGTCTACCAAGTAATAAGGAACATGCTTGCATGGGTACCACATCACAATCAACAAAATTAGCATACGTAGAGATACTAAAATGCACACGAACAGTACGTGTTACCTTAACCTTGCCGCTGTTGTTGAACCATTGGATATAGTAAGGATGTGGATGTGGTCTTGTGGTGAGAGAGAGCTTCTCCACCATCTCCATGCTAGCCAAGTTGTTGCAGCTCCCTCCATC
This sequence comes from Thinopyrum elongatum, assembly GCA_011799875.1. Classification (NCBI taxonomy): domain Eukaryota; kingdom Viridiplantae; phylum Streptophyta; class Magnoliopsida; order Poales; family Poaceae; genus Thinopyrum; species Thinopyrum elongatum. The sequence continues at coordinate 265,174,313 of CM022299.1, forward strand.
TATGATGACGCGAACAGAACGTTCCTTCACAACTCCCTTTGTATGGAACAAATTATGCCTCTGATTTTGCTCAGCTTGTGTGACCTGCACACTCAAAACACGTTGAGCAACTAAACATTCATACCTGTCAGCGTCTTCAGGAGCCATGTATTGCGTCTCTTGTTCAGAATCATCTCCACCGTGTTCTTCACGTGTAATGAGAGCCAAAGTCTCCTCATCATAGTCACTAGCGGACTCATACCCACCATCCTCGGTAGCAATCATCACACGCTGAGATTTGCATTCTCTCGCATAATGACCTCTTCCCTTACAACGACGACAAATAATATCACTTGTGTGCCCTGTTGATGCCATGGAAGAAGAAGAACTCTGTGCAGGCCCGGTAGGTGTGCTCTTGGCAGATAGTGGTGGTTGTGCCTGCTTCCTTGTATCACGGCTGGAGGTGGCAACTGATGGAGGTGTCGGTGCAATAAAATGTGTGGAAGTAGAGGATGCACGCGGTGTCCACGATGAAGGTCGACCTGCAGAAAAGTTAGTCCGCGCCAATGCCTGTCGATCCTGCACTTCACGTTCAGCTTTACAAGCAAGATGGAATAAACGAGTGATATTATTATACTCCTTATACTCTAGGATGGTCTGAATCTCTCTATTTAATCCACCCATAAAACGTGCAAGCATAGCTTCATTCTCCTCAACAATACCACATCTAATCATGCCAGTTTGTAATTCCTGATAATATTCTTCTACAGAATTTTTTCCTTGTCTTAAGCGCTGCAATTTTTGAAGTAATTCACGTTGATAATATGGTGGAACCCAACGAGTACGCATAGCAGTTTTCAAAGCAGCCCAAGTAGTTGGAATAGGATATAATCTACAATGTTCAGACCACCACACACATGCAAAACTAGTAAAAGCACAAACAGCAGCAGCAACACGTCTCTCCTCGGGGTATTGTAAACATGTAAAACGTTGTTCAGTTTCTAACTCCCAAGTAAGATATATATCAGGAACATATCTACCCTCAAATGGTGGAATATTCAATTTCAGTTTAGGAAGATGGTCATGATCTCGTACCTGAGCTGGGAATGCAGCACTACCATTGCGATTATTTGCATGTGGACGACCTGGTGCTGGTACGTAGTTCTGATTTTGATCAACCTCATCCTCGTAATCGCCCGCATAATCGTCCTCCTCAGCGGCAGCGGGAGCCATAGAAGCATCAACAGTAGGTGCAGCGGCACCAGAAGTTTGACCAGGCTCAAGGGGAACGCGTTGTGCTCGTCCCACTTGATTTGGAAGGCGACGTTGTTGTTGTTGTAGAGGTGCGACAGGTGCAGCCGGCGGTGGTTGTGGAAGACGCGCGAGCAATTCATTAAACTTGTTATCGAGCTTTGTTTCGAACGTCTTCTCAATTCCATCTATCTTCTCCATGGCCTCTTCAAATCTGTTTAGCACATCTTGCACCTGTCCACTCATCATTTGCTGAAATTTATCATGTAGCTGTTTGTTCGTCATGTTCTCCCAATCAGTCTCATCGGCTTGTGATCCTGCCATGGTTAGCAGCAATAGAAACACACAAGAATATGATCCTACAGACTACTAGGAAGTGGTGGTGGTGGTGTATCACAAATCCGTCAAGCGAATCTCAAATGCTTACCAGTTCTTACCGAGCAGCAGGTGGTGATCGGCCACCGTTGTAGTCAAAACTCTCAAATATTGGACAGAGCGATTGCCAGGTGGTGTCAAACGCACGACGTAGATGTATGTGGAGCTGGGAAGGCTTATGATATGGTAGCAAAAATGTCAGCAATAATCAATTCAGAGATGCAAAGTTGAATAAACGCTCAACGACGGTACTGTGCTGGTCCTAGGCTAGACCGTACTAGAGACGCGAGCCTAGAACACTAACAAAATCACGGCGCGGCACGTAAACAAGGGAAGAGCACACTCTAAAAAAAATTCGTTTTTTTTTACGCTCTCTTTTTTTTCGCTCTTTTTTTTTATTGCGCTCCTTTTCTTTTCCGAATCCTACTCAGGCAAGGAAACACGAATCGGAAAATAGATGGGTCTCGAAAACAAATCTAATATGAAAAGAACTCAGATTGGTGGTGGATATTTGGTGGTAGAATATGGCAGCGGTGATGGTATAAGGCAGCGGTGGTAGGATATGGCAGCGGTGGTGGTATATGGCAGCGGTGGCGGTATATGGTGCGGCGGCGGCGTGACAAACTGTGACAGAACTCGAAACTCTAAAGGACTAGACGCTAAGACCAGCAACTAGACATGACGATGCAACCGCAAATTCAACAAAGCAAAAACCCTAAAAAGATTATGCAAAGGCTCAGATTGGTTCGGATATGATGAACTAACCCTAATTTTTTTTTTGGCTTTTTCGTGGACTGTAGGTATGAAGAACAGACTCGATCTAAACTACGAAAAACTGTAAAATCTCACCGAGCAACCTGGAAATCTGATACCACTTGATAGAGGCGAGGGTGTCCCGATCTTTCGATGAGATGATAGCTATCGTTTTTGGTGGAGTAGACTTTGACGATCTGACTACGAACGTGCGAGGACGTCGCGCCTTAGCAATCGCTAAACCAACTCCGAGAGGTTATTGACCACGCCGGAGCACAATCAACCTGACCACGAGGGTCTATCTCCTGCAAGCAAACGAAGAACAAGCAAGAAACTAAGATTTGCAATCTAGATATTGCGAATATAAGATGAAAGCTTTATTGATCAAGGTGGGGTTCTGTGACGTCTTGGTCTGGTCGTTGAACACAAACGAAGTACGCGAAGTTGCAGCTATGGCGAACTTTTAATCTAAACAAAACCCAAGTCTAAACGACGCCCTAAGGGCTGTATATATGGAGGAAGAAGGGGGGAATTTCGTGGCCCTTGGAGGAGGGATCCGAAACCAACCCTAACTCTTGTTTTCCCACACATACGGACTCTAAAAACAGCCTATACTTAAGTATTTTGAAATTACATGGGCCTGACCCAATAATAAGGTGACGCAGCACCTATAATAACCTCTGGACGAAATTTATGAAGTGGCATCTTGTATATTTCGTCCAAGGCATCATGCACGCATTAAGGTGGCTTCAATGTCTTGAAATCATCACTTGTAACTCCGTTCTTGTTCCCCTTGCGCATGCCATCATCTCCATGCCTGGTCTTGCTCCAGTGTTCATCCCTCTTATCCATGCCAGGCCCTTCATTTGTAAGTAAGACAAATGTATCCAATTTAGGCAGCATCATATTCTCATGAACATTAGAATCATTACCAAGAAACGAAAGTACCTGATAATTTAATTGGCGTGTGCGAGCTCTAGTAATTGGTCCAGTGTATGTAGCAGTAGGTGCTGTGGGTGTAACAATGGTATTGATGTCCTCATCACTGACGATGCTGAAAGTACGATCAGCCTGACCACGAAGGTCTATTCCTGCACGCAATCGAAGAACAAGCAAGAATATGATAATGCAATCTGAATATTGCGAATATAGATGAAGTATTGATAAAGGTGGGGATCCGAAAGCGGTCTTGGTCTGGTCGTTGGACACAAACGAAGTACACGAAGTTGCAATGGCTAACTTTTAACTAAACAAATCCCCAGGAAAAAACTACTAGATGGATCTACTTATATAGGAGTAAGGGGTGGCGGCCAAGGAGGTGGGAGGACGTCCCAAGACAGCCTAAAACTAATCCTAGGTCGTACAAGGCTCATGGGCCCAAGTGGAGGTGATGCAACACCTTTGGACTTATAGTTTGACTCGGATTCTGCTGCAGCATCAGATTGTTTCATTGATAGCTCAATGCTCCGGACGAATTTTAAGGTGAATCCAATTGTGTTGGAAAGAGCACAAAATCTACTTTCCAACAAAAAAAGAATCACCCAATTCGGAGTCCGTATGAAAAAGTTCTTGGCGTTTTGAGTCAGGTATGTCTGTGCAGTCCGAATCTGAATCCAGAACGTGAGAGACATGGACTCTATCTTCTCTTGGCCCAAAAGTGACGTGAGAGACATGGACTCTATCTTCTCTTGGCCCAAAAGTGACGTGAGAGGACTTTTTGAACAGCACCTAAACTTCTCTTTTTCCCTTATCTTCATATGTGAATTGTACAAATGTCCCATACACCTGCAATTAGACATGGCACAAAAGTTTGTGAAGTATTTTTGTCGTGGATGACACAAATAAATTATTGCATAGTTTGCATTAGAAATCACCTCACAAATATACATGTATGCAATATTTTTGGTCGTATCCAAGGTAGTCATGTCCTCATCATTAACTAATGCACCTAGTACTTTCATGAGATTAATGAACGAAGTTTTACGTGCTTTCATTGGATGATTTGTGGTAGTTTACTTTGATGATATATTGATTTATAGCAGATCTTTGGAGGAACATTTGGAACATTTACGTGCTGTTTTTATTGCTCTATGTGATGCACGTTCGTTTGGTAACCTTGGGAAGTGCACCTTTTGCACCGACCGAGTATCTTTTCTTGGCTATGTTGTTACTCCACAGGGAATTGAAGTTGATAAAGCCAAGATTGAAGCTATTGAGAGTTGGCCGCAGCCCAAAACGGTCACACAAGTGAGGAGTTTCCTTGGCCTCGCTGGTTTCTATAGGCGTTTTGTGAGAGATTTCAGTACCATTGCTGTACCTCTCAACGAGCTTACAAAGAAGGATGTGCCTTTTGTTTGGGGTACTGCACAGGAAGAAGCCTTCACGGTGTTGAAAGATAAGTTAACACATGCTTCTTTACTCCAACTTCCTGATTTTAATAAGACTTTTGAGCTTGAATCTGATGCTAGTGGATTTGGATTAGGAGGTGTGTTATTACAAGATGGCAAACCTGTTGCATACTTTTCTAAAAAATTGAGTGGGCCTAGTCTGAATTACTCTACTTATGATAAGGAATTATATGCTCTTGTTCGGACTTTGGAAACATGGCAACATTATTTATGGCCCAAAGAATTTGTTATTCATTATGATCATGAATCTTTGAAACATATTAAAAGTCAAGCCAAACTGAACCGTAGACATGCTAAATGGGTTGAATTCATTGAGACTTTCCCTTATGTCATTAAACACAAGAAGGGTAAAGAAAATGTTATTGCTGATGCATTGTCTCGTCGTTATACTATGCTTTCACAACTTGACTTTAAAATATTTGGTTTGGAGACCATCAAAGATCAATATGTGCATGATGCTGAATTTAAAGATGTATTGCAGAATTGTAAAGAAGGGAGAACATGGAACAAGTTCGTCGTTAACGATGGATTTGTGTTTCGTGCTAACAAGCTATGCATTCCAGCTAGCTCCGTTCGTCTTTTGTTGTTGCAGGAGGCGCATGGAGGAGGATTAATGGTACATTTTGGCATGAAGATGACGGAGGATGTACTTGCTACACATTTCTTTCGGCCAAAGATGAGACGAGATGTTGAGCGTTTTGTTGCTCGCTGCACTACATGTCAAAAAGCTAAGTCACGACTCAATCCTCATGGTTTATATATGCCTTTGCCAGTACCTAGTGTTCCATGGGAGGATATATCTATGGACTTTGTTTTAGGTTTACCTCGAACAAAGAAGGGGAGGGATAGCATATTTGTTGTCGTGGATAGATTTTCGAAAATGGCACACTTCATACCATGTCATAAAACCGATGATGCTGCTAATGTTGCTGATTTGTTCTTTCGTGAAATTATTCGCTTGCATGGTGTGCCAAATACTATTGTTTCAGATCATGATACTAAATTTCTTAGCCACTTTTGGAGATGTTTATGGGCTAAGTTGGGGACTAAACTGCTTTTTAGTACTACTTGTCACCCCCAAACTGATGGACAAACTGGAGTAGTCAATAGAACATTGTCTACTATGCTTAGGGCTATTTTGAAGAATAATAAGAAAATGTGGGAAGAATGCCTGCCTCATATTGAATTTGCTTATAATCGTTCCTTGCATTCTACTACTAAGATGTGCCCTTTTGAAATTGTGTACGGTTTCCTACCTCGTGCACCCATTGATTTGTTGCCTCTTCCATCTTCAGAGAAGCTTAATTTTGATGCTAAACAACGTGCTGAATTGATCTTAAAAATGCATGAGTTAACTAAGGAAAATATTGAGCGCATGAATGCTAAATATAAACTTGCTGGAGATTAGGGTAGAAAACATGTTGTCTTTGCACCTGGAGATCTTGTTTGGTTACATTTGCGTAAGGATAGGTTTCCGGATTTGCGCAAGTCAAAGCTAATGCCACGTGCTGATGGTCCTTTTAAGGTGTTAGAGAAAATAAATGATAATGCATACAAACTTGAGCTGCCTACAGATTTTGGGGTTAGTCCCACTTTTAACATTGCAGATTTGAAGCCTTATTTGGGTGAGGAAAATGAGCTTCCGTCGAGGACGACTTCATTTCAAGAAGGGGAGGATGATGAGGACATCAATACCGTTGTTACACCCACAGCTCCTACTGCTACATATAATGGACCAATTACTAGAGCTCACGCCCGCCAATTAAATTATCAGGTACTTTCGTTTCTTGGTAATGATTCTAATGTTCATGAGAATATGATGCTGCCTAAATTGGATACATTTGTATTGATTACTAATGAAGGGCCTAGCATGGACAAGAGGGATGAACACTGGAGCAGGATCAAGCATGGAGATGAAGGCGTGCGTGAAGGGATCCAGAATGGCGTTTCTAGTGCATATTTAAGCACTTTGAAGCCTCCGTGATGACCTACAAGGACATGGACGAAATATACAAGATGCCCCTTCATAAATTTCGTCCATAGCTTATTTTAGGTGCTGCGCCACCTTATTTTTGGGCCAGGCCCATGTAATTTCGAAATACTTGAGTATAGGCTGTTTTTGGAGTTCGTTTGTGTGGGGAAACAAGAGATAGGGTTGGTTTCGGACCCCTCCTTCAAGGGCCACGAAATCCCACCCCCCCTCCTCTTCCTCCATATATACAGCCCTTAGGGAACCGTTTAGACTTTGGGTTTTGTTTAGATTAAAAGTTCGCCATAGCTGCAACTTCGCGTACTTCGTTTGTGTTCAACGACCAGACCAAGACATCACAGAACCCCACCTTGATCAATAAAGCTTTCATCTTATATTCACAATATCCAAATTGCAAATCTTAGTTTCTTGCTTGTTCTTCGTTTGCTTGCAGGAGACAGACCCTCGTGGTCAGGTTGATTGTGCTCCGGCGTGGTCAATAACCTCTCCGAGTTGGTTTAGCGATTGCTAAGGCACGACTTCCTCGCACGTTCGTAGTCGGATCGTCAAAGTCTACTCCACCAAGAACGATAGCTATCATCTCATCGAAAGATCGGGACACCCTCGCCTCTATCACAATCGCTTTCTCAATCTTTGGAGTTATTTGACAACGCTGGTTGCCGGTCACCACCTGCTGCATGGTAAGAACTTTTAAGACATTGATATTTGCTTTACTGTGAGCGTTTTACCACCACATCCTAGTAGTTCATAGGAACATTATTTTCTAATTTTGTTTCTTGTTTTCTACTAATTATGGCAGGTTCCGGAGTTGTTAGTTCTTGGGCATCATCGATCGTGGGAGACTTGCCACCACCCAAGAAAACATAACAACCGTCACGAGAGGAGCAACAACATCAGAATGTGCATAATCAGGTTAATGTTTCCATGCCACCCTTTAATGGCCGTTTTAGGCCTGATTTGTATATTGAATGGGAGTACGAAATAAATGCTATATTTGCTTCCCGTAATTTTCATGAGCGTGGAAAATTTCAAGCTGCGGTTAGTACTTTCAGTAGCTTTGCTTTAGTTTGGTGGAGTGAATATTGTCGGTTAAACCCTGATTTTATACCTACTACTTGGCATGATTTTAAAACTTGTCATGAGAGATAGATTCATTGATGTTTATTATACTCATGGCATGATTAAAAAATTACAACATTTAAAACAAGGCACTGACACCGTAACAAAATATTATGATGATTTACAAACTACTTTTTTGCACTCATTTTTAGAATAAAGTGAAGAAGATTTTAATATAGTTCAAAAAAGTGCTAGGCATTAATTGTGCATTTTGCCACTGCCTTGCTCTTTACTGACCAAAGTGCATGCTTATGTGCAGAATAAGCGCAGTTATGCGCAATGCGTTTTGCCAACGCCTAGAGCCTAGGCACGCTTAAGCGCTCGCTTAGGCGCGCCTTTTTGAACTATGGATTTTATGGATAGATTCTAGGGAGGATTAAACCGTGATATTCAAAAGATACTAATTCATGAAGAGTGTTATCCTATGGACCATTTGTTTCGTCTTGCTTGCAAAGTTGAACAGGAAATAAAACGACGTGTTGCCCACAAGGAGAACAAGCGCACAGTGCACATTCCAAGAGTTGATACGGTTGTTCCTTCAACTACTAGGCATACTATGACAACCACATATGTTGTTGTGAGGACTACATCACCTCCACCATGTGACACATCACCATCGAGAGTGCCTACATCATCTGAGTTGGTCATAAAAGGTAATGACAAAGGTACTGATCTTTCACCTCCACATGTGTACGATGAATACCTTGTCAATTTCAATGCACCATGTGATGACCTACCACTACTTTGGTCACACCACCTATTTTAGAGGACTATGTTGATGATTTGACTTTGCCATGTGATCAAACGAATGCAATATCAACAATGTCGAGTGCACCCATTGAATTAACTAAGAAAGAACCATGTGAATCAGGGAATAAATCAGATTTGGATCAAATACGTTTGAAAATAATTGTGCCAATGTTTAATCATTTTGATATGACCACTAATCTTGGTGATGATTCTGTGTCAAATGACTTATTGCATGTTTGCTTATTTAAGCATGTTGTAGCATGTAAATTTGATGCAAGTAAGGTTTATTCACCAATGTTGGGCTGTTTTAATGATGAACATTGTCAATCTTTTGATATGAATAAGCGCTTCACTTATATGTGCAAACTGAGTTGCAATATTTTTATGCCTTCTACTTCTGGTGATAATATTTTGGCTTTATATTTTATGAACTATGAAAAATACTCATGTATACATGCGTCATATGTGCAAAAACCAAGGGAAGTAAAAATGGATGACATATACATATATAACATGTACACCTTATCTCTTTTGTTAGCCACATTTCAAATTAAGTAACGTCAAGGATGGCTTTGTTTTCAAGAAGGGGAGGATGATGAGGACATGACTACCTTGGATACGACCAAAAAATTGCATACATGCATATTTGTGAGGTGATTTCTAATGCAAACTATTCAATAATTTATTTATGTTATCCAGAACAAAAATACTTCACAGACTTTTGTGCCATGTCTAATTGCAGGTGTATGGGACATTTGTACAATCCACATATGAATATAAGGGAGAAAGGGACGTTTAGGTGCTGTTCAAGAAGTTCTCTCATGTCACTTTTAGCACAAGAGAAGATAGAGTCCAAGTCTCTCACGTTCTACACTCAGATTTGGACTGCACAGACGTACCTGACTCAAAACACTAATTTCTCTTTCATACGGACTCCGAATTGGGTGATTCTTTTTTTGTTAGAAATTAGATTTCGTGCACTTTTCAACCCGATTGGATTCACCTTCAAATTCGTCTGGAGTGTTGAGATATTGATGAAACAATCTGATGCTGCAGCAGAATTTGAGTCAAACTACAAGTCCAAAGGTGTTGCAACATCTTCACTTGGGCCCATGAGCCTTGTACGACTTAGATTTAGTTTTAGGCTCCCTTGGGACGTCCTCCCACCTCTTTGGCTGCCACCCCTTGCTCCTATATAAGTAGATCCATCTAGTAGCTTTTACCTTGGGATTTGTTTAGTTAAAAGTTAGCCATTGCAACTTCGTGTACTTCTTTTATGTCCAACGACCAGACCAAGACCACTTTCGGATCCCCACTTTTATCAACACTTCATATATATTCGAAATATTCAGATTGCTTTATCATATTCTTGCTTGTTCTTCGATTGCTTGCAGGAACAGACCTTCATGGTCAGGTTGATCGTGCTCCGGCATGGTCAATAACGTCTCGGAGTTGGATTAGCGATTGCTAAGGCGCAACATCGTTGCACGTTTGTAGTAGGATCATCAAAGTTGACTCCACAAAATTGATAATTGTCGGGGTACACGAACAGGGGTGTATGTTTCTCCTAACTTGTGCACGGACAGTAGGCCTCCAACCCGACAGCACCAAGCATTCAAGACAAAGCCAAGCCAGAGAGATAGCTCTTTGAGAGAATCAAGGGGCGGATCAAGAAGACCAAGACAAGCGAAAAGAACAAGATATCACTAAGGGAAAGCCTCCCTTGCCAGGCAGGCGAGCCTGGTCAGGTCGAGGCCACACCAAAGACAAGTCCCAAGATTTCCCCGGCAGGCTTGCCGGGGCCGCTGGCGGCCTACATCCCCGCCAAGACTCCACCGCTCCCCCGCATCGCAACGCAAGTCACCCATCGGTGTGGTGTCGAGCCCCCAGAAAGCAAAGTGGCTGTCATTTGGCACGTGGCAGCCATTTAGAAGGAAGATCACCTCTATATGTCACCCGTCCAGAGGCGTGTCAAGCAGACAGGTGGAAGATGACTAAGCGGCACGGCAGGCCTGCTGGGCTGCATCCACAGCGTGACACCTAGCAGTGCATTTAATGCACTTTGTCCTAACTGCCAGAGTTAGGTATGATATCACTGTTAGCTAGCCTATAAAAGAAGGACCATGCCAACCTTAGAAATGATTCGAACCCTCGTGTACTCATACACGCGTAGCTGCTCTCCCCAAGGCGACCTTGCTGGGCTTGAGCGCCACGCGTTCCTCACGGTCCCTCCTTCAATCCACCAAAGCAGGAGTAGGGTTTTACGCTTCTCAGCAGCTTAAACCTGGGTAAAAACCACCAGCGTCACCTCTTCCGTGCTGTCCCATGGCCTCCGCTCTTTGTGCAATGTGATCACTCCCCCTGCCGAACCACAAGGGGCCAATGGCCCCATAGGTGATCGTGTTCCACCGCGACATCCTTGGTGCGCCAGGTAGGGGGCGTGCTTGCGCGAACCCGGGGTCGTGAACAGCGCGTCAAGCTACACCGGCGTCAGCATCAACGCTCGCATCATCAGCGGTTCCTGAAGAGAGAGGCGACGCCACTCCCTCGTTCCGCCTTGCCTGGACCCTGTCGCTCATGCCCACCGCAACCGCGGCGGCGGCAGAAACGGGAGGTGGTGGCGGTGCGGCGGTCCCGATCCGGTCAGGTGGCGTGGCGACCATGCTGCCCCTATCCGAAGGAGAAAAGCGAGGCATGCGGTGACGCTGTTCCCCTGGCAGGTTACCGCCAAGCATACCCGGTGTCTAAGAGAATCACTAAGGCAAGCGGAAAGCATGGTGTATGGCCTCCTCCTCCTCCACTTTCGCTCGTCGATGATCGAGCCAGGCATGGGGTGGCATCTTCAACGTCGATAAGCCCACGCGGAACTCGGTCCAGCATTTACCCCGCCAAGGGAAAATCCTAAGTGAAGCGCTGGAGGAAATCTGTTGATTGACGCCCCGACAAGCACGCTCCGGCAGGGCTATCCGCGCCAGCGTGACCTTATGCCCGCAGCCGTGATATCGTCAATGGCGAAAGGGAGAGGAGGGAGGAGCCGACCCTTCCTTTTTCGCCTTGCATTGTCACCTGGAGGCATTTGATTATCCCCTCCGGCCCTTGCCGGGGGTGGACATGCAACTAATAAACTGCCAAGTTTTCTTCTTGCGCACGTTTCCGTTATTAACTTTTACAGGCCTGAGGCCGACACACAAATGCCATCTCCTCGAGATATGCAGACGTGATGAACGACCGCAACTAAGGAAGGAGGGAAGCGTGAACGAAAGTTAAGTCCACATATTCACTGATTTTTTCTCCAAAGTTCGCATTTGCTTATCCCTCGGACAACCAGGGTGTACCGTATGGTGAAATCTTTCGCGCGATGGCACCTTGCTGGATTTGTCTGCGCCCCCGCTTTGTTTCAAGCCTGCTCAACAAAGTGGGCGGCTGCATCAAAGACTCCTAAGGAAAAACCTGCCGGGGCATGTCCTCGCCAGCTGAATGCTAAGGAACCGCTCCTCACAGCAATCGCGGCAGCATGCTATTGGCGGGCAACCAAAACGCACAAAAAGAAGCCTACCATACGAACATCCATGGGTGAAACACAAGAGGGATAGCATGCGCTTAAGCTTAATTAAACACCAGTTCGACAAGAGCAAAAGCAAATCTAGTACATGGCCTAAACACGAGACATGCATTATGTTTTGTTACAGGGCACCACGGCAACAAGAATGGTTCACGGCTGTGCTCAGCGGTCTTCTAGGACCCTGGGGACGGAGAGAACCTTGTCGGCGAAGGGACCAGCTTTCTCCTCGGCAGCAGAAACATCGGCGCCTGCCGGCAGCCTCCTGAAGCCATCGGCAAGGCTGAGGTCCGGATGGCGGAAGGCGAGATTGCTCAAGACCACGAAGAGGACGTCGCGGGCGAGCTTTCGGGACTCGTGGGCGAAACATGCGTCCCTTTCACCCTCATACGTCTTCAACCCTTCAATCAACCCCTCAAAGAAGAGCGACAACTTGACACTGGGAACTTCATGTTGGCCCACAGAGAAAGCCCAGCTCTTAATTTTCATTGTTGCGATCTGGGCAGTAAGGCGCTCGGTGATATCCACCAAATTCTTGATCCACAGGTCGCGCTGCCCTACTTGGTTCGCCAGCTTGTCCTCTGCATCTTTTCGGTGGATGATACGTCTCCAACGTATCTATAACTTTTGATTGTTCCATGCTATTATATTATCTATTTTGGATGTTTTATATGCATTAATATGCTATTTTATATTATTTTTGGGACTAACTTATTAACCTAGGGCCCAGCGCTAGTTTCTGTTTTTCCTTGTTTTTGAGTTTTACAGAAAAGGAATATCAAACGGAGTCCAAACGGAATAAAACTTTACGATGATTTTTCTTGGACCAGAAGACAAACGTAGGACTTGGAGAGGAAGTCAGAAGAGTCCCGAGGGCTCCACAAGCCGTCAGGGCGCGCCCCCCGGGCTTGTGGGTCCCACGGGAGTCCTCCAACCCTAATCTTTGGCCTATAAATTCAGAAATATTCCCAAACGACCAGAAGAGTCCACCAAAATACTTTTCCGCCTCTGTAACCTTCTGTACCCGTGAGATCCCAGCTTGGGGCCTTTTCCGGCATCCTGCCGGAGGGGGATTCGATCACGGAGGGCTTCTACATCAACTCTATTGCCCTTCCTATGAAGCGTGAGTAGTTTACCACAGACCTACGGGTCCATAGCTAGTAGCTAGATGGCTTCTTCTCTCTCTTTGATTCTCAATACCATGTTCTCCTCGATGTTCTTGGAGATCTATCCGATTCTTTTGCGGTGTGTTTGTCGAGATCCGATGAATTGTGGATTTATGAACAGTTTATCTATGAATATTATTTGAATCTTCTCTGAATTCTAATATACATGAGTTGATATCTTTGTATTTCTCTTTGAATTATCGGTTTGGTTTGGCCAACTAGATTGGTTCTTCTTGCAATGGGAAAGGTGCTTAGTTTTGGGTTCAATCTTGCGGTGTCCTCACCCAGTGACAAAGTAGGGGTAGCGAGGCATGTATTTGTATTGTTGCCATCAAGGGTAAAAAGATGGGGTTTTCATCATATTTCTTGAGTTTATCCCTCTACATCATGTCATCTTACTTAAGGCGTTACTCCGTTCTTTATGAACTTAATACTCTAGATGCATGCTCGATAGCGGTCGATGTGTGGAGTAATAGTAGTAAATGCAGAATCGTTTCGGTCTACTTGACACGGACGTGATGCCTATATGCATAATCATTTCCTTGGATATCGTCATAACTTTGCGCTTTTCTATCAATTGCTCAGCAGTAATTTGTTCACCCACCGTATTATTTGCCTTCAAGAGAGAAGCCTCTAGTGAAACATATGGCCCCCGGGTCTATTTTCCATCATATACTTTCAGATCTATGAACCAAAAAACCCAAAAATACCTTGCTGCAATTTATTTACTTTTATTTTGTGTTACGTTTTAGTAATCTTTTATATCTATCTCTATCAGATCTCATCCTTGCAAGTGACCGTGAAGGGATTGAGAACCCCTTTATCGCGTTGGGTGCAAGTGTTTGATTGTTTGTGCAGGTGCATAGATTGGGGACTTGCTTGTATCTCCTACTTGATTTGATACCTTGGTTCTTAACTGAGGGAAATACTTATCTCTACTTTGCTGCATCACCCTTTCCTCTTCAAGGGAAAAACCAACGCAAGCTCAAGAAGTAGCAGGAAGAATTTCTGGCGCCGTTGTCGGGGAGATCTACATCAAGCCTACCAAGTACCCACCATAAACTCTCATCTCTTGCATTACATTATTTGCCATTTGCCTATGGTTTTCCTCTCCCCCACTTCTAAAACGATTTTCAGAAAAATACAAAAAGATTTGCCTTTTTATTCGCCCTTTTTCCGTTTGTCTTTTCGTTTGCTTTTTGGTTGCTCATGTGCTAGATTGCTTGCTCTGTCACGATGTCTCATGAAAATACCGAGTTGTGTGACTTTTCCAATACTAATAATTATGATTTTATTAGTACTCCGATTGCTCCCGCCACTAGTGCGGAATCTTATGAAATTAATGCCGCTTTGCTGAATCTTGTTATGAAAGATCAATTTTCTGGCCTTCCTAGTGAAGATGCCGCATCCCATCTAAATACTTTCGTTTAATTGTGTGATATGCAAAAGAAGAAAGATGTGGATAATGATATTGTTAAATTGAAGCTATTTCCGTTCTCACTACGAGATCGTGCTAAAACTTGGTTTTTATCTTTGCCTAAAAATAGTATTGATTCATGGATTAAGTGTAAAGATGCTTTTATTTCCATGCATTTTCCTCCTGCTAAGATCATGTCCCTTAGGAATGACATAATGAATTTTAAGCAACTAGATCATGAAGATGTTGCACAATATTGGGAGAGGATGAAATTGATGATAAGAAATTGCCCTACTCATGGTTTAAGTTTATGGATGATCATACAAAATTTTTATGCCGGATTGAATTTTGCATCTAGAAATCTTTTAAATTCAGCCGCAGGAGGTACTTTTATGGAAATCACATTAGGAGAAGCTACTAAACTCCTAGATAATATTATGGCTAATTACTCTCAATGGCATACCAAAAGATCTTCTACTAGTAAAAAAGTGCATGTGATTGAAGAAATTAATACTTTGAGTGGCAAGATGGATGAACTTATGAAATTGTTTACTAGTAAGAGTGCTCCTATTGATCCTAATGATATGCCTTTGTCTACTTTGATTGATAACAATAATGAATCTATGGATGTGAATTTTGTTGGTAGGAACAATTTTGGTAATAACATGTATAGAGGTAATTTCAACCCTAGGCCGTTTCCTAGTAATCCCTCTAATAATTATGGTAATTCCTAGAACAATACTTATGGAAATTATAATAAGATTCCCTCTGATCTTGAGAACAATATTAAAGAATTTATTAATTTGCAAAAGGTTTTTAATGCTATGGTTGAAGAAAAATTGCTCAAGATTGATGATTTGGGTAGGAACGTTGATAGAATTTCTCTTGAGATTGATTCTTTGAAAATTAGATCTATGCCACCCAAGCATGATATTAATGAATCTCTAAAAGCAATTAAAATTTCTATTGATGAGTGCAAGGAAAGAACCGCTAGGATGCGTGCTAAACGAGATTGGTTTGTTAAAGTGTGTTCTTCAATTTCTTGCAATAATAATGATGAAGATCTTAAAGTTATTGGTGTGACTCCTATTGAATCTTTGTTTTCTAATATAAATCTTGATAAAGATGGGACTGAAGATAAGTCAACTTTAGCTAGAAGGCGTCCCAATGAATCGGAGTTTTTAGATCTTAATGCAAAAATTGATAAAAGTGGGATTGGAGAGGTCAAAACTTTAAGTAGCAATGAACCCTCTCTTTTGGATTTCAAGGATTTTAATTATGATAATTGTTCTTTGATAGATTGTATATCCTTGTTGCAATTCATGTTGAATTCTCCTTATGCTTATAATCAAAATAAAGCTTTTACTAAACATATCGTTGATGCTATGATGAAATCTTTTGAAGAAAAACTTGGGTTGGAAGTTTCTATCCCTAGAAAGCTTTACGATGAGTGGGAACCTACTATTAACATTAAAATTAAAGATTATGAGTGCCATGCTTTGTGTGATTTGGGTGCTAGCGTTTCCACGATTCCAAAAACTTTATGTGATGTGCTAGGTTTTCGTGAATTTGATGATTGTTCTTTAAATTTGCATCTCGCGGATTCCACTATTAAGAAACCTATGGGAAGAATTAATGATGTTCTTATTGTTGCAAATAGGAATTATGTGCCCGTAGATTTCATTGTGCTTGATATAGATTGCAATCCTACATGTCCTATTATTCTTGGTAGACCTTTCCTTAGAACGATTGGTGCAATTATTGATATGAAAGAAGGAAACATTAGATTTCAATTTCCGTTAAGGAAGGGCATGGAACACTTTCCAAGAAAGGAAATTAAGTTTCCATATGAATCTATTATGAGGGCTACATATGGATTGCATACCAAAGATGACAATACCTAGATCTATGTTTTATGCCTAGCTAGGGGCGTTAAACAATAGCGCTTGTTGGGAGGCAACCCAATTTTATTTTTATGTTTTTTTGTTTTTGGTTCTGTTTTTCAATAAATTCACATTATTACTTCTGTAGTAATTGTGTTTTGGTGTTTTAATTAGTGTTTGAGCCAAGTAAGACCTTTGGGATGGCTTACGGTGATAGTTATTTGATCTTGCTGAAAAACAGAAACTTTTGCGTCTAGTAACAGAATTGTTTAAGTTAACTGGAGCATGGAAAATCCTGAATATTTTACACAAGATTGATATACAAATTTCCTATGTTTTCCTAATTTTTCAGAATTTTTGGAGTTACAGAAGTATTATAACAATTCAGATCTTCGCAGACTGTTCTGTTTTTGACAGATTCTGTTTTCTATGTGTTGTTTGCTTATTTTAATGAATCTATGGGTAGTATCGGGGGGTATGAACCATGGAGAAGTTGGAATACAGTAGATATTACACCAATATAAATAAATAATGAGTTCAAAACAGTACCAAAATGTGGTGATTTATTTTCTTATACTAACGAATCTCATGAGTTTTCTGTTGAGTTTTGTGTTGTGAAGTTTTCAAGTTTTGGGTAAAGATTTGATGGACTATGGAATAAGGAGTGGCAAGAGCCTAAGATTGGTGATGCCCAAGGCACCCCAAGGTAATATTCAAGTACAACCAAGCATCTAAGCTTGGGGTTTTGAGAGGGACACGCATGAATCATGAATTTATTAGAATACTCTATGTGCTTCACTTATATCTTTTGAGCTAGGCAATTTTTGCTCTAGTGCTTCACTTATATCTTTTTAGAGCACGGCGGTGGCTTTATTTTATAGAAATTTTTGAACTCTCTTGCTTCACTTATATTATTTTGAGAGTCTCTCTAAACAGCATGGTAATTTGCAGAGGTTATGAATTTAGTTCTAATATGATGGGCATCCAAGAGGGATATAATAAAAACTTTCATATAAAGAGCATTGAATACTATGAGAAGTTTGATTCCTTATGATTGTTTTGAGATATAAAGATGGTGATATTAGGGTCATGCTAGTGAGTAATTGTGGATTGGTAGAAATACTTGTGTTAAAGTTTGTGATTCCCGCAGCATGCACGTATAGTGAACCGTTATGTGATGAAGTCGGAGCATGATTTATTTATTGATTGTCTTCCTTATGAGTGGCGGTCGGGGACGAGCGATGGTCTTTTCCTACCAATCTATCCCCCTAGGAGCATGCGTGTAGTACTTTGTTTCGATAGCTAATAGACTTTTGCAATAAGTATGTGAGTTCTTTATGACTAATGTTGAGTCCATGGATTATACGCACTCTCACCCTTCCACCATTGCTAGCCTCTCTAGTACCGCGCAACTTTCGCTGGTGCATTACACCCATCATATACCCTTCCTCAAAACAGCCACCAACCTACCTATTATGGCATTTCCATAGCCATTTTGAGATATATTGCTATGCAACTTCCACCGTTCCATGTTATTATGACAAGCTCCATCATTGTCATATTGCTTTGCATGATCGTAAGATAGCTAGCATGATGTTTTCATGGCTTGTCCATTTTTTGATGTCATTGCTATGCTAGATCGTTGCACATCCCGGTACACCACCGGAGGCATTCATATAGAGTCATATTTTTGTTCTAAGTATCGAGTTGTAATTCTTGAAATGTAAGTAAATAAAAGTGTGATGATCATCATTATTAGAGCATTGTCCCATGTGAGGAAAGGATGATGGAAGCTATGATTCCCTCACAAGTTGGGATGAGTCTCTGTACTTTACAAAAAATAAAAGAGGCCAAAGAAGCCCAAACAATGCTACTCTCCTTTTACCACACTTGTGCTTCAAAGTAGCACCATGATCTTCATGATAGAGAGTCTCCTATGTTGTCACTTTCATATACTAGTGGGAATTTTTCATTATAGAACTTGGCTTGTATATTCCAATGATGGTCTTCCTCAAATTTCCCTAGGTCTTCGTGAGCAACCGAGTTGGATGCACACCCACTTAGTTTCTTTTTGAGCTTTCATAAACTTATAGTTCTAGTGCATCCATTGCATGGCAATCCCTACTCACTCACATTGATATCTATTGATGGGCATCTCCATAGCCCGTTGATACGGCTAGTTGATGTGAGACTATCTCCTTCTTTTTGTCTTATCCACAACCATCATATTCTATTCCACCTATAGTGCTATATCCATGGCTCATGCTCATGTATTGCGTGAAAGTTGAAAAAGTTTGAGAACATCAAAAGTATGAAACAATTGCTTGGCTTGTCATCGGGGTTGTGCATGATTTAATACTTTGTGTGATGAAGATGGAGCATAGCCAGAATATATGATTTTGTAGGCATAACTTTCTTTGGCCATGTTATTTTGAGAAGACATGATTGCTTTATTAGTATGCTTGAAGTATTATTGTTTTTATGTCAATATTAAACTTTTGTTTTGAATCTTATGGATCTGAATATGCATGCCACAATAAAGAAAATTACATGGATAAATATGTTAGGTAGCATTCCACATCAAAAAAATTATTTTTATCATTTACCTACTCGAGGACGAGCAGGAATTAAGCTTGGGGATGCTTGATACGTCTCCAATGTATCTATAATTTTTTATTGTTCCATGCTATTATATTATCTGATTCGGATGTTTTATATGCATTAATATGCTATTTTATATTATTTTTGGGACTAACTTATTAACCTAGAGCCTAGCGCCAGTTTCTGTTTTTTCCTTGTTTTTGAGTTTTACAGAAAAGGAATATCAAACGGAGTCCAAACGGAATAAAACTTTACGATGATTTTTCTTGGACCAGAAGACATACGTAAGACTTGGAGAGGAAGTCAGAAGAGTCCCGAGGGCTCCACAAGCCCTCAAGGCGCGCCCTAGGGGGGGCCTGGCTTGTGGGTCCCATGGGAGTCCTCCAACCATAACCTTTGGCCTATAATTTCAGAAATATTCCCAAACAACCAGAAGCGTCCACCAAAATACTTTTCCGCCGCCGTAACCTTCTGTACCCGTGAGATCCCATCTTGGGGCCTTTTTCGGCATCCTGCCGGAGGGGGATTCGATCACGGAGGGCTTCTACATTAACTCTATTACCCTTCCGATGAAGCGTGAGTAGTTTACCACAGACCTACGGGTCCATAGCTAGTAGCTAGATGGCTTCTTCTCTCTCTTTGATTCTCAATACCATGTTCTCCTCGATGTTCTTGGAGATCTATCCAATGTAATATTCTTTTGCGGTGTGTTTGTCGAGATACGATGAATTGTGGAATTATGATCAGTTTATCTATGAATATTATTTGAATCTTCTCTGAATTCTTATATGCATGATTTGATATCTTTGTATTTCTCTTCGAATTATCGGTTTGGTTTGGCCAACTAGATTGGTTCTTCTTGCAATGGGAGAGGTGCTTAGTTTTGGGTTCAATCTTGCGGTGTCCTCACCCAGTGACAAAGTAGGGGTAGCGAGGCATGTATTTGTATTATTGCCATCAAGGGTAAAAAGATGGGGTTTTCATCATATTGCTTGAGTTTATCCCTCTACATCATGTCATCTTACTTAAGGCGTTACTCTGTTCTTTATGAACTTAATACTCTAGATGCATGCTGGATAGCGATTGATGTGTGGAGTAATAGTAGTAGATGTAGAATCATTTCGGTCTACTTGACACGGCCGTGATGCCTATATGCATAATCATTGCCTTGGATATCGTCATAACTTTGCGCTTTTCTATCAATTGCTCGGCAGTAATTTGTTCACCCACCGTATTATTTGCCTTCAAGAGAGAAGCCTCTAGTGAAGCCTATGGCCCCCGGGTCTATTTTCCATCATATATTTTTAGATCTACAAACCAAAAAATCCAAAAATATCTTGGTGCAATTTATTTACTTTTATTTTGTTTTATATTTTAGTAATATTTTATATCTATCTCTATCAGATCTCATCCTTGCAAGTGACCGTGAAGGGATTGACAACCCCTTTATCGCGTTGGGTGCAAGTGTTTGATTGTTTGTGCAGGTGCATAGATTGGGGACTTGCTTGTATCTCCTACTGGATTTGATACCTTGGTTCTTAACTGAGGGAAATACTTATCTCTACTTTGCTGCATCACCCTTTCCTCTTCAAGGGAAAAACCAACGCAAGCTCAAGAAGTAGCAGTGGATCCTTGCGTTGTCTAGGTCCTTCGTCGGTTGCCTATCTCGATCGTCGGCAGACTCAATCTTGCTTTCCAGAGTACCAAGCCGTGCCTTCATATTAGTAATGATGCCGTTGGCAGTGTTAAGGTCCTGGCTCTTGGATGAAAGCTCCGATTGCACCTCTTTCAGAAGAACCTCCGCCTTCTGCACTTCCTCCTTGAGAGCCACAGTTTCCTTGGCGCTCCCGACAAGCTCTTCTGTCAGTTTAGCCACCTGTTGGTCGAGGTCGGACTTGGCGGCAGACGCAGTGGCAAGGTCATCAGCAATCTTCTTCAGCTGGGCAGCAGAATCAAGGGTGAGCGTGTCAAGGGCCGCCTTGTGCTTGTCCTTCAGATCCTTGGTACGCTGCTGGACAAGGGCCTCCAGTTCTTCGTCCTTGCTGCGGAGAGTGGCCTCGAGGTTCTCTTCTCGGGAAGCGATGTCCTTCTCTTTGGCGTTCACAAGCGTTGCGCACTCCGCCAAATGAGCTTCCCGGGCGGTGACGTCCTCCTCGGCCATAGTGATCACCTCCTATTGCCGTAGAAGGATTTGGAACTGCTTGCCGTGCCACTCACGCAATTCATTGCCCTTGTCCCTTAGTTTCTGATCCATGAGGTTGGCGGAGTTGCGTTGCTCCTTCATTGCCTGCCACTTCTAGCTGTACCTGTTTTGCATCTCCTTGATGCCTGTTGCCACGGACTCCAGGAAAGCTAGGTCCAAGACTGCACTGACTGAATCATCAGCCTCTTCAGCTCGCTGGGACAGCGGTGCCACGATGCGCTAGATCTCTTCATCAAAGTCTGCGCTTACTGCCGTGCATGAACTGGGGGCTCCAAGTCCAGGTTGGGCAAGAATCAATGCCAAGTTGCTCGAAGATGGCTGTGGGGCCGTGGCCGAGGTGCCAAACTAGGGAGGAGGGCTCATAGCTTGGAGGGGAATTTTCTCTTTGACTAGCCCCTCCGATCCTGGCACACTACTGGGGATCTTCTCTGCCTCCTTTGGGACCTCTTGGATATCCCCGGCAGTATATTCCTGGCCCTCACTACTACAGGATGCTGCTAACGTGACACTACGATCAGAGACCCTTTGACGAAACTGTGTGCGATGGATTAATCGCAAACGGTGATGTAAAAAAAACATCAAAAAAGATGCAAAACGTTTTGATACGTCTCCAACGTATTTATAATTTATGAAGTATTCATGCCGTTATATTATCATTCTTGGATGTTTTACAATCATTTTATAGCAACTTTATATCATTTTTTGGGACTAACCTATTGACATAGTGCCCAGTGCCAGTTGCTGTTTTTTGCTTGTTTTTTACATCGCAGAAAATCAATACCAAACGGAGTCCAAACGCGGCGAAACTTTTTGGAGATTTTTTCTGGACCAGAAGACACCCGGTGGGCAAAAGAAGTATCAGAGGGGAGCTCCGAGGAGAGCACAACCCACCAGGGCGCGCCTGGGGGCCCAGGCGCACCCAGGTGGGTTGTGCCCAACTCGGTGGCCTCCTGCACCGCCTCTTCGCCCTATAAATTCCCAAATATTCCAAAAACCCTCGGGGTAACCCTAGATCAGAAGTTCCGCCGTCGCAAGCCTCTGTAGCCACGAAAAACCAATCTAGACCCCATTCTGGCACCCTGCCGGAGGGGGCAAATCATCACCGGTGGCCATCTTCATCATCCCTGCGGCCACCATGATGAGGAAGGAGTAGTCCACCCTCAGGCTGAGGGTTTGTACCAGTAGCTATGTGTTTAATCTCTCTCTCTCTCTCTCTCTCGTGTTCTTGAGATGTCACGATCTTGATGTATCGCGGGCTTTGTTAATATAGTTGGATCATATGGTGTTTTCCCCTCTCTATCTTGTTGTGAATTGACTTTTCCCTTTGAGATTTCATTCTTATCGGATTGAATACTTTTATGGATTTGAGAACACTTGATGTATGTCTTGCTATGAATACCCGTGGTGACAATGGGGTATCATATTGATTCACTTGATATGTGTTTGGGCACTCAACTCGCGGATTCCTGAGGTGACATTGGGGTAATCTATGCATAGGGGTTGATGCACGTTCTCGTCTTTTGTTTCTCCGGTAGAAATACTCTTGATATATTGAACGGAAAGAATAACTTGGTATTATTTTAGTACGAACTCTTGATAGATCGATCGGAAAGAATAACTTGGTGTTATTTTAGTACAAACTCTTGGATAGATCGATCGGAAAGAATAGCTACAAATAATTTCTTCTTATGTTCTCCGCTAGATAAGAACTTTAGAGTGATTCTTCATCGCACTTTGAGGGATGGTTATATGATCCAATTATATTAGCATTGTTGACAGATTGCACTAGTGAAAGTACGGACCCTAGGCCTCATTTGCAAGCATTGCAATACCGTTTGTGCTCCGTTTTATCAATTGCTACCTTGCTGTTTTTTATTGTTCCTATTGCAAAAATCAATATCTACTATCATTACTACGCTTGTATCATCATCTCTTCGCCGAACTAGTGCACCTATACAAATTACCATTGTATTTGGTGTGTTGGGGACACAAGAGACTTTTTATTATTTGGTTGCAGGGTTGTTTGAGAGAGACCATCTTCATCCTACGCCTCCCACGGATTGATAAACCTTAGGTCATCCACTTGAGGGAAATTTGCTATTGTCCTACAAAACTCTATGCTTGGAGGCCCAACACGAGTCTACAAGAACAAGTTGTGTAGTAGACATCACATTTGCGATGGCGGAGACATCAAACACGGTTCCGATTTTAGTTGCGTATGTGATGCAGGGCACATGGTTGATCCATCCGAACTATTTGCGATGAGACAGAACAACAGAAACGGGCAGCCATATCAAGGTGTGTGCGATATATGCCATACAATTCACTCAGATGAACTGTTTGCTATTAGGGAGTGCAACAGAAACGGTTAGCCAGATCAAGGTGTGTGTGATATACGGCATACGGTTCACTCGGACGAACTGTTTTCGATTAGGGAACGCAACAGAAACGGTTCAACTTAACAAGATGTGTGTGATATGCGGCATACAGTTCACATAGATGAACTGTTTGCGATGAGCCAAAAGAACACAAACGAGTCGTGTAAACAAGATGTGTGTGATACGCGGCAAACAGCTGACTCGGATGAACTGTTTGCAATGAGAAATTACAACACAGACGGTTACTATAGTTAATTCGTGTGCGATTCTGCGTGTACAAAAAACTTTGAAAATTGCAAACTAGTTGCTTGCGATGGCTAGGAGTATCACACACGATGCGTCTACGAGTACTCGTGTGCGATGATTAGTAAGTTACACATATGTTTCCTTATGTTAACACGTGTGTGAATTTGCAATATGGACAGTTAATATGCAAATGCCTTCTGGACATTGGGCACACGCTTAAACTCAATGAACTGTGTACGATACTAATACTTTCCATGAAAATTTAAGAACTTGGCTAACAGCATTTGAGTAACATATATATAGTGGTTACACTATTCGATAAAAGGAGGATCTTCGTAACACGGTTTTGACAACCATATGGTCCATATCTACATACTTAACATAGTAACAACTATCACATTTTAAGAGGCTGAGGGCCAACAACCATATGGTCCATATCTACATAACATAGTAACAGCTAGCACATTTTAAGAGGCTGAGGGCCAACGACCCCAACTATCCACTAGAAGCAGCTTGATCATGGTGACTCGGCATCTCGTCAATGAAAAGGAAGAGCCCTCCTGTGCCTTGGTAGAGCATGAGTAGAACAGTGTCTCCAATTTTCCAATATGGATGCATTGCCACGACAAGCGAGAACTTGTTAATTTGAATGGTTCCATTTCTGCGGGAAATGCAGTACCTTGCAATCACTTTGGCATTATTAGCAGGCACAAGTGTAATTCGACCACGCCGGGAAATCGATCCAGGAACTGCTACCGTGGGCAATTTCTGTTGAAATGTAGAATAAAAACCAATTGTAACATATCGCTAAAGATATATATAGTTTATGAGCATCAACATAAAAATAAGACTTTGTACCAGCGTTTTGTGCACACAATTGGTCTTGTTCAATGTGTGCACCATAGGTATAATTAATCCCATCCAAAATCCAGCGTTCATACGATGTGCTATCTCTGTCAGATTATCAACAAAGTTTATGACATGCTTCAAGTCCTTCCAGTGAAATTTGGTACGCTTAGTAACATACAGATCGTTCACTATGCATCCAACATATCATGCTTAAAAGGTGGAAAGGTATTATTTATTCAGAACATGGCAGAAGAATATATAGTGCGCATAAATTGGTAAATAGAATTTGTTACTGCCTAGGAACGGAGTCAGAAAATCAAATCACAATTGGTTGCTTAAATAGTGATCAATTAGTCAGAACAAATACCCCGATTTTGCTAAGTAATATGCCAGCATGGAGAAAGTTGAAATGACACTAACCTCGATCAGACTTTGATCGGCTGATGACATTGGGGAAGTAAACATCCATGTTAATTAGACCAGGCTGTGGTGCACGCACTAGAATTTTATTGCCAGCTTTCAGTTCATAACACTTAGACATTTTTCTCCAAAGGTCCGCATCAAAATAGGAGTGACCATCTTTATCAAGTTTTACGCTAACTGTCATTGTAAATCCATGCTGCGTTGTCAATATGACATCCATGGAGTCATCAACAAAGTAAAGCCCAAGATTTCCTTCTACTCCTGTTCTTGCAAAGCAAGGGATGAACTGCTTGAAATGAAAATTAAGATCATAAATTAGATGTATTGAAATAACAGAGCAAGATGCAAATATGGGAGTAACTGATAGAACAGATCAATATATAGATGAAAGCAAAGTACAAAAATATATAATTAAAAATAGATAATGTAACAAAGATTTGATGCAAATATGAGAGTATCTGAATGAACAATACATCATATATTTGCCTAATATAGGGGGGAAATCGGCTTCGACATCCAGGCTGCACGTGGCACCGTACCTTTTATCCAAATGTAGCAGCAGACGGTATATGTTCACAAATTTAGGCCATGCCGACCGTGGTAGGTTGAGATTGAACATACCGAGCGCTCCCTGAAGTCATCCGGAATGGGGAGATAGAACTTCGTTTCCGACTGGCCGCGACCACACTTGCCCGATTTGTGCTCGCACTACGGACAGATGAATGAAAACCCTCGAATCAGCTAGAAGAAAAATGAATCCACAGCAATTTCCGCCGGTTGATTAACAACGACGGACGGACTGCGATAAGAGATGAGTGAATATTTGCTAACTTGATTACCTTCTCCATGAGAAAAATCCCCGGCCCAATCCCGTAGAAAACCCCAATCGACCAGAGTCTAGAATGTTGGTGCAGATAGGTGGCGGAAAGCGGTAGGGGCGAAATCCTGTGCCGTTTGGAACGTGACCTCCACCTGCCGACGACAGCCGTCGAGCTTAGGGTGGCCACCGTCATAGAAGTTGATGAGGTGTAGAGTTGCGGAGGAGTCCGCGGCGAGTGGGTGGGGACGAAGTGGGCGAGGGTTTTCTTTTTCCTTTTGCATGTGTCGGTGAACACACACGGTTCGCAGAGGCGACGGAGATGAATCGTGTGCGATAGTAAATCACCAAGATTGAAGGGGAATCCAAATTTCCTTTGTCCTTTGTCCATGAGTTTTTTTCTACGATGAACATAAACCCTACAAATCACCGTGTTCAAATTTGGCACTTTTCCGGGTTCATTTACAATATTTAGGGGAATATGTGCATTTGCACATAATTCAAATTCAAACAATCGGTGCACGAGAACGGTCTGGAAAACCTTGATCATGATATTTAGTAAATTCTCATGCCTTTTGCAAGGAATGGGCAAATATTTCACGGAAATGTGTGGCAATAGTCAACCACAAACACGTCGTTTATTGGTTTTTCAACTGTAGAAAAATGAAATACATGCTTGAAAAACATGACGGCTGGCATGGTGCCATGGTATGACCTCACCATGCCCTGGTACAAATTTGAGAAGGTTTGGCTTATATCGTCGTCCACGCCATTCATAAATCGAACCATCACCGAGGAATTTTCATGGTTTCGAGGGGGAAATCAGCAAGATTGAAGGGGCCGGGAATCCAAATTTCCTTCCTAGCTTGTCATTCAGTTTTTTCTACAATCAACATACCCCCTCGAATGCAACGTGTTCAAATTTGGCATATTTTCCGGCTCATTTACCATATTTAGGGGATTATGTGCATTTTCTAGGCATTAATCCACATAATTCAAATTCGAACAATCAGAGCATGAAAAGGTGCACAAGAACGGTCTGGAAAACCATACTCGTGGTATTTAGTAAATTCTCATGCCTTTTACATGGAATGGGCATAGATTTCAAGGGAATGCATGGCAATATTCAACCACAAACGCGTCATTTACTGGGTTATCAACTATAGAAAAATGAAATACATGCTTGAAAAACATGACGCCTAGCATGGTGCCATGGTATGGCCTCACCGTGCCCTGGTAAAAAGCTGAGAAGGTTTGATTTATGTTGTCATGCACGCCCTTCATAAATCGAACCATCATCGAGGAAGTTCCATGCTTTCGAGAGGGAAATCACCAAGATTGAAGGGGAATCCGAATTTCCGTCCTAGTTTGTCATTCAGTTTTATTCCAACGATCAACATACCCCCTCCAATGCAACATGTTCAAATTTGACATTTTTTCGGGCTCATTTACCATATTTAGGGGATTATGTGCATTTTCTAGGCATTAATGCAAATAATTCAAATTTGAACAATCGGTGCATGAAAAGGTGCACAAGAACGGTCTGGAAAACCATGCTTGTGCTATTTAGTAAATTCTCATGCCTTTTACAAGGAATGGGCAGAGATTTCAAGGAAATGTGTGGCAATAGTCAACCACAAACGCGTCATTTACTGGGTTAACAACTATACAAAAATGAAATACATGCTTCGAAAACATGACGCCTGGCGTGGTGCCATGGTCTGGCATCACCGTGCCCTGGTAAAAATTTGAGAATGTTTGCCTTATGTCATCATGCACGCCTGATGACCCACAAGTATAGGGGATCAATCGTAGTCCTTTCAATAAGTAAGAGTGTCGAACCCAACGAGGAGCAGAAGGAAATGACAAGTAGTTTTCAGCAAGGTATTCTCTGCAAGCACTAAAATTATAAGTAACGAGTAGTTTGATAGCAAGATAGTTTGTAACAAGCAAGTAACGGTAACAGTAACAAAAGTGCAGCAAGGTAGCCCAGTCCTTTTGAGGCAAAGGATAGGCCAAAACGGTCTCTTATGATAAGCAAAGCGTTCTTGAGGGTACACGAGAATTTCATCTAGTCACTTTTATCATGTTGGTTTGATTTGTGTTCGCTACTTTGATAATTTGATATGTGGGTGGACCGGTGCTTAGGTGCTGTTCTTACTTGAACAAGCCTCCTACTTAGGATTAACCCCCTCGCAAGCATCCGCAACTACGAGAAAACTATTAAGAATAAATCTAACCATAGCATTAAACTTTTGGATCCAAATCGGTCCCTTACGGAATAGCGCATAAACTAGGGTTTAAGCTTCTGTCACTCTCGCAACCCATCATCTAATAACTACTCCACAATGCACTCACTTAGGCCCAAATATGGTGAAGTGTCATGTAGTCGACGTTCACATGACACCACTAAGGGAATCATAACATACATACCTTCAAAATATCGAACACATATCAAGTTCACATGATAACTTGCAACAAGATTTCTCCCGTGACCTCAAGAACAAAAGTACCTACTCAAAAATGATAATCATGCTCAAGATCAGAGGGGTATTAAATAGCATAATGGATCTGTACATATAATCTTCCACCGAATAAACCATATAGTAATCAACTACAAGATGTAATCAACACTACTACTCACCCACAAGCACCAATCTATAGTTCCGGTACAAAGATTGAACACAAGAGATGAACTAGGGTTTGAGAGAAGATGGTGTTGTTGAATATGTTGATGGAGATTGCCCTCCCCAAGATGGGAGAGTTGTTGATGATGATGATGACGATGATTTCCCCCTCCGGGAGGGAAGTTCCCCCGGCGGAATCGCTCCGCCGAAGGGCAAAAGTGCTCCTGCCCAAGTTCCGCCTCGAGACGGTGGCGCTTTGTCCCGAAAGTCCTCTCCTTATTTTTTCTAGGTCAAAATGACTTATATACCATAAGAGGGGCACCGAAGGTGGGCCGAGGAGGGCACAACCCACCAGGGCGCAGCTGGGCTCCCTTGCGCACCCAGGTGGGTTGTGCCCACCTGGTGGGCCCCCTCTGGTACTTATTTGCTCCAATAATTCTTATATATTCCATAAAAATTCTCCTTGAAGTTTCAGCTCATTTCGAGTTGTGCAGAATAGGTGGCCTGACGTAGCTTTTTCAGGTCCAGAATTCCAGCTGCCGGTATTCTCCCTCTTTGTGTGAACCTTGCATATTATGGGAGAAATGGCATTAGAATTACTCCAAAAAGCATTATTATACATAAAAACAATATAAATAACAGTAGGAAAACATGATGCAAAATGGATGTATCAACTCCACATGCTTAGAGAGAGAGGTGTCGATAAAACCAAAATACGGACATAGAAGCATCATGTATATTATTATAACGGCAACAAACTTTAACATAAAACTTTATCATAGAACTTTTATCATATAACTTCTATCATAGACTTCTCATGAACAAGTAACAATTTATCACAACATCGAAGTATAAAGCATAAACTCTATTGAAAACCAACAAACTATGTTCTCAGTCAACTTTGCAACTACAATTCATCATCTTTTCAGGAAGGGTCACGTATCGAAGCCTTTTTGGCAAGTCCACATACTCAACCATCATATAGTCTTCTATGATTGCTAACACTCACCTCATACACATGAGCAAAAAGTTTCAACCGGACACATAGAAAGATAGGGGCTTATAGTTTTCGCCACCCAACATACTCACCTCAAGGGTGATGTCAACAATAATAACTCACGCTACCCATATCCAACTGGATATATGTGCCTAGATCTTTCCTCACCACATGATGCTTGCTGATAGAGGCGAAGGTGTCCCGATGTTTCGATGAGATGGTGGCTATCGTTTTCTGCGGGAGTCGACCTTGACGATCCGACTACGAACGTGCGAGACGTCGCGCCTTAGCAATCACTATACCAACTTCCAAGGGGTTATTGACCACGCCGGAGCACGATCAACCTGACCACGAGGGTCTGTTTCCTGCGAGCAAACGAAGAACAAGCAAGAAACTGAGATTGCAATCTGGATATTGCGAATATAAGAGGAAAGCTTTATTAATGAAGGTGGGGTTCTGTGACGCCTTTGTCTGGTCGTTGAACACAAACGAAGTACGCGAAGTTGCAGCTCTGGCGAACTTTTAATCTAAACAAAACCCAAAGTCTAAACGGTGCCCTAAGGGCTGTATATATGAAGGAAGAGGGGGGGGGGATTTCGTGGCCCTTGAAGGAGGGGTCCGAAACCAACCCTATCTCTTGTTTACCCACACATACGGACTCTAGAAACAGCCTATACTCAAGTATTTCGAAATTACATGGGCCTGGCCCAATAATAAGGTGACACAGCACCTATAATAGCCTCTAGACGAAATTTATGAAGTGGCATCTTGTATATTTCGTCCAAGGCTTCCTGCACTCATTATGGTGGCTTCAAAGTCCTGAAATCATCACTTGTAACTCCGTTCTTGTTCCCCTTGCGCATGCCATCATCTCCATGCTTGAACTTGCTCCAAGGTTCCTCTTTCTTGTCCAAGCTAGGCCCTTCATTTGTAAGCAAAACAAATGTATCCAATTTAGGCAGCATCATATTCTCATGAACATTAGAATCATTGCCAAGAAACGAAAGTACCTGATAATTTAATTGGCGTGTGCGAGCTCTAGTAATTGGTCCAGTATGTATAGCAGCGGGGGCTGTGGGTGTAACAATGGTATTGATGTCCTCATCATCCTCCCCTTCTTGAAATGAAGTCGTCCTCGACGGAAGCTCATCTTCCTCACCCAAATAAGGCTTCAAATCTGCAATGTTAAAAGTGGGACTAACCCCAAAATCTGTAGGCAGCTCAAGTTTATATGCATTATCATTTATTTTCTCTAACACCTTAAAAGGACCATCAGCACGTGGCATTAGCTTTGACTTGCGCAAATCCGGAAACCTATCCTTACGCAAATGTAACCAAACAAGATCTCCAGGTGCAAAGACAACATGTTTTCTACCGTTATCTCCAGCAAGTTTATATTTAGCATTCATGCGCTCAATATTTTCCTTAGTTAACTCATGCATTTTTAAGATCAATTCAGCACGTTGTTTAGCATAAAAAATAACCTTCTCCGAAGATGGAAGAGGCAACAAATCAATGGGTGCACGAGGTAGGAAACCATACACAATTTCAAAAGGGCACATCTTTGTAGTAGAATGCAAGGAACGATTATAAGCAAATTCAATATGAGGCAGGCATTCTTCCCACATTTTCTTATTATTCTTCAAAACAGCCCTAAGCATAGTAGACAATGTTCTAGTGACTACTTCAGTTTGTCCATCAGTTTGGGGGTGACAAGTAGTACTAAAAAGCAGTTTAGTCCCCAACTTAGCCCATAAACATCTCAAAAAGTGGCTAAGAAATTTGGTATCACGATCTGAAACAATAGTATTTGGCACACCATGCAAGCGAATAATTTCACGAAAGAACAAATCAGCAACATTAGCAGCATCATCGCTTTTATGACATGGTATAAAGTGTGCCATTTTTGAGAACCTATCCACGACAACAAATATGCTATCCCTCCCCTTCTTTGTTCAAGGTAAACCCAAAACAAAGTCCATAGATATATCCTCCCATGGTGATAGAGGCAGAGGTGTCCCGTCTTTCGATGAGATGGAGGCTATCGTTTTTGGTGGAGTAGACTTTGACGATCCGACTATGAACGTGCGAGGACGTCGCGCCTTAGCAATCGCTAAACCAACTCCGAGAGGTTATTGACCACGCCGGAGCACGATCAACCTGACCACGAGGGTCTATTTCCTGCAAGCAAACGAAGAACAAGCAAGAAACTAAGATTTGCATTCTGAATATTGCGAATATAAGATGAAAGCTTTATTGATCAAGGTGGGGTTCTGTGACGTCTTGGTCTGGTCGTTAAACACAAACGAAGTACGCGAAGTTGCAGCTATGGCGAACTTTTAACCTAAACAAAACCCAAAGTCTAAACGGTGCCCTAAGGGCTGTATATATGGAGGAAGAGGGGGGGATTTCGTGGCCCTTGAAGGAGGGGTCCGAAACCAACCCTATCTCTTGTTTCCCCACACATACGGACTCTAAAAACAGCCTATACTCAAGTATTTCGAAATTACATGGGCCTGGCCCAAAAATAAGGTGGCGCAGCACCTAAAATAAGCTATGGACGAAATTTATGAAGGGGCATCTTGTATATTTTGTCCATGTCCTTGTAGGTCATCACGGAGGCTTCAAAGTGATTAAATACGCACTAGAAACACCATTCTGGATCCCTTCACGCACGCCTTCATCTCCATGCTTGATCCTGCTCCAGTGTTCATCCCTCTTGTCCATGCTAGGCCCTTCATTAGTAATCAATACAAATGTATCCAATTTAGGCAGCATCATATTCTCATGAACATTAGAATCATTGCCAAGAAACGAAAGTACCTGATAATTTAATTGGCGTGTGCGAGCTCTAGTAATTGGTCCAGTATGTATAGCAGCGGGGGCTGTGGGTGTAACAATGGTATTGATGTCCTCATCATCCTCCCCTTCTTGAAATGAAGTCGTCCTCGACGGAAGCTCATCTTCCTCACCCAAATAAGGCTTCAAATCTGCAATGTTAAAAGTGGGACTAACCCCAAAATCTGTAGGCAGCTCAAGTTTATATGCATTATCATTTATTTTCTCTAACACCTTAAAAGGACCATCAGCACGTGGCATTAGCTTTGACTTGCGCAAATCCGGAAACCTATCCTTACGCAAATGTAACCAAACAAGATCTCCAGGTGCAAAGACAACATGTTTTCTACCGTTATCTCCAGCAAGTTTATATTTAGCATTCATGCGCTCAATATTTTCCTTAGTTAACTCATGCATTTTTAAGATCAATTCAGCACGTTGTTTAGCATAAAAAATAACCTTCTCCGAAGATGGAAGAGGCAACAAATCAATGGGTGCACGAGGTAGGAAACCATACACAATTTCAAAAGGGCACATCTTTGTAGTAGAATGCAAGGAACGATTATAAGCAAATTCAATATGAGGCAGGCATTCTTCCCACATTTTCTTATTATTCTTCAAAACAGCCCTAAGCATAGTAGACAATGTTCTAGTGACTACTTCAGTTTGTCCATCAGTTTGGGGGTGACAAGTAGTACTAAAAAGCAGTTTAGTCCCCAACTTAGCCCATAAACATCTCCAAAAGTGGCTAAGAAATTTAGTATCACGATCTGAAACAATAGTATTTGGCACACCATGCAAGCGAATAATTTCACGAAAGAACAAATCAGCAACATTAGCAGCATCATCGGTTTTATGACATGGTATGAAGTGTGCCATTTTCGAAAATCTATCCACGACAACAAATATGCTATCCCTCCCCTTCTTTGTTCGAGGTAAACCTAAAACAAAGTCCATAGATATATCCTCCCATGGAACACTAGGTACAGGCAAAGGCATATATAAACCATGAGGATTGAGTCGTGACTTAGCTTTTTGACATGTAGTGCAGCGAGCAACAAAACGCTCAACATCTCGTCTCATCTTTGGCCAAAAGAAATGTGTAGCAAGTACATCCTCCGTCTTCTTCACGCCAAAATGTCCCATTAATCCTCCTCCATGCGCCTCCTGCAACAACAAAAGACGAACGGAGCTAGCTGCAATGCATAGCTTGTTAGCACGAAACACAAATCCATCGTTAACGACGAACTTGTTCCATGTTCTCCCTTCTTTACAATTCTGCAATACATCTTTAAATTCAGCATCATGCACATATTGATCTTTGATGGTCTCCAAGCCAAATATTTTAAAGTCAAGTTGTGAAAGCATAGTATAACGACGAGACAATGCATCAGCAATAACATTTTCTTTACCCTTCTTGTGTTTAATGACATAAGGGAAAGTCTCAATGAATTCAACCCATTTAGCATGTCTACTGTTCAGTTTGGCTTGACTTTTAATATGTTTCAAAGATTCATGATCAGAATGAATAACAAATTCTTTGGGCCATAAATAATGTTGCCATGTTTCCAATGTCCGAACAAGAGCATATAATTCCTTATCATAAGTAGAGTAATTCAGACTAGGCCCACTCAATTTTTCAGAAAAGTATGCAACAGGTTTGCCATCTTGTAATAACACACCTCCTAATCCAATTCCACTAGCATCACATTCAAGCTCAAAAGTCTTATTAAAATCAGGAAGTTGGAGTAAAGGAGCATGTGTTAACTTATCTTTCAACACCGTGAAGGCTTCTTCCTGTGCGGTACCCCAAACAAAAGGCACATCCTTCTTTGTAAGCTCGTTGAGAGGTGCAGCAATGGAACTGAAATCTCTCACAAAACGCCTATAGAAACCAGCGAGGCCAAGGAAACTCCTCATTTGTGTGACCGTTTTGGGCTGCGGCCAACTCTCAATAGCTTCAATCTTGGCTTTATCAACTTCAATTCCCTGTGGAGTAACAACATAGCAAAGAAAAGATACTCGGTCGGTGCAAAAGGTGCACTTCCCAAGGTTACCAAACAAACGTGCATCACGTAGAGCAATAAAAACAGCACGTAAATGTTCCAAATGTTCCTCCAAAGATCTGCTATAAATCAATATATCATCAAAGTAAACTACCACAAATCGTCCAATGAAAACACGTAAAACTTCGTTCATTAATCTCATGAAAGTACTAGGTGCATTAGTTAACCCAAAAGGCATGACTAACCACTCATATAAACCGAACTGAGTTTTAAATGCTGTTTTCCATTCATCTCCCAATTTCATACGAATTTGATGGTATCCACTACGCAAATCAACTTTGGAGGATATTGTAGAGCCACTCAATTCATCAAGCATATCATCTAGCCTAGGAATAGGATGACAATAGCGAATAGTAATATTATTAATGCCTCTACAATCAACACACATACGCGATGTACCATCCTTTTTTGGCACTAGTATAATAGGAACACCACAAGGACTAAGAGATTCGCGTATATAACCTTTGTCGAGCAGCTCCTGTACTTGACGCATAATCTCCTTCGTCTCCTCTGGATTGGTACGGTACGGCGCACGGTTTGGCAGCGAAGCACCGGGAATTAAGTCAATCTGATGCTCAATCCCGCGAATAGGTGGTAATCCCGGTGGCACGTCTTGTGGAAAGACGTCATCGA
Organism: Thinopyrum elongatum; assembly: GCA_011799875.1. Classification (NCBI taxonomy): domain Eukaryota; kingdom Viridiplantae; phylum Streptophyta; class Magnoliopsida; order Poales; family Poaceae; genus Thinopyrum; species Thinopyrum elongatum. The sequence goes on from CM022299.1 coordinate 265,209,641, forward strand.
ACTCCTGCAAAATGTTAGTGACAGCAGGAGGCAAAGAGGAAGGCACGTCCTCGAATGAAAATAATGCCTCTTTGCACACAAAAGCATAGCAAACAGATTTGCTTAAATCTAGCTCATCAATATCAGATTTGGTGGCAAGTAAACACGCACTTTTCAATTTAATTTCAGAAGCAACACTAGATGGTTTATTATTAGGCTTCATTTGTTGCTCAAATTCTTTTGCCACAATCTGATTTTCACTGTAAGTTTTCTCCTGTTTTGCTTTACTAGCTCTATTAATATCATCTTTCAAACTAGAATCAGGAGTCATAGGAAGCAAAGTAATATGTTTATCCTTATGAACAAGAGTATACTGATTGTTTCTACCATGGTGTAAAGAATTTTTATCAAATTGCCATGGTCTACCAAGTAATAAGGAACATGCTTGCATGGGTACCACATCACAATCAACATAATCAGCATATGTAGAGATACTAAAATGCACATGAACAGTACGTGTTACCTTAACCTTGCCGCTGTTGTTGAACCATTGGATATAGTAAGGATGTGGATGTGGTCTTGTGGTGAGAGATAGCTTCTCCACCATCTCCATGCTAGCCAAGTTGTTGCAGCTCCCTCCATCTATGATGACGCGAACAGAACGTTCCTTCACAACTCCCTTTGTATGGAACAAATTATGTCTCTGATTTTGCTCAGCTTGTGTGACCTGCACACTCAAAACACGTTGAGCAACTAAACATTCATACCTGTCAGCGTCTTCAGGAGCCATGTATTGCGTCTCATGATCAGAATCATCTCCACCGTGCTCTTCACTTGTAATAAGAGCCAAAGTCTCCTCATCATAGTCACTAGCGGACTCATACCCACCATCCTCAGTAGCAATCATAACACGCGGATATTGGCATTCTCTCGCATAATGACCTCTTCCCTTACAACAACGACAAATAATATCATGTGTGTGCCCTGTTGATGCCATAGATGAAGAAGAGCTCTGGGCAGGCCCAGAAGGTGTACTCTTGGTAGATGGTGGTGGTGGTGCCTGTTTTCTTGTATCTCGGTTGGAATTGGCGGCTGAAGTCAGTGGTGCTGCAGTAGGACGTGTGGGAGTAGAGGAGGCACGCGGTGTCCATGATGAAGATCGACCTGCAGAAAAATTAGTTCGCGCCAATGCCTGTCGATCCTGCACTTCACGTTCAGCTTTACAAGCAAGATGGAATAAATGAGTGATATTATTATACTCCTTATACTCTAGAATGGTCTGAATCTCTCTATTTAATCCACCCATAAAACGTGCAAGCATAGCTTCATTCTCCTCAACAATACCACATCTAATCATGCCAGTTTGTAATTCCTGATAATATTCTTCTACAGAATTTTTTCCTTGTCTTAAGCGCTGCAATTTTTGAAGTAATTCACGTTGATAATATGGTGGAACCCAACGAGTACGCATAGCAGTTTTCAAAGCAGCCCACGTAGCTGGAATAGGATATAATCTACAATGTTCAGACCACCATACACATGCAAAACTAGTAAAAGCAAAAACAGCAGCAGCAACACGTCTCTCCTCGGGATATTGTAAACATGTAAAACGTTGTTCAGTTTCTAACTCCCAAGTAAGATATATATCAGGAACATATCTACCCTCAAATGGTGGAATATTCAATTTCAGTTTAGGAAGATGGTCATGATCTCGTACCTGAGCTGGTAATACAGCCCTACCATTGCGATTATTGGCATGTGGACGACCTGGTGCTGGTACGTAGTTCTGATTTTGATCAACCTCATCCTCGTAATCGCCCGCATAATCGTCCTCCTCAGCGGCAGCAGGAGCCATAGAAGCATCAACAGTAGGTGCAGCGGCACCAGAAGTTTGACCAGGCTCAAGGGGAACGCGCTGTGCTCGTCCCACTTGATTTGGAAGGCGACGTTGTTGTTGTTGTAGAGGTGCGACAGGTGCAGCCGGCGGTGGTTGTGGAAGACGCGCGAGTAATTAATTAAACTTGTTATCGAGCTTTGTTTCGAACGTCTTCTCAATTCCGTCGATCTTCTCCATGGCCTCTTCAAATCTGTTTAGCACATCTTGCACCTGTCCACTCATCATTTGCTGAAATTTATCATGTAGCTGTTTATTCGTCATGTTCTCCCAATCAGTCTCATCGGCTTGTGATCCTGCCATGGTTAGCAGCAATAGAAACACACAAAAATATGATCCTACAGACTACTAGGAAGTGGTGGTGGTGGTGTATCACAAATCCGTCAAGCGAATCTCAAATGCTTACCAGTTCTTACCCAGCAGCAGGTGGTGATCGGCCACCGTTGTAGTCAAAACTCTCAAAGATTGGACAGAGCGATTGCCAGGTGGTGTCAAACGCACGACGTAGATGTATGTGGAGCTGGGAAGGCTTATGATATAGTAGCAACAATGTCAGCAATAATCAATTCAGAGATGCAAAGTTGAATAAACGCTCAACGACGGTACTGTGCTGGTCCTAGGCTAGACCGTACTAGAGACGCGAGCCTAGAACACTAACAAAATCACGGCGCGGCACGTAAACAAGGGAAGAGCAAACTCTAAAAAAAAATTTGTTTTTTTTTGCGCTCTTTTTTTTTTTGCTCCTCAGTTTTTTTTTTGCAAAAAATCACTATAATGGCGAGTGTCTCAACACTCTTCCCAAGTCAAACTAATAGGATTGGCATGAAAAATTTTTTGACAAATTTTTTTTTTCAGAAATCAGGGCAGCGACGACGAAAAAGTGCGACAAAAAATCACTATGATGGCGAGTGTCTCAAAACGCTCCCTGGGACCTAAAAATAGGATAGGGAAAAAATATTTTTGACTGCCAAAATTTTGGCCTAAAAACTGCACGGGGGTCTCCAGACATTTTTTTTTTCGACTCCTACTCAGGCAAGGAAACACGAATCGGAAACTAGATGGATCTCGAAAACAAACCTAATATGAAAAGAACTGGGATTGGTGGTGGATATATGGTGGTGTTATATGGCAGCGGTCGTGGTATATGGTAGCGGTGGTGGTATATGGATACGGATCGGTGGTGGTATATTGCAGGGGCGATGATGATGGTGCGGCGGCAGCGTGACAACTTATGACCAGAACTCGAAACTCTAAAAGACTAGACGCTAAGACCAGCAACTCGACACGATGATGCAACCGCAGATTCCACAAAGCAAAAACCCTAAAACAATTATGCAAAGGCTCAGATTGGTTCGGATATGATGAACTAACCCTAAATTTTTTTTTGGCTTTTTCGTGGACTGAAGGTATGAAGAACAGACTCGATGTAAACTATGAAAAACAGTAAAATCTCACCGAGCAACCTGGAAATCTGATACCACTTTATAAAGGCGAAGGTGTCCCGATGTTTCGATGAGATGGTGGCTATCGTTTTCTGTGGGAGTCGACCTTGACGATCCGAATACGAACGTGCGAGACGTCGCGCCTTAGCAATCGCTATACCAACTTCAAAGGGGTTATTGACCACGCCGGAGCACGACCAACCTGACCACGAGGGTCTGTTTCCTGCGAGCAAACGAAGAACGAGCAAGAAACTGAGATTGCAATCTGGATATTGCGAATATAAGAGGAAAGCTTTATTAATGAAGGTGGGGTTCTGTGACGCCTTTGTCTGGTCTTTGAACACAAACGAAGTACGCGAAGTTGCAGCTATGGTGAACTTTTAATCTAAACAAAACCCAAAGTCTAAACGGTGCCCTAAGGGCTGTATATATGGAGGAAGAGGGGGGGATTTCGTGGCCCTTGAAGGAGGGGTCCGAAACCAACCCTATCTCTTATTTCCCCACACATACGGACTCTAAAAATAGCCTATACTCAAGTATTTCGAAATTACATGGGCCTGGCCCAATAATAAGGTGACGCGGCACCTATAATAGCCTCTGGACGAAATTTATGAAGTGGCATCTGGTATATTTCGTCCAAGGCTTCCTGCACTCATTATGGTGGCTTCAAAGTCCTGAAATCATCACTTGTAACTCCGTTCTTGTTCCCCTTGTGCATGCCATCATCTCCATGCTTGAACTTGCTCCAAGGTTCCTCTTTCTTGTCCAAGCTAGGCCCTTCATTTGTAAGCAAAACAAATGTATCCAATTTAGGCAGCATCATATTCTCATGAACATTAGAATCATTACCAAGAAACGAAAGTACCTGATAATTTAATTGGCGTGCGCGAGCTCTAGTAATTGGTCCAGTATGTATAGCAGCGGGGGCTGTGGGTGTAAGAATGGTATTGATGTCCTCATCACTTGCCAAAAGAGAAAATAAAAAGGAAAAGAGAGAAGAACTTTCACTCTTGCATAAAAGTAAATACATAAAAGTAAAAGATAGGCCCTTCGCAGAGGGAAGCAGAGGTTGACATGCACTTTTTGTTTGTATGCTCAATCTCTTAGTGCAAAAGAACGTCATGTTATATTGCCCCTTATGATAGCAACCTTTATTATGCCGTCTGTCACTTTTATTCTTTGCCATCACAAGTTCGTACAACGCTCAATTTTCTCTTACACTAAATGATCCAACACTTTTAGAAGCAATTTTTATTGCCTTATTGCACCGATGACAACTTACTTGAAGGATCTTACTCAATCCATAGCTAGGTATGGTGGACTCTCAAAACAAGATTTGGGTTTAAGGGTTTTGGATGCATAAGTAGTATCTCTACTTAGTGCGGAATTTTTGGCTAGCAAAGATGGGGGACAAGCACCACATGTTGAAGGATCTATGACAATATAACTTCTATGTGGATATGAACAAACATAAATCATTACGTTGTCTTCCTTGTCCAACGTCAACAATTTTGGCATATAATATTTTAATGGGGGCTCACAATCACAAAAGATGTCCAAGATAGTGTATTTGCATGTGAATCTTCTCTTCCCTTATTAATTCTTTCATGAATTGCATCATTGACCAATGCTATGTCTGTAAATCTCCAATAAATTTTTCTACTTATACTCTTCCTTATGTGATGTCATTACTTACCATAAGATTAGCATATGATCTTTTTCATTTATTTCCTTTCTTTTTATTGAACATGAAAATAAAGAAAACAAAACTTCAAACTAAACTTTATTATATATCTTGCACACGATTACAAGGATAGATCACTAAGCAAACACTCAAAAAGAAAGGATCGAACTAAACTTGTATTCATCTAAAGCAAAAGATAACTATGGATCGAACTAAGATAAGTAAAGGCAAAAGATAGTGGAAGTGATACGATACCGGGGCACCTCCCCCAAGCCTGGCACAAGCCAAGGGGAGTGCCCATACCCGATACTCAATTTTCCTTTGGTGATGAAGAAGGAGGTGGTGGTGATGAAGTAGTAGCAATTTTATCTTTCAAGCTCAAAAGATACTCCAATCTACGGATGACGCTCTGGAGGGCGATGATATGCTCTTGCAATAGAATATTTTCATGGGTGAGATATTTATTTTGCACACGAACCGTTTCGATTATCCGAAAGGCTTCAATCTCAGTGGGGGTAAGATGATCATAGTAAGGTTTAAGGATATCTTCTTCTTCCTCCTTGGCAGGCAAGGCTTGCTCGACCACTAGCGCTTGATCTCCAGTGGCCTCCTTGCTCTTGTCCCCTTTGACGTCTTCTTTGGGTTCTTCTCTCTTCAACTCAATCTTCATCAACCAAGCATCCTCTTCTACGTTGTTGGAGGAGGGAGAAGACATGATGCCTAGCTTAACAGATCTGAACGAAAATAGCAAGAAAAGAAAATAGAAGATTTCTCCACGATAGGGTGGTCAATAGGTTCGGGGGGTATATAAAGATTTTTTATCTTGGAAAACAAGCAAAAGAAAGAAAAATGGAGTCCGGAAGGTACCCGAGGTGGGCACAACCCACCTGGGCGCGCTTGGCAAGCCAGGCGCGCCCTGGTGTCTTGTGCCCACCATGGGTGCCTTCCTGGTTGTTTCTTATTTTCCTAATTTTTGATATATTCCAAAACTGGCAGAAAATATTTTTGTGGATTTTTCGGAGTCCATTTACTTACCGTATCACGTACCTCCTCTTTTTTCACGATTCTGGAGTGTTCTGGAAGGTTTCTTTTATGTGTTCTTCCGATGTCATAGTTTGGATAATATTACTTTCAACATTAATGGGCGTACCTAAGATATAATGTTTTATTCTTTGCCCATTGATAACCTTCGGGTTAGTACCCTCGGCATTATTTATTTTGATGGCTCCAGATCGATAAACCTCCTCGATAACATAGGGTCCTTCCCATTTGGAGAGGACTTTTTCTACAAAGAATCTGAAACGAGAGTTGTACAAAAGAACATATTCTCCAACTTTAAACTCACGCTTTTGGATTCTTTTGTCATGCCATTTTTTAACTTTTTCTTTAAATAACTTGGCATTTTCATAAGCTTGGGTTCTCCATTCATCTAGTGAGCTAATATCAAATAACCTCTTTTCACCGGCAAGTTTGAAATCATAGTTGAGTTCTTTAATTGCCCAATAAGCTTTATGTTCTAACTCAAGAGGCAAATGACAAGCTTTTCCATAAACCATTTTATAGGGAGACATACCCATAGGGTTTTTATATGCTGTTCTGTAAGCCCAAAGTGCATCATCTAATTTCTTAGACCAATTCTTTCGGGACCTATTGACAGTTTTTTGTAAAATTAACTTTATTTCTCTATTGCTAAGTTCAACTTGACCACTAGACTGAGAGTGATAAGGTGAAGCAATTCTATGGTTAACATCATACTTAGCAAGCATTTTACGGAAAGCACCATGAATAAAATGTGAACCACCATCAGTCATTAAATATCTAGGGACTCCAAACCTTAGGAAAATGACTTCCTTAAGCATTTTAATAGAGGTGTTGTGATCAACACTACAGTTGGAATAGCTTCTACCCACTTAGTGAAATAATCAACAGCAACGAAAATATGAGTATACCCATTAGAGGAAGGAAAAGGTCCCATGTAATCAAATCCCCAAACATCAAATGGTTCAACAACAAGTGAATAATTCATAGGCATTTCTTAACGCTTACCAATATTTCCAATTCTTTGACATTCATCACAAGATAGAACAAACTTACGGGCATCCTTGAAGAGAGTAGGCCAATAAAAAGCAGATTGCAATACCTTGTGAGCAGTTCTATCTCCCGCATGATGCCCTCCATAAGCTTCGGAGTGACATTTCCGTAGGATTTGTCCCTGTTCATGCTCAGGTACACAACGTCTAATAATACCATCTACTCCTTCTTTATCAAGATGTGGGTCATCCCAAAAGTAATGTCTTAAATCATAGAAGAATTTTTTCTTTTGTTGGTATGTGAAACTAGGTGGTATGTATTTAGCAACAATGTAATTAGCATAGTCAGCATACCAAGGAGTGTTATGAGAGACATTTATTGCAGCTAATTGTTCATCAGGAAAACTATCATTAATAGGTTGTGGGTCATCAAGAATATTTTCTAACCTAGACAAGTTATCAGCCGCGGGATTCTTAGCTCCCTTTCTATCAGTGATATGAAAGTCAAATTCTTGTAGCAAAAGAACCCACCTAATGAGTCTAGGTTTAGCATCTTTCTTTTCCATAAGATATTTTATAGCAGCATGATCGGTGTGAACAATCACTTTAGAATGAACAATGTAAGATCTAAATTTATCACAAGTAAACACCACTGCTAAAAATTCTTTCTCAGTAGTAGCATAATTGCGTTGGGCACTGTCTAGAGTTTTACTAGCATAATGAATAACATTTAATTTCTTATCAACTCTTTGTCCTAGAACAGCACCAACAGCATAATCACTAGCATCACACATAATTTCAAAAGGCAAGTTCCAATCAGGTGGTTGAACAATAGGTGCAGAAATTAAGGCTTTCTTAAGTGTTTCAAAGGCTTCTACACAATCATCATCAAAAACAAATGGAACATCCTTTTGTAAAAGATTTGTAAGAGGCCTAGAAATTTTAGAGAAGTCTTTAATAAATCTCCTATAGAAACCAGCATGACCGAGGAAACTACGAATGCCTTTGATATCTTTAGGACATGGCATTTTCTCAATTGCATCAACTTTCGCTTTATCCACCTCAATACCTCGTTCAGAAATTTTATGTCCCAAGACAATACCTTCATTAACCATAAAGTGGCACTTCTCCCAATTCAAGACAAGATTAGATTGCTCGCATCTCTGCAAAACTCGATCAAGGTTGCTTAAGCAATCATCAAAAGAAGTTTCATAAACGGAAAAATCATCCATGAAAACCTCAACAATCTTTTCACAAAAATCAAAGAATATAGCAGTCATACATCTTTGAAAAGTAGCAGGTGCATTATATAAACCAAAAGGCATACATCTATAAGCATAAGTTCCAAAAGGACAAGTAAAGGTGGTTCTCTCTTGATCAGGTTGTGAAACAGGTATTTGAGAAAAACTAGAATATCCATCGAGAAAACAAAAGTGTGTGTGCTTAGATAATCTTTCTAGCATTTGATCAATAAAAGGCAAAGGGTAATGATCTTTTCTAGTTGCTTTATTTAATTTTCTAAAATCAATTACCATTCTGTAGCCAGTAACAATTCTTTGTGGGATAAGTTCATTTTTATCATTAGGAACAACAGTAATACCTCCCTTCTTAGGACACAATGAACAGGTACTATCAGCTATGGGATAGATTATACCAGCTTCCAGAAGCTTCAATATTTCAGTTCTTACCACTTCTTTCATTTTAGGATTTAAACGTCGTTGGTGATCAACAACGGGTTTAGCATCAGGTTCCATATTAATTTTATGCTGACAGAGAGTGGGACTAATGCCCTTTAAATCATTAAGAGTATATCCAATAGCAGCTCGGTGCTTCTTCAGAACCTTCAATAATCTTTCTTCTTCATGTTCTGAAAGGTTAGCACTAGTAATAACAGGATATATCTTTTTCTCATCAAGATAAGCATATTTCAAAGTGTCTGGTAATTGTTTTAATTCAAACACAGGATCACTTTTAGGTGGAGGAGGACCTCCTAGAGTTTCAATAGGCAAATTGTGTTTAAGCAGAAGTCGTTGTTCGAAGAAAATTTATCTATTTCATTTCTTTCATGCAAATGCATATCATTTTCATGGTTAAGCAAATATTGTTCTAGTGGATCAGTACGGGGCACAGCAATAGAAGCAAGACCAATTATTTCATCCTTACTAGACAATTATTTTTTATGATGTTTTCTACTAAACTTAGAAAAATTAAACTCATGAGACTCATCACCAAAACTAACACCGATAGTTTGATGAGGACATCAATACCATTGTTACACCCACAGCCCCTGCTGATATACATACTGGACCAATTACTAGAGCTCGCGCACGCCAATTAAATTATCAGGTACTTTCATTTCTTGGTAATGATTCTAATGTTCATGAGAATATGATGCTGCCTAAATTGGATACATTTGTTTTGCTTACAAATGAAGGGCCTAGCTAGGACAAGAAAGAGGAACCTTGGAGCAAGTTCAAGCATGGAGATGATGGCATGCGCAAGGGGATCAAGAACGGAGTTACAAGTGATGATTTCAGGACTTTGAAGCCACCATAATGAGTGCAGGAAGCCTTGGACGAAATATACAAGATGCCACTTCATAAATTTCGTCCAGAGGCTATTATAGGTGCTGCATCACCTTATTATTGGGCCAGGCCCATGTAATTTCGAAATACTTGAGTATAGGCTGTTTTTAGAGTCCGTATGTGTGGGGAAACAAGAGATAGGGTTGGTTTCGGACCCCTCCTTCAAGGGCCATGGAATCCCCCCCTCTTCCTCCATATATACAGCCCTTAGGGCACTGTTTAGACTTTGGGTTTTGTTTAGATTAAAAGTTCGCCATAGCTGCAACTTCGCGTACTACGTTTGTGTTCAACGACCAGACAAAGGCGTCACAGAACCCCACCTTCATTAATAAAGCTTTCCTCTTATATTCGCAATATCCAGATTGTAATCTCAGTTTCTTGCTTGTTCTTCATTTGCTCGCAAGAAACAGACCCTCGTGGTCAGGTTGATCGTGCTCCAGCGTGGTCAATAACCCCTTGGAAGTTGGTATAGCGATTGCTAAGGCGCGACGTCTCGCACGTTCGTAATCGGATCGTCAAGGTCGACTCCCACAGAAAATGATAGCCACCATCTCATCGAAACATCGGGACACCTCTGCCTCTATCAAGTGGTATCAGAGTTTCAGGTTGCTCGGTGAGATTTTACTGTTTTTCATAGTTTAGATCGAGTCTGTTCTTCATACCTTCAGTCCACGAAAAAGCCAAAAAAAATTTTTAGGGTTAGTTCATCATATCCGAACCAATCTGAGCCTTTGCATAATCTTTTTAGGGTTTTTGCTTTGTTGAATCTGCGGTTGCATCATCGTGTCGAGTTGCTGGCCTTAGCGTCTAGTCTTTTAGAGTTTCGAGTTCTAGTCATAAGTTGTCACGCCGCCGCCGCATCATCATCATCGCCCCTGCCATCTACCACCACCGCTTATCCGCCACCGCTCTGAATCCATATACCATCACCGATCTGTATCCATATACCACCACCGATCCGTATCCATATACCACCACCGCTACCATATACCACCACCGCTATCATATACCACCACCATATATACACCACCAATCCGAGTTCTTTTCATATTAGGTTTGTTTTCGAGATCCATCTAGTTTCCGATTCGTGTTTCCTTGCCTGAGTAGGTTTCGGAAAAAAAAAAGTCTGGAGACCCCGGGCAGTTTTTAGGCAAAAAATTTGGCAGTCAAAAATATTTTTCCCTATCCTATTTTTAGGTCCCAGGGAGCGTTTTGAGACACTTGCCATCATAGTGATTTTTTGTCGCACTTTTTCGTCGTCGCTGCCCTGATTTCCGAAAAAAAAATTGTAAAAAAAATTTCGTGCCAATCCTGTTAGTTTGACTTGGGAAGAGTTTTGAGACACTCGCCATTATAGTGATTTTTTGCAAAAAAAAGGAGCGTAAAAAAAAAAGAGGAGCGCAAAAAAAAACCAATTTTTTTTAGAGTGTGCTCTTCCCTTGTTTACGTGCCGCGCCGTGATTTTGTTAGTGTTCTAGGCTCGCGTCTCTAGTATGGTCTAGCCTAGGACCAGCACAGTACCGTCGTTGAGCGTTTATTCAACTTTGCATCTCTGAATTGATTATTGCTGACATTTTTGATACCATATCATAAGCCTTCCCAGCTCCCCATACATCTACGTCCTGCGTTTGACACCACCTGGCAATCGCTCTATCCAATCTTTAAGAGTTTTGACTACAACGGTTGCCGATCATCACCTGCTGCTGGGTAAGAACTGGAAAGCATTTGGGATTCGCTTGACGGTTTTGTGATACACCACCACCACCACTTCCTAGTAGTCTGTAGGATCATATTCTTGTGTGTTTCTATTGCTGCTAACCATGGCAGGATCACAAGCCGATGAGACTGATTGGGAGAACATGATGAACAAACAGCTACATGATAAATTTCAGCAAATGATGAGTGGACAGGTGCAAGATGTGCTAAACAGATTTGAAGAGGCCATGGAGAAGATATATGGAATTGAGAAGACGTTCGAAACAAAGCTCGATAACAAGTTTAATGAATTGCTCGCGCGTCTTCCACAACCACCGCCGGCTGCACCTGTCGCACCTCTACAACAACAACAACATCGCCTTCCAAATCAAGTGGGACGGGCACAGCGCGTTCCCCTTGAGCCTGGTCAAACTTCTGGTGCCGCTGTACCTACTGTTGATGCTTCTATGGCTCCTGTTGCCGCTGAGGAGGACGATTATGCGGGCGATTACGAGGATGAGGTTGACCAAAATCAGAACTACGTACCAGCACCAGGTCGTCCACATGCCAATAATCGCTATGGTAGGGCTGCATTACCAGCTCAGGTACGAGATCATGACCATCTTCCTAAACTGAAATTGAATATTCCACCATTTGAGGGTAGATATGTTCCTGATATATATCTTACTTGGGAGTTAGAAACTGAACAACGTTTTACATGTTTACAATATCCCGAGGAGAGACGTGTTGCTGCTGTTGTTTGTGCTTTTACTAGTTTTGCATGTGTATGGTGGTCTGAACATTGTAGTTTATATCCTATTCCAGCTACTTGGGCTGCTTTGAAAACTGCTATGCGTACTCATTGGATTCCACCATATTATCAACGTGAATTACTTCAAAAATTGCAGCGCTTAAGACAAGGAAAAAATTCTGTAGAAGAATATTATCAGGAATTACAAACTGGCATGATTAGATGTGGTATTGTTGAGGAGAATGAAGCTATGCTTGCACGTTTCATGGGTGGATTAAATAGAGAGATTCAGACCATTCTAGAGTATAAGGAGTATAATAATATCACTCGTTTATTCCATCTTGCTTGTAAAGCTGAACGTGAAGTGCAGGATCGACAGGCATTGGCGCGAACTAATTTTTCTGCAGGTCGATCTTCATCATGGACACCGCGTGCCTCCTCTACTCCCACACGTCCTACTGCAGCACCACTGACTTCAGCCGCCAATTCCAACCGAGATACAAGAAAACAGGCACCACTACCACCATCTGCCAAGAGTACACCTTCTGGGCCTGCCCAGAGCTCTTCTTCATCTATGGCATCAACAGGGCACACACATGATATTATTTGTCGTCGTTGAAAGGGAAGAGGTCATTATGCGAGAGAATGCCAATCTCCGTGTGTTATGATTGCTACTGAGGATGGTGGGTCCGTGTGTTATGATTGCTACTGAGGACGGTGGGTATGAGTCCGCTAGTGACTATGATGAGGAGACTTTGGCTCTTATTACAAGTGAAGAACACGGTGGAGATGATTCTGATCATGAGACGCAATACATGGCTCCTGAAGACGCTGACAGGTATGAATGTTTAGTTGCTCAACGTATTTTGAGTGTGCAGGTCACACAAGCTGAGCAAAATCAGAGGCATAATTTGTTCCATACAAAGGGAGTTGTGAAGGAACGTTATGTTCGCGTCATCATAGATGGAGGGAGCTGCAACAACTTGGCTAGCATGGAGATGGTGGAGAAGCTATCTCTCACCACAAGACCACATCCACATCCTTACTATATCCAATGGTTCAACAACAGCGACAAGGTTAAGGTAACACATACTGTTCGTGTGCATTTTAGTATCTCTACATATGCTGATTATGTTGATTGTGATGTGGTACCCATGCAAGCATGTTCCTTATTACTTGGTAGACCATGGCAATTTGATAAAAATTCTGCACACCATGGTAGAAACAATCAGTATACTCTTGTTCATAAGGATAAACATATTACTTTGCTTCCTATGACTCCTGATTCTATTTTGAAAGATGATATTAATAGAGCTAGTAAAGCAAAACAGGAGGAAAAAAAGAGTGAAAATCAGATTGTGGCAAAAGAATTTGAGCAACAAATGAAACCTAATAATAAACCATCTAGTGTTGCTTCTGAAATTAAATTGAAAAATGCGTGTTTACTTGCCACCAAATCTGATATTGATGAGCTAGATTTAAGCAAATCTGTTTGCTATGCTTTTGTGTGCAAAGAGGCATTATTTTCATTCGAGGACGTGCCCTCCTCTTTGCCTCATGCTGTCACTAACATTTTGCAGGAGTTCGCTGACGTCTTTCCACAAGACGTGCCACCAGGATTACCACCTATTCACGGGATTGAGCATCAGATTGACTTAGTTCCCGGTGCTTCGTTGCCAAACCGTGCGCCATACCGTACCAATCCAGAGGAGACGAAGGAGATTATGCGTCAAGTACAAGAGCTGCTCGACAAAGGTTATATACGCGAATCTCTTAGTCCTGGTGTTGTTCCTATTATACTAGTGCCAAAAAAGGATGGTACGTCGCGTATGTGTGTTGATTGTAGAGGCATTAATAATATTACTATTCGTTATCGTCATCCTATTCCTAGGCTAGATGATATGCTTGATGAATTGAGTGGCTCTACAATATTCTCCAAAGTTGATTTGCGTAGTGGATACCATCAAATTCGTATGAAATTGGGAGATGAATGGAAAACAGCATTTAAAACTAAGTTCGGTTTATATGAGTGGTTAGTCATGCCTTTTGGGTTAACTAATGCACCTAGTACTTTCATGAGATTAATGAACGAAGTTTTATGTGCTTTCATTGGACGATTTGTGGTAGTTTACTTTGATGATATATTGATTTATAGCAGATCTTTGGAGGAACATTTGGAACATTTACGTGCTGTTTTTATTGCTCTACGTGATGCACGTTTGTTTGGTAACTTGGGGAAGTGCACCTTTTGCACCGACCGAGTATCTTTTCTTGGCTATGTTGTTACTCCACAGGGAATTGAAGTTGATAAAGCCAAGATTGAAGCTATTGAGAGTTGGGCGCAGCCCAAAACGGTCACACAAGTGAGGAGTTTCCTTGGCCTCACTGATTTCTATAGGCGTTTTGTGAGAGATTTTAGCACCATTGCTGCACCTCTCAATGAGCTTACAAAGAAGGATGTGCCTTTTGTTTGGGGTACCGCACAGGAAGAAGCCTTCACGGTATTGAAAGATAAGTTGACACATGCTCCTTTACTCCAACTTCCTAATTTTAATAAGACTTTTGAGCTTGAATGTGATGCTAGTGGAATTGGATTAGGAGGTGTGTTATTACAAGATGGCAAACCTGTTGCATACTTTTCTGAAAAATTGAGTGGGCCTAGTCTGAACTATTCGACTTATGATAAAGAATTGTATGCTCTTGTTCGGACCTTAGAAACATGGCAACATTATTTATGGCCCAAAGAATTTGTTATACATTCTGATCATGAATCTTTGAAACACATTAAAAGTCAAGCAAAACTGAACCGTAGACATGCTAAATGGGTTGAATTCATTGAGACTTTCCCTTATGTCATTAAGCACAAGAAGGGTAAAGAAAATGTTATTGCTGATCCATTGTCTCGTCATTATACTATGCTTTTACAACTTGACTTTAAAATATTTGGTTTGGAGACCATCAAAGATCAATATGTGCATGATCCTGAATTTAAAGATGTATTGCAGAATTGTAAAGAAGGGAGAATATGGAACAAGTTCGTCGTTAACGATGGATTTGTGTTTCGTGCTAACAAGCTATGCATTCCAGCTAGCTCTGTTCGTCTTTTGTTGTTGTAGGAGGCGCATGGAGGAGGATTAATGGGACACTTTGGCATAAAGAAGATGGAGGATGTACTTGCTACACATTTCTTTTCGCCAAAAATGAGACGGGATGTTGAGCGCTTTGTTGCTCGCTGCACTACATGTCAAAAAGCTAAGTCATGACTCAATCCTCATGGTTTATATATGCCTTTGCCTGTACCTAGTGTTCCATGGGAGTATATATCTATGGACTTTGTTTTGGGTTTACCTCGAACAAAGAAGGGGAGGGATAGCATATTTGTTGTCGTGGATAGGTTCTCGAAAATGGCACACTTTATACCATGTCATAAAAGCGATGATGCTGCTAATGTTGCTGATTTATTCTTTCGTGAAATTATTCGCTTGCATGGTGTGCCAAATACTATTGTTTCAGATCGTGATACCAAATTTCTTAGCCACTTTTGGAGATGTTTATGGGCTAAGTTGGGGACTAAACTGCTTTTAGTACTACTTGTCACCCCCAAACTGATGGACAAACTGAAGTAGTCAATAGAACTTTGTCTACTATGCTTAGGGCTGTTTTGAAGAATAACAAGAAAATGTGGGAAGAATGCTTACCTCATATTGAATTTGCTTATAATCGTTCGTTGCATTCTACTACTAAGATGTGCCCTTTTGAAATTGTATATGGTTTCCTACCTCGTGCGCCTATTGATTTGTTGCCTCTTCCATCTTCGGAGAAGGTTAATTTTGATGCTAAACAACGTGCTGAATTGATCTTAAAAATGCATGAGTTAACTAAGGAGAACATTGAGCGTATGAATGCTAAATATAAACTTGCTGGAGATAAGGGTAGAAAACATGTTGTGTTTGCACCTGGAGATCTTGTTTGGTTACATTTGCGTAAGGATAGATTTCCTGATTTGCGAAAATCAAAGCTAATGCCACGTGCTGATGGTCCTTTTAAGGTGTTAGAGAAAATAAATGATAATGCATATAAACTTGAGCTGCCTGCAGATTTTGGGGTTAGTCCCACTTTTAACATTGCAGATTTGAAGCCTTATTTGGGTGAGGAAGATGAGCTTTCGTCGAGGACGACTTCATTTCAAGAAGGGGAGGATGATGAGGACATCAATACCATTGTTACACCCACAGCCCCTGCTGCTATACATACTGGACCAATTACTAGAGCTCGCGCACGCCAATTAAATTATCAGGTACTTTCGTTTCTTGGTAATGATTCTAATGTTCATGAGAATATGATGCTGCCTAAATTGGATACATTTGTTTTGCTTACAAATGAAGGGCCTAGCTTGGACAAGAAAGAGGAACCTTGGAGCAAGTTCAAGCATGGAGATGATGGCATGCGCAAGGGGAACAAGAACGGAGTTACAAGTGATGATTTCAGGACTTTGAAGCCACCATAATGAGTGCAGGAAGCCTTGGACGAAATATACAAGATGCCACTTCATAAATTTCGTCCAAAGGCTATTATAGGTGCTGCGTCACCTTATTATTGGGCCAGGCCCATGTAATTTCGAAATACTTGAGTATAGGCTGTTTTTTGAGTCCGTATGTGTGGGGAAACAAGAGATAGGGTTGGTTTCGGACCCCTCCTTCAAGGGCCACGAAATCCCCCCTCTTCCTCCATATATACAGCCCTTAGGGCACCGTTTAGACTTTGGGTTTTGTTTAGATTAAAAGTTCGCCATAGCTGCAACTTCGCGTACTTCGTTTGTGTTCAACGACCAGACAAAGGCGTCACAGAACCCCACCTTCATTAATAAAGCTTTCCTCTTATATTCGCAATATCCGACTCCCACAGAAAACGATAGCCACCATCTCATCAAAACATCGGGACACCTCTGCCTCTATCACAGTTTATTTCTCACAATCTATTTTAGCATTAACGATGTTCAAGAAAGGTCTACCAAAGATAATGGGACAAAAGTCATCTTGTGGGGAACCAAGAACAAGAAAATTAGTAGGGTATTTTATTTTCCCACACAATACTTCAACATCTCTAACAATCCCAAGTGGTGTGATGGTGTCTCTATTGGCAAGCTTAATAGTAACATCTGTGTCTTCTATTTCAGCAGGTGCTATATCATTCATAATTTCTTGATATAATGTAAAAGGAATAGCACTCTGATAGAGGCGAGGGTGTCCCGATCTTTCGATGAGATGATAGCTATCGTTTTTGGTGGAGTAGACTTTGACGATCCGACTACGAACGTGCGAGGACGTCGCGCCTTAGCAATCGCTAAACCAACTCCGAGAGGTTATTGACCACGCCGGAGCACAATCAACCTGACCACGAGGGTCTATCTCCTGCAAGGAAACGAAGAACAAGCAAGAAACTAAGATTTGCAATCTGGATATCGCGAATATAAGATGAAAGCTTTATTGATCAAGGTGGGGTTCTGTGACGTCTTGGTCTGGTCGTTGAACACAAACGAAGTACGCGAAGTTGCAGCTATGGCGAACTTTTAATCTAAACAAAACCCAAAGTCTAAACAGTGCCCTAAGGGCTGTATATATGGAGGAAGAGGAGGGGATTTCGTGGCCCTTGAAGGAGGGGTCCGAAACCAACCCTATCTCTTGTTTCCCCACACATACAGACTCTAAAAACAGCCTAAACTCAAGTATTTCGAAATTACATGGGCCTGGCCCAATAATAAGGTGACGCAGCACCTATAATAGCCTCTGGATGAAATTTATGAAGTGGCATCTTGTATATTTCGTCCAAGGCTTCCTGCACTCATTATGGTGGCTTCAAAGTCCTGAAATCATCACTTGTAACTCCGTTCTTGTTCCCCTTGCGCATGCCATCATCTCCATGCTTGAACTTGCTCCAAGGTTCCTCTTTCTTGTCCAAGCTAGGCCCTTCATTTGTAAGCAAAACAAATGTATCCAATTTAGGCAGCATCATATTCTCATGAACATTAGAATCATTACCAAGAAACGAAAGTACCTGATAATTTAATTGGCGTGCGCGAGCTCTAGTAATTGGTCCAGTATGTATAGAAGCAGGGGCTGTGGGTGTAACAATGGTATTGATGTCCTCATCACACTCACGCTAGCACCTATGTCACATAAACCATGATAACAGTGATCTCCTATTTTACCTGAGACAACAGGCATGCCAACAACAGGCCTATGTTTATCTTTTTCATCGGGTTTGGCAATTCTAGCAGCTTCATCACAGAAGTAAATAACATGCCCATCTATATTTTCAACCAGGAGATCTTTAACCATAGCAACACTAGGTTCTACTTTGATTTGTTCAGCAGGTTTAGAAGTTCTAATATAGCTTTTGTTGACCACAGTTGATACTTTAGCATGTTCCTTTATCCTAACAGGAAAATGTGGTTTTTCAATATAAGCAGTAGGAACAACTGGATCAACATTATAAATAATAGTTTCATCTTTAGCTATTACCGGTTCTTTAATTTCTTCTTTAATAGGTGGGTGATATTTAAACCACTTCTCCTTAGGGAGATCAACATGAGTAGCAAATGATTCACAAAAGGAGGCTACTATCTCAGAGTCAAGTCCATATTTAGTGCTAAACTTTTGAAAAGCATCGGTATTCATAAAAGATTTAACACAATCATACTTAAGCATAATACCTGACTCTTTACCTTCGTTGGGTTCCCAATCTTCAGAGTTGCGTTTAATTCTTTCTAAAAGATCCCACCTGAATTCAATAGTCTTCTTCATAAAGGAACCAGTACAAGAAGTATCAAGCATGGATTGATGATCATGAGAAAGTCGAGCATAAAAATTCTGAATAATAATTTCTCTTGAGAGCTCATGATTGGGGCATGAATATAACATTGACTTAAGCCTCCCCCAAGCTAGAGCCATACTTTCTCCTTCACGAGGCCAAAAATTATATATATAATTCCGATCACGATGAACTAGATGCATAGGGTAAACTTTTTGGTGAAATTCCAATTTCAATCGATTCCAATTCCAGGATCCAATATCATTGCATAGCCTATACCTTGCCAATGCTTTTCCCTTCAAAGATAAAGGGAAACCCTTCTTCTTAACTTCATCTCCGGGTAAACCTGCAAGCTTAAATGATCCACAAATTTCATCCACATATATCAAGTGCATATCAGGATGTTCGGTTCCATCTCCTGCATAAGGATTAGCTAGCAGTTGTTCTATCATACCCGAAGGAATTTCATAACCAATATTTTCAGTAGGTGCAGTAGGTTGAGGGGTAACTAATTGTGGTTCCGGTCAAGGTGAAGATACCCCGAACAAACCCCTCAAAGGATTGTTCTCCATAGTAACAAGTGACAATAAATTTCAGCACGTAGTAATAATTTTTCCTTACCGATTTCCACTTACCAAGAGCGCTTCACTCCCCGGAAACGGCACCAGAAAAGAGCCTTAATGACCCACAAGTATAGGGTACCAACCATAGTCCTTTCGATAGGTAAGAGTGTCGAACCCAATGAGGAGCAGAAGGAAATGACAAGTAGTTTTCAGCAGGGTATTCTCTGCAAGCACTGAAATTATAAGTAACGAGTAGTTTGATAGCAAGATAATTTGTAACGAGCAAGTAACGGTAATGGTAACAAAAGTACAGCAAGGTAGCCCAATCCTTTTGAGGCAAAGGACAGGCCAAAACGGTCTCTTATGATAAGCAAAGCGTTCTTGAGGGTACACGAGAATTTCATCTAGTCACTTTTATCATGTTGGTTTGATTTGTGTTCGCTACTTTGATAATTTGATATGTGGGTGGACCGGTGCTTAGGTGTTGTTCTTACTTGAACAAGCCTCCTACTTATGATTAACCCCCTCGCAAGCATCCGCAACTATGAGAAAAGTATTAAGAATAAATCTAACCATAGCATTAAACTTTTGGATCCAAATCGGTCCCTTACAGAATAGCGCATAAACTAGGGTTTAAGCTTATGTCACTCTCGCAACCCATAATCTAATAACTACTCCACAATGCACTCCCTTAGGCCCAAATATGGTGAAGTGTCATGTAGTCGACGTTCACATGACACCACTAAGGGAATCACAACATATATACCATCAAAATATCGAACACATATCAAGTTCACATGATTACTTGCAACAAGATTTCTCCCGTGACCTCAAGAACAAAAGTAACTACTCACAAATGATAATCATGCTCAAGATCAGAGGGGTATTAAATATCATAATGGATCTGAACATATAATCTTCCACCGAATAAACCATATAGTAATCAACTACAAGATGTAATCAACACTACTAGTCACCCACAAGCACCAATCTATAGTTCCGGTACAAAGATTGAACACAAGAGATGATCTAGGGTTTGAGAGGAGATGGTGTTGTTGAAGATGTTGATGGAGATTGCCCTCCCCGAGATGGGAGAGTTGTTGGTGATGATGATGACGATGATTTCCCCCTCCGTGAGGGAAGTTCCCCCGGCGGAATCGCTCCGCCGGAGGGCAAAAGTGCTCCTGCCCAAGTTCCGCCTCGAGACGGCGGCGCTTCATCCTGAAAGTCCTCTCCTTATTTTTTCTAGGTCAAAATGACTTATATACCAGAAGAGGGGCACCGGAGGTGGGCCGAGGAGGGCACAACCCACCAGGGCGCGCTTGGGCTCCCTGGCGCACCCAGGTGGGTTGTGCCCACCTGGTGGGCCCCCTTTGGTACTTATTTGCTCCAATAATTCTTATATATTCCATAAAAATTCTCCGTGAAGTTTTAGCTCATTTGGAGTTGTGCAGAATAGGTGGCCTGACATAGCTTTTTCAGGTCCGGAATTCCAGCTGCCGGTATTCTCCCTCTTTGTGTGAACCTTGCATATTATGAGAGAAAAGGCATTAGAATTACTCGAAAAAGCATTATTATACATAAAAACAATATAAATAATAGTAGGAAAACATGATGCAAAATGGACGTATCAACGCCTTTCATAAATCGAACCATCACCGAGGAAGTTTCATGGTTTCGAGGGGGAAATCACCAAGATTGAAGGGGATCCAAATTTCCTTTATCCTTTCCATGAGTTTTTTTCTACGATGAACATACACCCTGCAAATCACCGTGTTCAAATTTGGCACTTTTCCGGGTTCATTTACCATATTTAGGGGATTATGTGCGTTATCTAGGCATTAAAGGGTGCACTAGAACGGCCTGGAAAACCATGCTCTTGCCATTTAGTAAATTCTCATGCCTTTTACAAGGAATGGGCAGATATTTCGATGAAATGTGTGGCAATAGTCAACCACAAACGTTTGTTTATTGGGCTTTCAACTATAGAAAAAATGAAATAAATGCTTGAAAAACATGACGCCTGGCATGGTGCCATGGTATGGCCTCACCATGCCCTGGTAAAAATTTGAGAAGGTTTGGCTTATGTCGTCATGCACGCCCTTCATAAATCGAACCATCACCGAGGAAGTTCCATGCTTTCGAGAGGGAAGTCACCAAGATTGAAGGGGAATCGAAATTTTCTTCGTTCTTTGCCCGATAGTTTTTTCTATGACGAACATACACCCTACAAATCACCGTGTTCAAATTTGGCATTTTTTCGGGCTCATTTACCATATTTAGGGGATTACATGCATTTTCTAGGCATTTAGCGCATATAAATCCAATCCAGCTACAGCTGCACGGGTGTGATGTGAGGGACGTGGATTGCCATTCGATCGCGGCGCATCCTACGGTGCACCCGCGTGATCCGCGTGGCTGGGGTTCCGGCCAATCATAACTTAACACACAATAGGCTCAGGACACACTGTTTCCGGAGGTGACGGAGATGAACCGTGTGCGATAATGAACAAGCAAAATTGTAAGGGAAGCCAAATTTCCTCCGTCGTTTGTCGTTGAGCTCTTAAAAACCACCGCACTATACGGTTGCCCGGCCACTCCGTCCCATTGCTCTCTCCAAGCGTCGTTCATGGCCCCGCGGCGCACAGTAACTGGTAAGGAAGCGATGGCATCCCTCCGCGCCGTGTTCGTCGCCGCCCGCGACCGCACACATGGTAAGGAAGCTATGGCATCTCACCGCGCCGAGTTCATCGCCGCCGGCGGCCACACAGTTACATGGGCGTACTTTGAGGCTGCCATGGCTAAATGGGGGTGGATCTAGAGGCAGCCAAAGCTGCACAGAAGGAGCGAAAAAGGTAGAAAGCAATCAAGAAAAGAGAGTCCCGCCACCGCAAGAAAGAAGAGGTCGCATGCCGTGCTGAGGAGAGCTTGGCGGAGATCGAAGCACGGTGGGCTGCCGCCTACAAGGCCGGGAAGGAGAATGCCGGTGTCTGGCCAGCATGCCCCGATGGCAGCATGTGAGAAGTAGTTAGTGCATGTGTCGCCCGTAAGTTTGTATAATTAATTACGAGCATCTACGAGTACTACATACGTACTAGTCTTAGAGAAAATTACTAGTAGTACTTTAAGTTGGTACTATCTATTATTAACGTACAATGTCGGTAAGCGCATCCTTTGAGGGCTTTGAGCGTTGATTAGCATGTGCTCATTGAAGTTTTGTAGCCGCACCCCGGCCCCAAATACTACTAAAACGTCCGCCCACAGCCACCGGAGGAGACTAGAGCTGGCCGCAGCTAGTTTTTAGTCCCACCTCACCGCACGAGTTGGCCGCACACCGGCTTAAATTGCCGCGCCGGCGGATGGCAGCAAGCTTCTCTCTTGTTGCATAGGATCAAACCTGGCTACGCGAGCGAGGCAGGTTACCACTTGATTGCATTTCATAAACCGATGATTGCTCATCAGGTGTCACCTTGCCTCGTTCATGTACATTGAATAATCCTAATACAATGAAAGAGATTTTTGAAATTAGGTGCGGTTGGAGATGCTGATAGATATAAGAATTATTAGAGGATCACAAAACACACGGTTTCTATGGCGTACCCGTGTGCATTTTTTGCGTTAATGATCCATAAGTCAGTTACCTATGTGATGTTTCCTAATAAACCAGGCGTACCATTGACCGAAAAAATCAACTACATGTGTACATTTTTTTGGAGACGGGATCTGCCAATTTTCTCTTTTCTCGCACACGAGTATTTTATGCGCTTCGTCTGCGTTGTGTGTTTCCCTCGCCCAAGTTTCAAGTTTCGCAGCGAAATTTTCATTAGGCGCGCCATTTCAGAATTTATTCCTCCCACCACATCCCCACCCATCAAATTTCCTCAGTATCTCCCCCCTCCCCCCTACCGGCAGCTCAAACCGCCGCCGCTGCAACCACAGCTTCAACCACATCTATGTTCTGCTCGGATCCAGTCAGGTAACCCACCGATCTCTAGCACGGCCCCGGCCTGATTGCTTAAATGGCGCCTACGAAACATCCTCATGCCTCCAAATCCCCACCGCCCTACCTCCAGAGCATCGCCGTGCAAGCCCAACCACATATCACGTGGAGGTCGAGGAGCTGATGGCGGTCCATGGCGCGATGGCTGCTGTGTGTGTTGACCCAGAGGAGCACCTCGCCTCTGCCGCTGCCGACGTGGTGCAGGCTCTGGCCCAGATGAAGTGCCCCAGTGACTACCCCCCAGGACTTAATAGGTATGATCTGACCAGCTCAATCTTCCCAAAACCACTTGCAATGGCTATGTTTTGTATGGTTGATGTATTAAGCATGTTCGTGCCTTGTTTATTTCAGTACCGCACACTGTGTGATGTTCAAGTATTAACTGTCCAGCTCAATTTCACCAATACCAGCAACAAACTTACAATACATGACTCGGGATATCACTAGAGATGCTGCCCATTTGCTATTTTTGGTGGATGCTAACCCTGTTGTACTTAACATGCCTGTCCATGTACTTACGCAGGGTCATAATGACCGATGCTGTTGTTTGCCATCGAGGTTAGCTGCATCCCATGTCTTATTGTATTTCACATCATTTGTGCAATTGCAGTTTAACTTCTAACATTTACTGGTTGCCTGTAGGTACACATGTCAGTGGCATTGATCCACGCTTCGACCCGGAGGAACAGCTTGCCTCCGCCGCCGCTGACTTTGGGCGGGCGCTGGCCAAGATGAAGTGCCCTAGCAACTACCTCTCAAGACTTACCAAGTATGTACTCACCAGTTCAATCTTACCAATACCAGTTGCAATTAATGGCTATGTTTTGTATGGTTGATGTATTAAGCATGTTGTAGTAAACATGCCTAACACATTTTAGCTACTTTCCCTACCTTTTTATAGACAACTGGGCCATTCTCTGCTCTGGCAGCACCTGCCTTGTGATGTTTAACTCTGCCAATTGCATTTTTATCAGTACCGGTTTCAATGGCTATTAAGCCTGTTGCAATTAACAGTTGTATCCATTTTTAAACAGTTGTATTTTAATGGCTACAAACTTACAAAACATGACTTAGGATGCTGTTAAGCCTGTTGCAATTAACAGTTGTATCCATTTTTTAATCCGTTCCTTTGCTACCGTGCTACTCTTTCGCAATGAAGATATCACTACAGATGCTGCCGTTTTATTACCATTTGCTATTTTTAGTGGATGTTAACCCTGTTGTAGTTAACATTGGCTTTCCATGTACTTAAACAGTGCTACAATGGGCGATGTTGTTGTTTGCCGTCGAGGTTAGCTGCATCCCATGTCTTATACACCATCTATTCCTAAGTATAAGTATTTTTAGAGATTCCAATATAGACTACATAAGGAGCAGAATGAGTGAATCTAGATTCTAATCTAAACTATATCTATAATTCTATACACATCTGTATGTAGTTCATATTGAAATCTCTAAAAATACTTGTACTTAGGAACGTAGGTAGTTGTATTTTACATCATTTGTGCAATCTGAGTTTAGCTTCTAACTTTTACTGGTTGCTTGTAGGTACATATATGAGCGGTACTGATCCACGCTTTGATCCCTTTTGCGTATGGGGCAATGAGATATTCATGAACAAGCGTCAAGTGAGGAAACTAAGAAAGATTGTTGGGCGAACGAAACGGGTGATGGGAATTAAGCTCTTTATTTACACTTTGTCCAAGACAATAGTGAACTTTAGGATGGTAAGTAATGTGTTGCCTTTTCCCCCTGCCCACAACAAGTTACTCTATTAGACCTCAGTATTTGATATTTTTCTCTTTTCAGTGGTTTCCGAAGCTATTTACTGATGATTACCTTGCAAACTACATGACTGGAGTGGAGGCCACTAAGGTTAAAGTATATAATTCATGCTACCATGATAATACTCTAGAAGTCTTCTTGAAGGCGGTGAAGGATGGGCGGGCGATCGTCACAAGGGGTTGGACAAAAGTTGTTCGTGCCTATGGCATGCAGGAAGGCACATTATGGGCATTCCGCTTCTTCAACACCATCGGCAGTCAAAATGATTTACACTTGTCTCTTCACCTTTACCGCCTCTAAATATTGTGGTTCATCATAGTTAATTGCTGTCTAATCATGTAATTACTGAACATATTGTACTGCCAATTTTATTTATGGATTCGTTGTTGAACCATTGTGCTGAGAATTTGAATTCCATGTTTCATATTTCAAAATTTCCAATACAAATAATAAATTATAGGAAAAAATAAAATTATACAGGAGCGAATAAAATAATGTGCACACGGTTAGAAAGAAAACAGCATGTGCGATGAAAAATAGAGAACAGACGGTTCTTTGATGTGAAACGTTTGCGATGCCCGACGGACGCACACACGGTTTCGTCTCATATGCGTGTGCGATTCATGGTAATACGGCAAACGTTTCAAACCAGTGTGCGTGTGTGATAGGAATACCAATCACACACAGTTATGAAAATGGACACATTGGCGTTAGTAGAGGCACCGCACACATTTTACATTCTTGAACCGTATGCGATAACATACCTATCACAAACATATCGGTAGATTAAATGTTGATGTCCACCTTTTTCACATGACTATAGCGGCATAATCATTTGGGATGTCTCTCTGATCAGAAACGTAACGTCGAGATGTAACGTGTGGGACTGGGGCGGCTTCTCATACGTTTATTCTATGGCGATCGTCAGTAGCTGCTTGCCTATCCCCGACGGTTTCTGGGTCGTGTGGGAAGGACCCCCCTATCGCATTCACTCACTAGGCGAAGGTTCCAAATGCCTTCAAGGAAAGGGGTTAAAAACCGTTTGTATAGCACCTTACGGTACCAGTGCCTCCGCGGCAGCAATCTTGGCGGCCTCTTCAGCAGCATCCATGCCAATACTGGCCACTTCCTCCAGTAGCTCTGATTCCTCGGCCAATGGGGCTGCAAGCAGGGTTAGCAAGCAATGACAAGGAAATATTATGCGTCAGAAAGCTAGAGACTTGAAGCAAAAATAAAGCAAGCAACAGAGAACAAAAAGCAAGCAAATTACCCGGAGATGTTTGCCGTGGGAGGACATCGGTTTCCCCAGTGACACCAGTTGCCGGGGCATGACCCCGCCCCCTTCCTCGGTAGCCACAACATCTGCATGGGCCAATCCTTTTGTGGAGGCCCTTGCCGGGGATTTCCCGGCTTGGACATCGGGCAAGGTGAGCCCCTCCTGGGGAGCCTCGCTTTGGGTGAGCTCTCCCTCTCCCTTGGCGAAAGATGGGACTCGCTCTCCCATGCCTTCGCTGATGGGGAGGGCCTGTCCCATACCTTCATGCCGGGGGCTGGGCCGAGGGCTTGGCCCTGAATCAATCATGCTGCCTCCCGCCAAGCCCGTGCCCTTCGAAGGCCCCGACGACTCCACTTGCTTGGATCGCTTGGCCCGGTGGATGAGGGTTTCCTCCTCATCTCTGTCAAGGACAACAAACAAGATGGGATCAGCAAACCAGCAAGTGCATGATGCTTCGACAAGAAAAGATAGTGTTTTCTCACTCTAAATCAATAAGCATGGAGCCCAGCGCGAACTCCATGGGCGGTGGGGTTGCTCTGCTCCGCTTCAAGGTCGGAGGAGCAGTGCTTCCCGGCAACTTTGAGCCCTTTTGAGGAGGTGGGGCCTCCGGTGAGGATGAGCTGCGCGAGGAGCTCGAGCTTGATTCGAAGCTGGCGTCGACCCCTATAACCGCTTGCTACTTGGTGGGAGGGGTCTTGGCTTCAGAAAGGCAAGAAGAATGGTGGCGCACCACGTCCGGCCCATTGCCCTTAGAGGCGGTCTTCTTCACCCTCTTGGTGATGGGCGCGGGAACAGGGGCCGCTATTCCCCGGCTGGCCCGCCTGCGAGGGCACTGTTCCAAGTCTAGTTCCGGGGCTAGAGGGCCCGCTGCGAGCCACTCCTCTTCGGTCTGCTCCACTTCCTCAGCCTTGTCCCTCTCTTGGGCCTCTGCTGCTGCGGCGTAAAGGGCTTCAACCCCGGCAGGCTCGTCCCCAGCAGCCTCCTCCGTGGCATGCCCCTCGCTCTTGCCATGGGAAGTGCCTTCGTCTTCGGCCTCCTCCTCTTCTTCCTCCTCCTCTCTTCCGGGCCTTGCCTTCCCGGCTGCTCGGAGCGCCTTGTCCTCCTCGATCCGCCTTTTGATAAACTCTCCTTCTACTGTGGAGGTGCGCTTGAACATGTTGCCCTCCACCCTGGAAGCCCTTTCTTCCAAATTGGAAACCTACTCGATCTCCACATCGAGCTCAGGTAGTTTCCAGTCAGCTGCAACTCCATAAGCATTGCAGTCAGGCATCCACTTCAAAACCTGGTCCAGGGCAGAGTTGATATTCAGCGGGACGACCCCTGCCGGCAATTTGAACGGCCCAAGGCTGCCAAACAGCTGTTCGCACAGCTAGGCGTGACCGTAAATTGACAAATTGTTGGTGAGGCCTGGATATGGGCGCATCCTGTCCCCAGCATGTCAATACCACCAGGCGAACCTATCCCTTTTCTACAACGGCGCGATGCAGTGTCGGAGGAAGTCAACCCCCACCATTTCGATGGTTAACCCGGCAGCTTTGAGGCGGGCGATCCTGTTCAGCGTCGGGCGTAGCCTTGTCGTCAGTGAGGCCTGGCTCCCCCCAATCGTTGCTGCGCACAATGCACTCCGTTCGTGCATGGAAATACTCCGGAGCAGCCGCGTCCTGGATCCAGCACCAATCCACCCTCCATTCTTCCCATCTGCTGCGCTGCTGCCGGGGAGGTAATCCCAGAAATCCCTCTTTCCCCGGGGGATCCAACTTATGTTCCCCGAGCAGTGGGCCTTGTTTTCAACCCGCCGAACGAAGAAGTGCCTGAACGGATCCACGTTGGGGGCTACTCCGACAAAGTTCTCACACAGATGAGCGAAAATCGCCATGCATGCCATTGCATTTGGCGTGAAATCCAAAAGGTGGAATCCATACACCACCATCATCGACTCAAAGAAATCCAAGAAAAGAGGACTGAGGCCGTAGAGGAAATATGCACAGAAAAAGTGGTATGAATTTGGCGGGTCCTCTTTCCCCTCCGCCAAAACCGCGGGTGCGCCGTGCCCCTTCGGGACTTCCCTCCCCCACATATACGCATATCTCACGACCAGGGTGTTGCTATCCAAGCCCAATGGGAAGAACACTACATCTTCCCACTGCTTCCTGTCCAGCTCAGCCGCCTTCTTCTTGTTCCCCTTGTCACGGCTTCCTTCGCGGTGGTCGGCCGCTTCCCCCTTCCGGCGGCCTTCTTCCCCATCCTTCGGGGCCGCCTGGAAGGTGGAAGACTGGATGGGAGATCGGAGGTGAATGTGGGCGCGGGAGTGGTCGCTTGGCTTGAGGAGGAAGATGATGGAGGGTGAAACGGATGCGAATGAGCAGTGCCCTTTCGTGTTTTCCCTTTTATGAGGAATGAACGTGGGGGGTGGCTCTTCACTGCTTTCTCTCAGGAAGTTACCGTTCTACATTAACTGCTACAGTCTCACGACCCCACGACCTGCAGTAATTATGCAGAGTGGATGTTGATTTGACTGGTCATCATAACCGCTGCACGCGCAGCACCCCCTCGACACGTGTTCGCGCACTGTTTGGGGCCTAACCCAATGTGCCCGGCGACACGTATGGCTCAGGCCCGGGGGCTTCTGTTGGGGTACACGAACAAGGGTGTATGTTTCCCCTGACTTGTGCACAGACAGTAGGCCTCCAACCCGACAGCACCAAGCATTCAAGACAAAGCCAAGCCAGAGAGATAGCTCTTTGAGAGAATCAAGGGGCGGATCAAGAAGACCAAGACAAGCCAAGAGAACAAGATATCACTAAGGGAAAGCCTCCCTTACCAGACAGGCGAGCCTGGTCAGGTCGAGGCCACCCCGAAGACAAGTCCCAAGATTTCCCCGGCAGGCTTGCCGGGGCCGCTGGCGGCCTACATCCCCGCCAAGACTCCACCGCTCCGTCGCATCGCAACGCAAGTGACCCATCGGTGCGGTGTCGAACCCCCAGATAGCTATGTGGCTGTCATTTGGCACGTGGCAGCCATTTAGAAGGAAGATCACCTCTATATGACACCCGTCCAGAGGCGTGTCAAGCAGACAGGTGGAAGATGACTGATGAGGACATCAATACCGTTGTTACACCCACAGCCCCTACTGCTATACATACTGGACCAATTACTAGAGGTCGCGCACGCCAATTGAATTACCATGTACTTTTGTTTCTTGGTAACGATTCTAATTGTCATGAGAATATGATGCTGCCAAAATTGGATACATTTGTTTTGCTTAAAAATGAAGGGCCTAGCTTGGACAAGAAATATGAACCTTGGAGCAAGTTCAAGCATGGAGATGATGGCATGCGCCAGGGGAACAAGAATGGAGTTTCAAGTGATGATTTCAAGACTTTGAAGCCACCATAATGAGTGCATGAAGGCTTGGACAAAATATACAACATGCCACTTCCTAAATTTCGTCCAGAGGCTATTATAGGTGTTGCGTCGCCTTATTATTGGGCCAGGCCCATGTAATTTCGAAATACTTGAGTATAGGCTATTTTTAGAGTCCGTATGTGTGGGGAAACAAGAGTTAGGGTTCGTTTCGGACCCCTCCTTCAAGGGCCACGAAATTCCCCCCTCTTCCACCATATATACAGCCCTTAGGGCGCCGTTTAGACTTTGGGTTTTGTTTAGATTAAAAGTTCGCCATAGCTGCAACTTCGCGTACTTCATTTGTGTTGAACGACTAGACCAAGACGTCACAGAACCCCACCTTGATCAATAAAGCTTTCATCTTATATTCGCAATATCCAGATTGCAATCTTAGTTTCTTGCTTGTTCTTTGTTTGCTTGCAGGAAATAGACCTTTGTGGTCAGGTTGATCGTGCTCCGGCGTGGTCAATAACCTCTCAGAGTTGGTTTAGCGATTGCTACGGCGCGACGTCCTCGCACGTTCATAGTCGGATCGTGAAAGTCTACTCCTCCGAAATGATAATCACCATCTCATCGAAAGACAGGACACCTTTGCCACTATCAATGACTAAGCGGCGCAGCAGGCCTGCCGGGCTGCATCCACAGCATGACACCTAGCAGTGCATTTAATGCACTTTGTCCTAACTGCCAGAGTTAGGTATGATAGCATTGTTAGCTATCTAATCACTGGATAATGATCGTTTTGCCATTGTGGTAACCCCTTAGCCTATAAAAGGAGGACCGTGGCAACCTTAGAAAGGATTTAGACCCTCGTGTACTCATACGCGCGTAGCTGCTCTCCCCAAGGCGACCTTGCCGGGCTTGAGCGCCGCGCGTTCCTCACGGTCCCTCCATCAATCCACCAAAGCGGGAGTAGGGTTTTATGCTTTTCAGCGGCCCGAACCTGGGTAAAAACCACCA
The DNA here is from genome assembly GCA_011799875.1 of Thinopyrum elongatum. Lineage (NCBI taxonomy): Eukaryota > Viridiplantae > Streptophyta > Magnoliopsida > Poales > Poaceae > Thinopyrum > Thinopyrum elongatum. Next base: position 265,240,500 of record CM022299.1, read on the forward strand.
GCGTCACCTCTGTCGTGCTGTCCCATGGCCTCCGCTCTTTGTGCAGCGTGATCACTCTCCCTGCCGAACCACAAGGGGTCGATGGCCCCATAGGTGATCGTGTTCCACCGCGACAATAATTATCATCTCATCGAAAGATCAGGACACCCTATCCTCTATCAGCATGTTGGCCCTTCACATGCTGAGAACGATGCACAGGGGCTTTACCGTGGGGACGCTTGGAGCCGCCAACACCGTGGCGCTGCTTGCCGTGCATGGCTTGAGATGGTTGTGGCGTGTGCCCCAACGTGTGTGACTTGGAAGGCGCCATGCCGTCCTTGGAGTTCACCACGCTGCCCGCAGGCAGCACGGCTCCGTCCTTGGACCTGGTGGCATGTGGGTTGTTGATCTCGGTGCGGACGACGCCGCTCGCCTAGCTCTGATCGCTAGAACATGACGGAAGCTACTCGCGGCCTCCGCCTCCTTCGTCGGCGCCCGCGTTGTCGCCTGTTTGCATTGGCGTTGATAGCTTGGACATAGATGAACCACCCGCTGTGGCGCCCTTATTCTTTAGAGCCATGGTGATGAAGATGATGAAGAAGCTGACGCACTGACTGCTAGTTTAGATTCGCGCAAGAGATCCCCCTACTTGGCGCGCCAAAGATGGCATGCGTACGACGATCTATGGGACCAGCAAAGGCCCCTTTGCGGTTTGACTTGGGATATTAGCAAGGACAATGAGCAGAACTAGCAGAACGCACGAAGTTTACGCAGGTTCGGGCCATTGTGAAGCGTAAAACCCTACTCCTGCTTTGGTGTATTGGATGTATGAGCACAAGTACAAGGGAGCGCAACTTGACGGCAAGGTTGAGTGGGAAGTGCCGCTACCGCGTGTTTGTGCAAAGTGTCGACCTTTGTAAAGGTAGCCATGGGCCTCCTTTTATAGAAAAGTGGTCACCATAGTGGCAAAATGGTCTTTACATAAGGTGAATAGGGGCTACAGTGCCAAATACCTAACTCTGACGGGTTAGGACAACCGCATTAATTTCTCCATGAGGTGTCATGTTGATGGAGCTCCCAGGCAAGAGTTGTCCCTCCTTCTGTGTTGTTCGTCCATCTACCTTATATTTCCTTGACACGATCCTTGGACGGGTGTCATTAAAGTTGTGCCTTCGGCGGCGAGCTAACACATGCCCAGACAAGACTCACCTAACTACCTGCCCGCTCGACACCTATACGATAAGTGACAACCTGATCGATGAGGTGGAGTAGTGGCAAGGTAGTTGGATTCTTGCCGGGCTCGGAGCTTGCCAAGTCTTCGCTAGCTTCCCAGCAAGGATCTTGCCGGGAACCCCAAGGTTGATCTTCTGTACTCCTGATCTCTGGCTTGGAGGTCTTCTATGTATCCTTGTCGTCTAGTCTTGATCTTGTCCTTAGTTGCCCTCTGGCAAGCCCTGCTGTCGGAAAGACTACTACTGCCTGTGCACAAGTCTAGGGTACTAAGCACCCAAATCTTAGCACACCGACAAGTACCACATCCTCTAATTTGGTGGATCCCAGCTGCTACTTGTCAGCTGCGTTAGGATTTCCTCGAAGAGGAGAGGATGATGCAGTAAAGTAGAGATAAGTATTTCCCTTAGTTAAGAACCAAGGTTATCAATCCAGTAGGAGAACCACACGAAACCTCGTTAACAACACGTACACACGAAAGAGCAAATACTTGCACCCAACGCGATCAAGGGGGTTGTCAATCCCCTTGGCGATTATTTGCAAGGATCAAATCTGATAGTGATAGATAGATAAATAAAACACAAAATAAAATAACGATAAATAAATTGCAGCAATGTATTTTTGGATTTAATATATGATAAAGGTAGACCCAGGGGACATAGTTTTCACTAGAGGCTTCTCTCTCGAACAAAAAGCATACAGTGGGTAAACAAATTACTATTGGGCAATTGATAGAAAAGTTCATAATAGACCGACTCTTGCCTGCATCTACTAATATTACTCCACCCACCGGCTGCTATCCAACATGCATCTAGAGTAATGCCTTAAGCAAGATGACATGATGTAGATAAAGTAAATCCAACCAATATGAATAAGCCTCGTTGTTTTTCCCTTAATAGCAACAATACAAATATGTGTCTTGTCCCTTTCTGTCACTTGGATATAGATCACCGCAAGATTGAACCCATAACAAAGAACCTCTCCCATTGCAAGATAAATCAATCTAGTTGGCCAAACCAAATGGATAGATCGGAGAGAAATACAAAGCTAAAATAACATGCATATAAGAATTCAGAGAAGACTCAATAATCTGATCATAAACCGACAATTCATCGGATCCCAACAAACACACCGCAAAAGAAGATTACATCGAATAGATCTCCAAAAACACCAAGGAGAACATTGTATTGAAGATCAAAGAGAGAGAAGAAGCCATCTAGCTACTAGCTATGGACCCGTAGGCCTATGGTAAACTACTCATGCATCATCGAAAGGGCAGAAAGGTTGATATAGAAGCCCTCCGTGATCGATTCCCCCTCCATCAGAGTACCGGAAAAGGCCTCCAGATGGGATCTTAGAAGAACAAAATCTTGCGGTGTCGGCGTGGAAGCACGATCACCTAGGGGGCAGGGGTGCCCCTTTGTGGTTCGGCATGGGGACGGCCGCATTGCACAAAGAGCAGAAATAGTGGGGGACAGCACGGTAATGGACTCCCTCTCTTTTACCCAGGTTTGGGCCGCTCTGCAGCATAAAACCCTACTCCTGCTTTGGTGGATTAATCTGGAGGTGGAAGATGGCTCGACGCGCTCTGGCCCGGCAAGGGTGCATCGGGGAGAGCTGATGAGGACATCAATACCATTGTTACACCCACAGCCCCTGCTGCTATACATACTGGACCAATTACTAGAGCTCGCGCACGCCAATTAAATTATCAGGTACTTTCGTTTCTTGGTAATGATTCTAATGTTCATGAGAATATGATGCTGTCTAAATTGGATACATTTGTTTTGCTTACAAATGAAGGGCATAGCTTGGACAAGAGGAACCTTGGAGCAAGTTCAAGCATGGAGATGATGGCATGCGCAAGGGGAACAAGAACGGAGTTACAAGTGATGATTTCAGGACTTTGAAGCCACCATAATGAGTGCACGAAGCCTTCGACGAAATATACAAGATGCCACTTCATAAATTTCGTCCAGAGGCTATTATAGGTGCTGCGTCACCTTATTATTGGGCCAGGCCCATGTAATTTCGAAATACTTGAGTATAGGCTATTTTTAGAGTCCGTATGTGTGGGGAAACAAGAGATAGGGTTGGTTTCGGACCCCTCCATCAAGGGCCACGAAATCCCCCCCTCTTCCTCCATATATACAGCCCTTAGGGCACCGTTTAGACTTTGGGTTTTGTTTAGATTAAAAGTTCGCCATAGCTGCAACTTCGCGTACTTCGTTTGTGTTCAACGACCAGACCAAGACGTCACAGAAGCCCACCTTGATCAATAAAGCTTTCATCTTATATTCGCAATATCCAGATTGCAAATCTTAGTTTCTTGCTTGTTCTTCGTTTGCTTGCAGGAGATAGACCCTCGTGGTCAGGTTGATTGTGCTCCGGCGTGGTCAATAACCTCTCGGAGTTGGTTTAGCGATTGCTAAGGCGCGAAGTCCTCGCACGTTCGTAGTCGGATCGTCAAAGTCTACTCCACCAAAAACGATAGCTATCATCTCATCGAAAGATCGGGACACCCTCGCCTCTATCAAGTGGTATCAGATTTTCAGGTTGCTCGGTGAGATTTTATAGTTTTTCGTAGTTTAGATCGAGTCTGTTCTTCATACCTACATTCCACGAAAAAGCCAAAAAAAAAATTAGGGTTAGTTCATCATATCCGAACCAATCTGAGCCTTTGCATAATCTTTTTAGGGTTTTTGCTTTGTTGAATCTGCGGTTGCATCGTCGTGTTGAGTTGCTGGTCTTAGCGTCTAGTCTTTTAGAGTTTCGAGTTCTGGTCATAAGTTGTCACGCCGCCGCCGCACTATCATCATCGCCCCTGCCATCTACCACCACCGTTGATCCGCCACCGCTCTGAATCCATATACCACCACCGCTGCCATATTCCACCAACAATCCGAGTTTTTTTCATATTAGGTTTGTTTTCGAGTCCCATCTATTTTCCGATTCGTGTTTCCTTGCCTGAGTAGGATTCGGAAAAAAAAAATTTGTCGGTCCAAAATATTTTTTCCCTATCCTATTTTTAGGTCCCAGGGAGCGTTTTGAGACACTCGCCATCATAGTGATTTTTTGTCGCACTTTTTCGTCGTCGCTGCCCTGATTTCTGAAAAAAAAATTGTCAATTTTTTTTTTGTGCATATCCTGTTAGTTTGACTTGGGAAGAGTTTTGAGACACTCGCCATTATAGTGATTTTTTTCGCAAAAAAAAAGGAGCGCAAAAAAAAACGAATTTTTTTTAGAGTGTGCTCTTCCCTTGTTTACGTGCCGCGCCGTGATTTTGTTAGTGTTCTAGGCTCGCGTCTCTAGTACGGTCTAGCCTAGGACCAGCACAGTACCATCGTTGAGCGTTTATTCAACTTTGCATCTCTGAATTGATTATTGCTGACATTTTTGCTACCATATCATAAGCCTTCCCAGCTCCACATACATCTACGTCGTGCGTTTGACACCACCTGGCAATCGCTCTGTCCAATCTTTGAGAGTTTTGACTACAACGGTGGCCGATCACCACCTGCTGCTGGGTAAGAACTGGTAAGCATTTGAGATTCGCTTGACGGATTTGTGATACACCACCACCACCACTTCCTAGTAGTCTGTAGGATCATATTCTTGTGTGTTTCTATTGCTGCTAACCATGGAAGGATCACAAGCCGATGAGACTGATTGGGAGAACATGACGAACAAACAGCTACATGATAAATTTCAGCAAATGATGAGTGGACAGGTGCAAGATGTGCTAAACAGATTTGAAGAGGCCATGGAGAAGATAGATGGAATTGAGAAGACGTTCGAAACAAAGCTCGATAACAAGTTTAATGAATTGCTCGCGCGTCTTCCACAACCACCACCGGCTGCACCTGTCGCACCTCTACAACAACAACAACGTCGCCTTCCAAATCACGTGGGACGAGTACAGCGCGTTCCCCTTGAGCCTGGTCAAACTTCTGGTGCCGCTGCACCTACTGTTGATGCTTCTATGGCTCCTGTTGCCGCTGAGGAGGACGATTATGCGGGTGATTACGAGGATGAGGTTGATCAAAATCAGAACTACGTACCAGCACCAGGTCGTCCACATGCCAATAATCGCAATGGTAGGGCTGCATTACCAGCTCAGGTACGAGATCATGACCATCTTCCTAAACTGAAATTGAATATTCCACCATTTGAGGGTAGATATGTTCCTGATATATATCTTACTTGGGAGTTAGAAACTGAACAATGTTTTACATGTTTACAATATCCCGAGGAGAGACGTGTTGCTGCTGCTGTTTGTGCTTTTACTAGTTTTGCATGTGTATGGTGGTCCGAACATTGTAGATTATATCGTATTCCAGCTACGTGGGCTGCTTTGAAAACTGCTATGCGTACTCGTTGGGTTCCACCATATTATCAACGTGAATTACTTCAAAAATTGCAGCGCTTAAGACAAGGAAAAAATTCTGTAGAAGAATATTATCAGGAATTACAAACTGGCATGATTAGATGTGGTATTGTTGAGGAGAATGAAGCTATGCTTGCACGTTTCATGGGTGGATTAAATAGAGAGATTCAGACCATTCTAGAGTATAAGGAGTATAATAATATCACTCGTTTATTCCATCTTGCTTGTAAAGCTGAACGTGAAGTGCAGGATCGACAGGCATTGGCGCGGACTAACTTTTCTGCAGGTCGACCTTCATTGTGGACACCGCGTGCATCCTCTACTTCCACACATTCTACTGCACCGACACCTCCATCAGCTGCCACCTCCAGCCGTGATACAAGGAAGCAGGCACAACCACCACTATCTGCCAAGAGCACACCTACCGGGCCTGCAAAGAGTTCTTCTTCTTCCATGGCATCAACAGGGCACACAAGTGATATTATTTGTCGTCGTTGTAAGGGAAGAGGTCATTATGCGAGAGAATGCAAATCTCAGCGTGTGATAATTGCTACCGAGGATGGTGGGTATGAGTCCGCTAGTGACTATGATGAGGAGACTTTGGCTCTCATTACACGTGAAGAACACGGTGGAGATGATTCTGAACAAGAGACGCAATACATGGCTCCTGAAGACGCTGGCAGGTATGAATGTTTAGTTGCTCAACGTGTTTTGAGTGTGCAGGTCACACAAGCTGAGCAAAATCAGAGGCATAATTTGTTCCATACAAAGGGAGTTGTGAAGGAACGTTCTGTTTGCGTCATCATAGATGGAGGGAGCTGCAACAACTTGGCTAGCATGGAGATGGTGGAGAAGCTCTCTCTCACCACAAGACCACATCCACATCCTTACTATATCCAATGGTTCAACAACAGCGGCAAGGTTAAGGTAACACGTACTGTTCGTGTGCATTTTAGTATCTCTACGTATGCTGATTTTGTTGATTGTGATGTGGTACCCATGCAAGCATGTTCCTTATTACTTGGTAGACCATGGCAATTTGATAAAAGTTCTGTACACCATGGTAGAAACAATCAGTATACTCTTGTTCATAAGGATAAACATATTACTTTGCTTCCTATGTCTCCTGATTCTATTTTGAAAGATGATATTAATAGAGCAAGTAAGGCAAAACAGGAGCAAAATAAGAGTCAAAATCATATTGTGGCAAAAGAATTTGAGCAACAAATGAATCCTAATAATAAACCATCTAGTGTTGCTTCTGAAATTAAATTGAAAAGTGCATGCTTACTTGCCACCAAATCTGATATTGATGATCTAGATTTCAGCAAATCTGTTTGCTATGCTTTTGTGTGCAAAGAGGCATTATTTTCATTCGAGGACATGCCTTCCTCTTTGCCTCCTGCTGTTACTAACATTTTGCAGGAGTTCGCCGACGTCTTTCCACAAGATGTGCCTCCGGGATTACCACCTATTCGAGGGATTGAGCATCAGATTGACTTAATTCCCGGTGCATCGCTACCCAACCGTGCACCATACCGTACTAATCCAGAGGAGACGAAGGAGATTATGCGTCAAGTCCAGGAGTTGCTCGACAAAGGTTATATACGCGAATCCCTTAGTCCTTGTGCTGTTCCTATTATTCTAGTGCCGAAAAAGGATGGTACATCACGTATGTGTGTTGATTGTAGAGGCATTAATAATATTACTATTCGTTATCGTCATCCTATTCCTAGACTAGATGATATGCTTGATGAATTGAGTGGCTCTACAATATTCTCCAAAGTTGATTTGCGTAGTGGATACCATCAAATTTGTATGAAATTGGGGGATGAATGGAAAACAACATTTAAAACAAAGTTCGGATTATATGAGTGGTTAGTCATGCCTTTTGGGTTAACTAATGCACCTAGTACTTTCATGAGATTAATGAACGAAGTTTTACGTGCTTTCATTGGACGATTTGTGGTAGTCTATTTTGATGATATACTGATTTATAGCAGATCTTTGGAGGACATTTGGAACATTTACGTGCTGTTTTTATTGCTTTACGTGATGCACGTTTGTTTGGTAACCTTGGGAAGTGCACCTTTTGCACCGACCAAGTATCTTTTCTTGGCTATGTTGTTACTCCACAGGGAATTGAAGTTGATAAAGCCAAGATTGAAGCTATTGAGAGTTGGCCACAGCCCAAAACGGTCACACAAGTGAGGAGTTTTCTTGGACTCGCTGGTTTCTATAGGCATTTTGTGAGAGATTTTAGCACCATTGCTGCACCTCTCAATGAGCTTACAAAGAAGGATGTGCCTTTTGTTTGGTGTACCTCACAGGATGAAGCCTTCATGGTATTGAAAGATAAGTTGACACATGCTCCTTTACTCCAACTTCCTGATTTTAATAAGACTTTTGAGCTTGAATGTGATGCTAGTGGAATTGGATTAGGAGGTGTTTTATTACAAGATGGCAAACCTGTTGCATACTTTTCTGAAAAATTGAGTGGGCCTAGTCTGAACTATTCTACTTATGATAAAGAATTATATGCTCTTCTTCGGACCTTAGAAACATGGCAACATTATTTATGGCCCAAAGAATTTGTTATACATTCTGATCATGAATCTTTGAAACACATTAAAAGTCAAGCAAAACTGAACCGTAGACATGCTAAATGGGTTGAATTTATTGAGACTTTCCCTTATGTCATTAAACACAAGAAGGGTAAAGAAAATGTTATTGCTGATGCATTGTCTCGTCGTTATACTATGGTTTCACAACTTGACTTTAAAATATTTGGTTTGGAGACCATCAAAGATCAATACGTGCATCATGCTGAATTTAAAGATGTATTGCAGAATTGTAAGGAAGGGAGAACATGGAACAAGTTCGTCGTTAACGATGGATTTGTGTTTCGTGCTAACAAGCTATGCATTCCAGCTAGCTCTGTTCGTCTTTTGTTGTTGTAGGAGGAGCATGGAGGAGGATTAATGGGACACTTTGGCGTGAAGATGACGGAGGATATACTTGCTACACATTTCTTTTGGCCAAAGATGAGACGGGATGTTGAGCGTTTTGTTGCTCGCTGCACTACATGTCAAAAAGCTAAGTCACGACTCAATCCTCATGGTTTATATATGCCTTTGCCTGTACCTAGTGTTCCTTGGGAGGATATATCTATGGACTTTGTTTTAGGTTTACCTCGAACAAAGAAGGGGAGGGATAGCATATTTGTTGTCGTGGATAGGTTCTCGAAAATGGCACACTTTATACCATGTCATAAAAGCGATGATGCTGTTAATGTTGCTGATTTGTTCTTTCGTGAAATTATTCGCTTGCATGGTGTGCCAAATACTATTGTTTCAGATCGTGATACCAAATTTCTTAGCCACTTTTGGAGATGTTTATGGGCTAAGTTGGGGACTAAACTGCTTTTTAGTACTACTTGTCACCCCCAAACTGATGGACAAACTGAAGTAGTCAATAGAACTTTGTCTACTATGCTTAGGGCTATTTTGAAGAATAACAAGAAAATGTGGGAAGAATGCTTGCCGCATATTGAATTTGCTTATAATCGTTCGTTGCACTCTACTACTAAGATGTGCCCTTTTGAAATTGTATATGGTTTCCTACCTCGTGCACCTATTGATTTGTTGCCTCTTCCATCTTCGGAGAAGGTTAATTTTGATGCTAAACAACGTGCTGAATTGATCTTAAAAATGCATGAGTTAACTAAGGAGAACATTGAGCGTATGAATGCTAAATATAAACTTGCTGGAGATAAGGGTAGAAAACATGTTGTGTTTGCACCTGGAGATCTTGTTTGGTTACATTTGCGTAAGGATAGATTTCCTGATTTGCGCAAATCAAAGCTAATGCCACGTGCTGATGGTCCTTTTAAGGTGTTAGAGAAAATAAATGATAATGCATCTAAACTTGAGCTGCCTGCAGATTTTGGGGTTAGTCCCACTTTTAACATTGCAGATTTGAAGCCTTATTTGGGTGAGGAAGATGAGCTTCCGTCGAGGACGACTTCATTTCAAGAAGGGGAGGATGATGAGGACATCAATACCATTGTTACACCCACAGCCCCTGCTGCTATACATACTGGACCAATTACTAGAGCTCGCGCACGCCAATTAAATTATCAGGTACTTTCGTTTCTTGGTAATGATTCTAATGTTCATGAGAATATGATGCTGCCTAAATTGGATACATTTGTTTTGCTTACAAATGAAGGGCATAGCTTGGACAAGAGGAACCTTGGAGCAAGTTCAAGCATGGAGATGATGGCATGTGCAAGGGGAACAAGAACGGAATTACAAGTGATGATTTCAGGACTTTGAAGCCACCATAATGAGTGCACGAAGCCTTCGACGAAATATACAAGATGCCACTTCATAAATTTCGTCCAGAGGCTATTATAGGTGCTGCGTCACCTTATTATTGGGCCAGGCCCATGTAATTTCGAAATACTTGAGTATAGGCTGTTTTTTGAGTCCGTATGTGTGGGGAAACAAGAGATAGGGTTGGTTTCGGACCCCTCCATCAAGGGCCACGAAATCCCCCCCTCTTCCTCCATATATACAGCCCTTAGGGCACCGTTTAGACTTTGGGTTTTGTTTAGATTAAAAGTTCGCCATAGCTGCAACTTCGCGTACTTCGTTTGTGTTCAACGACCAGACCAAGACGTCACAGAACCCCACCTTGATCAATAAAGCTTTCATCTTATATTCGCAATATCCAGATTGCAAATCTTAGTTTCTTGCTTGTTCTTCGTTTGCTTGCAGGAGATAGACCCTCGTGGTCAGGTTGATTGTGCTCCGGCGTGGTCAATAACCTCTCGGAGTTGGTTTAGCGATTGCTAAGGCACGACGTCCTCGCACGTTCGTAGTCGGATCGTCGAAGTCTACTCCACCAAAAATGATAGCTATCATCTCATCGAAAGATCGGGACACCCTCACCTCTATCTAGAGCAACGTGAGCTTACAAATGCTAGGGGTCGAAGTGTTCGAACCCTTTGCTAGGTTGCCTCGGGCCTCCTTTTATAGGTTAAGGGGCGACCACAATGGCAAAACAGTCATTTGGGTGTGATTAGATAGCTAACAGTGCTATCATGCCTAACTCTGGCAGTTAGGACAAAGTGCATTAAATGCACTGCTAGGTGTCGTGCCGAGAGCGAATCCCGGCAAGCCTGTCACGCCGCTTATCTGCCTCTTCTTATCAGCTTGACACGCCTCCTGGATGGGTGTCAATAAAGCTAATCTCTTCTCCTTGAGGCTGCCACGTGCTTGAAAGGATCCACATGGTTGCTTAATACCTTGACACCGCACGGATTAGCGACTTGAGTGCAGTGAGGTGGAGCGGTGGCATCTTGGAGGAGGTTCCTTGTTAAAAGAGCTTGGCAGGGTTTGATCTTGGAGGCCCCGACAAGCCTGCCGGGGCAAGTCTGGACTTGTCCTTGGAGCGGCCTCGACCTGGCCAGGCTCTCCTGCTCGGCAAGGGAGGCTTTCCCAAGGTGATATCCTTCTAATGTCTTGTTCTGCTTAATGCTCTCCTTGATCTCATGAAGAGCGGCTTTTCTGGCTTGTCTTTGTGCCATGCATTGGTGCTGGATGTATGATCGTCAGTACGCCTGTGCACGAGCTCGGGCGACAAATGTGAATGTTTGTTGCACCGACAGTAGCCCCCGGGCCTGGCCCATATGTGCCGCCGGGCATCATTAGGGTAGGCCCTAACAATGCGCAAGCGGGCATCCTGACCAAGGTGCAGCTAGATCCAGGTTTCTGAGATCTTCTTTGCCTCATTAATCTGAAATTGAATCAGTTCCCGGTTCCCCCGCGGGTTGTGCTGAATGACATGGGGCTACTGATGAGGACATGACTACCTTGGATACGACCAAAAATATTACATACATGCATATTTGTGAGGTGATTTCTAATGCAAACTATGCAATAATTTATTTATGTTATCCAGGACAAAAATACTTCACTGGCTTTGTGCCATGTCTAATTGCAGGTGTATGTGACATTTGTACAATCCACATATGAAGATAAGTGTCGGGGCACGACACCTATGGGATCCCGAGAGATCCCTTTACGATTCGTCGGGGGGAGAGGTATACGCAAAGAGCAGAACCGGTGATCGACGCGTGAGGCTTTTACCCAGGTTCGGGCCACTGATCAGCGTAAAACCCTACTCCTGCTTTGTGTTCTTATTGATGTTCCTGAGCCCAGCCTTCAGGAGCGCACGCAATGAACAGTGCGTTCAAAGAGCAGCTACGCATGCTGAATGGGCTAGAAGTTCTCCTCCTCTGTAGCAGTTGCCTTGGGCCTCCTTTTATATGCTCAAAGGGGTCTCCACAGTGGCAAAATGTACATACATTGAGGTGTAAAGTAGCTACAGGGTATCATACCTAACCCCTGACGGACTAGGACAAACGCATTTAATGCACCGTGAGGTGTCCGTTTAGGTGTCCTCACTTTCTTGGGGATGGAAAAAGGGGCCATCCCATCAGCACCGCTTAAGCTCTCCTCCACTGGCGCGTTGCCACGCATCCAGAGAAGGACCCAGAATGTCAGGCTTTGTTACTGTGCCGGAGCGGTGGCATAGTGGCAGAATCTCGCCAGGCGCCGATCCTCGCCGGGCACCAATCCTTGCCGGGCGCCAGGGCTTGCCGGGCGCCGAGCTTTGCTGGGAACCAAGCCTTGTCGGGCGCCGAGGCTTGCCGGGCTCCACGGGCCATCCCGGCAAGGATCTTGCCGGGGAGGCTGGCCTTCGATTTCCAGCTTTGCTTATCTGCTGATCCTCAGATCTCTGACTTGATGATTTCCTTGATGACTTAAATCGACCTCGAGCTGATCCCGGCAAGCCTTGCCGCGAGGACGGCTACAACTGCCCGTGCACAAGTAAGGGGTACTAGTGGCCCAATACTTAGTACACCGACAATAAGGGAAAAAGAGAAGTTTAGGTGATGTTCAAAAAGTCCTCTCACGTCATGTTTAGGCCAAGAGAAAATAGAGTCCAAGTTCCACACATTCTGGACTCAGATTCTGACTGCACAGACATACCTAACTCAGAACGCCAAGAACTCTTTCATCCGGACTCTGAATTGGGTGATTCTTTTTTTGTTGGAACGTAGATTTCGTGCTCTTTCCAACCCAATTGGACTCAGCTTCAAATTCATCAGGAGTCTTGAGATATTGATGAAACAATCTGACACTGCAGTAGAATCCGAGTCAAACTAGAAGTCCAAAGGTGTTGCATCACCTCCACTTGGGCCCATGGGCCTTGTACGACCTAGGGTTAGTTTTAGGCTGCCTTGGCACGTCCTCCCACCTCCTTGGCTGCCACCCTTTCTCCTATATAAGTAGATCCATCTAGTAGCTTTTTGCTTGGGATTTGTTTAGTTAAAAGTTAGCCATTGCAACTTCGTGTACTTCGTTTGTATCCAATGACCTGACCAAGACCGCTTACGAATCCCCACCATTATCAATACTTTATCCATATTCGCAATATTCAGATTGCTTTATCATATTATTGATTATTCTTCGATTGCTTGTTGGAATAGACCTTCGTGGTCTGGTTGATCGTGCTCTGGCATGGTCAATAACCTCTCGGAGTTGGTTTAGCGATTGCTAAGGCGCAATGTCGTGCACGTTTGTAGTCAAATCGTCAAAGTCGTCTCCACCAAATCGATAGTTATCATTTCATCGAAAGATCGGGCCCCTCGCCTCTATCAAATGGTATCAGTTTTCAGGTTGCTCAGTGAGAATTTCCAGTTATCCATAGATTAGATTTATTTTCTTACCTATTGTCTAAGAAAAAGCCACAAAAAATAGGGTTAGTTCATCATATCCGAACCAATCTGAGCCTTTGCATAATCTTTTAGTGTTTTGCTTTGTTGAATTTGCGGTTATATCATCGTGTCGAGTTGCTGGTCTTAGTGTCTAGTTCATTTACAGTTTCGAGTTCTATTCACATTAGTCACGCCGCCGCTGCATCATTATCCCTTCCGCTATCCACCACCTCCATCCATCAATTTCCACCATGTGCCACACATCGTTCATTGTCATAATCATAGTTGAGGTCGTTCGCATCTTTGCTTGATCCAATCTTCATCTTGCCTAGTTTGTTTTGGAAAGATAGAGAAAAAAAGACAGAGAAAAAAAAGTAAAAAAAAGAGAAAAAAGAAAAAGTGAGAGAAAAATAGAGAGAAGAAAAAAAAAACAAAATTCGGATCTATCTAGACCCGATCTCGTACTTGAATTCGGGTTGGAATCTGTTTTGTGCACTGTTCAGTAAAACAGACATAGCTTTCTCATACGAAGTCCGTTTTGGCTCCACAAGTACTCAAATTCAAGCTACATTCTGGACTCAGATTCGGACTGCACAGACATACCTGACTCAAAACGCCAAGAAATCTTTCATCCGGACTCCGAATTGGGTGATTCTTTTTGCATTTGAAAGCTTGAGTCAGTGCCATTCTTGAGAAAAATTATCAGAAAATTGGCACAAACATTTCCAGAGGAAAGTTGGAGAGAAAGTTGTTGGTATATCCTACTTAGTAGTTGTTTCTCATCATTATCTTTACTGCCATTGTGATCTTCACTTATATCTTGCTGTCCAGAGCTACTTCATATCCTTTATTGATGCTAGTTGTGCTACGCCGTGACCTCATTAGTGTTCTAGGCTTGCGTCTCTAGGCTAGGACCAGCACAGTACTGTCGTTGAGCGTTTATTCAACATTACATCTCTGAATTGATTATTGCTAATCTTTTGCTACCAAATATTTAAGCCTTCCAAGCTCCACATATTTCTACACCATGTATACGTACATTCCCCTGGCAATCACTTTACTCACTCTTCGGAGTTATTTGACACCGCTGGTTGCCTGTCACCACCTGCTGCATGGTAAGAACTTGTAAGATATTGATATTTGCTTTACTGTGAGCGCTTTACCACCACATCCTAGTAGTTCATAGGAACATTATTCTCGAATTTTGTTTCTTATTTCTACTAATCATGACAGGTTCCGGAGATAGAAGTTCTTGGACGATGGATACATCTTTACCATCCCGAGAGGTGGGACAACACACACAAGCACGTGGTCAGGTCATCTCTTTGCCGTCATTTGAGGGTAGATTTAATCCTGCTATTTATCTAGCTTGGGAGCTTGAAGTAGAACAAGTTTCTAGTCACCATGATTTTTCTGAACTTGAGGGAGTACGAGCTACCACCGGCGCATTTACTGGTTTTGCTTCTGTTTGGTGGAGTGTGCATTGTAAGAAAAACATTGATAACCAACCAACAACTTGGAAAATTTTGAAAGTTGTAATGAGACAACAATTTTTTTCCTCCTTACTATCGTCGTGAATTGCTTCACAAATTGGAACAATTAAAACAAGGCAGTAACATTGTTCATGCTTACTACCAAGAGTTCAAATCTTATATGCATCATTGTGACATAGAAGAATCTGAGGATGATACAATGAATAGATTTTTTGGTGGTTTAAACCATGATATCCGCGCAAGATTTCAGTATATTCCTCGTTGCATCACTGGTATGTATATTCGCACTTGTACCTTTGAGAGACAGATATAGGAGGATGCATTGGGTGACTACAACAACAACTATTCCAGTTCATGCTCACCACCACCGGTTGGTTCCTCCACCATTGCGCCTACTAAAGCAGCCACACCTCATATTGTGAGCGCGACATCATCTCAAGTGTATGGTGCATTGTCATCGTCCGTACCTACATCAGCTATGTCTTTGCGGCAAGGTAACACTAAAGGTATTGATGATACAACTTCAAATGAGAATGATGCATGCCTAGTTAACTTGAATACATCATGTCTTGAGTTACCTATTGATTTGAGCACACCACCTATTTTAGAGAATCATGTTACTGTCATGAATGCGTCATGTGATCAAACAGCTGAAATACAAACAATTTTGAGTGCACCCATTGAATTAACTGTTGATGCAAAAGAACCAATGTTTAATCATTTTGATATGACCTCTAATCTTGGTGATGATTCTGTGTCAAATGACTTATTGCATGTTTGCTTATTTAAGCATGTTGTAGCATGTAAATTTGTTGCAAGTAAGGTTTATTCACCAATGTTGGGATGGTTTAATGATGAACATTGTCAATCCTTTGATATGAATAAGAGCTTCACTTATATGTGCAAATTGAGTTGCAATATTTTCATGCCTTCTACTTCTTGTGATAATATTTTGGCTTTATATTTTATGAACTATGAAAGCTACTCATGTATACATGTGTCATATGTGCAAAAATCAAGGGAAGTAAAAATGGATGACATATACATATACAACATGTACACCTTGTTTCTTTTGTTAGCCACAATTCAGATTAAGCAACGCCGAGGACGGCTTTGTTTTCAAGAAGGGAGGATGATGAGGACATGACTACCTTGGATACGACCAAAAATATTGTATACATGCATATTTGTGAGGTGATTTCTAATGCAAACTATGCAATAATTTATTTATGTTATCCAGGACAAAAATACTTCACAGACATTTGTGCCATGTCTAATTGCAGGTGTATGGGACATTTGTGCAATCCACATATGAAGATAAGGGAAAAAGGGAAGTTTAGGTGTTGTTCAAAAAGTCCTCTCACGTCACTTTTAGGCCAAGAGAAAATAGAGTCCAAGTCCCACATGTTCTGGACTCAGATTCGGACTGCACAGACACACCTGACTCAAAACGCCAAGAACTCTTTCATATGGACTCCGAATTGGGTGATTCTTTTTTTTGTTGGAAAGTAAATTTTGTGCTCTTTCCAACCCAATTGGATTCACCTTCAAATTCATCCGAAGTGTTGAGATATTGACGAAATAATCTGATGCTGCAAAATCATCCGAGTCAAACTACAAGTCCAAAGGTGTTGCATCACCTCCACTTGGGCCCATGGGCCTTGTACGACCTAGGGTTAGTTTTAGGCTGCCTTGGGACGTCCTCCCACCTCCTTGGCTGCCACCCCTTGCTCCTATATAAGTAGATCCATCTAGTAGCTTTTTGTTTGGGATTTGTTTAGTTAAAAGTTAGCCATTGCAACTTTGTGTACTTCGTTTGTGTCCAACGACCAGACCAAGACCGCATATGAATCCCCACCATTATCAATACTTTATCCATATTTGCAATATTCAGATTGCTTTATCATATTCTTGCTTGTTCTTCGATTGCTTGCAGGAATAGACCTTCGTGGTCAGGTTGATCGTGCTCCGGCATGGTCAATAACCTCTCGGAGTTGGTTTAGCAATTGCTAAGGCGCAACGTCGTGCACATTTGTAGTCGGATCGTCAAAGTCGTCTCCACCAAATCGATAGTTATCATTTCATTGAAAGATCGGGCCCCTCGCCTCTATCAGCTACCCATGTAATGGACCGTGGGACACCCATGTTCACGGGGAGTTGATTGAAGCGTCTGGGTGGTTCGGGGAGGTAACTACCATTTTACCCATCCCACTACCCTTGCCGTTTCTGGCACACACGCTGCATGCATTGTGCAGGGTTGGTGGCGGATGCACAGGACGCGGGAATGAGTGCCGTGGCAGAAGGCGTGGCGCCATGGATTGGCGCAGGAGGGCGGCCAGCAAATCTGGACGTCGTGAGTGACGCAGATGAACCGGATTGGAGGAGAAGGGCAGTTACCATAGGGTGGTGGGGAGCCAGCCCCCTGCCACGCTCCACTATAAAAGGGAGCGCCGAGGAGAACGGAATGGCTCACCCACGCATCTTCTTCTTCTTGTGCCCTTCTTCCACCATGGTAAGGGGAAGAGGGCGCGGTCGAGCTCCAACGGCGGCGACAAGGGCTTCTTCTCGGCATCGTATCTCTGCCCCTGCTGGGGACACAGGGGCAGGATCCAACACACAAGGCGGAGCCGGGGAGGACACGGCGGTGGCTCGGCCACTCCTCCCCCAGCCGCTTCGACTCTATTGGAGGGCCATGTCGGAGACACGGTGCTGGAGTTCCTCGTTAGGCTGCGCGAGCCCCCGCGCAGCCGTCTTCGGCTTCCCACCCCTTTTACAAGGGTAATGGAGGTGAACAGCCGCACGGGTTGAAGTTACACACGAGAGGTTGCTGTAATGGCAACATGCGGGTGGACATGGAGTTCCCCGCGCCTCATGTCATGCTTCTCCGGCGTGGCTGGAAAACCTTTGCACATGCCCATAGCTTGCCAGAGGGGCACGTCCTTCATTTTAAGTTAATGGAGGCTAACCTGCTCTCCATCAAGGTCTTCGGGTGCTCGCTTAGGGTGCTACGCAGAGAGCTCGATCGATGATGAAAGCTCCTCCTCGAGCGACACCGACGAAGAGTACACTAACGGCAAAGACACAGACGAAGAGTACACTAACGGCAGGAGGACGGCGGCTCGGACTCCAGCTGAGCGTCGGACGCAACGTCACCGTCAGCTAGGCACCGGCAGCACCATCATCTACACCTGGCCTTCTCCTCGGCAGAACGATTTGCCGGGGTGTTGGGTGTAGGTGTCTCCGCCTCCTCCAGCTGGACCCCGACAGGCTTCCTCATGGACTCCGGCTTCGTCTTCCCTATCGGTGTCCCTCCTGTCGTGTTCCTCTGGTCCTGGCGGTAGTGGCCAGGGCATCGTCTAGCCGCTCTCTCCGTCCTTGGCCTTTCTTCCTTGCCGGGGGGATGCCCTCCCGATCTTGTCAAACTGCATCCCGCTGGTCCTGACGGGGTCGGGCTAGGCTTCAACACAGGCGCTCCTTTTGCCCTCTTTCCTTCTCGGCACAACTCCTAGGAGGAGAGGAACAAGAAAGGCATTACGGGGCACTTATCTTTTTTCAAATCAAAAGATGTAGGTATTTGCTAGACTTTAGTTCAAATTATGTAATCCTCCATCCATGCTTGTATCCTGTATGATTCTGACTTGTTTATCCATGTAATAATGAAAAAAGGAATGCCTGCCGGGCACTTGTGCATGTATCATCTCCATGCTGAGGGATGGCTCCTCAATACTTCCAAGTAAACAAGGTTCCCTGGCAAGACACCTTGCCGGTCCCTTCCATTTTTTTTTTGAGGAACTGAGATAGTGGGAGAGTCTCCCACTGTTATATATTACCTTCAAAATTGGTTACAAAGTATAATTACAAGTCATGTACATGCTCACTCCATTCCCACTTTGTGGTGGAGGGGTTTTAGTGTGAGCTAAAACACTAATCAGAAGGGAGGGAGTCTAAAAGTAAAAAAGATAAATCTTTCTTATTATCTTTAACCCTATATTGTAGTAGACTAAAGTCTACTTTGAATCTAGCTAGCCAAGATTGGTATGAGGGATTTATGTCTCTGAATAGCTTGTTATTTCTCTCTTTCCATATACTCCAGGATACTTGCAAGATAATCTCCATGAAGAGTGGTCTCCCACAGGTGAGTTTTGCTTGTTCTAGCCTGGATAGGCGTGTGGCTTGATGGCCAGGGTCCAGTCCAAAAGTTGACCAGCAGCTTCTATTAAATGGGCACGTGAGGATCATGTGGTCTATGTCTTCCTCTCTTTGGCCACAGAGTAGACAGTTGAGATTGTTTCCAATGTTATAATGCCTTCTTTTCAACATGTTTCTTGTGTTTAGTCGATCAGACAACCGGAGCCAACCAAATACTTTTATCTTTGCGGTGACTTTTGATTTCCATCCTACTACCGAACCCTGCCTGACGGGTTAGGAGCGTGGATGGAAACCGGCCCCTCGTCAGCTACCCTCCAAATGCTACTGCAACCACCCTGACTGAAGAAAACTTTTAAATCAAATGGTGGGAGCACAGATGTTGAGAGCGACGAGGTTTTCCTATGCACAAGCTTTTCATACAGGAACACATTGTGGATGGCGAGGGGAACTTATCTGCGTTTGATGTCCTTCTTATCGCTCCGATAAGGAGGAGCTGCCGGGGACCAATATGCTGGCTCATTCTCACTTCTCCCTTTCGGGGAATTCATCCGCGGCAGATGGGCCTATTGTCAGTACAGGGGAGAAAACAGCAGCATACGATCCTCCTTAAATGGATTAGTTATCATAGCAAAATCATACTTAAGTAAACATGCATGCAAGTTTTGTGCCGGCGCTTTGTTTTATTATCTTTGCACAGGGTCTTTGCTTGGCTTTGTACAAAGGGTTACAAGTCCAGGAGACTATGCTTGTACAAAACAGGTTGCCGGGAGAAGGCCCGGCAACTGCGCCTTACGGGTAGAACTTACAAAGATGCTCAATATTCCATGAGTTTTGCATTGGCATGCCATCTTCGGTCTCCAGACGGACTGCGCCGGGTCTGGTGACACGTACTACCCGGTAAGGGCCTTCCCACTTTGGTGTCAACTTGTTGGAACCCTTGGTGGATTGGACGCGCCTAAGGACAAGGTCACCTTCCTCAAGGCTTCGGGCTTGGACCCTGCGGCTATGGTAGCGGTGCAGGGCCTGTTGGTATCTTGCAGCACGTACAACTGCCCAGAGACGGTTCTCCTCGAGCAGCATGGCATCGTCATGCCGTAGCTGCCCTTGCGCTACTTCGTTGTAGGCAAGTACCCGAGGTAACCTGTATATGAGTTTCGTGGGGAGCACTACTTCTGCCCCGTATACCAGGGAGAAGGGAGTCTAGCCACTAGCTCAATTTGGTGTTGCTCTGATTGACCAAAGAACCACCGGCAACTCATCAATCCAGTGCCTGCCACATTTTCGCAGTCTATCAAAGGTTCTTGTCTTCAACCCTTGCAACAATTCAGCGTTCATCCTCTCAGCCTGTCTGTTGCTCCTTGGATGGGCAACGGAGGCGAAAGAGAACTTGCTCCCAAGGCTCTAGATGTACTGCATGAAGGCGCGGCTTGTAAACTGGCTGCCATTGTCGGTGATTACCCAATTGGGCACTCCAAAGCGACACACCAATCCTTTGAAGAACTTGATAGTTGATTGCACCGTCACCTTTCTAACTGATTCCACTTCGGGCCACTTTGTAAACTTGTCAATTGCAATGTACAAGAATTCAAAGCCCCCGGTAGCATGGAGAAAGGGGCCCAAGATGTCGAGCCCCCAGACCGCAAAAGGCCAGGACAAAGGGATGGTCGCAAGGCTTGAGCTGGCTGATGGATGTTCTTGGAGTGGAACTTGCATGCCTCACACTTGGTGACGAGCTCAGTTGCATCCCGGAAGGCGGTGGGCCAGTAGAATCCTTGTCGGAAAGCTTTCCCGACAAGTGTTCTTGATCCCATATGTGATCCACACGCGCCTCCATGTATCTCTGTGAACAGCTCTAGTCCATCCTCTCGACTGATGCACTTCAACTTCACGCCGTTCGGTCTCTTTTTGTATAGAATGTTGTCCACAAACTGGTACATACTTGACTGTCGGGCTACTTTCCTAGATTGCTCTGGATCCTCAGGAAGTTCTCCAGTTTGCATGAATTGGACTATGTGATGTGCCCATACCGGAGCTTGAGGCTCGACGACAAGGACTAAAGGCACTTCAGCTGTGGGAGCATTCTCTTCAATGGCAAGAAACTGGGATTCAGCTTGATGAGGACATCAATACCGTTGTTACACCCACAGCTCCTACTGCTACATATACTGGACCAATTACTAGAGCTCGCGCACGCCAATTAAATTATCAGGTACTTTCGTTTCTTGGTAATGATTCTAATGTTCATGAGAATATGATGCTTCCTAAATTGGATACATTTGTATTGATTACTAATGAAGGGCCTAGCACGGACAAGAGGGATGAACACTGGAGCAGGATCAAGCATGGAGATGAAGGCGTGCGTGAAGGGATCCAGAATGGCTTTTCTAGTGCATATTTAAGCACTTTGAAGCCTCCGTAATGACCTACAAGGACATGGACGAAATATACAAGATGCCCCTTCATAAATTTTGTCCATAGCTTATTTTAGGTGCTACGCCACCTTATTTTTGGGCCAGGCCCATGTAATTTCGAAATACTTGAGTATAGGCTGTTTATAGAGTCCGTATGTGTGGGGAAACAAGAGATAGGGTTGGTTTCAGACCCCTCCTTCAAGGGCCACGAAATCCCCCCCCCTCTTCCTCCATATATACAGCCCTTAGGGCACCGTTTAGACTTTGGGTTTTGTTTAGATTAAAAGTTCGCCATAGCTGCAACTTCACGTACTTCGTTTGTGTTCAACGACCAGACCAAGACGTCACAGAACCCCACCTTGATCAATAAAGCTTTCATCTTATATTCGCAATATCCAGATTGCAAATCTTAGTTTCTTGCTTGTTCTTCGTTTGCTTGCAGGAGATAGACCCTTGTGGTCAGGTCGATTGTGCTCCGGCGTGGTCAATAACCTCTCGGAGTTGGTTTAGCGATTGCTAAGGTGCGACGTCCTCGCACGTTCGTAGTCGGATCGTCAAAGTCTACTCCACCAAAAACGATAGCTATCATCTCATCGAAAGATCGGGACACCCTCGCTCTATCACGTGGTATCAGATTTTCAGGTTGCTCGGTGAGATTTTACAGTTTTTCGTAGTTTAGATCGAGTACGTTCTTCATACCTACAGTCCACGAAAAAGCCAAAAAACAAATTAGGGTTAGTTCATCATATCCGAACCAATCTGAGCCTTTGCATAATCTTTTTAGGGTTTTTGCTTTGTTGAATTTGCGGTTGCATCGTCGTGTCTAGTTGCTGGTCTTAGCGTCTAGTCCTTTAGAGTTTCGAGTTCTGGTCATAAGTTGTCACGCCGCCGCCGCACCATCATCATCGCCCCTGCCATCTACCACCACCGCTTATCCGCCACCGCTCTGAATCCATATACCATCACCGATTTGTGTCCATATACCACCACCGATCCGTATCCATATACCACCACCGCTACCATATACCACCACCATATATCCACCACCAATACGAGTTCTTTTCATATTAGGTTTGTTTTCGAGATCCATCTAGATTCTGATTCGTGTTTCCTTGCCTGAGTAGGTTTCGGAAAAAAAAAAGTCTGGAGACCCCCGGGCAGTTTTTAGGCCAAAATTTTGGCAGTCAAAAATATTTTTTCCCTATCCTATTTTTAGGTCCCAGGGAGCGTTTTGAGACACTTGCCATCATAGTGATTTTTTGTCGCACTTTTTCGTCGTCGCTGCCCTGATTTCCGAAAAAAAAATTGTCAAAAAAAATTTTCGTGCCAATCCTGTTAGTTTGACTTGGGAAGAGTTTTGAGACACTCGCCATTATAGTGATTTTTTGCAAAAAAAAAAGGAGCGCAAAAAAAAACGAATTTTTTTTTAGAGTGTGCTCTTCCCTTGTTTACGTGTCGCGCCGTGATTTTGTTAGTGTTCTAGGCTCGCGTCTCTAGTACGGTCTAGCCTAGGACCACCACAGTACCGTCGTTGAGCGTTTATTCAACTTTGCATCTCTGAATTGATTATTGCTGACATTTTTGCTACCATATCATAAGCCTTCCCAGCACCACATACATCTACGTCGTGCGTTTGACACCACCTGGCAATCGCTCTGTCCAATCTTTAAGTGTTTTGACTACAACGGTTGCCGATCACCACCTGCTGCTGGGTAAGAACTGGTAAGCATTTGAGATTCGCTTGACGGTTTTGTGATACACCACCACCACCACTTCGTAGTAGTCTGTAGGATCATATTCTTGTGTGTTTCTATTGCTGCTAACCATGGCAGGATCACAAGCCGATGAGACTGATTGGGAGAACATGACGAACAAATAGCTACATGATAAATTTCAGCAAATGATGAGTGGACAGGTGCAAGATGTGCTAAACAGATTTGAAGAGGCCATGGAGAAGATAGATGGAATTGAGAAGACGTTCGAAACAAAGCTCGATAACAAGTTTAATGAATTGCTCGCGCGTCTTCCACAACCACCGCCGGCTGCACCTGTCGCACCTCTACAACAACAACAACGTCGCCTTCCAAATCAAGTGGGACGAGCACAGCGCGTTCCCCTTGAGCCTGGTCAAACTTCTGGTGCCGCTGCACCTACTGTTGATGCTTCTATGGCTCCTGTTGCCGCTGAGGAGGACGATTATGTGGGCGATTACGAGGATGAGGTTGATCAAAATCAGAACTACGTACCAGCACCAGGTCGTCCACATGCCAATAATCGCAATGGTAGGGCTGCATTACCAGCTCAGGTACGAGATCATGACCATCTTCCTAAACTGAAATTGAATATTCCACCATTTGAGGGTAGATATGTTCCTGATATATATCTTACTTGGGAGTTAGAAACTGAACAACGTTTTACATGTTTACAATATCCCGAGGAGAGACGTGTTGCTGCTGCTATTTGTGCTTTTACTAGTTTTGCATGTGTATGGTGGTCTGAACATTGTAGATTATATCCTATTCCAGCCACGTGGGCTGCTTTGAAAACTGCTATGCGTACTCGTTGGGTTCCACCATATTATCAACGTGAATTACTTCAAAAATTGCAGCGCTTAAGACAAGGAAAAAATTATGTAGAAGAATATTATCAGGAATTACAAACTGGCATGATTAGATGTGGTATTGTTGAGGAGAATGAAGCTATGCTTGCACGTTTCATGGGTGGATTAAATAGAGAGATTCAGACCATTCTAGAGTATAAGGAGTATAATAATATCACTCGTTTATTCCATCTTGCTTGTAAAGCTGAACGTGAAGTGCAGGATCGACAGGCATTGGCGCGAACTAATTTTTCTGTAGGTCGATCTTCATCATGGACACCGCGAGCCTCCTCTACTCCCACACGTCCTACTGCAGCACCACTGACTTCAGCCGCCAACTCCAACCGAGATACAAGAAAATAGGCACCACCACCACCATCTGCCAAGAGTACACCTTCTGGGCCTGCCCAGAGCTCTTCTTCATCTATGGCATCAACAGGGCACACACATGATATTATTTGTCGTCGTTGTAAGGGAAGAGGTCTTTATGCCAGAGAATGCCAATCTCCGCGTGTTATGATTGCTACTGAGGATGGTGGGTATGAGTCCGCTAGTGACTATGATGAGGAGACTTTGGCTCTTATTACAAGTGAAGAACACGGTGAAGATGATTCTGATTATGAGACGCAATACATGGCTCCTGAAGACGCTGACAGGTATGAATGTTTAGTTGCTCAACGTGTTTTGAGTGTGCAGGTCACACAAGCTGAGCAAAATCAGAGGCATAATTTGTTCCATACAAAGGGAGTTGTGAAGGAACGTTCTGTTCGCGTCATCATAGATGGAGGGAGCTGCAACAACTTGGCTAGCATGGAGATGGTGGAGAAGCTATCTCTCACCACAAGACCACATCCACATCCTTACTATATCCAATGGTTCAACAACAGCGGCAAGGTTAAGGTAACACGTACTGTTCGTGTGCATTTTAGTATCTCTACATATGCTGATTATGTTGATTGTGATGTGGTACCCATGCAAGCATGTTCCTTATTACTTGGTAGACCATGGCAATTTGATAAAAATTCTGTACACCATGGTAGAAACAATCAGTATACTCTTGTTCATAAGGATAAACATATTACTTTGCTTCCTATGACTCCTGATTCTATTTTGAAAGATGATATTAATAGAGCTAGTAAAGCAAAACAGGAGAAAAATAAGAGTGAAAATCAGATTGTGGCAAAAAATTTGAGCAACAAATGAAGCCTAATAATAAAACATCTAGTGTTGCTTCTGAAATTAAATTGAAAAATGTGTGTTTACTTGCCTCCAAATCTGATATTGATGAGCTAGATTTAAGCAAATCTGTTTGCTATGCTTTTGTGTGCAAAGAGGCATTATTTTCATTCGAGGACGTGCCTTCCTCTTTGCCTCCTGCTGTCACTAACATTTTGCAGGAGTTCGCTGACG
The DNA here is from genome assembly GCA_011799875.1 of Thinopyrum elongatum. Taxonomy (NCBI): domain Eukaryota; kingdom Viridiplantae; phylum Streptophyta; class Magnoliopsida; order Poales; family Poaceae; genus Thinopyrum; species Thinopyrum elongatum. The sequence goes on from CM022299.1 coordinate 265,265,947, forward strand.
TCTTTCCACAAGACGTGCCACCGGGATTACCACCTATTTGCGGGATTGAGCATCAGATTGACTTAATTCCCGGTGCTTCCTTGCCAAACCATGCGCCATACCGTACAAATCCAGAGGAGACGAAGGAGATTATGCGTCAAGTACAGGAGCTGCTCGACAAAGGTTATATACGCGAATCTCTTAGTCCTTGTGCTGTTCCTATTATACTAGTGCCAAAAAAGGATGGTACGTCACGTATGTGTGTTGATTGTAGAGGCATTAATAATATTACTATTCGTTATCGTCATCCTATTCCTAGGCTAGATGATATGCTTGATGAATTGAGTGGCTCTACAATATTCTCCAAAGTTGATTTGCGTAGTGGATACCATCAAATTCGTATGAAATTGGGAGATGAATGGAAAACAGCATTTAAAACTAAGTTCGGTTTATATGAGTGGTTAGTCATGCCTTTTGGGTTAACTAATGCACCTAGTACTTTCATGAGATTAATGAACGAAGTTTTACGTGCTTTCATTGGACGATTTGTGGTAGTTTACTTTGATGATATATTGATTTATAACAGATCTTTGGAGGAACATTTGGAACATTTACGTGTTGTTTTTATTGCTCTACGTGATGCACGTTTGTTTGGTAACCTTGGGAAGTGCACCTTTTGCACCGACCGAGTATCTTTTCTTGGCTATGTTGTTACTCCACAGGGAATTGAAGTTGATAAAGCCAAGATTGAAGCTATTGAGAGTTGGCCGCAGCCCAAAACGGTCACACAAGTGAGGAGTTTCCTTGGCCTCGCTGGTTTCTATAGGCGTTTTGTGAGAGATTTCAGTACCATTGCTGCACCTCTCAACGAGCTTACAAAGAAGGATGTGCCTTTTGTTTGGGGTACCGCACAGGAAGAAGCCTTCATGGTGTTGAAAGATAAGTTAACACATGCTCCTTTACTCCAACTTTCTGATTTTAATAAGACTTTTGAGCTTGAATGTGATGCTAGTGGAATTGGATTAGGTGGTGTGTTATTACAAGATGGCAAACCTGTTGCATACTTTTCTGAAAAATTGAGTGGGCCTAGTCTGAATTACTCTACTTATGATAAGGAATTATATGCTCTTGTTCGGACTTTGGAAACATGGCAACATTATTTATGGCCCAAAGAATTTGTTATTCATTCTGATCATGAATCTTTGAAACATATTAAAAGTCAAGCCAAACTGAACCATAGACATGCTAAATGGGTTGAATTCATTGAGACTTTCCCTTATGTCATTAAACACAAGAACGGTAAAGAAAATGTTATTGCTGATGCTTTGTCTCGTCGTTATACTATGCTTTCACAACTTGACTTTAAAATATTTGGTTTGGAGACCATCAAAGATCAATATGTGCATGATGCTGAATTTAAAGATGTATTGCAGAATTGTAAAGAAGGGAGAACATAGAACAAGTTCGTCGTTAACGATGGATTTGTTTTTCGTGCTAACAAGCTATGCATTCCAGCTAGCTCTGTTCGTCTTTTGTTGTTGCAGGAGGCGCATGGAGGAGGATTAATCGGACACTTTGGCGTAAAGAAGACAGAGGATGTACTTGCTACACATTTCTTTTGGCCAAAGATGAGACGGGATGTTGAGCGCTTTGTTGCTCGCTGCACTACATGTCAAAAAGCTAAGTCACGACTCAATCCTCATGGTTTATATATGCCTTTGCCTGTACCTAGTGTTCCATGGGAGGATATATCTATGGACTTTGTTTTGGGTTTACCTCGAACAAAGAAGGGGAGGGATAGCATATTTGTTGTCGTGGATAGGTTCTCGAAAATGGCACACTTCATACCATGTCATAAAACCGATGATGCTGCTAATGTTGCTGATTTGTTCTTTCGTGAAATTATTCGCTTGCATGGTGTGCCAAATACTATTGTTTCAGATCGTGATACTAAATTTCTTAGCCACTTTTGGAGATGTTTATGGGCTAAGTTGGGGACTAAACTGTTTTTTAGTACTACTTGTCACCCCCAAACTGATGGACAAACTGAAGTAGTCAATAGAACATTGTCTACTATGCTTAGGGCTGTTTTGAAGAATAATAAGAAAATGTGGGAAGAATGCCTGCCTCATATTGAATTTGCTTATAATCGTTCCTTGCATTCTACCGTTGTTACACCCACAGCTCCTACTGCTACATATACTGGACCAATTACTAGAGCTCGCGCACGCCAATTAAATTATCAGGTACTTTCGTTTCTTGGTAATGATTCTAATGTTCATGAGAATATGATGCTTCCTAAATTGGATACATTTGTATTGATTACTAATGAAGAGCCTTGCATGGACAAGAGGGATGAACACTGGAGCAGGATCAAGCATGGAGATGAAGGCGTGCGTGAAGGGATCCAGAATGGCGTTTCTAGTGCATATTTAAGCACTTTGAAGCCTCCGTGATGACCTACAAGGACATGGACGAAATATACAAGATGCCCCTTCATAAATTTCGTCCATAGCTTATTCTAGGTGCTACGCCACCTTATTTTTGGGCCAGGCCCATGTAATTTCGAAATACTTGAGTATAGGCTGTTTATAGAGTCCATATGTGTGGGGAAACAAGAGATAGGGTTGGTTTCGGACCCCTCCTTCAAGGGCCACGAAATCCCCCCCCCCCTCTTCCTCCATATATACAGCCCTTAGGGCACCGTTTAGACTTTGGGTTTTGTTTAGATTAAAAGTTCGCCATAGCTGCAACTTCACGTACTTCGTTTGTGTTCAACGACCAGACCAAGACGTCACAGAACCCCACCTTGATCAATAAAGTGTTCATCTTATATTCGCAATATCCAGATTGCAAATCTTAGTTTCTTGCTTGTTCTTCATTTGCTTGCAGGAGATAGACCCTCGTGGTCAGGTTGATTGTGCTCCGGCGTGGTCAATAACCTCTCGGAGTTGGTTTAGTGATTGCTAAGGCGCGACGTCCTTGCACGTTCGTAGTCGGATCGTCAAAGTCTACTCCACCAAAAACGATAGCTATCATCTCATCGAAAGATCGGGACACCCTCGCCTCTATCACAACTTGAGAGTGCGGCTCCTTATCCAGCGCAGGATCTCCCCCGACAGCCTTTTCACCAGCGGCTCTGGGGAGCTCTGTCGGGAAATGCTTGCCGGTGTTGAGCTTCCTTCTTTTTCTGGCCAAGGCTGACGGAGAAAGTGTTGGTTGGGTGAGGTGGAGTACAAAAGTGCCTAGTTCCACAGGAAGATTCTGTGCCGCACACTTCGACAGGTGATCAGTGATGCTGTTTTCTGCATGGGGTACGTGCTCTGTTTGCAACCCATCAAAGTGCTCTTCCAACTTTCTCACCTCTTCCACGTATGCTTCCATCAGCGGGCTCTGATAATCCTTGTTCACCTACTTCACGACAAGCTGGGAGTCACCGCGTATGATCAACTTCTTGATTCCCAACTCGACAGCAATCCGAAGCCCAGCAAGGAGTCCTTCATATTCAGTCGTGTGGTTGGTGGCGTCCTCCCTGGGGAAATGCATTCGGATGACGTACTTGAGGTGTTCTCCCGTAGGCGCAACAAGTAACACTCCTGCGCCTGCACCTTGGAGCGAGAAAGCACCGTCAAAGTATATGATCCATTCCTTCGGGGCCTCCATGCCGGGCAGGACAGTTTCCACAAGTTCTTCATCTGGAGTTGGCGTCCATTCCGCTATGAATTCTGCTAACGCTCTGCTTTGGATAGTTGCTGTGCTTTCAAACTTCAAGGCGAAACTTGACAGCTCCAGAGCCCATTCTACTATCCTGCCGGTGGCCTCGGGGTTCCTCAAGATACGCTGTAGTGGGAGGCGAGTCACAACAGTGATCTTGTGTGCTTGAAAGTAATGGCATAGCTTCCTCGAGGCCATGAGAAGGCTGAAGATCAGCTTTTCGACCCCAGAGTACCTTGATCTTGCCCCCTGCAAGAGGGAGCTGACAAAGTAAACTGGTCGCTGCACCATTTTCTTTCTTGCCACATCCTCCTGTTCGTCAGCGCTGATCTGTGGTTTCCCCCCGTTGCCGCCGATAGATCTTGCCGGGGATGAAGTTGGTTCAATACTGGCAGGTTCTGTCGCAATAGCTTCTCCACTGTCCACTTCCCTCTACACTATCAAGGCTGCACTAACCACTTGATTTGTTGCAGCCGGGTATAGAAGCAACGGCTCTCGCGACTTGGGTGCGACCAAGATTGGAGCAGAGGAAAGGTAAGCTTTGAAATCATGCAGCGCAGCCTCGGCCTCTAGAGTCCATTTTACTAGACTAGCCTTCTTCAAAATTTTGAAGAACGGCAAGGCGCGCTCAGCGGATTTAGAAATGAACCTGCTCAATGCGGCTACACAGGCAGTCAAACGCCTCACATCCTTAACTGTCTTTGGAGCTTGGATCTGCTCTATTGCTTTGATCTTGTCGGGGTTGGCTTCTATCCCTCGCTGAGACACAAAGAACGCAAGGAGCTTGCCGGACGGGACGCCAAATACACATTTCTCTGGATTGAGCTTCAAGTTCATCTTCCGCAAGTTTGCAAAGGTTTCTTCTAGATCCTCTATGAGTGATGATTTGTCTCTGGTTTTGACCATGATATCATCCATGTATGCTTCAATATTCCTGTGCAGCTGTGGCTCAAATCCAATCTACACGGCCCTTGCGAACATGGAACCAGCATTCTTCAGCCCGAAGGGCATACGTACGCAGCAGTACATGCCACATGGGGTGATGAAAGTGGTCTTTTCCTCATCTTCTTTCGCCATAAAGATTTGGTGGTACCCAGAGTATGCGTCCAAAAAGGAAAGCAAATCACATCCAAAGGTGGAATCAATGATTTGATTGATGCGCGGCAAGGGGAAGGGATCCTTTGGACAAGCTTTGTTTAGGTCAGTGAAGTCGATGCAAAGCCTCCACTTCCCATTAGCCTTGCGCACCACCACTGGATTAGCTAACCAAGTTGGGTGCAATAATCCTCGGACCAAACCTATTGCTTCTAGCTTCTTGATCTCCTCAGCAATGAACTGTTGTCTCTCCAAGGCCTGCTTCCTGACTTTTTGCTTGATGGGGCGGGCATGGGGACAGATAGCAAGGTGGTGCTCGATTACCTCCCTGGGAACACCGGGGATGTCAGATGGTTTCCAGGCAAACACATCAACATTCGCCGCCAGGAAGGTAATGAGCGCGCTTTCCTATTTGTCGTCAAGGGTAGCACTAATGGTGAAGGTACCATCAGTGCCATCCTGCCATGCCGGAACTTTGTTGGTTGCCGGGGGAGCAGCCTTGGACCTCTTGCTTGTTGAACTTTCCGGCAAGTCGTTGTCGGGTGCCGCATACTCCAAAGAGATGCGCTTCCCGGAGTCCTTGACGGGGTCCTTGCCGGTTTCCTTGACTCCCTTCTCCTTCTTGGCAGGAGCTGGGGGCCCGGCGGCCTCTGCTGCAACCGCGTCTCTATACATGTGATCCACACAGATAACTGCGTCTCTCTTGTCCGACGGGATGGTGATGACTCCCATAGGAGCAGGCATCTTCAACGTGTTGTAGGCGTAGTGGGACGCCGCCATGAACTTGGCCAGAGCAGGTCGACCAATAATCCCGTTGAATGGCAGGGGAAGTTCAACAACATCGAACACAATCTTTTCTGTCCTGAAGTTTATTTCCCCGCCAAATGTTACCGGCAAGGTAATTTTTCCCTTTGGTTGATCCCTTGAAAAGTGCCAGTCTTCTTCAAATCCTCAATTGGAATCTGGAGTTTCTTCAGCACACTCGGAGAAATCAAATTCAAGCCTGCCCCACCGTCAACCAACATTTTAGTGACCTTGAGGTTGCGGATTGTTGGTGAGACCAACAATGGCAAACATCCTACCGCGCTGGTGCGGTCTGGATGATCCTCTATGTCAAAAATGATGGGCGTGTGGGACCACTTGAGCAGTTCTCGAGCGCCTGCTACCGGTTCTGTTGCATTAACCACACGTGCCCACTGTTTGAGCTGGCGGTGAGAGGAGTGCAAAGAAGCACCCCCGTCAATGCACATCGCCTCAATAGCCTTCTGGAACTCCTGTTCACTGGTTTCATCATCTTCCTCTTTGATGTCATCTTCATTTTCTTTCCTTTCACGGCCTCTGGCGGGTTTTTCTTTCTGCTGATCAGACTTGCCGCGGTATCCACTACGACTACCACGACCCTTCCTACCAGTACCATTCTAGTTTCTCTCCTTATCACGCCTTTCGTACTCAGCTTTTTGTTTGTCCACCAACTGCTCGACTTGCTTGCGGTCCTGGAGATCATGACCCTTGGTCCTATGGATCTTGCAGTATGGCCCGTTAGACTTGCCGGTCTTCTCAGCAGCCGCTGCCGCCCGGCAATCATCGCAAGCGGCAACTTCCTTGCCGGGTGTCTCAACTTTTGCCTTCTTGCCGGCACTGAGATCTCCAGTACTCTCGACGGCCATCACTGCCTTCTCCTTCCGCTTCTTGTTGCTTTTCTTGTTCTTCTTCCTAGGGGTGGCAGTGTCTTCATCGTCCTCTAAATCGACTTCGACGCCAACCTCTTCCCCGGGAAGTCTTCTCCCTTCTTCAGCACGAGCACATTTATCTGCCAGCGTGTAGAGTTCACTGATGGTTTTGGGCAACTGAACATTCATCTTTGCCCGCATTCTGCGATTGCGCACATTCGTATGAAATGCGGCAATCACAGCTGCCGGGTGTATATTTTGAATGTTGTGGTGGGACTCGTCTGAACCTCTGCAAGTACTTGCGCAAACTTTCTCCCTCCTTCTACAAGAGGGTTTGCAGGTCACCAGGCCGCCCTGGTTCTTGATGGCCGCCAATGAAGGCGCCAACAAATTCGTTGCGCAGGTCGGCCCAGGAGGAAATGGAATCCTTCGGTAGGTGCATCAGCTAGGACCTCACGTTTGGCTTGAGGGCCAGTGGGAAGTAGTTGGCGAGCACCCTTTCATCCTTTCCCCCAGCAGCTTGTACGGCAATTGTGTAGATGCCCAGAAACTCTGCCGGGTTCAGTTTTCCGTCGTACTTCTCCGGTAGGTCAGGCTTGAAGGTGCGAGACGACGGCCACTGAACTTGCCGAAGCTCACATGTGAAGGCCGGCCATCCTACCTCGTAAGGTAGGTACCCGCCAGCACTGGGCGCGGGTTCGTCGACAATAGCCCCGTTGCACCTATCGGATTGACGGTGTGTCTCGCGACACCGCTCAATGGTGACGCAAGTGTCCTCCTTCTTCCTTTCCCTCAACACATGACATTGATCACGCCGGAGTTGCGGATCAGACAAGGCCATTGATGCCTCATCACGCTCATCATCGTCAGGTGGTTGCTGAGTTCGCCGTGGCTGCCCTTGGGAGAGCTATCGCGGTGGGGACTGCACAGTGGGTGCGGTCCTCCCGTCTTGGCTACTAGTGGGAGTCACTGGCGTCACCTGAGGGCATCGCGATGGTTCCGCGCGTGGTAGCTTGTTACCCTCAGCGAACCCGAGGAGACTTTGGATGGTAGCTCTCCATTCATCCATCATGTCTGCAGCTGGAGGGAAGTCCAACAGCAGCTGAGCTCTCGCTACTACTTCTGCCGCCGTCTCTAGCATGGCGTGGGAGGCAGAGCGCGACACCGCTCGACTTCTGGATGAACCAGAAGGAGCACCGTCAGCTCTCGCCGCCTCGGACCAGTTGCCAGAGGAACTTGTCGCGGCTGAAGATGTTCTTGTTGACCAGGCTCTTGCTCAGCCGGGCCCTTCCCATGCGGGCGCGGTCGCTAGGGGTCGATGGCGCCGCTCGTGGTGTTGTTGCACTCGCCTGACGTGGGACGGAGTGCACATCCTGCCTCCGCCCCTCCGGGCGATACTGCCAATGGATCTCGGCCCGCACCGGAGCGGGCGTCGATATTGCGTTGGTTGAGCACGCCGGTGGGATGAGCGGGAGGAAGTTATGCGTCTCCGTGGCTCATACCGGCAGGAGTTTGATCGGCGGCATGCTGAAGAGGCTGGGTCGTGCCCGCGGCCCTTGCTCCAACCGCAGCAGGGGTGTTAGTAACCCCGCCCACCTCACCGGCTCCGTCAGCTGCAGCCGCGACGCCCGTGGCGCCTGCAGCCACAGGTAACGAAGCCTTCGAGGAGGAAGGATGCGTTTCAGCTCCGCTCTTCTTCTTGGGAGCCATGGAGGACAAAGGTCGATGAAGATTGACGCGCTGGTCACTACTTCCAGTTCGCACAAGCGACGCCCCCTACCTGGCGCGCCAAAGATGTCGGCGTGGAAGCACAATCACCTATGGGGCAGGGGTGCAACTTTGTGGTTCGGCATGGGGACGGCCGCGTTGCACAAAGAGCAGAAGCAGTGGGGGACAGCACGACAATGGACTCCCTCTCTTTTACCCAGGTTCAGGTCACTCTGCAGCGTAAAACCCTACTCCTGCTTTGGTGGATTAATCTGGAGGTGGAAGAAGGCTCGACGCGCTCTGGCCCGGCAAGGGTGCCTCGGGGAGAGCAACGTGAGCTTACAAATGTTGGGGGTCAAAGTGTTCGAACCCTTTGCTAGGTTGCCTCGGGCCTCCTTTTATAGGTTAAGGGGCTACCACGGTGGAAAAATAGTCATTTGGGTGTGATTAGATAGCTAACAGTGCTATCATACCTAACTCTGGCAGTTAGGACAAAGTGCATTAAATGCACTGCTAAGTGTCGTGCCGAGAGCGAATCCTGGAAAGCCTGTCGCGCTGCTTATCTGCCTCTTCTTATCAGCTTGACACGCCTCCTAGACGGGTGTCAATAAAGCTAATCTCTTCTCCTTGAGGCTACTACGTGCTTGAAAGGATCCACCTGGTTGCTTAATACCTTGACACTGCACAGATTAGCAACTTGGGTGCAGTGAGGTGAGCGGTGGCGTCTTGCTGGAGGTTCCTCGTTGAAAGAGCTTGGCGGGGTTTGATCTTGGCGACCCCAGCAAGCCTGTCGGGGCAAATCTGGACTTGTCCTTGGGGCTGCCTCGACCTAGCCAGGCTCTCCTGCCCAGCAAGGGAGGCTTTCCCAAGGTGATATCCTTCTGATGTCTTGTTCTGCTTAATGCTCTCTGTGATCTCACGAAGAGCGGCTTTTCTGGCTTCTCTTTGTGCCATGCATTGGTGATGGATGTATGATCATCAGTACGCCTGCGTATGAGCTCGGTCGACAAACGTGAATGTTTGTTGCACCGACGTGCGGCGATGGAAAAAGTATTTTGGGTGGCTCTATGTTGGATTCCCTATTTTAGAGAATTTATAGAGGTGTAGATAGGTCAGACGGAGCCATGAGGGGCCCACAATTCATTCATCAAAAAGCCTTGTTGCCTTGTCGTCTCCTCGTTTGCCTTCTGGTTTCCTTCCAAAGCTTCTAGGGTCTCTCTTTTCTAGAAAAAATCATTAAAAAGTTTCGTAGTGTTTGGACTTTGTTTGGTACTGATTTCCTAGAAAAAACAGGCAAAAAAACAGCAACTCGCACTTGGCACTAGGTCAATAGGTTAGTCCCAAAAAATGATATGTAATTGGATATAAAACAAAGATTGATACTATAATAGCATGGAACAATCAAAAATATACATATGTTGGAGACGTATCAAGCATCCAAAAGCTTAATTCCTGCTCGTCCTCGAGTAGGTAAATGATAAAAACAGAAGTTTTGATGTGGAATGCTACCTAACATGTTCATCATGTAATCTTTCTTTTATGGTGTGAATATTTAGATCTGAATGATTCAAAGCAATAGTCTATAATTTGACATAAATACATCAATACTCACGCATACCAACAAACAATCATGTCTTTCAAAATAAAAATGCTAAGGAACGCTATCCCTACAAAATGATAGAGCCTTCTCATGCTCCATCTTCTTAACACAAAGTATAAATCATGCATTACCCCGGTGTCAGCCAAGCAATTGGTTCATACTTTTTAATGCGCTTCAGCTTTTTAACCCCCACACAATACATGAGCGCAAGCCATGGATATAACACTATGGGTGGAATAGAATATGGTGGTAGAGATTAATATGGAGAAGACAAAAGAAGATTAAGCCTCACATCAACGAGGCTAATCAACGGGCTATGGAGATGCCCATCAATTGATGTCAATGCAAGGAGTAGGGATTGCCATGCAACGGATGCACTATGAGCTATAAGTGTATGAAAGCTCAAACTGAAAACTAAGTTGGTGTGCATCCAACGTGCTTGCTCTAGAAGTCCTCGGGCATTTGAGGAAGCCCATCATCAGAATATGCAAGCCAAGTTCTGTAATGAAAAATTCCCACCAGTATATGAAAGTGACTACATAGGAGACTCTATATGAAAAACATGGTGCTACTTTGAAGCACAAGTGTGGAAAGGATAGTAACATTGCCCCTTCTCTCTTTTTCTCTCATTTTTTGGGTGGGCTCTTTTTGGCCTCTTTTTTTCTAGTCTCTTTTTGGCCTCTTTTTTTATTTCCTCACTGGGATAATGCTTTAATAATGAACAATGATGATCATCACACTTCTATTTACTTACAACTCAAAATTACAACTCGATACGAGAAAAAATATGACTATGAATGCCTCTGGCAGTGTACCAGGATGTGCAATGATCTAGTGTAACATGTATAAAATTGATGAACGGTGGCTGAGCCACAAATACTATGTCAGCTATATGATCATGCAAAGTAATATGACAATGATGATGTGTGTCATAATAACGGAACGATGGAAGTTGCATGGCAATATATCTCGGAATGACTATGGAAATGCCATAATAGGTAGGTATGGTGGCTGTTTTGAGGAAGATATAAGGAGGCTTATGTGTGATAGAGTGTATCATAACACGGGGTTTGGATGCACCGGCAAAGTTTGCACCACATCTCGAGGTGAGAAAGGGCAATGCATGGTACCAAAGCGGCTAGCAAATGGCGGAAAGGTGAGATTGTGTATAATCCATGGACTCATATTAGTCATAAAGAACATACATACTTATTGCGAAAGTCTATTAGCCCTCGAAGCAAAGTACTACTACGCATGCCCCTAGGGGGGAGGTTGGTAGGAGTTAACCATCGCGCTCCCCCGACCTTCACGCAAAGGAAGACACTCAATAATAAATCGAGCTCCAACTTCTTAGCATAACGAGAGACCATATGTGCATGCTTCGGGAATCACAAACCATAACACAAATATTCTTACTAAACCACAATCATTCACTAGTACCTCCCACATATTACCATCTGTATATCGCAAAAGTATTGCAAGGAATCAAACTAATCATATCCAGTGATCTACATGAAAGTTTTTATTATATCCCTCTTGAATACCTATCATATTAGGACCAATTTCATAACATGTGCATATTGCATTACTATTATCAAACTCCCAAAATGATATAACTGAAGCATGAGAGTATGATTATTTCTTTAAAATATAACCACCGCCGTGCTCTAAAAGATATAAGTGAAGCACTAGAGCAACTGCCTAGCTCAAAAGATATAAGTGAAGCATAAAGAGTACTCTAACAATTCACGAATATATGTGTGTCCATCTCAAAAGGTGTGTCCAACAAAGATGATTGTGGAAAACTAAAAACCAAACAAAACAAAGACTCATATCATACACGATGTTCAAGCAAAACTCATATCATGTGATGAATAAAAATATAGCTCCAAGTAATTTACCGATCGTTGGTAGAAGAAAGAGGGGATGTCATCCGGGGCATCCCCATGCTTAGAGGCTTGGGTGTCCTTGAATATTACCTTGGGGGTGCCTTTGGCATACCCAAGCTTAGGGTCTTGCCACTCCTTATTCCTTCATCCATCGCGATCACACTTAAAACTTGAAAACTTCAGCACACAAAACTCAAAAGAAAACTCGTGAGATCCGTTAGTATAACAAGCAAATAATAAACTTTAGGTACTGTTGTAAACCCATTCATATTTTATTATTACCGAATACCTACTGTATTCTAACTTCACCATGACTTATACCCCCCGATACAATCTATAGATTCATTAAAACAAGCAAACAATGCAACGAAAATTGAATCTGTTAAAAACAAAATAGTCTACAATGATCTGGACAAACGCAATACATCTGAACTCCAAAAATTCTAAAAAATTAGGACAACATGGGAAATTTGTATATCAATCATGTGTAAAGCATTCATAATTTTATCATGTCCTAGTGAATTTAAACAATTCTGCTACTGGTAACAAATGTTTCTGTTTTTTCACAAAATCAAATCAACTATCAACCAAATCATCCCAAAGGCTTTACTTGCCATAAAAACTAATTTAAACACAAAAACATAACCATAACAGTAGCATAATTATGTGCACACTCAAAAACAAAAAACAAAAAGGAAAAATAAAGATAACTATTGGGTTGCCTCCCAACAAGCGCTATTGCTTTACGCCCCTAGCTAGGCGTAATGCAAAGTTTCAAGTGTTGTCATCCTTCAAATTAATTCCATAGGTGGCCATCCTAATGCAAAGTTTCAAGTGTTGTCATCCTTCAACGTATCTACTCACACATCATCGGAAGGGTAGCAAGGTTGATGTAGGATCCCTTCATGATAGATTCGCCCTCCGGTAGAGTACCGGAAAAGGCTTCCAGATGGGATCACGAACGAACAGAAACTTGCGGCGGCGGAAAAAGTATTTTGGGTGGCTCTCTATTGGTTTCCCGATTTAAGAAAATTTATAGAGGCGGAATTAGGTCAGACGGAGCCACGAGGGGCCCATAAGGCATAAGGGCGTGCCTACCCCTGGGTGCGCCCTGTTGCCTTGTCGTCTCCTTATTTATCTTATGGTCTCCTCCCGAAGCTTCTAGGGTCTCTCTTGTCCAGAAAAAAAAATCATCAAAAAGTTACATAGTGTTTGCACTTCGTTTGGTACTGATTTCCTGGAAAACCAAAAATAAGCAAAAAATAGCAACTGGCACTTGGCACTAGGCCAATAGGTAAGTCCCAAAAACTGATATATAATTGCATATAAAACATCCAAGATTGATAGTATAATAGCATGGAACAATAAAAAATTATAGATACGTTGGAGACGTATCACTAGCGGGCCGGAGAAAGAGCCATAAGTTTTCTTAAAGTTGAAAAAGGTTGTCGAGGAGGAGCCATAAGCTGGAGGGTGTCTCTTTTTTTTAATGGGCAATAAGCTGGAAAGCTTGAGAGTGTCTCGAATGGGCTGCCTCTAGTGTTAAGACCGTCTAGTATGAAACCCGGTAGCCGACTAGGCCGATACAAAAGCCTATTCGTCTTAAAGCCCTTTTTTTTGCGAGGGAAAGCCCATATTTCTTGAAGAGGGGCGCTCCTAAAAAAACCCTCCTTCCTCCTCGCTTCCACTTATTGCAGCTCGCTGGACTCTCCCCCTTTCGTCGCCCACCAATTCCCCCCGCTCTCCTTCTTCCTCACTCGTACAGAAAACCCTGCTCCCGTTCTTCCTCACTCGTACAAAAACCGCCTGCTCTCTTTCTTCCTCACTCCTTTGTAAAACCTTAGCTGTCCTTCCCCACCCGCACTACCACTAGGCTCGTCTCTCGCTACGCTGCTCAAACCCGTGAGCTTGACGTGATGCTCACAAGGAAAATGGAGTTGGCTAGCCCCAGCGCCAAGAAGATGAGGCTCTAGCCAGTGGCGACGCCGGTTGTAGATCCCACACCCGGCAGCATGGGTAGAAGCGGTGAGCCCCCCCCCCCCCCCCCCCCCCAGATCTGAGGAACCCGGAGGATCTCGGGTGGACGGCATCAGGGAACTCCTGGATGCCATCCTTGGGGAGGTCATCTCCCTTCTCCCCACCAAGGATGGCTACCGCACACAAGTCCTCGCATATCATTGGGGCCCTCTGTGGCACACCGCGCCTCTTAATCTCGACTGTCCCTTAGCTATCTGTCGTTCATGATTTTGAACTCCCCAGAGCCACCATCTCCTCCCACCAGGGCTCCGTTCAATGCCTCTGCATCCCGACATGCTACCTGTCGTACATACCCAGCACAGTGGATGCCTGGCTGACATCCCGTGAGTTCAAAAAACTCCAGCAGCTCTAGGCATACCAGCGACGGTTGTAGCCCGCCTGGGGGGGCTGGGTCCCAACGAGTCACGGCACAAAGGCAATGTAAAAAGGAAATAAGGGCCTCGGGAGAAAAACGAAACCGCATAAAACATCAACTACTTAAAGCAAAAGTGCCATCCGAATGTTTTCACGGCCCCACGGGGCCGCATCTACTCTATTACAGCAATGAGTCAGGGAGAGTCTAGGCGCGCGAAGCGCCACCATCGTCGCTCTCGCTGTCGCTGCGAGGGGGCTCGCTACCACCGTCGCTGACCTCGGCCTCGAAGACGTACCTCCTGACGAAGCTGACCACATGCTCCCTCGCAGCCTCCTCGAGGCATTTGCGGAGCTCCGCTGGGACAGGCGTCACCACCTGCCCAAAATTGAAGCGACTGTCGAGGCGGAGAAGTTTGCAAACGAGTCGCGTCATCGCCTGGATCAACATCTCGCGGAACGCTTCCTCAACGATGGCGTCCACATCCAGCAGCTGCTTCTCGAGGTCATCAACCTTGGCCTGGAGCTTGTCCCACTAGGCCGTGAGGCTATTCTGCTCATCAAGAGTGGCCTGGCAGCTGCCAGCTCACACTCCTTCACCAACTGGTGCTCCCGCTTCACCTCCTGTGTGGATGGGGAAGACATGAGCTCGCGCTCCCGGGTCTCGGTGTTCACCTCGCGGGTGGCCACCGCCTCTTGGCGCCTCAGGACCTCCTCCTCGCATTTCAGGAGCTCAGCTTCACGGGACGTGAGCCGGCTCTCGCACGATCTCGAGCCTTTTCGACAGCTCCGCGTTGCCGCCCCCAGCAGGGGTCGCACTCGTCGTATGGTGCGGAGGGCTCAGGAGGACTGCCTCCGGTGCCGGCGGTGTCACCCTGTCCCGTGGGGTCACCTTGGGAGCCTCTGGGGCTGGGCACCCGGGCCCAGAGACGGTTCCCACAGGGGCTGCGGGGACCTCCACCGCATCGGGTGCGGCGTGTTGAGAAGAGGTCGGTACCTCACTTCCCTTCTCCGCCATCTCAACCCCCAAAACAGGGGCCACCTCAGGAGGCACCGCCGCAATGGGCTTGGGAGGCGTCGCCTCACTTCGGGGGGTCACCTCCGCGCTCCCCTGGGGAAACGCCTCCCGATCGTTGGCGGCCTTGCCCTCGCCCTCGAGCCGAAGCTCGCCCTCTTTGCTGCCCCCACCGGTTTCTCCGCCAGGTGCGTCGGCATGGTGGGTGAGGCAGACTTCAGGGGAGGTGATGAGGACATCAATACCATTGTTACACCCATAGCCCCTGCTGCTATACATACTGGACCAATTACTAGAGCTCGCGCACGCCAATTAAATTATCAGGTACTTTCGTTTCTTGGTAATGATTCTAATGTTCATGAGAATATGATGCTGCCTAAATTGGATACATTTGTTTTGCTTACAAATGAAGGGCCTAGCTTGGACAAGAAAGAGGAACCTTGGAGCAAGTTCAAGCATGGAGATGATGGCATGCGCAAGGGGAACAAGAACGGAGTTACAAGTGATGATTTCAGGACTTTGAAGCCACCATAATGAGTGCAGGAAGCCTTGGACGAAATATACAAGATGCCACTTCATAAATTTCGTCCAGAGGCTATTATAGGTGCTGCGTCACCTTATTATTGGGCCAGGCCCATGTAATTTTGAAATACTTGAGTATAGGCTGTTTTTAGAGTCCGTATGTGTGGGGAAACAAGACATAGGGTTGGTTTCGGACCCCTCCATCAAGGGCCACAAAATCCCCCCCCCCTCTTCCTCCATATATACAGCCCTTAGGGCACCGTTTAGACTTTGGGTTTTGTTTAGATTAAAAGTTCACCATAGCTGCAACTTCGCGTACTTCGTTTGTGTTCAACGACCAGACCAAGACGTCACAGACCCCCACCTTGATCAATAAAGCTTTCATCTTATATTCGCAATAACCAGATTGAAAATCTTAGT
Source organism: Thinopyrum elongatum (assembly GCA_011799875.1). NCBI lineage: Eukaryota > Viridiplantae > Streptophyta > Magnoliopsida > Poales > Poaceae > Thinopyrum > Thinopyrum elongatum. The sequence goes on from CM022299.1 coordinate 265,281,946, forward strand.
TTCTTGCTTGTTCTTCGTTTGCTTGCAGGAGATAGACCCGCGTGGTCAGGTTGATTGTGCTCCGGCGTGGTCAATAACCTCTCGGAGTTGGTTTAGCGATTGCTAAGGCGCGACGTCCTCGCACGTTCGTAGTCGGATCGTCAAAGTCTACTCCACCAAAAATGATAGCTATCTTCTCATCGAAAGATCGGGACACCCTCGCCTCTATCAAGTGGTATCAGATTTCCAGGTTGCTCAGTGAGATTTTACAGTTTTTCGTAGTTTAGATCGAGTCTGTTCTTCATACCTAGAGTCCATGAAAAAGACAAAAAAAAATTAGGGTTAGTTCATCATATCCGAACCAATCTGAGCCTTTGCATAATCTTTTCTGTATTTGCTTTGTTGAATTTGCGGTTGCATCGTCGTGTCAAGTTGCTGGTCTTAGCGTCTAGTCCTTTAGAGTTTCGAGTTCTGTTCACAGGTTGTCACGTCGCCGCTACCATATACCACCACCGCACCAACTTCATCGCCGCTGCCATATACCACCACCACATATTCACCGCCAATTCGAGTCCCTATACGCCACCACCTATCCGCCGCCATCACGCCAATCCGAGTCCACTTGCAACATATATCCGCCACCAGTCCGAGTTCCACCAGATTCATCGCCGCCACCAGTCCGAGTTCCACCAGATTCATCTCCGCCACCAGTCCTAGTCCGAGTCCAGTATTTTGTTACTCTGTTTTGGATTTCTAGATCACGCCATACTCCGAGTCGTGACAGAGTAGGACTCCCGAACTTTCGTACTACCCGCAGAAGAAAAATAGTTCCAGTTTCAAAAAAAAAAAACTAAGTCTGGAAAATTCTGGCTAGGCAGTTTTTAGACCATTTGTAGACTTTTTCGAAAAAAAATTGTTGCGGAGCAAAAAAAAGGAAAAAAAATGCAAAAAAAAAAAGAAAAGAGAAAAAAAAAATTCAGAGTGTGCTCCTCCCTTGCTTACGTGCAGCGCCGTGATTTTAATAGTGTTCTAGGCTCGCGTCTCTAGCACGGTCTAGCCTAGGACCAGCACAGTACCGTCGTTGAGCGTTTATTCAACTTTGCATCTCTGAATTGATTATTGCTGACATTTTTGCTACTATATCATAAGCCTTCCCAGATCCAAATACATCTACATCGTGCGTTTGACACCACCTGGCAATCGCTCTGTCCAATCTTGAGAGTTTTGACTACAATGGTGGCCGATCACCACCTGCTGCTGGGTAAGAACTGGTAAGCATTTGAGATTCGCTTGCCGGATTTGTGATACACCACCACCACCACTTCCTAGTAGTCTGTAGGATCATATTCTTGTGTGTTTCTATTGCTGCTAACCATGGCAGGATCACAAGCTGATGAGACTGATTGGGAGAACATGACGAACAAACAGCTACATGATAAATTTCAGCAAATGATGAGTGGACAGGTGTAAGATGTGCTAAACAGATTTGAAGAGGCCATGGAGAAGATAGATGGAATTGAGAAGACGTTCGAAACAAAGCTCGATAACAAGTTTAATGAATTGCTCGCGCGTCTTACACAACCAGCGCCGGATGCACCTGTCGCACCTCTACAACAACAATAACGTCGCCTTCCAAATCAAGTGGAACGAGCACAGCGCGTTCCCCTTGAGCCTGGTCAAACTTCTGGTGCCGCTGCACGTACTGTTGATGCTTCTATGGCTCCTGCTGCCGCTGAGGAGGACGATTATGCGGGCGATTACGAGGATGAGGTTGATCAAAATCAGAACTACGTGCAACCACCACCACCAGGTCGTCCACATGCAAATAATCGCAATGGTAGGGCTGCATTACCAGTTCAGGTACGAGATCATGACCATCTTCCTAAACTGAAATTGAATATTCCACCATTTGAGGGTAGATATGTTCCTGATATATATCTTACTTGGGAGTTAGAAACTGAACAACATTTTACATGTTTACAATATACCGAGGAGAGACGTGTTCCTGCTGCTGTTTGTGCTTTTACTAGTTTTGCATGTGTATGGTGGTCTAAACATTGTAGATTATATCCTATTCCAACTACTTGGGCTGCTTTGAAAACTGCTATGCGTACTCGTTGGGTTCCACCATATTATCAACGTGAATTACTTCAAAAATTGCAGCGCTTAAGACAAGGAAAAAATTATGTAGAGGAATATTATCAGGAATTACAAACTGGCATGATTAGATGTGGTATTGTTGAGGAGAATGAAGCTATGCTTGCACGTTTTATGGGTGGATTAAATAGAGAGATTCAGACCATTCTAGAGTATAAGGAGTATAATAATATCACTCGTTTATTCCATCTTGCTTGTAAAGCTGAACGTGAAGTGCAGGATCGACAGGCATTGGCGCGGACTAACTTTTCTGCAGGTCGACCTTCATCGTGGACACCGCGTGCATCCTCTACTTCCACACATTCTACTGCCCCCACACCTCCATCAGCTGCCACCTCCAGCCGTGAAAGAAGGAAGCAGGCACAACCACCACTATCTGCCAAGAGCACACCTACCGGGCCTGCACAGAGTTACTTCTTCTTCCATGGCATCAACAGGGCACACAAGTGATATTATTTGTCGTCGTTGTAAGGGAAGAGGTCATTATGCGAGAGAATGCAAATCTCAGCTTGTGATGATTGCTACCGAGGATGGTGGGTATGAGTCCGCTAGTGACTATGATGAGGAGACTTTGGCTCTCATTACACGTGAAGAACACGGTGGAGATGATTCTGAACAAGAGACGCAATACATGGCTCCTAAAGACGCTGACAGGTATGAATGTTTAGTTGCTCAACGTGTTTTGAGTGTGCAGGTCACACAAGCTGAGCAAAATCAGAGGCATAATTTGTTCCATACAAAGGGAGTTGTGAAGGAACGTTCTGTTCGCGTCATCATAGATGGAGGGAGCTCCAACAACTTGGCTAGCATGGAGATGGTGGAGAAGCTCTCTCTCACCACAAGACCACATCCACATCCTTACTATATCCAATGGTTCAACAACAGCGGCAAGGTTAAGGTAACACGTACTGTTCGTGTGCATTTTAGTATCACTACGTATAATGATTTTATTGATTGTGATGTGGTACCCATGCAAGCATGTTCCTTATTACTTGGTAGACCATGGCAATTTGATAAAAGTTCTGTACACCATGGTAGAAACAATCAGTATACTCTTGTTCATAAGGATAAACATATTACTTTGCTTCCTATGTCTCCTGATTCTATTTTGAAAGATGATATTAATAGAGCTAGTAAGGCAAAACAGGAGCAAAATAAGAGTGAAAATCAGATTGTGGCAAAAGAATTTGAGCAACAAATGAATCCTAATAATAAACCATCTAGTGTTGCTTCTGAAATTAAATTGAAAAGTGCATGTTTACTTGCCACCAAATCTGATATTCATGATCTAGATTTCAGCAAATCTGTTTGCTATGCTTTTGTGTGCAAAGAGGCATTATTTTCATTCGAGGACATGCCTTCCTCTTTGCCTCCTACTGTTACTAACATTTTGCAGGAGTTCGCCAACGTCTTTCCACAAGATGTGCCTCCAGGATTACCACCTATTCGAGGGATTGAGCATCAGATTGACTTAATTCCCGGTGCATCGCTACCCAACCGTGCACCATACCGTACTAATCCAGAGGAGACGAAGGAGATTATGCGTCAAGTCTAGGAGTTGCTCGACAAAGGTTATATACACGAATCCCTTAGTCCTTGTGCCGTTCCTATTATTCTAGTGCCGAAAAAGGATGGTACATCGCGTATGTGTGTTGATTGTAGAGGCATTAATAATATTACTATTCGTTATCGTCATCCTATTCCTAGACTAGATGATATGCTTGATGAATTGAGTGGCTCTACAATATTCTCCAAAGTTGATTTGCGTAGTGGATACCATCAAATTCGTATGAAATTGGGGGATGAATGGAAAACAGCATTTAAAACAAAGTTTGGATTATATGAGTGGTTAGTCATGCCTTTTGGGTTAACTAATGCACCTAGTACTTTCATGAGATTAATGAACGAAGTTTTACGTGCTTTCATTGGACGATTTGTGGTAGTCTATTTTGATGATATACTGATTTATAGCAGATCTTTGGAGGAACATTTGGAACATTTACGTGCTGTTTTTATTGCTTTATGTGATGCACGTTTGTTTGGTAACCTTGGGAAGTGCACCTTTTGCACCGACCGAGTATCTTTTCTTGGCTATGTTGTTACTCCACAGGGAATTGAAGTTGATAAAGCGAAGATTGAAGCTATTGAGAGTTGGCCACAGCCCAAAACGGTCACACAAGTGAGGAGTTTTCTTGGACTCGCTGGTTTCTATAGGCGTTTTGTGAGAGATTTCAGCACCATTGCTGCACCTCTCAATGCGCTTACAAAGAAGGATGTGCCTTTTGTTTGGGGTACCTCACAGGAAGAAGCCTTCACGGTATTGAAAGATAAGTTGACACATGCTCCTTTACTCCAACTTCCTGATTTTAATAAGACTTTTGAGCTTGAATGTGATGCTAGTGGAATTGGATTAGGAGGTGTTTTATTACAAGATGGCAAACCTGTTGCATACTTTTCTGAAAAATTGAGTGGGCCTAGTCTGAACTATTCTACTTATGATAAAGAATTATATGCTCTTGTTCGGACCTTAGAAACATGGCAACATTATTTATGGCCCAAAGAATTTGTTATACATTCTGATCATGAATCTTTGAAACACATTAAAGGTCAAGCAAAACTGACCCGTAGACATGCTAAATGGGTTGAATTTATTGAGACTTTCCCTTATGTCATTAAACACAAGAAGGGTAAAGAAAATGTTATTGCTGATGCATTGTCTCATCGTTATACTATGCTTTCACAACTTGACTTTAAAATATTTGGTTTGGAGACCATCAAAGATCAATATGTGCATGATGCTGAATTTAAAGATGTATTGCAGAATTGTAAGGAAGGGAGAACATGGAACAAGTTCGTCGTTAACGATGGATTTGTGTTTCGTGCTAACAAGCTATGCATTCCAGCTAGCTCTGTTCGTCTTTTGTTGTTGCAGGAGGCGCATGGAGGAGGATTAATGGGACACTTTGGCGTGAAGAAGACGGAGGATATACTTGCTACACATTTCTTTTGGCCAAAGATGAGACGGGATGTTGAGCGTTTTGTTGCTCGCTGCATTACATGTCAAAAAGCTAAGTCACGACTTAATCCTCATGGTTTATATATGCCTTTGCCTGTACCTAGTGTTCCTTGGGAGGATATATCTATGGACTTTGTTTTAGGTTTACCTCGAACAAAGAAGGGGAGGGATAGCATATTTGTTGTCGTGGATAGGTTCTCGAAAATGGCACACTTTATACCATGTCATAAAAGCGATGATGCTGTTAATGTTGCTGATTTGTTCTTTCGCGAAATTATTCGCTTGCATGGTGTGCCAAATACTATTGTTTCAGATCGTGATACCAAATTTCATAGCCACTTTTGGAGATGTTTATGGGCTAAGTTGGGGACTAAACTGCTTTTTAGTACTACTTGTCACCCCCAAACTGATGGACAAACTGAAGTAGTCAATAGAACTTTGTCTACTATGCTTAGGGCTGTTTTGAAGAATAACAAGAAAATGTGGGAAGAATGCTTGCCTCATATTGAATTTGCTTATAATCGTTCTTTGCATTCTACTACTAAGATGTGCCCTTTTGAAATTGTTTATGGTTTCCTACCTCGTGCACCTATTGATTTGTTGCCTCTTCCATCTTCGGAGAAGGTTAATTTTGATGCTAAACAACATGCTGAATTGATCTTAAAAATGCATGAGTTAACTAAGGAGAACATTGAGCGTATGAATGCTAAATATAAACTTGCTGGAGATAAGGGTAGAAAACATGTTGTGTTTGCACCTGGAGATCTTGTTTGGTTACATTTGCGTAAGGATAGATTTCCTGATTTGGGCAAATCAAAGCTAATGCCACGTGCTGATGGTCCTTTTAAGGTGTTAGAGAAAATAATGATAATGCATATAAACTTGAGCTGCCTGCAAATTTTGGGGTTAGTCCCACTTTTAACATTGCAGATTTGAAGCCTTATTTGGGTGAGGAAGATGAGCTTCCGTCGAGGACGACTTCATTTCAAGAAGGGGAGGATGATGAGGACATCAATACCATTGTTACACCCACAGCCCCTGCTGCTATACATACTGGACCAATTACTAGAGCTCGCGCACGCCAATTAAATTATCAGGTACTTTCGTTTCTTGGTAATGATTCTAATGTTCATGAGAATATGATGCTGCCTAAATTGGATACATTTGTTTTGCTTACAAATGAAGGGCCTAGCTTGGACAAGAAAGAGGAACCTTGGAGCAAGTTCAAGCATGGAGATGATGGCATGCGCAAGGGGAACAAGAACGGAGTTACAAGTGATGATTTCAGGACTTTGAAGCCACCATAATGAGTGCAGGAAGCCTTGGACGAAATATACAAGATGCCACTTCATAAATTTCATCCAGAGGCTATTATAGGTGCTGCGTCACCTTATTATTGGGCCAGGCCCATGTAATTTCGAAATACTTGAGTATAGGCTGTTTTTAGAGTCCGTATGTGTGGGGAAACAAGAGATAGGGTTGGTTTCGGACCCCCTCCATCAAGGGCCACGAAATCCCCCCCTCTTCCTCCATATATACAGCCCTTAGGGCACCGTTTAGACTTTGGGTTTTGTTTAGATTAAAAGTTCACCATAGCTGCAACTTCGCGTACTTCGTTTGTGTTCAACGACCATACCAAGACGTCACAGACCCCCACCTTGATCAATAAAGCTTTCATCTTATATTCGCAATAACCAGATTGCAAATCTTAGTTTCTTGCTTGTTCTTCATTTGCTTGCAGGAGATAGACCCTCGTGGTCAGGTTGATTGTGCTCCGGCGTGGTCAATAACCTCTCGGAGTTGGTTTAGCGATTGCTAAGGCACGACGTCCTCGCACGTTCGTAGTCGGATCGTCAAAGTCTACTCCACCAAAAACGATAGCTATCTTCTCATCGAAAGATCGCGACACCCTCGCCTCTATCAGGAGGGGAGGGCCCCCTGATCTTGATCTTCTTCTTCTTGGTCTTCTCCTTTTCCTCGGCGGTCAACTCAGGGTTCCTACGGGGCAGAGACTCATCAGGGCCGTGGAAGCCAAGGAGCGGGAGTCGAAGGGTGAGGGCGGAAGAACTTACTCATCCTTGGGATTCCAGCGCCTCCTCTTCTGCTCCCTGAAGGCACTGTTGCTGCTGCCTCCTTCGAGAAGTGCGTCGAGGCGGCTGCTCAAGGGCGCGGCGCAGGTCCCGTCGTCGTCAGTGGGCGCAGTGGTCTCCCCCGTCCGCACCTCTAGAGGCTCGTCGTCCTCCCTGGCTCCTTGTCATCCTCCGCCTCTCGACCGCCCGGGCTTGGCGAGCACAACGCGAGACTCGTCCCCGTCGTCGTTGTCGTCGTTCTCATCCATCCGGAGCCGGCGCCGTGCCAGCGGCAACGGTGGGGGCGACAGGGATGACTCCTCGCTGCTCTCCTCCTCGGAGTGAGTGGCATCGCGGTCGCCTGAGGCAGACTCCATCTCCGAGGAATCCTCGTGAAGCTCCTCGGCCTCCTCGAGGTCCATTCGGATCAGCCCCCACTGGTCGAACTAGGGCATCGCCGCGACAAGCTCAACCTTGCTGGCCCAATGCTGCACTAGGCACGCGTCGTAGGGTATCTCCTCTGCCTCCCCTGGGAATAAGACTTCCCAAGATTCGGCTACCGCTTCGGCTACTGGTTCGGCCGAAAGGCGCCGCTGTGCCAGCCGGATCCTGTCTTCAGCTGCAGTGATCTCCCACACAGGGTGCAAGCGCTTCTATAGGGGTGTGATACGATGGCTCAGGAATTCCTTGGCGACCATGCCCGCCGTGAGCCCGGCGTCATGCAGCTCCGCCAGCCTCATCAAGATCCGCCTCAGGGAAGTGCCGTTGGGCTTCTTGTGCTCCCAGCGGGGGATCTTCTCGACCGGCTCGCTCGGTACCACTAGGAGAGGGCTGGTCCGCAGGGCATCAACATAGACCCAGCACGACCTAAAGTTCTCCACCTTCTTCAGGATACTCATGTCAATGAAGATCTTGCGCATATCGTCGTCAATGCGGAAGGAGCCACCGCCGGAGCACCCGCATGCTGTAAAAAGGTCAGAAGAGCGCCACGGACGGCATCACTGCTAGGAAGGCCTCGCAGAGGTACGCAAAGAGAGCAAGGACAAGGATGGAGTTGGGGTGGAGGTGGAGAAGACGAATCTCGTAGTGCTCCAGGATGGCGAGGAGAAAGTCAGAGAAGGGCGGCACCAACACGTGGAAGAGCGAGTGGAGGAAGATAGGGACCATCATGGGCTCGAGGTAACGTCATGGGTGTGTGCCCGGCCAGATCTTGGTGGCGCCTCCCTCGTTGTGCGCGGAGGCCACCAGAGGGCGAACCATGGCTAGCCCGCTCTCCCGGTGATGGTGGACGGCAGCAAGGCCAGACCAAGCTCCGCCGCCGGGGCACTCTTGCTGGGGGAGGCCTCGGCGGTCGTAGGCATCTTGCCCGAGGCCATGGCGATGGAGGAAGATTGGGAGTCAGAGGAGGAAGAAGGAACAAGAGGGGCAGTCATGCTGGAGGCGGAGAACAAGAAGGGCAGCAATGATGTGCCAGCGCGCCACGCGCAGGCTTTATCACAAATACGGAGGTTTCTAAGGCATCATGGGGAGTGGGGGCGTCCCGTCCCATCAAATTCACCACACGTCACCTCCTTGACCTAGCAGTTGGAGGGCCATGTCGTTTCGCTCCAACGAGCAGGCGGAGCACGCGCACTGTGGGCCCGGGGGCTACTGTCGGTCCAGTGGATACCGGGGTACCACAGCCCGTCTGCCTACGGCCCAGGAGGCGGCCCAAGCCTGGGCCCCGGGGAAGCAAGCCACCTCGTGAGGAGCTAGCCTCACGAGGCTCCCCCATCACCAGGCGAGGCACAGCAGACTTCACCAAGCCCTTGGTAGCATCCCAAGGCCAGCTAGCGGGGCCGCCTCGTGAGGCCTACCTCGCGAGGCCTGCCTTAGGGGTCCAGCCGCGGAGCCTACTCCTGTCACATGGGTGGTGACCTGCTGTCAGCATAAGGATGGAAGGGTACGATGGAGGCCAGTTTCCACTTTGGTGCTAAGGGAGCAGCGGTGCCTGCCTCCCTCCAAAGCAAGTCCCAAAGCTTTCAACTTTGGTGAATGAAGACCAAGACAGCTAGGCGCCCAGGACATGCGTCGCCGCCGAGCCCATGCTTACATCAGGATAACGCCTTTAGCAGGCGAAGACCACCTTTGGCCAGGATAAGCCTGCGCCCTTGTCCCCCTTCAAACTTGCCGCCCTATGGAAGCCCTTTCCCGCTCAAAGAGGCCCAAGGCATGATAAGAAGGGAGGACGACCATCGTAGAGGGGGATCTTTTCCTTCCTCACCTTGCCTTGTAGCTCCAAGCACACTGTGGCCCACAAGAAATCCCAACCAAGCAGGAGTAGGGTTTTACACCACCACAGTGGCCCAAACTTGGGTAGCTCACATGTCCCCTTCATGTCCGGTGAGAGCCAGCGTGCCCGACGTAGTCCAGCGGTAGTCGTTGTTGTGTCTTAGTTCGCCAAGCAAAGTCCCCCAGAGTCTGAACCCTAGTTCTTGGAGAAGTTTCTTGGAAGTAGATCCTAGACTCCGACAGAGGCGGAGAAGAAGAAGTTCGAGAGGGAGAAGTAGTGGTGGAAGAACACCGTCTTCCCTCTGATGCTGACAGCCGATAATCTAACCAAGTAGTTGTACGTCTAGTCAAGCAAGACCGACAACAACCCGGCCACATAAGTTCTTCCAGGGTCGGCTGATCCAGCGGACAACTAATACCCCTTCTTTGCCAAGTATTTCTATGGTGGGCTCTACCTGCCTTTCTCAGATTTCTTCGTAGAGGCCATGCAATCCTATGGATTTCACTTGCTGGATTTTGCTCCCAATGTATCACCTGCATGTCCATCTACGCACACCTGTTCAAAAACTTCCTGGGGATAGCACCCAATCTTGACCTGTTCCCGCACTTCTTCATCCCCCAAATCGAGAACGACGCTCTCTCCGGCAGTGTTACTTGGATTCCAAGAACGCAGATGAAGGAGCACTATCTTGACGGCAAGCTGCACACCCAGTGGAACTAGTGGAGGGCAGATTGGTGTTGGATCAAACTAGATCAGCAAGATGAAATCGCGTCCTTTTGCCGCCTCCGGACTCAGAGAATCGGGAAGGGGAATACTTGGAGCAATGTCGGGCCCAGCGACGCCAAACTAAGAATGGCGTTGTATAGGATCCACACCCTCAAGGCTGTCGGGCTGACCATAGAGGTGGTTGGGGCGGATTTTACCCGTCGGCGAATTGCCCCGCTGCAGCACAGAGGAGGCCGAAGAGCATGGGAGTACCAGAAGTCCGACGATCTGATGCACCTGCACAGTGGGTCTGACAAGAACTTGTCGGTAATGGAACACTACCTGGTCATCTGCCAGCTCTTCAACAGAGACTGTAAATTCCATTTGCTGGAGAAGTTGGTTCTGCCCCGCAACAACTCCGCCAAGGGCGACATCCTGGCCAAGATGCCAGAGTGCGACACCAAGGTTGTTATGGAGCGGTGGATAGAGCCCTCCAAGGCGTAGGTGGACAAATGGCTTGCCGGTTTGAAGGAGAAGGTCGTTAGGGTAGAGAACAAAATGGCTCACCCCCACTAGAGATGATGAGGACACATTCCTCAAGGTCAGGGTCGAAGAGGCCAAGAAGGCCGAGCGTCTCCTGAAGAAAACTGAGGCTGCCAACAAGGGAAAACAAGTGGTGGAGCAGACTGTAGAGCACACCGAAGAGCGTGCTAGTGAGCCTATTGCGGATGACGCTGAAGAGCAGCCCGCTGAAGAAGATGCCGAAGAGCATACTAGCAAGACCACGGACGGCGATGATCTTGCCGGGGACCATGAGGATTACGAGGTGGAGCCCGCCTGAGAGACAGAAGGGGACAATGAGGAGGAGGAGGGTTTCAGAATCGGGGCTCCGTAGACCCAAAGAAAGGTTCGAACTCTGGGGTGTGCGCGAGGAACTTGGCTAGGCTACGACTCGGTGCTCACTGCCTCACGGCGATGCTCCGACGTGCTCGAGCGAGAGGGAAGAAGGAAGAACATGGTGATTTACCCAGGTTCGGGCCACCTTGGGGTGTAAGACCCAACTCCTTCTTTGTGGTGGATTGCCTCGCGAGGAGGATGAGTATGTGAATACAAGTGGCTCTCGGAGACTTTAGGGGCGGCTCCGGACTTGAGAGGTGGATCAACTCTATCTCTACGGTGGAGACTAACCTATACTTATACTAGCCAGGTCCTCTTCCCCCAAAGCTCTCGGCGGGAAGGGATGCCACAACGGCCAATTTTGAAGAGGGACAAGAGCACACCCTATCCTGACTAAAGTTGGTCTTCGCCTACAAAGCCTCTGTCCATGACGCGTCGTGGGCTCGACGATGACCTCCGTCCTGCCAAGCCGGCGTCCTGGTCTTGTTGCACCGAAGAGGCGACCTTTGGGGCTGGCTTGGGAACCCGCATGCTAGCCTTGCTCCTTTAGCACCAAAGAGGAAATCCTCACTATCCGCGCCCGCTGGCACCGGTCCTGGCGACGCCTGTCGTAGCCTGCGTCACCCACGTGCATCGCGAGGTGGGGTGGTGAGCCTAGAAGTGTCCGCCCCGCGGGAGGCCTCGGGAGACCACTCCTCACGGAGTCCTTGGGCGCCTGATGAAGCTTGTTGATGCCCGCCTCGCGAGGCGAGGGCCTGGCGAGGGTCTTGCTTGTTGAGTCTTGCGCTGGGCCGCGCCAGGCCCTTTGACGATGCCATGCGATGGGCCGCAGGCAGACGGGCCAGGGTACCCCCAGTCCGAGAGCCCCGATAGAGGGGGGAGGAAGATGACTACATTCCTCCTTCCCACACCAGAGCTGCTATCGCAAAGAAGCCCGGTAAGAAGAAGACAACACGCCCTGATCTGCCAAGCATAGAGCTTGTCGAGACCAAGGCGGCCGGCAAAGCTTCTCATGTGTAGCCTTCTCGGTGGCAACCTCCTCGTGTCCCATCATCCCGACAATTGACTTCGCCAGTCGCTGAAGAGGTGGGTGCTTCACAGCCCACAGCTCTGACGAGGATGAAGCGGGCCAGGAGCCCTCCACTGCTGCCTGCCATGACCGGAGTCGAGGCGGTAGCGCTCTACGACTTATCCATCCTCAACGAGCCCCATGAGGAAGAGGAGTAAGCACTCCATCCCCCCATCATCACATTTTTGTATCTGTTGTTGATTTTGATCATCTCGGACAACTTGGCCTTGCAGGGATGTGGTGTCATTGGCGGAGAGGCACTAGAAGAAGGCCAAGCTTGCTGAGGAGAGCGAGGCGACAACAGATATTAAAGAATAACCAACCCCTTAAAATGTTGCCGGCTCCAGCCCCCAGCTCCTATTGGCAAGCTTCACAGATGAGACCATCATCATGGAGACTGACAAGGATGCGGGGAGCAATCTTCCGGAGGGAGAGCATCAAGGAGTGGGCCCCTTAGTGACGCCCTCGACCTCTGCTCCTCCACCAGGCAGCTTGCTAACAAGGTCCACCCCTCCTCCAGAAGAGCACCAAGAGGAACTCGCCCGCGTAGAGGACCCGCCGGTAACCAACGTTGCCGGGGACCGAGCGATGGCAACTGACGTTGCCGAAGAAGAACCAAGGCCTCCTCCACAAGCCCATCAAGGTAAACCTTTGTTGAGTGCCCATTTATCCTTGTTGGGTTTTCCTTTTTTTGTCTTCTGAACTTGATCTGAATCTTGAACTCCTTCCACTCTTTGCTCTTTCTTTCCCATCTTACAGGTTCACTCCATTGGAGGAGGAAGAGCCGCCGTAGATGTTCAAGCGATTGCAAAGAGTGCAACTAATGAAGCTATCAGAATTTCTGTTGCAGAGGCTGCAGCATCAGAAAGCGAAGAGGCTAGGAAGGCCGCTGAGAAAACCGACAAGGCTTCCGGTAGTGCATCTGCCTCCGCTTGTGTTGATGTCGAGATGAGAGATGCTAGCCACGGAGACCCAAGCACCGTCGATCACCTGATCTTGCTGGAGGAGCAGCTCACGGCAACTCTACTGGGTCTTCTCTTCAACTGCACTACACTGAAGCCCCAAGTTCATCTAAAACCGGGAGGGCTACCCGTGAAGATGCTTGCCAGGATCGTCATCCCCTTGTCTCGTGGCTCCACTGAAACAGGCATCTCCGATGACAGCGCCGCCGATCTTGCCTTCCTGAAAATCATGGCTGCCGGTTTCCAGGATGTGCAAAAGAGATATAGCACATGCTAGGATAAGATCCAAGTGGAGCGGCAAGCTGTGGAGTTGGCTGAGTGGAAGCTGGATGAGAGGGTCGCGTAAACCAGCAAATTGTATGAGGAGAAGCTTCACAACATCAAGGCTGAATAGGAGAAGCTCGCAGCTGCCAGGAGGAAAGCAGCAATTATGGACAGCAAGTTATCCGAATGGCAGGCATAGCTTGACGCCAAGGAAAAAGATCTTGCTGCCAGAGAGGAGACGCTTGCCGCCCAACTATGCAGCAAGGTTGAATAGATCCAAACTCTGCTCGTGCAGCGGACCCAGGAGCTAGAGCAGAACAATAAAACTCTAGAAGCTCAAGTACTAGATTATGCCGGAAAGCTTGCAGAGGCCACCAAGGCTGTCAAAACTGCCGGGGCCATCAAGGCGGAGTTGGACGCCAAAGTAAAGAAGCTTGAAGAAGGTTTGGCCGAAAACAAGGCTGATGCAGAGAAGGTGGCCTAGACCTTGTTTGAACTATAGACTTCCATCTGCGCCAAGAACACAAAGCTATCCACCACCAACGACTCCATTGCTGACCTCAAGCTCAAACTCAGAACTTTGGTGCAAGATCTTGAGGCCGACAGGAAAAGGGAGAAGGACTTGCTGGTGAACTAGAACACTGAATATCCTTGCTCGCCAATGCTGAGAAATACTTCGACGAGATTAAGAACAATGTGGAGCTCTGGACTATAGGCCTTGTAGACATCGCAGAACGCCTCAGCTAGCAACTGATCACAATGAAGATGGATGAGTACGCCTTCACTAACGATGAGCATGAGGTCCCAAGCGCCAGGCTCACACTCGTCAAAAATCTCGTCAAGGCACTGAAGCAGCAACACAAGGAGAGATCTGCCAGCCTCGCCCATGAGTCCAGCACATTCTGCTGTGACGTCCTCTTCAAGGTACTCGTCAAGCTTGTGTTATTGGAACCCTGGCCTCAACATATCCAAGGCCTTCAAGAGCCCGCCGAAGGATGCAGATACCAAGACCATCGAAGAGCTTGTTGGTCCACTCACCGACAAGGTCACGGCAATCACCATGACAGAAGACCAGCGCAAGGACTAGCTCCTTCCTTGTATCATTTGGCTGCAAGTGTAGTTCATGTAAAAGATAGACCTACCTTAAGTTAGAACTGCATTTGGCTCTTGATGTAATATAACTTGCTATCCGGTGAATGGTTGTGTGATATCTTCCTTGTCTTATTCTGCCTTTGCATGATTTTTGTACCCTACACTTGCGGGAAACTTGCCGGTGCACACACTTTTGCCACGAGATCTTGAGGAACAGGTCCTTAGCAGCCTACCAGAAGTGTTGTTGTCGGCAAGGTCACACTTGACGGTCGCAGCGCAGCTACTTAACTTGTCGATGATGGGGAACGAAGCATGAAAATCAAAAAAATTCCTACGAACACCCAAGATCTATCTAGCAGAAGCATAGAAATGAGAGAGGAGAGTGTGTCTACGTACCCTCGTAGACCGAAAGCGGAAGCGTATATAACACGGTTGATGTAGTTGTACTCTTCGTGATCCGATCACGATCCAACCGATCTAGTGTCGAACGGACGGCACCTCCGAGTTTAGCACACATGCGGCTCGATGATGTCTCATCCTCCTTGATCCAGCAAGAGAAGGCGGAGAAGTAGATGGGATCACAACCAGCATGACTGCGTGGTGGTGATTGTGGTGGTGGAGCTAGTTCAGCAGGGCTTCGCCTAGCACTACTAGAACGAGGACGGAGGAACTACGGAGTAACGGGAGAGAGAGGGGCGCCAAGGGCTTGGTGTGTGCTCTTGGGGCGCCCCCTCCCATCTATATATATAGGTGGAGGGGCATGGGGAACAGCCCCTCCATGTTCTAGGGCGCAGCCAAGGGGGAGAGGACTTCAACTCCAAGTCCAATCCTATTCCTACTAGGACTCCCCTTTTTTTCCCTTCCCTAGCCACATGGGCTTTTGAGGACTTGGTGCGCCTAGCCCAATAAGGCCAGGGCGCCTCCCCTTAGCCCATGCTAGCCCTTGGGACATGGTGGACCCAATTGTGGACTTCTGGACCCCTCCGGAACCTTCTGGAAGCTTCCCAGTACAATATTGAAAAAGCTGCACCTTTTTTCGGAACCCAAAATATGACTTCCCATATATTAATCTTTACCTCTCGACCATTCCAAGACTCCTCGTGACGTCCGGGATCTCATCTGGGATTTTGAACAACATTTGGTTACCAATCATTAAATATCCCAATACTACTCTAGCGTCAACGAACGTTAAGCGTGCGACCCTATGGGTTCGGGAATCATGTAGTCATGACCGAGACACCTCTCCGGTCAATAACCAATAGCGTGACCTGGATGCCCATATTTTTTCCTACATATTCCATGAAGATCTTTTATCGGTTGAACCACTATATCAAGGATTTGGTTAATCCCGATATGTTACTTGCCAGATATTCGATCGTCGGTATCTCCATACCTAGTTCAATCTCGTTACTGGCAAGTCTCTTTACTCATTCTGTAATACAAGATCTCGTGACTAAATCATTAGCCACATTGCTTGCAAGCTCTTTACGATGTTGTATTACCGAGAGGGCCCAGAGATATCTCTTCGCCACACGCAGTGACAAATCCCAGTCTCGATCCGAGCCAACCCAAAAACACCTTCGGTTATACCAGTAGAGCACCTTTATGATCACCCAGTTACGAAGTGGCGTTTGGATACACACTAAGTATTCCTCTGGTGTCAGGAAGTTGCACAATCTCATGGTCTTAGGAATAGATACTTCACATGAAGAAAGCTATAGCAATAAACTAAACGACCTGATGCTAAGCTTATGGTTGGGTCTTGTCCATCACATCATTCTCCTAATGAAGTGATCCCATTATCAAATGACAACTCATGTCTATGTTTATGAAACCTTAACCATCTTTGATCAATGAGATAGTCTAGTAGAGGCTCACTAGGGACACGGTACTTGTTTATGTATCCACACATGTATTTAAGTTTCCGGTCAATACAATTCTAGCATGAATAATAAACCTTTATCATGAATAAGGAAATATGATAATAACCAATTTATTATTGCCTCTAGGGCATATTTCCAACAGTCTCCCACTTGCACTAGAGTCAATAATCTAGTTCACATCGCTTATGCGATTAACCCCCAATAAGTTCTGGGGTTTGATCATGTTTTTCTTGTGAGAGAGTTTTTAGTCAACGGGCCTGCAACATTTAGATCCGTGTGTACTTTGCAAATCTCAATCTCTCCGTCCTTGATCCAATCACGGATGGAGTTGAAAAAGGGCATTAAATATGCACTTCATATGTAAATCCCACCTCAATGCTTGGTTTGGCACTACTCCAAATGTTTGCTCCACTTTACATATCCAGTTAGAGGCTCAGGGTCATCTAGATCGGCGTCAAAGCTTGCGTCGACGTAAAAATTTACGACGAACTCTTTGTTACCTCCATAAACGAGAAACATTTCTTTAAGTAACTTAAGGATAAATTTTTACCGCTGTCCGGTTATAAACTCCTAGATCACTCTAGTACCCCCTTGCCAGACTCATGGCAAGGCACACAACAGGTCTGGTACACAGCATGGCATTCATTATAGAACCTATGGCTGAGGCGTAGGGGATGACTTTCATCCTTTCTGTTTCTTCTGCCGTGGTCGGGCTTTGCGTCTTACTCAACTTCACACCTTGCAACACAGGCAAGAACCCTTTCTTTGACTTGTCCATCTTGAACTTCTTCAGAACTTTGTCAAGGTATGTGCTTTGTGAAAGTCCTATTAGGCGTCTTGATCTATCTCTATAGATTTTGATGCCCAATATGTAAGCAGCTTCACCGAGGTCTTTCATTGAAAAACTCTTGTTCAAATATCCTTTTATGCTTTCCAGAAATTCTATATCATTTCCAATCAACAATATGTCATCCACATATAATATTAGAAATGCTACAGAGCTCCCACTCACTTTTTTGTAAATACAAGCTTCTCCGTAAGTTTGTACAAAACCAAAAACTTTGATCACCTCATCAAAGCGTATATTCCAACTCTGAGATGCTTGCACCAGTCCATAGATGGATCGCTAGAGCTTGCATACTTTGTTAGCATCCTTAGGATTGACAAAACCTTCTGGTTGCATCATATACAACTCTTCCTTAAGAAACCCGTTAAGGACAGCCGTTTTGACGTCCATTTGCCAGATCTCATAATCCTGAAATGCGCCAATTGCTAACATAATTCTAACAGACTTAAGCATCATTACGGGTGAGAAAGTCTCATCATGGTCAACCCCTTGAACTTGTCGAAAACTCTTTGACAAGTCGAGCTTTACTGACGGTGACATTACCATCAGCGTCTGTCTTCTTCTTAAAGATCCATTTATTCTCAATGGCTTACCGATCATCGGGCAAGTCCACCAAAGTCCATACTTTGTTCTCATACATGGATCCTATCTCGGATTTCATGGCCTGAAGCCATTTGTCGGAATCCAGGCTCATCATAGGTTCTTAATAGTTGGTAGGTTTACTGTTGTCTAACAACATGACTTCCAGCACAGGATTACCGTAGCACTCTGGTGCAGAACGTACCCTGGTCGACCTACGAAGTTCAGTGGTAACTTGATCTGAAGTTTCATGATCATTATCATTAGCTTCCTCTTCAGTTGGTGTAGGCATCATGGGAACTTATTTCTGTGATGTGGTACTTTCCAATTCGAGAGAAGGTACGATTACCTCATCAAGTTCTACTTTCCTCCCACTCACTTCTTTTGAGAGAAACTCCTTCTCTAGAAAGGACCCGTTCTTGGCAACAAAGGTCTTGCCCTCAGATCTGTGGTAGAAGGTATACCAAATGGTCTCTTTAGGGTATCCTATGAAGACGCACTTTGATGAGGACATGACTACCTTGGATACGACCAAAAATATTGCATACATGTATATTTGTGAGGTGATTTCTAATGCAAACTATGCAATAATTTATTTATGTCATCCAAGACAAAAATACTTCACAAACTTTTGTGCCATGTCTAATTGCAGGTGTATGGGACATTTGTACAATCCACATATGATGAGGACATCAATACCATTGTTACACCCACAACCCCTGCTGCTATACATACTGGACCAATTACTAGAGCTCGCGCACGCCAATTAAATTATCAGGTACTTTCGTTTCTTGGTAATGATTCTAATGTTCATGAGAATATGATGCTGCCTAAATTGGATACATTTGTTTTACTTACAAATGAAGGGCCTAGCTTGGACAAGAAAGAGGAACCTTGGAGCAAGTTCAAGCATGGAGATGATGGCATGCGCAAGGGGAACAAGAACGGAGTTACAAGTGATGATTTCAGGACTTTGAAGCCACCATAATGAGTGCAGGAAGCCTTGGACGAAATATACAAGATGCCACTTCATAAATTTCGTCCAGAGGCTATTATAGGTGCTGCGTCACCTTATTATTGGGCCAGGCCCATGTAATTTCGAAATACTTGAGTATAGGCTGTTTTTAGAGTTCGTATGTGTGGGGAAACAAGAGATAGGGTTGGTTTCGGACCCCTCCATCAAGGGCCACGAAATCCCCCCCTCTTCCTCCATATATACAGCCTTAGGGCACCGTTTAGACTTTGGGTTTTGTTTAGATTAAAAGTTCGCCATAGCTGCAACTTCGCGTACTTCGTTTGTGTTCAACGACCAGACCAAGACGTCACAGAACCCCACCTTGATCAATAAAGCTTTCATCTTATATTCGCAATATCCAGATTGCAAATCTTAGTTTCTTGCTTGTTCTTCGTTTGCTTGCAGGAGATAGACCCTCGTGGTCAGGTTGATTGTGCTCCGGCGTGGTCAATAACCTCTCAGAGTTGGTTTAGCGATTGCTAAGGCGCGACGCCCTCACACGTTCGTAGTCGGATCGTCAAAGTCTACTCCACCAAAAACGATAGCTATCTTCTCATCGAAAGATCGGGACACCCTCGCCTCTATCAACATATGAACATAAGGGAAAAAGAGAAGTTTATGTGCTGTTCAAAAAGTCCTTTCACGTCACTTTTGGGCCAAGAGAAGATAGAGTCCAGGTCTCTCACGTTCTGGATTCAGATTCGGACTGCACAGACATACCTGACTCAAAACGCCAAGAACTATTTCATACGGACTCCGAATTGGGTGATTCTTTTTTTTGTTGGAAAGTAGATTTCGTGCTCTTTCTAACCCAATTGGTTTCACCTTCAAATTCGTCCGGAGCATTGAGTTGTCATCGAAACAATCTGACGCTGTAGCAGAATCCGAGTCAAACTACAAGTCCAAAGGTGTTGCATCACCTCCACTTGGGCCCATTGGCCTTGTACGACCTAGGGTTAGTTTTAGGCTGCCTTGGGATGTCCTCCCACCTCCTTGGCCGCCACCCCTTGCTCCTATATAAGTAGATCCATCTAGTAGCTTTTTGCTAGGGGGTTTTGTTTAGATTAAAAGTTCGCCATAGCTGCAACTTCGCGTACTTCATTTGTGTTCAACGACCAGACCAAGACGTCACAGAACCCCACCTTGATCAATAAAGCTTTCATCTTATATTCGCAATATCGAGATTGCAAATCTTAGTTTCTTTCTTGTTCTTCGTTTGCTTGCAGGAGATAGACCCTCGTGGTCAGGTTGATTGTGCTCCGGCGTGGTCAATAACCTCTCGGAGTTGGTTTAGCGATTCCTAAGGCGCGACGTCCTCGCACGTTCGTAGTCGGATCGTCAAAGTCTACTCCACCAAAAACAATAGCTATCTTCTCATCAAAAGATCGGGACACCCTCGCCTCTATCAAGTGGTATCAGTTTTCAGGTTGCTCGGTGAGAATTTCCAGTTTTCCCTAGATTAGATTTATTTTCTTACCTATTGTTCAAGAAACAGCCACAAAAAAAAGTTAGATCTATTCATCCTTTGTCCAAGCCAGTCTAAGCCTTTGCAATTTTTTTTCATTGTTTGCATTATTGAATTATCGGTTGCATTGTCGTGTTCAGTTGCTGGTCTTAGTGTCTAGTTCGTTTAGAATTTCGAGTTCTATTCACATTAGTCACGCCGCCGCTGCATCGTTATTCCTTCCGCTGTCCACCATGCCATCCATCAATTTCCACATCGTGCTACCCACTGATCATTGTCATAATCATAGTTGAGGTTGTTCACATCTGTGCTTGATTCAATCTACATCTTATCTAGTTTGTTTTGGAAAGAGGGAGAGAGAAAAAAGAGAGAAAAAAAGTAAAAAAAAAAAGTCAGAGAAAAAAAAGAGAGAAAGAAAAAGAAAAAAGTGTGAGAAAAAAAAAGAGAGAAGAAAAAAAAACAAAATTCGGATCTATCTAGACTCAATCTCGTAGCTGAATTCGGATTGGAATCTGTTTTGCGCAGTGTTCAGTAAAACAGGCATATCTTTTTCATACGAAGTCTGTTTTGGCTCCGTGAGTACTCAAATTAAAGCTAGTGACGAGCCGCATCTAAATAGTTGCAGAAGCATGTTCAATATTTGACATCTCAAAATCGGCTTCTAAATAGGTCTTTTTGCCCTCCGAAGTTCGCGAACACAGCTTGTTCCAGTTTTTTAGGCCAGTTTTAGAATTTTTTGACTCCTCATATCAACTCGGAATTGAGTGATGCTTTTTGCATTTGAAAGCTTGAGTCAGTGCCGTTCTTGAGAAAAATTATCATAAAATTGGCACAAACTTTTATAGAGTAAAGTTGGAGAGAGAATTGTTGGTATATGCTACTTGGTAGTTGTTTCTCATCATTATCTATACTGCCATTGTGATCTTCACTTATATCTTGCTGTCCAGAGCTACTTTATATCCTTTATTGATGCTAGTTGTGCTACGCCGTGACCTCATTAGTGTTCTAGGCTCGCGTCTCTTGTCCGGTCTAGCCTAGGACCAGCACAGTACCGTCGTTGAGCGTTTATTCAACATTGCATCTCTGAATTGATTATTGCTAATCTTCTGCTACCAAATATAGCCAACCCAGCTCCACATATTTCTACACCGTGTATACGTACGTTCACCTGGCAATCGCTTTACTCAATCTTCGGAGTTATTTGACACCGCTGGTTGCCCGTCACCACCTGCTGCATGGTAAGAACTTGTAAGATATTGATATTTGCTTTACTGTGAGCGCTTTACCACCACATCCTAGTAGTTCATAGGAACATTATTCTTGATTTTTTTTTGTTTCTACTAATCATGGCAGGTTCCGGAGTTGTTAGTTCTTGGGCTTCATCGATCGTGGGAGATTTGCCATCACCTAAGAAAATACAACAACCGCCACAAGAGGAGCAATTACATCAGAATGCACATAATCAGGTTAAAGTTTCCATGCCACCATTTACTGGTCGTTTTAGGCCTGATTTATATATTGAATGGGAGTACGAAATAAATGCTATATTTGCTTCCCATAATTTTGATGAGCGTGGAAAATTTCAAGCTGCGGCTAGTACTTTTAGTAGCTTTGCTTTAGTTTGGTGGAGTGAATATTGTCGGTTAAACCCTGATCTTATACCTACTACTTGGGACGATTTAAAACTTGTCATGAGAGATAGATTCGTTGATGTTTATTATACTCGTGGCATGATTAAAAAATTACAACATTTAAAACAAGGCACTGACACGGTAACAAAATACTATGATTATTTACAAACTACATTATTGCACTCATTTTTAGAAGAAAGTGAAGAAGATTTTATGGATAGATTTTGGGGAGGATTAAACTGTGATATTCAAGAGATTCTAATTCATGAAGAGTGTTATCCTATGGACCATTTATTTCATCTTGCTTGCAAAGCTAAACAGGAAATAAAACGACGTGTTGGCCACAAGGAGAACAAGCGCACGGTGCACATTCCAAGTATTGATATAGATGTTTCTTCAACTACTAGGCGTACTATGACAACCACATCCGTTGTTGCGAGGACTACATCATCTCCATCATGTGACACATCACCTCCAAGAGTGCCTACATCGTCTGAGTTGATCATAAGAGGTAATGACAAAGGTACAGATTTTCAACTTTCACATGAGAATGATGCATGCCTAGTTAACTTGAATACATCATGTGTTGTGTTACCTATTGATTTGAGCACACCAGCTATTTTAGAGAATTGTGTTACTGTCATGAATGCGTCATGTGATCAAAGAGTTGAAGTATCAACAATTTTGAGTGCACCCAATGAATTAACTGTTGATGCAAAAGAAACAATGTTTAATCATTTTGATATGACCTCTAATCTTGGTGATGATTTTGTCTCAAATGACTTATTGCATGTTTGCTTATTTAAGCATGTTGTAGCATGTAAATTTGATGCAAGTAAAGTTTATTCACCAATGTTGGGATGGTTTAATGATGAACATTGTCAATCCTTTGATATGAATAAGAGCTTCACTTATATGTGCAAATTGAGTTGCAATATTTTCATGTCTTCTAATACTTGTGATAATATTTTGGCTTTACATTTTATGAACTATGAAAGTTACTCATGTATACATGTGTCATATGTGCAAAAATCAAGGGAAGTAAAAATGGATGACATATACATATACAACATGTACACCTTGTCTCTTTTGTTAGCCACATTTCAGATTAAGTAACGCCGAGGACGGCTTTGTTTTCAAGAAGGGGAGGATGATGAGGACATGACTACCTTGGATACGACCAAAAATATTGCATACATGTATATTTGTGAGGTGATTTCTAATGCAAACTATGCAATAATTTATTTATGTCATCCAAGACAAAAATACTTCACAAACTTTTGTGCCATGTCTAATTGCAGGTGTATGGGAGATTTGTACAATCCACATATGAACATAAGGGAAAAAGAGAAGTTTATGTGCTGTTCAAAAAGTCCTTTCACGTCACTTTTGGGCAAAGAAAAGATAGAGTCCAGGTCTCTCACGTTCTGGATTCAGATTCGGACTGCACAGACATACCTGACTCAAAACGCCAAGAACTATTTCATACGGACTCCAAATTGGGTGATTCTTTTTTTTGTTGGAAAGTAGATTTCGTGCTCTTTCTAACCCAATTGGTTTCTACTTCAAATTCGTCCGGAGCGTTGAGCTGTCATCGAAACAATCTGACGCTGTAGCAGAATCCGAGTCAAACTACAAGTCCAAAGGTGTTGCATCACCTCCACTTGGGCCCATTGGCCTTGTACGACCTAGGGTTAGTTTTAGGATGCCTTGGGATGTCCTCCCACCTCCATGGCCGCCACCCCTTGCTCCTATATAAGTAGATCCATCTAGTAGCTTTTTGCTAGGGGGTTTTGTTTAGATTAAAAGTTCGCCATAGCTGCAACTTCGCGTACTTCGTTTGTGTTCAACGACCAGACCAAGACGTCACAGAACCCCACCTTGATCAATAAAGCTTTCATCTTATATTCGCAATATCCAGATTGCAAATCTTAGTTTCTTACTTGTTCTTCGTTTGCTTGCAGGAGATAGACCCTCGTGGTCAGGTTGATTGTGCTCCGGCGTGGTCAATAACCTCTCGGAGTTGGTTTAGCGATTGCTAAGGTGCGACGTCCTCGCACGTTCGTAGTCGGATCGTCAAAGTCTACTCCACCAAAAACGATAGCTATCTTCTCATCAAAAGATCGGGACACCCTCGCCTCTATCACACTTCTCCGCTTTGGGTTCGAGCTTATCAAGCTGATGCCTCTTGACATAAGCGTCGCATCCCTAAACTTTAAGAAACGACAGCTTAGGTTTCTAGCCA
Organism: Thinopyrum elongatum; assembly: GCA_011799875.1. NCBI lineage: Eukaryota > Viridiplantae > Streptophyta > Magnoliopsida > Poales > Poaceae > Thinopyrum > Thinopyrum elongatum. The sequence goes on from CM022299.1 coordinate 265,306,093, forward strand.
AACCATAACTCATACGGTGTCGTCTCAACGGATTTAGATGATGCCCTATTTAAAGTGAATGCGGCTGTCTCTAATGCATAAACCCAAAATGAAAGTGGCAAATCGGTAAGAGACATCATAGAACGCACCATATCCAATAGAGTATGATTACGATGTTCGGACACACCATTACACTGTGGTGTTCCAGGTGGCGTGAGTTGTGAAACAATTCCACATTGTCTTAAATGCATACCAAACTCGTAACTCAAATATTCACCTCCACGATCAAATCATAGAAACTTTATTTTCTTGTTACGATGATTTTCCACTTCACTCTAAAATTCCTTGAACTTTTCAAATGTTTCAGACTTGTGTTTCATTAAGTAAATATACCCATATCTACTCAAACCATCTATGAAAGTAAGAAAATAATGATATTCACCGCTTGCTTCAACACTCATCGGACCGCATACATTAGTATGTATTATTTCCAATAAGTCACTAGCTCGCTCCATTGTTCTGGAGAACAGAGTTTTAGTCATCTTGCCCATGAGGCATGGTTCACATGTCTCAAATGATTCATAATCAAGAGATTCCAAAAGTCCATCAGCATGGAGTTTCTTTATGCGCTTTACACCAATATGACCTAAGCGGCAGTGCCACAAATATGTGGTACCATCATTATTAACTTTGCATCTTTTGGCATCAATATTATGGATATGTGTATCACTACGATCGAGATTCAACAAGAATAAACCATTCACAATAGGTGCATGACCATAAAAGATATTACTCATATAAATAGAACAACCATTATTCTCAGACTTAAATGAATAACCGTCTCACAATAAACAAGATCCAGATATAATGTTCATGCTCAACGCATGCACCCAATAACAATTATTTAGGTTTAAAACTAATCCCGAAGGTAGTTTTAAAGGTAGCGGGCCGACGACGATCACATTAACCTTGGAACCATTTCCGACACGCATCATCACCTCGTCCTTAGTCAGTCTTCATTTATTCCGCAGCTCCTATTTCGAGTTACAAATATGAGCAACCGAACCAGTATCAAATACCCAGGCGCTACTACGAGCACTAGTAAGGTACACATCAATAACATGTATATCAAATATAACTTTGTTGACGTTGCCAGCCTTCTTATCTGCCAAGTACTTGGGGCAGTTCCACTTCCAGTGACCATTCCCCTTGCAGTAGAAGCACTCAGTCTCGGGTTTGGGTCCATTCTTGGGTTTCTTCACAGGGGCGGCAACTGCTTTACCGTTCTTCTTGAAGTTCCCTTTCTTTGCCTTGCCTTTCTTGAAACTAGTGGTCTTTTTAACCATCAACACTTGATGCTCCGTCTTGATTTCTACCTCCGCAGCCTTAAGCATCGCGAAGAGCTCGGGAGGTATTTTTTATCCCTTGCATATTATAGTTCATCACAAAGCCCTTATAGCTTGGTGGCAGCGATTGGAGAATTCTGTCAATAACCGAGTCATCTGGAAGATTAACTCCCAACTGAGTCAAGCGGTTGTGCAACCCAGACATTCTGAGTATATGCTCACTAACAAAACTGTTCTCCATTTTACAGCTAAAGAACTTGTCGGAGATGTCATACCTCTCGACCCGGGCATGAGCTTGAAATACCAATTTCAGCTCCTGGAACATCTCATATGCTCTGTGGTGCTCAAAACGTCTTTGGAGCCCCGGTTCTAAGCCGTAAAGCATGGCGCACTAAACTATCGAGTAGTCATCAGAACGTGCCTTCCAGATGTTCACAACATCCATAGACGACGCTGGAGGGGGTGCGTCACCTGGCGGTGCATCAAAGACATAAGTCTTCTATGCAACAATGAGGATAATCCTCAAGTTACAGACCCAGTCCACATAGTTGCTTCCATCATCTTTCAACTTATCTCACTCTAGGAATGCATTAAAATTCGGGGGAACTACATCGCGGGCCACTGATCTACAACACAAATTTTGCAAAGACAATTAACACTAAGTTCATGATAATTTAGTTCAGTTAATCAAATTACTAATGAACTCCCACTTAAATCAACATCCCTCAAGTTGTCTAAGTGACACATGATCCAAATCAACTAACCCATGTCCGATCATCACGTGAGATGGGGTAGTCATCAATGGTGAATATCTTCATGTTGATCATATCTACAATATGACTCATGTTCGACCTTCCGGTCTCCTGTGTTCCGAGGCCATGTCTGTACATGCTAGACTCGTCAAGTTTAACCCAAGTATTATGCATGTGTAAAACTGGCTTACACCCGTTGTATGCGAACGTAGAGTCTATCACATCCGATCATCAAGAGGTGCTTTGAAACGACGAACTTTTGCAACGGTGCATACTCAGGGAGAACACAATTTCTCGAAATTAAGTGAAGGGATCATCTTATAATGCTACCATCGTTCTAAGCAAAATAAGATGCATAAAAAGGATAAACATCACATCCATTCAATATGTGACATGATATGGCCATTATCATCTCGTGCATTTGATCTCCATCTCCAAAGCACCGGCATGATCTCCATCGTCACCGGCATGACACCATGATCTCCATCATCATGATCTCCATCATCGTGGCGTCACACGGTCGTCTCCGCCAATTATTGCGTCTACAACTATTGCTAATGCATAGCGATAAAGTAAAGCAATTACATGGCAATTAATAAATTAAAGACTACCCTATGGCTCTTGCTGGTTGTCGTACTCATCGACATGCAAGTTGTGAACCTATTACAAAACATGATCATCTCATACATCAACATATATCACATCATGTTTTGGCCATACCACATCACAGCATGCCCTGCAAAAACAAGTTAGACGTCCTCTACTTTGTTGTTGCAAATTTTTCGTGGCTGCTATGGGCAACTAGCAAGAATCGTTCTTACCTACACAAAGCCACAATGGAGATAATCAAGTTGCCTTTTAACCTTCTATAAGGACCGCCTTCGTCAAATTAGATTCAACTAAAGTAGGAGAGACAGACACCCGCTAGCCACCTTATGCAAAACAAGTTGCATGTTAGTCGGTGGAACCGGTCTCATGTGAGAGGACATGTAAGGTTGGTCCAAGCCGCTTCATACCACAATACCGCTGAATCCAAATAAGACAAGAGAGGTAAGCAATTCGAGCATCAACACCCACAACTCTTTGTGTTCTACTCGTGCATATACATCTATGCAGAGACCTAGCTCATGATGCCACTAATGGGGAACGAAGCATGAAAATCAAAAAAATTCCTACGTACACCCAAGATCTATCTAGGAGAAGCATAGCAATGAGAGGGGACAGTGTGTCTACGTACCCTCATAGAACGAAAGTGGAAGCGTGTATAACACGGTTGATGTAGTTGTACTCTTCGCGATCCGATCACGATCCAACCGATCTAGTGCCAAACGGACGACACCTCCGAGTTTAGCACACGTGCGGCTCGATGACGTATCATCCTCCTTGATCCAACAAGATAAGGCGGAGAAGTAGATGGGATCCCAACCAGCACGATGGAGTGGTGGTGATGGTGGTGGTGGTGCTAGTTCAGCAGGGCTTCGCCAATCACTACTAGAATGAGGACGGAGTAACTACGGAGTAACGGGAGAGAGAGAGGGGTGCCAAGGGCTTGGTGTGTGCTCTTGGGGTGCCCCATCCCCTCTCTCTCTCTCTCTCTCTCTCTCTCTCTATATATATATATATATATATATATATATATATATATATATATATATATATATATATATATATATTTACAGCCGGTCTATTCTGCTAATATTAGCAGAATAACTATTCTGATAACACTTCCGCACTGCACGCTCAACAGAAGCGCACTGCATCTTCTTTACGATGAGCACTGCAATGCTTCACGGGAGAACTGCTTCATTTTTTGGCAGTCCACCCGCGTGTTCTGTGTGGAATCGGGTGTTGCGGGATGATTTAATTTGTTTCTGGATCTCATTTGACCTTTATTCTTTGTAATTTACAGGAAAGGCCACTAAAATCTTTGCAAATCGAGCGATTTGGCGGACGAGCTTTCTCTGTTCGTTCGTGTTCGCGTCGGATGCGACTTTTTCGTGCTCGGATGTTGTTTGTTAGTAGGAATTCTTTGATTGCGTTCGTTTTAATCGGTCCGTTTACTCTATAATTTGTCTAATTTTTAGGACTTAGTTTTCAATTTCAGCGAAAGCGATTGTCTGGGCGTGTGAGCTTCGTCCGCTCGTCTGTTCTTGTTGTTTTTTTGGATTTTGTGCATCGATGCGTTTTGAATCTTGTAATTAGTTTCTCTTTTTGGTTTGAATTCACTGTATTGCGCCTGTAATGTTTGTATTTTTTGGTGTGCATTTTTAAAGAATAGCGCATGTTGTTCATCCCAGTGGCCGTGTGTTTGATGTATTTTTTTGTGGGTAATTGTTCAAATTTGAGTGGTTGCACAATGTTTTGGCCACTTATCGAATTGCGAGTGGAATTGGCACCTCTGTTAGTCTCCTACATATCTGGACCTGTACAGCTTTGATTTTATTGTTGTAGTTCTGGCATATGTTTGTAGTGTACTGCATTTTGTTAACTAGTGGACTGCAATGTAACAGTATTATAGTGGGCATGACAGCTTATGAGATAATTCTTATTCTCAAACTGCATTCAGTGCTTCAGAGAACTGCATGGTATGCACTTTCGTACTACATTAGCAGAATAGTTATGCTGCTATTTCTGCTATTTATGTCAATTCTTCTGAACTCCATACCTCGAGAATTCGGTTGAACGGCATAGGTTAACTACAAAGTTTTCGACCATTGGCATTGCATTGTTATTGTTCAGAGTACTGTATTTTTTTATATAAGGACCGTACTATGTGTATTAGAGAACTGCATTTCTGTCAGCAGCAACTTGTTAGTCTCCCACATGTCTGGATTTCTACTGCTTTAATTTTATTGTTGTAGTTCTGGCATACGTTGTAGTGCACTGCATTTTCGTTAGTAGTGGACTTCGTTGTAGCTGTATTACAGTGGTCATGGCAGCTTATGAAATTTCTCTTTTCTTAAACTACATTCTGTGTTTTAGAGGACTGCATAATATGCACTTTCGTACTACATTAGTAGTATGGTTAATCCGCTATTCTGCTATTAGAATAGATGGTCCATTATATGCTGGTGTTAGCTGAATAGTTATTATGACAATTTTTTTGAACTGCATACTATGAGAATTCTTTTGAACATTATATGTTAACTACAAAGTTTCGACCATTCGCATTGCATTGTTACTATTCAGAGGACTGCATTTTTTTATATTTAGGATCGCGCTATGTGTATGAGAGAACTGCATTCTGTCACCAGCAACTTGTCTAAAAGGGTGATAAAATGATGGAGACGAGGTCGCATACATTAATAAGGCACCGTTCAAAGTGTCTGATGGACATAATTTTAAAAGCATACAGCATAAGCAAAGCATTAGAAATATGCCACAGATGGCTTGCTTCATCTTCGACAGCCTATAGTGCAAATATTGTAAACTTCAGGGAGTCTTCTTCTTTGTAGAAAAACACCATGGCCATTTCTCCGACCTCAAAGCCATTCTGGGAGACAAAATCTTTCCAACCAGTAGTTATGTTGATGCAGTCTTCAGAGTCGATGTGGTAGTCAGCTTGCATGTCTGCATACCCATTCTTGTGTTGTGTCTCCAAAGTAACCTTGCCTGAACTCGGAGCAGTAAACTTTATTGTGGATGGCAGTTTCTGTATTTTGGCATGGATGGAAAAAGAATTTTTATAAGTAAACACCAAATGTTTTTCTTTATACTTAGGCTGATCTGTTTATGTTAACTTAAATATGTACATATATATGACTACTATTTTATAAAGTAGTTGCAATGTATGAACAGACTTATATACGGAATTGACCTCTAGTTTTAGTAGGATATATATTATATTGTAACATGTTTGTACTGCAAGGTCATTTACAGTGTACTTCGCTAGCATGTTAAGAGAACTGCCACACTGATCTATTGAACCTCTTCTTTGTTCGTGTGCTGGGGTTCTGATCTAACTAGTGTTGATACCTTGTGTGGTACTGAAGAATAATAGGTGGAACTATCTAGTGTTAATAGCTAACAAATCTGAACAACAATACAAATTCTTTGTATTGTTGATACTACTGAACAAATTGATGGAAATATACATTCAGATGTGGATTTGTAGCCTAGATTGTGTCAAAAATTGTGAGGGGAAAAACATACCCAACTTTCCTGCATGTCTGCAGATGTGAGGCGATGAAGAAATGGTGCCCGAAACCCCCTGTTGGGTATCATCAGGCACCCGAGCATGCTGCGCCACTCGGCATTGGTGAGCTCCAGACCATCGGTGTACACGCATGTGTCCGCTACAGGCGCCATCCTTGCCAAGCACCCGCACGAACAGTCCATGGCGGGTTCAGTGGAATTTCAGATAACAATTGGGGATGGGAGGAACCCTAGATCTATGATTTGAAGGAAAAGAGGAACGGGGGGAGGAGTTGTGTCAGTCTGGAGCACGAATGGATAGGTTTTTATGCAGCCAATTGAGCAACGGAGGTAATAAATGTTGTGGTTGGTGTTAGGTGGTGGATTGATTCTGATTCGGTCTACACGAATGCATTTGATAAGCAACAGCACTGCTTACTTGAACCTAGCGAACTACATTGTCATATTACAACGAACTGCAGAATGCGTGGATTGTGTTTGTTTTTTTATTTTTCTAGTTATTGTTTATATTTTTATTGGGCCGTGGTTTTTCGTGGTACGTGGGAATTTTTTTTAGGTGCAAGGGAACTGGATTTGCGTGCTAGTTGTGGGTCGTGTGGCTTGTTGGTTTTGGGCTGTGAGATTGTGTTGGGTCCGTTGGGGTGTAAGACGCATTCGGCCCATGTCGGCCTGTACGGGTGGTTTGCTATTGCGCTATGTGTGCGCGGTAACGTTTAGTCCCACCTCGCCCGCGGAGAGCGCGCCCGACCAGTTTATAAGCCCTGGCAAGGCATCCGTATCGAACTCCTCTGTTACTTATTTGGGCGCTTATACACGGCGCTCGCTGCTCTATCCTCTCTGACCTATGGGCCCATGTGTGCCCGGCCCCATGCATCGTGGCTCAGAACGGACTCGCCTACTGTGAGCGCAGACCTAGTGCGAGACTGGCTGGGGCCGGTTTCACCTGGGTGGTCACTTTTTTTTAATATTTTTCCCTCTCACGTATTTTTTCAAATATAGGGCGTGCACTGCTTAGTAAATCATCTTGCACTGCATTCATCAGGTTTGTGTACTGCATGTGCACACACTCCGCACTACACATTTTTGCACTACATTTTTGTGCACTGCATGCTGGTCGCATTTTTCTTTATTGTTTTTCCTCTTATGTATTCTTTTTCTAGTGTACGGGTGCGCACTGCTTTGTTGGGTATGTGGGCACTGCGTTTGTCATAGTCATGTACTGCAGGTGTATTTTTCCTCTTACGTGTTTTCTCTAATACAGGGCGTGCACTACTTAGTAAATCATTTTTGCACTGCATTCATCAGGTTCATGTACTGCATGTGCACACACTCCGCACTACATGTGCATGTGCATTTTTGTGCACTGCATGCTGGTCGCATTTTCTTTTCGTGTTTTTCCTCTTACGTATTCTTTTTCTAGTGTACGGGTGTGCACTGCTTTGTTGGATATGTGTGCACTGCATTCGTTAGAGTCCTGTACTGCAGGTGTACACATTTTGCACTGCATGCATCCTATTTGCGCACTGCATCTTCGTCTGTTTTGTGCATTGCTCGAATCACATACTTTATGTGCACTACATTATGTTCTAATGTTGAACTCAAGTTTTGTAATTGAAATAAAGTTCTTCATAACATAATCAAAGTTCATCATTACAAGCCATTCTGTATGACAAGCAAACTAAGTTCAGCAAAAGCAAATGATCACAAGCAAACTAAAGATACATAAGCAAACAACAGAAAGCAAATTTGATGATAAATCTAAAACGACGCGAGCAATGTTGGCTCTTGGCCGGCACCCTTTGCTTCTTCACCAGGTAGCGTCTCCCCAGCTGCTCCTGGCACGCTTCTTGGGGGCCTCCTCCTTCTCCAGCTTTGCACGGCGAAGCCCGTCCTGGGTGAGGGTGATGCGGTTCCATATCTCGTACGCTGCGTAGGCGTCCTTTGCCGCATACTCGATGTGCCTCATGGACAGAGGCAGGGAGGCCCAGCGCGCGTGTTCTTCGTTGGTGATCTTCTTGTTCATGTTGTTGTAGTAGTCATCGATGAGCATGCCGGCGACATCTGCAAGGGAGTCCAACTCCTTGGTGGCCTCGGGCACCCTCCATTCCTTCTGGATGTCGACGAAGTTGGTGACCTCCAGATTGACGCGCTCTAGCCTGGTTTTGTCGCCGTCGATGGAGAAGCCAGCAAAGGTGTACCTGGGGTCGGCGAGGAAGTTGTCGAAGACGGTGCACCTTTCAGTGACGCTCAGTTGGAAGAGCAGCACCAGCTGAGTCTTGCCGACGGAGAGTTGTACGAGGGCGGGTTCCTACGTCGCTTCAGGCTCATTGTTGTACTCGAGATCAATCCCGATGATCTTGTGGCGCTGGAGCCTGAGGTGGCGCTCGTACTGCGCGAGGGAGATCACCATCTGCTTCTTGTCGTTGGTGTGGATGACGTGCAACTTGGTGTTGCCGTGGGCCTCCACGTCCCTGTACTCGTCGGAGAACGCCATCACCGGCAGTAGGGCTTGGTGTTTTCTGTGGAGATCGATGTGATGGAGCGATTTGGTGGCAGCGCAATGGATACTTGTGTTGTTGTGGATGAGAAGGCCTTTGGCAGGGGTCTGAATTTAAGGCGGGGGAGGGGGTGGGATGGCCGCATCGGATGAACTACACGATCTCGCTGACGATGCGGTTGTGCAGATCGTGGGTTGGTGTTGCGTCTGTGATCGTGGGTTTGTGGCGATGGAACCGCTCGGATTGGGTGGTTGTATGCGAACGTGGTTTTTTTAACGTGGTTTTATTTTATTTTTCATCAGTAAAAATTTTTAACCACCACTTTCTGTGCGAATGGGCATTTGTCACGTTTATATGTATCGTACGTGTTCCCGGAACTGCATTGCTTATAATACCGCACTGCATCGTCTAACAAAAAGCACTGCATTTTGTCTATAGGTGCGTACTGCACCGGTTTTTGGGTGTCCTTGCTGCAGCCCCTGGAAAAAAGTACAATATATTCCGCAATTTACGAGTATTTCGTTGTGGTCTAGACCGTGTATTTATTCATGTATGTATTCCGAAACTGTATTGCTTATGATACCGCACTGCTTCGTCTAACCAAATGCACTGCATTTGTCTAGAGCTGCGTACTGCATCTGTTTTTGCATGTACTTGCTGCAGTCCCTGGCACGAGAGGGGGGTTGGGCCCCCCCTTTTTTTTGTGACACTTATTTGAAGGTAGACTTTTTTTTGGACGCGTTATCTTAACACGCGCATTGTTTTTGAATTTAACTTTTTTTACGAACTGCATGTATTTATTTGTTTTACTGTCTGAACTTCATTGTTCTTCATAGAGAACTGCATCCTGTGCTAACTTCTTTGTTTCGATGTAGTCCGTCTTATTTAGCCGGGTCGTTTTGGGCCAGCCCGTTTTATGTAACCCTTTCCCACACGGGCCTTGTACGTGGCCCTCCCAGGCGATCCCATCGCTCCGCTCACAGGGAGAGACCGAGAAGAAACCTCTCTCCTCTCTTGCAGCGGCTCCCGAAGCATCTCTCCCTCGAGCAAAACCGCCGTCGCCCGCAGCAACCGCCGTCGCCCGCGGAACCGCCGTCCCCAAGAGGTCCTTATTCCTGCATTCTGCGTCGCCGTCCGCTCCGCCAGCCCTTCCCGCTCCGCTTCCGCAGCCCTTTCCCGTCCGTTCCCGCCGCCGTTCATCCCCTTTTTTGTGGTACGTCCCCCTTGACCTCGGTCTTGATCGTCCCCTCGTCTAGTTTTGTGATTCTCGTAGTTGCTGCTGCGTTTTTTGCTTATGTATTTTTCCGTAAGCAGGCGATTTTATCTCGATTTGAAGTCGATACTCGTGTGTGCTCTGTAGGCAGAGCAAGGTGCATCTAGGGTTTCGTCAGATTTCACCGATTTTGTGGCTTGTATATGTCACTTCGTCCTTGTGCTGCAAGCAAACGCCATGTCTTCGTCGAGCAGAGTGGGAGGAGGAGTTCAGGGTATGTGGACTGCTTATTTTGGCTTTGTTTATTTTGTTTGATGTTTATCTAGTTTTCTAATTCATCATGCATATTTGTTTATGCTGTGTTAGTTGTCAGCGTTCCTTTGCATTATTTGTCATGTGATATTTTGTAATTTCTGTTTCTGGTTTTTATTGAATCCAGTAGGTGATTGCAGTGGTCATAATGATACACCAATTGGCTCTCGTTGTCCTGGTGGTAAGGATCATGGTGGTGCGGCAGGACATCAAGTGAATTTGCCAATTGAATCTTCTCCCATAAGTGTGGCCCCTCCTTCTGGTATGTGTTTGTTTTTTTTCTTATTTTTAATTTGCCAATTTTGGTTGTATCCCTATTTCTGTTGTAAATTTCATATGTGTCTTGTGAGTTTTGCAATGGATTGTTCTTATAAATACCTGCTATTTTTTATGTGAATGCTTTGTTTATTTTGTGTATGTTGCTTACTTGATGTTGTACAAATTGGTTTTGCCTTGCTGTATCTAGTCCGGCATTTTGCTGGGAACAAACATGAAGTTAGTGTATGCAGCACTGCATTTATATGTATATGTGAACTCCACTATATGTATGTGTGAACTGCATTGTTGTTTTATTCAAGTTTTTTGTACAATGCATTAATTTTTATTTAGCTTATGATTGGAGCACTGCATTTATATGTCTAAGTGTACTGCATTTGTTCTTTTTGTGCACTTTTTAATGAGCATAGTTAAACTTCATTTGGACGCAGTGCCTGTTTTTCATGCTGGGGCGCCTGGGTTTGAGGAGGTTACTCAATTGATTGACCATTATTTTGCAGAGGGTGATGTTGGTGTGAGCTTTGACCAGAGACGTCCCGTCTTGTCTGAAACACAATCACAGTCTGTTGATGGTACAGAGGAAGTTACACAGGAGTGGATGGTCTCGGAACAGCTTCGTGCATATGAATTGAAGCAAAGCAAGAAGAAGTTGAGGTTTGAAAGTGACTCAAAAGAGTGTGCGGAGAAGGAGAAGCAGTGGAGAGCTGCAGATGGTGCCAAGGGTGCCAAATTTGTCAAAGTCAAGCAGCCTGCTTTGCAGAAGAAGAGGCTGAGTTCTGTTGCTGAGGAAGGTGGTACTCCTCGGCGGAGTCCACGTGTTGCTGGCATGAACAAGAATCTTGGTAAGAGAACTGCTGAAGCTGGTGCAAAGGATCCTCACCGCAAGCGACTACATGTCAGTGATGGTCCCAACTCTGACGATGACGACTTTGTGGTTGCTGATTTTGTGAGGGATGTTCATACTGGTAGACGCAAAGACTGTGGTTCATCTAAGAGTCTACCCAAGCGTGCCCGTGATGATGGCGATGAAGGTGTTGGTGCTGACTCTGGTGGGGAGGCAGATGTTGTTCCAAAGGTTTGTTGAAGTGGACTGCATTTGTTTCCTTCATTGTTATTCTATTTGTGTTTTTTCTATCTCTTTTTATGGCTAATCTTCTAATGTGGACTGCATTTCCCTTTACACAGAGGAAGAAGTCTAGTAAGAGCAATGCAACTGAAGATGATGCCGAGGGAGATGATTCTCGATTTAACAAGACCGTACGTTTGTCGCTTCCCACTGTTTGCAAGGCTGCCGCTTTATTGAAAGACGCACACTGTAGTCGTGTTCGGGATGCTGGATTCAGTGTTATCTTTGAACTGACAGTAAAGAAAAATGTGTCGCGCATTCTTATGTGCTATCTGATGGGAGTGATTGACCCTGCCACCATGATAATGGACATTGGGAATGGCAGGGTTCTTCGAATCAATCGTGATGCAGTTCATCACATTTTTTATTTACCTATGGGACGTCACACTGCACCCATGCCTGCTGCCAGCGGCCATGATGACTCGTTGACTGCCCTCAAGGATGAGCTTGGCTTTGACCGTTCAAAAAGTATAGGTGTCAAGGACTTGCTTGAGAAGCTGAAGGTGTTGGTGGAGAAAGATGATCATGTGACTGTTGATCTTGCTGTGAAGGTGTTCTTCCTGATACTTTACCGGAATTTGCTGTGCCCCGGGCCTGCAGTTCGTTTGGATAGGGTTGCTGCAATGGTAGAGAACATGGATTATGCGGCTATGGCGCAGATGGACTTTTGTCAGCTTGTTGTTGATGAGTTGCAGGCAGCTGTGGTGAGGTGGCAGACAGAAGGCAGCAAGCAGAATTGTGCAGAGGGTTGTGCCATTGTCCCCCTGATTATGTATCTTGATTGCTTGAAGCTTCGCAAACTTTTAGTTATGCACACGTTGACGCCACATGCGTCATACCTGACGACCAAGGACCTGATGAAGTTATACAACGAGGATGTGCTTGTCAAGGGAAAGATTTATTTGGAAACTTACAAATTTTGGGAAGCTACCGGTTAGTGCATCTGAGTTTTTAATATCAGAGTTTTTTTTAAAAAGGTGCAGTCATTATAAATCTGAACTTTCTAGTACTCACATGTGTACTTCTCTTCCCTTCTTGTCTTTTTTTGCAGTGGAAGGCGTCAGGTGATATTGTGTACAACCGTCCTGCTGCAGTTCTATGTGGCAGCTCTGATGCGGGGCCTAGCACTCATGCTAGGTTTTATGAGCCTATCTATAGCCAGCTTCCTGCCTATGATGATGAGGCGCCGCCTACTCGTGGTTTCACGGCTCGTCGGATGTTTGATAATAGAAGCTCTTCTAAACAGACATTTGTTGGCGGCAAAAAACACGAGGAGATGGATGAGCTTCTTCTGAAGGTTTTGAAGTTGACTGAAGATTTGCCAACCTCTGGTGACAGGTTGAGGACAGTTGCTGGTTTTTTCCCTGTTGGCCATGGCCCATGAGATGAAGATATTGTTGCTGCTCACAATTTTGATTGCGGCGTGGTTGAAAGCCTGAAGATTGCAGTGACGAATATTCGGTCTTCATATGCTCAGTTGAAACATTCATAGGAAGAAAAATGCGCTCGGTATGAGAAGGATGCTGAGCATATTTTGGATGAAATGAACCGTCAGGACGCTGGCGTCGGCGCTGATAATGTACGTTCTAGGTTTTTTGTGCCTTTGAACCTCTTTTGTGTATTATGTGGACTGCTCCTCACTATTTGTTTTTTTGTGATAGGCTGGAGTGGAATCTTCTGGTGTCCATGGATCTAGGGACGATGGAATTGGTCAGGTACAAGTACTTCTGCCATGTGCCTCTCTTCTTGAACTTGCATTTTTTTGCTTTCCATTTTATTGTATTTTTTGTGTACTTCACGATTGTAAAGTGTGTACTGCTTGTGCATAGTTGAAGTTTTTTTTCTTTTTTTGTCGTTACCATCTTATTTTTGTTTTTGGTTTGTTCTATGTCTGTAGACTGGAGTTGCTGCTTGTGATGTGCACAAAGATTCCTACGATGGCTCTGGGAAGGATGAGAACTTGGCTGGTGCATCGTCCCCTCCGGATGTTGTAGCTGATAAGGTATAGTGGAATTACTTTTTCTGTTAGTGGGTTGTAATCTAATTTTTTGCTGTTGTTATAAGCTTGATGTATGCTGTTCTGTTCACTCATATGCATTTCTTTTACATATGTGAGCTGCATAATTTTACATGTGTGAGCTTCAGTCTTTGATAGAAGTGAACTGCAATTCTTTTCGCATACGTGGGCCGCAGTCTTTTACATGTGTAAGCTTCAGTATTTAACAGAACTGAACTGCAGTGTTTGACAAAGTGAACTGCAGTTCTTTTTACATATATGTACTGCAGTTATTTGACACATGTGGGCTGCAGTGTTTGACATAAGTGAACTGCAGTTGTTTTGCATATGTGGACTGCAGTCTTTGACATAAGTGACCTGTGTGTTGTTGTGTTAATTATCCCCACGCTCATTTGTGTCATTGTGTCTTTTTTAAACTTTTCACAGCCTGGAGATGAAAACATAGAAGTTCATGTTGATGTGAACCAGGGGGATTGTGCTGTTGCGGGTGGTGGCAGTGTTGATGCTTCTGTATCAGTTGCTGTCGACAGTGCAGAACCTTCTGTAGCTCAGGAATCCCATGAGCTATTTCCCCTAGTCGGCACGAAGATTTTGATTTTGGCATTGAAAAGCCGCTAGAGAATGTCGTTCCTGCTGGTAGAGTTGCTGCTTCTCCTGTTTGTCTAGCGCCCAACGATGTTCCTGATGTATTCAGAGTGGAGCCTCATGTAGCTGAAGTATCTAAGGACGTTGTGGTTGACCAGACTGTTGTAAATCCAGAGAATGCTGATGTTGCTACAGAAGGGCAGTCCAGTGAGGTTGTGGTGGATTCGTCGCAACCTAGCCAAATAAATGTTTTGGTCAGCTCTGAAGAACAACAGCATGAAGACTCTGACACTGAAGGCAAGAGTTTTGTTTCGAACAGTGAAGTTGAAGTTTTTCTCATTCATTTTTTTAATTACTATGGTAGTTGTATTAGATGTTTAACGATAAGAGAAAGTTGATCTTTTGTTGGTGATTTTCAAAATAGCTAGCAGAATTTCCTTATCTTAATATTGAACTTCATTCTTTGGATAAGTGAACTTCATCTTTTTATTACAGATGATGAACTTCCTGTTGTGACACCGTCGAGCATTGATCCAGCTCTTCTGAAAAGATACAATGAGTTGTACACTGCTGTTACGAGGTCTCGGAGGGACAAGAAGAAGAAGTATGGCTTTTTAAAAATTGTTTTGTTCATATGTATTTTCTAATTTCAGTATTTACCCTTTTTTGTTGTTGTTATTTTTTTAGTATCTTATGTTTCAGTTTTTCATAAAAAATTCAGGGACATGATTGCTTTTAAAACTGAGGTGGCTGATATTACCATTGGCAAAGTTGGTCAATCTTTTTGGGATAAAGGGATGCTCACTACAGGCCTTGTAGATCTCGGGGTTTCTTTGCTAGTAGATAAGTTTAAGGGATCTCCGACGATGGTTGTCCCGTACCATATTTGTGTAAGCATGCAGAAATTTTTGTTTTATTTTTTGATTTTCTTTTCTGATTTCGTGTGACAACCTGTTTGCTTGAGCACTATTTCTTTTTGGTTTTGTTTTGGCAGACAAGTATTTGGCATGGTGGTACTGTAGGCAGGAGTGTTAAAATGACGTTCTCTTCAAAAGCCGAGGAGCATGTTGATAAAAAAGATATGGTGAGTAACGTTTTTATGTGTCGAAAACCATTTTTTGTGTGTTGGTTTTTATAGTGTTCTGTTTCTTCTTCTTGTAATAATTTTATTTATTTTTTTACTTCCAACAGGTCCTGTTTGCAACATTTGATCCGCCAGAGACGAGGGATGGCGTTGGTCATTATTGTGTAGTTGCCTTAAATTTGAAAGAAAGGCGGTTTGAATTTCTTGACTCGCTCAATAAACCTGGCAGCTCTGATGCGATCAGGATTTTTAGGAGGATGGTTAAAAATATCAAGCATGCATGGAAAGAAGGTAGCTCAAGTTCTGATGAGCCGCTAAATCCTCCTACACTTGATGGATTTGTGTTGAAACATGTCGTTGTCTCACTTCAGCCAAATGGGTATGTTCCTTACAACCCCTCTCCACCATACTGCTCAACTGTTCTTTTATGTTTCATTATGTGAAACTGATGTTTTTTGTTCTTTTATTGCAGGCATGATTGTGGATTCTATATGTTTCCATTCTTGCAGACTTGGGATGGTGTTCGAGTTGCTCAGTTTGGGGTGGAGCACATTGGCTACATCAGAAAGGCCATGCTCTATAGTTGGCTCACATCGACAAAGTGTTGCCTTGATTTATCATCACTTTTAATTTTTGCAGATAAAGGTTGTTTTAGTGAACTTCTTTATTTCCCATATTTATTTTTTGTCTACTGCTTGCTTCCGCTTCTTAAGGTCTTTTTTTACTAGTGTGTTTAGTGAAATGCGTGATTTACAGTGGATGGCTACATTTTTGTTGTGTAAGTGAGCTGCATTTGTTGTAGACAAGTTAGCTGCATTTATTTTGGGGCAAGTGAGCTGCATTGTTCTAGACAAGTGAGTTGCATTGTTCTTTATAAGTGGGCTGCATTGTTCTAGACAAGTGGGCTGCATTGTTCTAGAGAAGTGGGCTGCATTGTTATAGACAAGTGGGCTGCATTGTTCTAGAGAAGTGGGCTGCATCGTTCTAGACAAGTGGGCTGCATTCTCTTCTTTAGTGAACTGCATTTTTTTATATTATTGAGATGCATTTAATGTTTTTTGGTTTTGTATTTTGTGCTGAGTGTTTCCATGTTTTTCTACCCGTTTTTAGGTTTTGATGGGGGTCTTCATGGAGGCTGTACATCACTGTTTGAGTCCTAGGGTTCTGAGGTAGTTATGGAGGATTGTGCCATTGAAATCTCTCCAGATAATTCTGGTTCTTTGGCTGGAGATGGTTTGAACACAGATGTGGCGTCTGGACCTGATGGTGGAAGTGTTGCTCGACCTGGCTCTTTGCACGAGGTAGTTGATGTTGATGATGATGATTTTGTTACGCCGGTGCCACGTGTCACTAGGACTAGGAGTGCAGCAATCAATCGTCCTCCTGCAGATGAGGCTGAAGTATTTTCAAACAAGAGGGCAGGTGAGAGGGCTTTTAAGTTGAGAGGCTCTTTAGAGAAATTGAAGCCTCCGAGGTTCAAATATATTGATGAGGCGAGGATAATAAAGGATCTCGTTCTCAGCCAAGATTTTGTAACCAAATACAACGAGTAAGTTTTATGTGTGTGCCCTTCATCCTTTTTGTGTGTTTTGTTTTTAACTTTATTTTTTGATCCCATCTATGTATGTTTACTGCAGTAGCGCGTTCTTGATGGTGAATAGTGCTTTTGGTGATGTTGAAACAGTCAAAGTTGACTATATCTATAATACATTTGGCAAAGGAGCTTGCATGGACTCGTATCTCATGGATTTTGTCATTAAGTACTGGAAGCAAGACCCTGAAATGAGTTTAGTTTATCGTTCTGGTGAATGTGTGCTACTTTCACCTTTATTTATCACTGTAAATGTGTCTGCTGTCATGTTTTTTTTGCTTTGGTGCATTTTTTTCTCTTGTACTGAATTTTGTATGTCCATGCGTGCATGCATGTTTCACTCTTTTTTTCATGTCCTATTTGTTCTTTTTCTATGCAGTATGTTCTTCAAATGGAAACCGATGTGAAGAAAAACGAGGAAGGATCCCCTGTGTTGCTAGTTGTGCATAACCCATTCGTTTTAGAAG
Source organism: Thinopyrum elongatum (assembly GCA_011799875.1). NCBI lineage: Eukaryota > Viridiplantae > Streptophyta > Magnoliopsida > Poales > Poaceae > Thinopyrum > Thinopyrum elongatum. The sequence goes on from CM022299.1 coordinate 265,323,494, forward strand.
ATGCTGTTAAGCAGTTCAAGGTTTTTGTTGGCGACGAAAACCTGTTGGACGCAAAACTTGTAAGGCCATCTTTTTCCATCATTTTATTTTCTTCTTTGTTGCATTTCTTTTTATAGTTATTTGTAGCAGTGGTCCTAATGCTACGTGTCGAATGAACTTTCGTTTCATTTGTTTTTTGATGCGACAGATTATGATGCCGCGCTCCAAGGATGGTCATTATTCCTTATATACGATGAACCAGCATCGCCAGACCATTGATATCCATGACACCAGGAAGTACACTGGCCATCCTGATTTCACGACAAAGTGGCGCAGGACTGACTACCATTCAGATTGCACTGAAGTGGTATGTCATTTTTTTTAGTCAAGTGCAAAGCTTTTTTTTGTGTTTCTCCTAATGCATATATTTTTTAAACTGTACATGCATTGTTAGTACACATAGCACCACACTTGTTAATATAGTGCACTGCAACATATGCGACACAGAACTGCATTTTTCTCCAACACACTCATTCTGTGTAAAAGAGTAATAAAACGAAATGACCTCATATGCATTTAAAAGAGGGACTGTCTAGAGGTTGAGAAGAACTTATATTTTTGCTTCGTCTGATAGTTATTGATCTGCGACGTGTGTTTTTTACTTTGTGCTGCCTTTCCACCTTTCGCCAGATGAGGAGGATGACTCAGCTGTTGAAGAGCATTTATGGTGAAAAGTTGTATAACTCCAGGAATCACCCTGACTGGGTTAAATTGGCAGAGAAGCCCTCTTACCCGACTGTGCCAGCGCAGGGACCAAACGAGTGTGGAATATATGTTCTCAGGTTGACGCAGTTGTATGACGGCGTGCGTCTGGTCAAAAGAATTGTCAAATCCGATGTAATACCTTCTGTGTTTCTTCTTTTTTGTTACTGTTTTTATTTTTTAATTTTTTTACTTTTCGTTCTTACGACAACCTTTTATTTTTTAATCACTGATCTGCATTTTTTTAAGTTTTTTCAGCCTGCTGTTGAAGACTGGAAGGCGGAGTACATTTTCCAGCTGCTGTTCAATCCTTTGAACATGTTGTATTATGAAGACATGCCGCATGAGCTACGAGAACTGATTGCAAGCCTCGGGCTTACTTCCCTGTCGTAGTCGCAGTAGCAGTCATTTGGCATATTTTTTCTGGTTAAAGACGTGTGTATGGACAACAGCTAGGGTTATGGCGTGTACAGTGTGCTGTCTAAGGTAGATAGTGTGTATGAAAAGGTCACTTTTCCTGCCCTTTGTCTATCGTCTGCTTTTTTGCAGCAACATATGTGGATGAAACTATGTGTGTTTTATTTTATATAGATACATAATATATTTATATATATACATATGTGAACCCTATTTTTCTGTTTTTACGTGTGGTTTTTGCTTTTTTTTGCTCCCGTGCTGTTTTGTTAGGTGTTTTGTTTTTTCACCTTTTCTTATCTGTGCAAAATCTTTTTTTTGCACAATGGCACTGCATTCATGTGTATAACTGAACTGCATCATGGCTAAGTTCTTTTTTCAGCACAACTTTCGTTTTTGTTTAAATTGGGCTCTGGGGGATCGTCACACCCCGTCGCCCCCCTGTCTATCTTAGGGGGTGTGGCTCTGGGGTTGCGTGCGTGGTTTGGATGGAAAACAGAATAGCCGCATTGCGCCTGTCAACCAAGCGCACTGGTGCGTTAGTGCGAGGCCGAGCAGGGGGTGGGAGGGGGGTCGTGACCCCCCCTCCCACCCCCCTGCGAGGCCGAGCCTGGAACGAGCAGGAGCAGGCGGCGACGCGGCGTGCCGTGGCGCCGCATGAGGAGGCGAGTCCGTCACACCCCGTCGCCCCCCTGTCTATCTTGCGGGGTGTGGCTCTGGGGTTGCGTGCGTGGTTTGGATGGAAAACAGAATAGCCGCACTGCACCTGTCAACCAAGCGCACTGCGTGCGTTAGCGCGAGGCCGAGCAGGGGGTTGGGAGGGGGGTCGTGACCCCCCTCCCCACCCCCTGCGAGGCCGAGCTTGGAACGAGCCGGAGCAGGCGGCGACGCGGCGTGCCATGGCGCCGCATGCGGAGGCGAGTCCGTCACACCCCGTCGTCCCCCTGTCTATCTTAGGGGGTGTGGCTCTGGGGTTGCGTGCGTGGTTTGGATGGAAACCAGAATAGCCACACTGCGCCTGTCAACCAAGCGCACTGCGTGCGTTAGCGCGAGGCCGAGCAGGGGGGTGGGAGGGGGTCGTGACCCCCCCTCCCTACCCCCTTGCGAGGCCGAGCCTGGAACGAGCCGGAGCAGGAGGCGACGCGGCGTGCCGCGGCGCCGCATGCGGAGGCGAGTCCGTCACACCCCGTCGCCCCCCTGTCTATCTTAGGGGTGTGGCTCTGGGGTTGCGTGCGTGGTTTGGATGGAAAACAGAATAGCCGCACTGCGCCTGTCAACAAAGCGCACTGCGTGCGTTAGCGCGAGGCTGAGCAGGGGGTGGGAGGGGGGTCGTGACCCCCCTCCCCACCCCCCTGCGAAGCCGAGCCTGGAACGAGCCAGAGCAGACGGCAACACGGCGTGCCACGGTGCCGCATGCGGAGGCAAGTCTGTCACACCCCGTCGCCCCCTGTCTATCTTAGGGGTGTGGCTCTGGGGTTGCGTGCATGGTTTGGATGGAAAACAGAATAGCCGCACTGCGCCTGTCAACCAAGCGGACTGCGTGCGTTAGCGCGAGGCCGAGCAGGGGTTGGGAGGGGGGTCGTGACCCCCCTCCCCACCCCCCTGCGAGGCCGAGCAGGGGTTGGGAGGGGGGTCGTGACCCCCCTCCCCACCCCCCTGCGAGGCCGAGCCGGAGCAGGCGGCGACGCGGCGTGCCGCGGCGCCGCATGCGGAGGCGAGTCCGTCACACCCCGTCGCCCCCTGTCTATCTTAGGGGTGTGGCTCTGGGGTTGCGTGTGTGGTTTGGATGGAAAACAGAATAGCCGCACTGCGCCTGTCAACCAAGCGCACTGCGTGCGTTAGTGCGAGGCCGAGCAGGAGGGTGGGTAGGGGGGTCACGACCTCCCTCCCCACCCCGCTGCGAGGTCGAGCCTGGAGCGAGCCAGAGCAGGCGGCGACGCGGCGTGCCGCGGCACCGCATGCGGAGGCGAGTCCGTCATACCCCGTCACCCCCCCTGTCTATCTTAGGGGTGTGGCAACCACCAAGTGGCAGTGCTCGCGGTTGCTGTTTTAGTTCATCGTGGCAACCGCCAAGTGGCAGTGCTCGTTGTTGCCTGTAAAAAAACAACCGTCTAAGCGAACTGCAATGCTTAATTGACAGCACATCTTGCTTCCCATACCAAACTGCATTCTTTTGGTCAGCGTACTGTACTTATTTTTACGTGCGAGGGAACTGGTGTTGCGTGCTAGTTGTGGGTCGTGGCGCTTGTTGGTTTTTGGGCTGTGAGATTGTGTTGGGCCCATTGGGGTGTAAGACGCATTCGGCCCAAGTCGGCCTTGTCTTGTAGTAGGGGTGCTTTTGTCTTGCCCTGTGCGTGCGCACTAATGTTTAGTCCCACCTCGCCCGCCGAGAGCGCGCCCGACCTGTTTATAAGCCCTGGCGAGGCAACGGTCTCGAACTCCTCTGGTTACTTGTTTGGGCGCTTATACACGGCGCTCGCTGCTCTATCCTCTCTGACCTGTGGGCCCTTGTGTGCCCGGCCCCATGCATCGTGGCTCAGAACGGACTCGCATATTGTGGGCGCAGACTTACTACGAGACTGGCTGGGGCCTGGTTCCACCTGGGTGGTCAATTTTTTTATCTTTTCTTATTGCAAGCATTTTTTTTCTTTAGCACTACATGTATTCGTGGCAGTACAAATTATATCATTTGTACTGCTTGTACCAACATTGCGCACTGCAGTGCGCGTACTAAGTCTGTGTATTGTGCACTGCACGAAAGTGACTGCAATCCCTCTTGCGCTTTGTTTAGGCATGTACTGCACTTCTTGTACACACGTTGTGAACTGCCTGATACTATTCTCATGAACTTCATTCACCTTTGTTTAGAATGGTCTGCGTATTATAATTTTTCAGAAATATGAATATTAATGGTCTTTCTTTAATTACTCTTGTGGACTGCATGTACACACTTGGCGCTCTGCTTATGTTTACCATTGTGAACTGCATTCATCTTTCTTTTTTAGGGTATGAGTTGCAGTCAGAGTGCTTAATTTTTTTTTGTTGAACGTTGTTTCTGAATCTGTTTTCTATGTGTGTAGTATGTTTTGGTATCACACATCAGATTTTTCAACCTTGTCTGGATACTTGTTCTAATACATAGTCAACAATCACCTAGTGCAATGACATTGTTTTACAAAGAAACATTCGATATGAAGCAACGGACATAAGCAAAACCTAGCAGATAGGAAACAAGGAACAACACAACTACTAAAGTAAAATGAAACTAAACATAGCCCTGTTCATTTCTAGTTGCTGTATGGGATTACAGCCTTGCTCTTGTTCTTCACTTCTTTTTCTCTTTTTGCCCTGTCTAGTCCCATTATGACATCGTAGATGATTCTCCATGACTCGTAGGTTGCAAATGCATCTATTGTTGCATACTTGATAAGCTTGTCTGGCAGCGGGCAAAAACCCCACAAAATATGGTCCTCCTTGCGGTTGATTTTGTTCTTCATGTCATGGTAGTGAATGTCGATCAGCCTACTAGCAACATCAGCCAAAGAGTCAAATTCCTTTTTCTTGTATGGGTCTCTCCATTCCACCTGAATATCAATGTAGTTGTCGGAGTTGATCTCCAAGCCAGATAGCTTCAGCTTGTTTTTGTCTTCTTCAATAGCGAATCCAACGAAGGTGTATTCATCATTCATGAGGAATTTGTCTAGTTCCATTGGCCTACAAGATGTTTGTATAAACTGGATATAGTGAGACAGTACCAGTTATTTTTTAGAACTACCAATGTTGTTTTGATTTTTCTGAAACTGAAGTGCAATATGAATCCCTGAATCTGTTGCAGTGAGTAGCTGCTAATACTTTGTACAACATAACTAGTAAATCTCATAACAAATTCCATAAACAATGCATGTTTGTGCATGTTTGTTGTCTTGAATTGAATTTCATACATGTTTTAGATAGTCTGGACTCTGATCTTTTTTACCTCCAAATCCATACAGGATTGAAAGTAGGCATTAATGGTGTAGTTTTCTATTGTTCAGGCAGATAATTTATGTTTGGTAAAACAAAATAAAACTGCGTGGACCGCTAGATCATCTAATTCAAGAATTGAACACATGAGTTACATGGAGCCAGATGAAATCTGTCAATGAAGCCATGGAGCCATGCTTTTTAAAAATGAGAACCCAAGTTTATATAATGGCATTTGCGATGAAGAAAATTTAAAATCAATATTGACAACCAATAGTACAGATTGATAATTATGGTCACCTGTCTTTAGCTGCAGAGATGTGGTAGACAAGGCACTCTTTTTCTACGCATAGCTGGAGCACTGCTGCCCGCTGTGGCTTCACGTAGTGCGTGTACTCGACATCAACGCCGACTAGTTTGACGGGCATTCCGCCGAGCTTCCTCCTGAGCGTGGATAGCATCTTGTCCACGTCTTGACCCTTGCTTGTGCAAACGACATGGAGCTTGTGGTTGCCGTGGAGGTCCATGTCATGGAGCTCCCTGGTATACCTGCGGCGCTGCATGTACAGAGGTGCATCCGCCATGGCTCTCCTCTGCTCTCTCGCGTTTGTTCTGGAGAAGAGAGGTTAGTGAAAGGGAAGTGGGGAGAAGAAGGTGCAATGGGGTTTTTGGGGGGACGAAGCAGTTGTGTTTTCTCCTCTGCTCTCTGTGACAGGACGTGGGAGTGGTGGAGGGGGTGGTAGCGTGGTGGGCTTGTGTTTTCAATTACGTGGCAACTGCAGAGAGGTTGTGTGATGTGGATGCTGTCTTAGTGCGTTGGAAATCCGAAACGTCGTGGCCTCTTTTTTCGTGACAACTTCAGGTATGCACACAACTGTCAGAAAATGTGATGATTGTGTTTTCGGTGAATTTTCTTACTAAGTGCACTTCTTGGGTATCATGATAGAACTGCCTATGTCCACAGACTGTATTGCATGCAACTGATTTTTATTCTTCATATACTTTATTAGATCGGATCTGGATTCATACGGATGTACGGACATTAATTTTTCGATGGAGTTCTTTCTTATTTTTCTTTTTTTTTGTAGATGATGGTGATGTGGATGGAGGGTAGTGTGGATACGTGTATCGGACTGCTTTACCTAACTAACAGGGCTGCATTATTGATTTTAGCCATACTGCAATGCAGTAGAAAGGGAACTGCATTTTAAAAGTAACAATACTTCCTGCTTCCACATGTCGAACTGCATTGCTGTAGGTCGTGGACTGCTTTTCTACGTTGACTTGGGGCTTCCTACATTTTATTTATGAGAGCGAACTGTAGTTTCTATCAGTGCACACACACTTTTTTTTTGTGGTTGTTGTTCATTTAAAAAAAGTTTTTCATTCTATGTATTAATTTTGTACTTATTGTTTTATTGTTAGTGGGCCGTGGTATTTTAACCACTCTATCGTGTTGGGCCTGTGTTTGGGGAGCGAAAATGCATTCGGCCCAAGTAGGCCTGCCAGCGCGGCTGGTTCCCTGTGCGCTGTGCGTGCGCGCTAACATTTAGTCCCACCTCACCCGCCGAGAGCGCGCGTGACCTGTTTATAAGGCCTGGCGAGGCAACGGTCTCGAACTCCTCTGATTACTTGTTTGGGCGCTTATACACGGCGCTCGCTGCTCTGTCCTCTCTGACCTGTGGGCCCATGTGTGCCCGGCCCCATGCATCGTGGCTCAGAACGGACTCGCCTACTGTGGGCGTAGACCTACTATGAGACTGGCTGGGGCTGGGTGCACCTGGGTGGTCACTTTTTTTAATATTTTTCCGTCTCACGTATTTTTTCAAATATAGGGCGTGCACTGCTTAGTAAATCTTCTTGCACTACATTCATCAGGTTTGTGTATGGCATGTGCACACATTCCGCACTACACATTTTTGCACTACATTTTTGTGCACTGCATCCTCGTCTAATTTTTTTTAGTGTTTTTCCTCTTACGTATTCTTTTTCTAGTGTACGGTGTGCACTACTTTGTTGGGTATGTGTGCACTGCATTCGTCAGAGTCTTGTGCTGCAGGTGTACACATTTTGTACTGCGTGCATCCTTTTTTGTGCCAACATTGTGACTGCTTGTACCAACATTGCGGACTGCATTGCTTCCATTTACGGACTGCATTACGTGCACTAAGTCTATGCGTTGTGCACTGCACGAAAGTGCTTCTCTTGTGCTTCATTTTGAGCATGTACTGCACTTCATGCACACATATTGTGAACTGTCTGGTATTACTTTGAAGAACTGCATTCACTTTTATTTAGAATGGTCTGCGGATTATAATTTTTTAGAAATATAAATATTTAATGATCTGCGGTTAGTGCGTGGGAAGTTCTGGAGTCAAAGTACACCTTTTTTTTGTCCTTTTTCTTTGGTAACATAAGCCTTCATTGATTGTCCTTCATTCTTGGTAACATAATTTTCATTAACTCTCGTTTAATTTTCAGTTTTGGCCTTTTTGCATTCCTCTTCTATAAATGTAGGCCAACTTCTACCCTTCCTTTGCAGTTCATTTCTCCTCTGGCCGCAACTTCTCTCCTTTCTCCAACCTCTCTTTATTTCTTTTCATTTTCTAGGTTTTTGTTGCGATGGCTCCATGCCCCTGCGCGAATCTCTCCTACTGTGGCCATGGTTGTGGTGTGCCGATGCACTGCGATTGCTCAGCTTGCTCGCAGGCCCGTCGTGCTCGCCGGGGGGGCAAGGTCTTGTGCCGAGCTGGGCGAGCGGAGCAGCTTGCATATGGCACAGTATTCACGGAAGGATTGGATATGGGCCGCATCAACGTTGCTGCATTCTATTCCGCCCTGCTTCGCCGTGGCCTTGGCCGCACAAGTCCTTTTGTCCATCAGCTTACGCCAACAGACGTGGAGACTCACTACAAGATGGTATTTTTCGCTTGATCTGATTTTTTCTTTGTATTTTCTATTTTTTTGTATAATTCCATACTAGTCTGAACTTCTAGTATTTTAGGAACGCACTTATTTTGTTTTATTGAAGTGTACTGCACTGTGTACTTATATCTTGTTTTTATTTTTTTGCTTGTGTGCATGGAGCTCGTGTTTTAGTTTGCATGGTTACAATATGTGAACTTCTTAGATATTAGATGAGCACTACTAGTTTCCACAATTTTCCCCGCTCGTACGGTGTGTACTACATGCAGCTAGTCTCAAGAACTGCATGATAGTTAGAAGCGTACTGCATATTTGCAAGTTCCGTATTGCATATTAGATTGTGTTTTATCTGTACTGCTTGTTGGACTGTTGTGCACTTCATCTAGCTCGTGTCTGTACTGTGTGTAGGTTTTTACTGCTCTGTGCACAGTATGAGAATTGTACTGCTAGTATCGTCCTCAAACAGTTTTATTATTTTTTGCAGAAAATCCCCCAACGAGCTGTTAGGTATCTCCAGCTCAAGAAGAAGGGAATTCTCCAAGTTGTTCTTGGCAATGGACACCTGAAACCAGCCAAGTACCGTGTAGGCGTTGATGGGCGGATGTGTCTGCAGAAAGGCTGGAAGGAATTTATCATTGATAGTGGCCTGAAGTCTGAGCAAGTTGTTGTCCTCAACTTCTTTGAACTCGAGGATCATATGGTTAGAATCACGTTTGACGTGATTGGTTAAGGTTATGAGGTTGATTGTAATAAGTACTTTTGCGTATCGAACGCTTCATCTTTTGATGTGTTTTGTAATAAGTACTTTTGTGATCTGAACCGCTTGAATTATAAGTCAGAATTTCGTGCTGCCTGTGAGCTAACTGCATTTTTTTATGGGTTGTGGATCAAAATGTGTCAATGTTTACTCTAGACTGCTATATATATGGTTTACTCTATACATCATTTCTCTCAATATGGTTTAGTTGAAGAACTCATAGTCAGCGGGAAATTTGTGTTTACACAAATTTTAAACTGATACATAAGTCGTACAGATATGCAAACTGCTATGTATATGATTAATTTATTGAACTTCATCTATTTAGTCGTTAACCTGCTGCTTCTTCGCGGTGACTGGAGCGTGTCTAATGTCGCACTTTCTTTTGTTTTCCGTGGTGGTGTTGCTGGTTCTTGTCTTTGCACCATTGTGTTTGTAGCCCCTCGCGTGCTGGTTGATGGCGGCTTTTGTTTTCCAGCGTTGTGAACTGCAATCTTCTTTGCTCCTCGCGTGCTGGTTGATGGCGGCTTTTGTTTTCCAATGCTGTGAACTGCATCCTTCTTTGCTCCTCGCGTGATGGTTGATGGCGGCTTTTGTTTTCCAACGCTGTGAACTGCATCCTTTCGTGCTCCTACCTGGTTTTTTGTATGCGGTGTCGTTCTCGGTTGTTTCTGTACAGCAGCATTCCCTTGTGTTTTTTGTCTTTTGTTTGGTGGTCTTGTGGGCATTGTTTCATCGTGTTCTTCGTCCTCTTCACTCTCTTCTTCCTCTTCCTCCTCTTCTTCATCTGCTTCTTCATAAGCCACTCTTTCTTCAGTTTCTTCACGTTCTTCGTCCTCTTCACTCTCTTCTTCTTCCTCCTCCTCTTCTTCATCTGCTTCTTCATAAGCCATTTCTTCTTCAGTTGTGTCACCATCTTCTTCTGTGATTTCATCTCCTTCGTCTTCCTCGTTTTCTGATCTTGTTCTTTTGGGGCAGGTTCTTGAATTGTGTCTCTTCCTCTTTTTGTAGATGCTGCAACGTCTCGGTTTTGTCCATTTCTTAGTGTTGTCAGCGGATTCTCTGTTTGGTTGTGCATCGCCATGTCCATGGTGTTCTTATTCATGTCTTTTTTTACATGTCCTGGAATTGTGGCCGCTGATTTCATTACATGTCTTGCACCTGTTTATTCCCAGTGGGTGACCATCATTGTCCAGCTCAGGCTGTGGCTTACTGTTTTTGTCATCATTTTTCTCCTTGCATGCAACCTTTTTTTGGGTTGCGTCGCCCCCTTTCTTCCTTCCTCTTGTGTTTGAAACAGGAGGTGGAAGAATTGTTTCTTTTTTTATTGCACCAGTTGCGCTGTGTTTCGTATTTTCTACTTGCTCGGCATTATTGTCATGCTGGGATTTCTCTGCTTGCTTTAGTTTTGCTGCTTCTTCTTCTTCTTCCTTGAGCACATCAACTTCCTCGATCAGTGCCCTCATACCAGACAACGCTCTGTGGCACCCAACATCGGACCTTGTCGCTCTGTTTGCAAGATCCATTGCTGTTTCTGTCAGCAATTTTCTACGGCAAAAAAGCGAGCTTCCATCTAGTGTTGTTTTTTCGTAGTCTCTTCTATCAAACGTTGCATTTGATCTTGCGTTCTGGGTGTATCTTTTCATGATGTACACCTCAGGAATCTTGAGTACTCTCAGATGAGAAAGCATGCATAACACATGGACGCAAAAGAGCCCTGCAGACAACACATGTTTTCTTTGTTTTGTAAGTGAACTGCATGAAATTAATAAACACATATTTTTTTTGTTATTTGTTCATTTTAAGGAAGTGAACTTCACTTGGTTTTGTGAATTACTCATGCATGTGGACTTTTAAAGTTCAGTAAGTGAGCTTTCGTGCATGACTATCAGAAATTAGGATATATTTTTTTTTGCTAGCGAGTTGCACCTGTGTGTGTCCACAGTTTGCACTCACATTCCTAGACACCTTTCTCTTCATCGGCGACCACTTGGAAATTATGCCTTGCCCAGTCAAATGCATCCGATCTGTTGTAGTGGTGTACGAGATACTTTGTTGGGTTCTCAGGGCACCGTTCTGCTCTGAATGCAGTGCTGCGGTAGAGTGTTTCTTTGAAATCTACAAAAATTGCCCTTGTATACACTTTTGATAGCTGAACTTCGAACCCAAACTGAGTTGTTGTCTTTACCTCCGACTGCATGATCAGAAATGTAGCGTTACGAATCAGAGAAATGAAAATTTTGTTTGTTTTTGTAGTTATATTTAGCAAATTTTTATGGACATTTTTATTTACCTCATTTGCTACTGTCTCTGCGTGCTCGATGGCCTTCCTGGTCTGAATGCACTTGTCCACCTATTGAGCAAACAGATGGAGATCATGCTTCTCTTTGACAAAGTTTTTCTTCAATATGCGGTTCATGCTCTCGCTTCTCTGCGTGGAAGTCATCCGAGCACAGAAAATTTCCTTGTAGTAAGCCGAGATCCACTCGTGCCTGTCATCCCACAGCGAATTCATCACTTCGTCGTTTTGCAAGTTGTATTTCTGAATGAGGTCCTTCCATGCCCGTTCAAATTCTGACGGCATTAGTGGGTGGTTCAGCACCGCATTGAGGTCATCCTTTAGTTTCTCGTGCGCCTTATACAGCAAGGCGAGGTGGTCTTTGTACTTCATGATATGCCACCGACACAACTTATGTAATGTATCTGGGAGGATAGTTTTTAATGCTGCCTTCATCGAAGAACATTGGTCTGAAAAGGCACAAATAGTGTTTTTTTTATTAAGTTGTTTGTGTGTAAGAAAGACGGAAGAAATAGAAGTGTACAAAACAAACGTAAGTATACAGGTGTTGTTTTTTTTTGTACCTATGAGCATGCAGATTGGTGGCTTGTTGTTCATACACCTCAGGAATGTTTTGAAAACCCATTCGAACGACGGTATCATTTCATCTCGCACAAGGACGACAGCAAATATGGTACTCTGTAGATGATGGTTCACTCCCACGAAGACTCCCAGCGGCATGTGGAATTTGTTAGTTTTATATGTCGTGTCAAATGTAACGCAGTCTCCAAAATCTTCATACGATCCTTTGCAACTTGCGTTGGCCCAAAAGACGTTTCTTACATGGTTATCTGCATCAACGTCATAATCATAGAAGAACTCTGGGTTTATCTTTTGCATCTTCTTGAAGAAATCCAGAAGTTTCTTGACGTCATCTTGGGACTCTTCTCTGGCAAACTTATGTTTCCTGCATTTCAAACGCAATGCAAACTCATCTCATCAAACAGGAAATAATTACCGACGGAATGCTCAAGTGATATGCTCTATGACGTGCTTACTTGTTTACCCAGTCGCGGCTAGTATGTCTGATAGAGGCGAGGGTGTCCCGATCTTTCGATGAGATGATATCTATCGTTTTTGGTGGAGTAGACTTTGACAATCCGACTACGAACGTGCGAGGACGTCGCGCCTTAGCAATCGCTAAACCAACTCCGAGAGGTTATTGACCACGCCGGAGCACAATCAACCTGACCCCGAGGGTCTATCTCCTGCAAGCAAACGAAGAACAAGCAAGAAACTAAGATTTGCAATCTGGATATTGCGAATATAAGATGAAAGCTTTATTGATCGAGGTGGGGTTCTGTGACGTCTTGGTCTGGTCGTTGAACACAAACGAAGTACGCGAAGTTGCAGCTATGCCGAACTTTTAATCTAAACAAAACCCAAAGTCTAAACGGTGCCCTAAGGGCTGTATATATGGAGGAAGAGGGGGGGATTTCGTGGCCCTTGAAGGAGGGGTCCGAAACCAACCCTATCTCTTGTTTCCCCACACATACGGACTCTAAAAATAGCCTATACTCAAGTATTTCGAAATTACATGGGCCTGGCCCAATAATAAGGTGACGCAGCACCTATAATAGCCTCTGGACGAAATTTATGAAGTGGCATCTTGTATATTTCGTCCAAGGCTTCCTGCACTCCTTATGGTGGCTTCAAAGTCCTGAAATCATCACCTGTAACTCCGTTCTTGTTCCCCTTGCGCATGCCATCATCTCCATGCTTGAACTTGCTCCAAGGTTCCTCTTTCTTGTCCAAGCTAGGCCCTTCATTTGTAAGCAAAACAAATGTATCCAATTTAGGCAGCATCATATTCTCATGAACATTAGAATCATTACAAGGAGAAACGAAAGTACCTGATAATTTAATTGGCGTGCGCGAGCTCTAGTAATTGGTCCAGTATGTATAGCAGCAGGGGCTGTGGGTGTAACAATGGTATTGATGTCCTCATCATCCTCCCCTTCTTGAAATGAAGTCATCCTCGACGGAAGCTCATCTTCCTCACCCAAATAAGGCTTCAAATCTGCAATGTTAAAAGTGGGACTAACCCCAAAATCTGCAGGCAGCTCAAGTTTATATGCATTATCATTTATTTTCTCTAACACCTTAAAAGGACCATCAGCACGTGGCATTAGCTTTGATTTGCGCAAATCAGGAAATCTATCCTTACGCAAATGTAACCAAACAAGATCTCCAGGTGCAAACACAACATGTTTTCTACCCTTATCTCCAGCAAGTTTATATTTAGCATTCATACGCTCAATGTTCTCCTTAGTTAACTCATGCATTTTTAAGATCAATTCAGCACGTTGTTTAGCATCAAAATTAACCTTCTCTGAAGATGGAAGAGGCAACAAATCAATTGGTGCAAGAGGAAGGAAACCATACACAATTTCAAAAGGACACATCTTAGTAGTAGAATGCAATGAACGATTATAAGCAAATTCAATATGAGGCAAGCTGATGAGGACATGACTACCTTGGATATGACCAAAAATATTGCATACATGTATATTTGTGAGGTGATTTCTAATGCAAACTATGCAATAATTTATTTGTGTCATCCACGACAAAAATACTTCACAAACTTTTGTGCCATGTCTAATTGCAGGTGTATGGGACATTTGTACAATTCACATATGAAGATAAGGGAAAAAAAAGAAGTTTAGGTGCTGTTCAAAAAGTCCTCTCACGTCACTTTTGGGCCAAGAGAAGATAGAGTCCAAGTCTCTCACGTTCTGGATTCAGATTCGGACTGCACAGATATACCTGACTCAAAACGCCAAGAACTATTTCATACGGACTCCGAATTGGGTGATTCTTTTTTTGTTGGAAAGTAGATTTCGTGCTCTTTCTAACCCAATTGGTTTCACCTTCAAATTCATCCGGAGCGTTGAGTTGTCGTCAAAACAATCTGACACTGTAGCAGAATCCGAGTCAAACTACAAGTCCAAAGGTGTTGCATCACCTCCACTTGGGCCCATTGGCCTTGTACGACCTAGGGTTAGTTTTAGGCTGCCTTGGGACGTCCTCCCACCTCCTTGGCCGCCACCCCTTGCTCCTATATAAGTAGATCCATCTAGTAGCTTTTTGCTTGGGATTTGTTTAGTTAAAAGTTAGCCATTGCAACTTCGTGTACTTCGTTTGTGTCCAACGACCAGACCAAGACCGCTTTCGGATCCCCACCTTTATCAATACTTCATCTATATTCGCAATATTCAGATTGCATTATCATATTCTTGCTTGTTCTTCGATTGCGTGCAGGAATAGACCTTCGTGGTCAGGCTGATCGTGCTTTCAGCATCGTCAGTAACCTCGGGAGATTGGTTTAGCGATTGCTAAGGCACAACGTCGTGCACGTTTGTAGTCGGATCGTCAAAGTCGACTCCACCAAATCGATAGTTATCATCTCATCGAAAGATCGGGACACCCCCGCCTCTATCAGCACCAGGTCATCCACATGCAAATAATCGCAATGGTAGGTCTGCACCACCACTTCAGGTACGAGATCATGACCATCTTCCTAAATTAAAATTGAATATTCCACCATTCGAGGGTAGATATGTTCCTGATATATATCTTACTTGGGAGTTAGAAACTGAACAACGTTTTACATGTTTACAATATACCGAGGAACGACGTGTTGCTGCTGCTGTTTGTGCTTTCACTAGTTTTGCATGTGTATGGTGGTCTGAACATTGTAGATTATATCCTATTCCAGCTACGTGGGCTGCTTTGAAAACTGCTATGCGTACTCGTTGGGTTCCACCATATTATCAACGTGAATTACTTCAAAAATTGCAGCGCTTAAGACAAGGAAAAAATTCTGTAGAAGAATATTATCAGGAATTACAAACTGGCATGATTAGATGTGGTATTGTTGAGGAGAATGAAGCTATGCTTGCACGTTTCATGGGTGGATTAAATAGAGAGATTCAGACCATTCTAGAGTATAAGGAGTATTATAATATCACTCGTTTATTCCATCTTGCTTGTAAAGCTGAACGTGAAGTGCAGGATCGACAGGCATTGGCGCGAACTAATTTTTCTGCAGGTCGATCTTCATCATGGACACCGCGTGCCTCCTCTACTCCCACACGTCCTACTGCGGCACCACTGACTTCAGCCGCCAATTCCAATCGAGATACAAGAAAACAGGCACCACCACCACCATCTGCCAAGAGTACACCTTCTGGGCCTGCCCAGAGCTCTTCTTCATCTATGGCATCAACAGGGCACACACATGATATTATTTGTCGTCGTTGTAAGGGAAGAGGTCATTATGCGAGAGAATGCCAATCTCCGCGTGTTATGATTGCTACTGAGGATGGTGGGTATGAGTCCGCTAGTGATTATGATGAGGAGACTTTGGCTCTTATTACAAGTGAAGAACACGGCGGAGATGATTCTGATCATGAGACGCAATACATGGCTCCTGAAGACGCTGACAGGTATGAATGTTTAGTTGCTCAACGTGTTTTGAGTGTGCAGGTCACACAAGCTGAGCAAAATCAGAGGCATAATTTGTTCCATACAAAGGGAGTTGTGAAGGAACGTTCTGTTCGCGTCATCATAGATGGAGGGAGCTGCAACAACTTGGCTAGCATGGAGATGGTGGAGAAGCTATCTCTCACCACAAGACCACATCCACATCCTTACTATATCCAATGGTTCAACAACAGCGGCAAGGTTAAGGTATCACGTACTGTTCGTGTGCATTTTAGTATCTCTACATATGCTGATTATGTTGATTGTGATGTGGTACCCATGCAAGCATGTTCATTATTACTTGGTAGACCATGGCAATTTGATAAAAATTCTGTACACCATGGTAGAAACAATCAGTATACTCTTGTTCATAAGGTGATGAGGACATCAATACCATTGTTACACCCACAGCCCCTGCTTCTATACATACTGGACCAATTACTAGAGCTCGCGCACGCCAATTAAATTATCAGGTACTTTCGTTTCTTGGTAATGATTCTAAAGTCCATGAGAATATGATGCTGCCTAAATTGGATACATTTGTTTTGCTTACAAATGAAGGCCCTAGCTTGGACAAGAAAGAGGAACCTTGGAGCAAGTTCAAGCATGGAGATGATGGCATGCACAAGGGGAACAAGAACGGAGTTACAAGTGATGATTTCAGGACTTTGAAGCCACCATAATGAGTGCAGGAAGCCTTGGACGAAATATACAAGATGTCACTTCATAAATTTCGTCCAGAGGCTATTATAGGTGCTGCGTCACCTTATTATTGGGCCAGGCCCATGTAATTTCGAAATACTTGAGTATAGGCTGTTTTTAGAGTCCGTATGTGTGGGGAAACAAGAGATAGGGTTGGTTTCGGACCCCTCCTTCAAGGGCCACGAAATCCCCTCCTCTTCCTCCATATATACAACCCTTAGGGCACCGTTTAGACTTTGGGATTTGTTTAGTTAAAAGTTAGCCATTGCAACTTCGTGTACTTCATTTGTGTCCAACGACCAGACCAAGACCGCTTTCGGATCCCCACCATTATCAATAATTCATCTATATTCGCAATATTCAGATTGCATTATCATATTCTTGCTTGTTCTTCGATTGCGTGCAGGAATAGACCTTCGTGGTCAGGCTGATCGTGCTTCCAGCATCATCAGTAACCTCAGGAGATTGGTTTAGCGATTGCTAAGGCGCAACGTCGTGCACGTTTGTAGTCGGATCGTCAAAGTCGGCTCCACCAAATCGATAGTTACCATCTCATCGAAAGATCGGGACACCCTTGCCTCTATCAACAAATTCTTTGGGCCATAAATAATGTTGCCATGTTTCCAATGTCCGAACAAGAGCATATAATTCCTTATCATAAGTAGAGTAATTCAGACTAGGCCCACTCAATTTTTCAGAAAAGTATGCAACATGTTTGCCATCTTGTAATAACACACCTCCTAATCCAATTCCACTAGCATCACATTCAAGCTCAAAAGTCTTATTAAAATCAGGAAGTTGGAGTAAAGGAGCATGTGTTAACTTATCTTTCAACACCGTGAAGGCTTCTTCCTGTGCGGTACCCCAAACAAAAGGCACATCCTTCTTTGTAAGCTCGTTGAGAGGTGCAGCAATGGTACTGAAATCTCTCACAAAACGCCTATAGAAACCAGCGAGGCCAAGGAAACTCCTCACTTGTGTGACCGTTTTGGGCTGCGGCCAACTCTCAATAGCTTCAATCTTGGCTTTATCAACTTCAATTCCCTGTGGAGTAACAACATAGCCAAGAAAAGATACTCGGTCGGTGCAAAAGGTGCACTTCCCAAGGTTACCAAACAAACGTGCATCACGTAGAGCAATAAAAACAACACGTAAATGTTCCAAATGTTCCTCCAAAGATCTACTATAAATCAATATATCATCAAAGTAAACTACCACAAATCGTCCAATGAAAGCGCGTAAAACTTCGTTCATTAATCTCATGAAAGTACTAGGTGCATTAGTTAACCCAAAAGGCATGACTAACCACTCATATAAACCGAACTTAGTTTTAAATGCTGTTTTCCATTCATCTCCCAATTTCATACGAATTTGATGGTATCCACTACGCAAATCAACTTTGGAGAATATTGTAGAGCCACTCAATTCATCAAGCATATCATCTAGCCTAGGAATAGGATGACGATAACGAATAGTAATATTATTAATGCCTCTACAATCAACACACATACGCGACGTACCATCCTTTTTTGGCACTAGTATAATAGGAACAGCACAAGGACTAAGAGATTCGCGTATATAACCTTTGTCGAGCAGCTCCTGTACTTGACGCATAATCTCCTTCGTCTCCTCTGGATTGGTACGGTATGGCCACGTTTTGGCCAACGAAGCAACCGAATTGTAGTCAATCTGATGCTCAATCCCGGAATAGGTGGTAATCCCGGTGGCAGTCTTGTGGAAAGACTTGAGCGGCACCCGCAAATGTTAGTTACCGCAGAGGCAAAGAGGAAGGCACTCCTCGAATGAAAATAAACGCCTCTTTGCACACAAAGCATAGCCAAAACAGAATTGCTGAAATCTAGCTTCATCATACAGATTTGGTGGCAAGTAAGCAGTCACTTTTCAATTTAATTTCAGAACAAACACTAGATGGTTTATTAATTATGCCTTCATTTGTTGCTCAAATTCTTTTGCCACATCGATTTGCACTACTCTTATTTTTTCTCCTGCTTTTGCTTTACTAGCTCTATTACTACACTTTCCAAAATAGAATCAGAGTCATAGGAAGCAAAGCATATGTTTTATCCTTATGAAACAAGAGTATACTGATTGTTCTTTCTACATGGGTACAAATTTTTTATCAAATTGCCATGGTTCTAACCAGTATAATGACCATGCTTGCATGGGTACCACATCACAATCAACATATCAGCATATGTAGAGATACTAAAATCACACGAACGTAACTGTTACCTTAACCCTTCGCCGCTGTTGTTGAACCATTGGGATATGTAAAGATGTGGAGTGTTCTTAATGGTAGAGATAGCTTCTCCACCATCCCATGCTAGCCAAGTTGTTGGCCCCCAGCTCCTCCATCTATGATGCGCTAACAGAACGTTCCTCACACTCCCTTGTAATGGAACAATTATGCCCTCCTGATTTTGCTCAGCTTTGTGTGACCCTTCCACACTCAAAACAACGTGAGCGACCTACACATCATACCTGTCACAACGTCTTCGGAGCCATGTATGGCGTCTCATTATCAGAATCATCTCCACCGTGTTCTTCACCTTGTAATAAGAAGCCAAGTCTCCTCAGCATAATCACTAGCGGACTCATAACCCACCATCCCTCATATCAATCATAAACACGCGGAATTGCATTCCCTACCTCGCATAATGACCTCTTTCCCTTTACACACTACTGGGACAATAATATCAGTGTGTGCCCTGTTGCTGCCATAGAAAAAAAATTGTCAGAAGAGCTCTGGGCAGCCCAGAAGGTGTACTCTTTGCAATGGTGGTGTGTGCCTGTTTTCGGTATCTCGGTTGAATTGGCGGCTGAAGTCATGGTAGCCGCAGTAGACGTGTGGGAGTAGAGGGAGCATCGTGGTGTCCATGATTGAAGATCAACCTGCAAAAAATTAGTAGTTCGCTGCCAATGCCTGTCGCTCCTGCCTTCCTGCACTCTCACGTTCAGCTTTACCAGCAAGATGGAATAAACGCGTGTATAGATACTCCTATACTCTAGAATGGTCTGAATCTCCTATTTTAATCCACCCATGAAACGTGCAGCATAGCTTTCATTTCTTCTCAACATACCACATCATCATCGCCATTTGCTAATTCCTGATAATATTCTTCTAATACCGAATTTTTTCCTTGTCTTAAGCGCTGCCACTTTTTGAGTATTCACGTTGATAATATGGTGGAACCCAACGAGTATCGCGCATGCCTTTTTTCAAAGCAGCCCACGTAGCTGTAATAGGATATAATCTACATGTTCAGACCACCATAACAGGCAAAACTAGTGAAAGCACAAACAGCAGCAGCAACACGTCGTTCCCTCGTGATATGTCAAACTTGTAAAACGTTGTTCAGTTTTCTAACTCCCAAGTAGATAATATCAGGAACATATCTACCCCCTCGAATGGTGGAATATTCAATTTTATTTAGCGAAGGATGGTTCATTATCCCATCGTACCTAAGTGGTGGTGCAGGCCTACCATTGCGATTATTGCATTGGACGACCTGGTGCTGGTGTTGCACGTAGTTATGATTTTGAATCAACCATCCTCATGATAATCGCCCCGCGTAACATCCTCCCCTCGAGGCACCAGCAGCATCAGGAGCAGGAGCCAAGAGCATCAACAGTAGGTACACCAGCAACCAGAATTTGGCCATCCTCAGAGGACAAACACCTTCCTCGTCGAACTGATTTGGAAGGGGGCGTTGTTTTGTCGTTGCAGAGGTGCGACAGGTCAGCCGTGGTGGTTTGGGGAACCGCGGGAGCTTCCATTCAACTTGATTAGCCAGCTTTGTCTCGAACGACTTCTCCATGCCATCTATCTTTCTACATGGGCCGCTTCAAATCTTTTTAGCACATTCCCACCTGGCCACTCATCATTTGCTGAAATTTATCATGCAACTCTCCTGGTTCGTTCATTTCTCCCATCAATCTCGTCGGCTTGTGATCCTGCCATGGTTACAAGCAATAAAACACCCAGAATATGATCCTACAAACTACTATAAGTGGTGGTGGTGTGTTTGGTTGTCACAAATCCGTCAAGCAAATCTCAAATTCCTTAACCAGTCTTCCCAGCACATGTGGTGATCGTCAACCTTGTAGTAAAACTTCAGACTTGACAGAGCGATTGCCAGGTGTGTCAACACACGATGTAGATGTAAGTTGGAGCTGGGAAGGCTATGATATGGTCGCAAAAAAGGGTCGCAATAATCAATTCAGAGATGCCATGTTGAATAAACTCTCAACGACGGTACCTAGTGCCTGGTCCTAGGCTAGACCGTGCTGAGACCGCGGCCTAGAACACTAAACAAAAATCACGGCGCTTGCACGTAAACAAGGGAGGAGGAAGTCACACTCTAATTTTTTTCTTTTTTTTTTTGCACTTTTTTTTCCTCTTTTTTTTTGCTCCGGACCAATTTTTTTTTCGAAAAAGTCTACAATGGTCCTAAAACCTGCCTAGCCCGAATTTTCCCAGACTTAGATTTTTTTTTTTTTTTTTTGAAACTGTAACATTATTTTTCTTCTGCGGGTAGCACGAAAATTGGGGAATCCAACTTGTTCACGACTCGTATTATCGCGTGATCTGGAACTCTAAAATAAAGGAATAAATACTGGACTCGTACTAGGACTGGTGGCAGAGATGAATCTGGTGGAACTCGGACTGGTGATGGTATATGACGGTAGTATATATGGACTCGAATGGGTGGTGGTATATGCACTCGGATCGGTGGTGGTATATGGACTCAGAGAAATAGCAGATAAGCTGTGGTGGTATATGGTAGGGGCGATGATGATGGTGCGGCGGCGGCGTGACAACTTGTGAACAGAACTCGAAACTCTAAAGAACTAGACGCTAAGACCAGCAACTTGACACGACGATGCAACCGCAAATTCAACAAAGCAAAAACCCTAAAAACATTATGCAAAGGCTCAGATTGGTTCGGATATGATGAACTAACCCTAAAATTTTTTTTTCGCTTTTTCCTGGACTGTAGGTATGAAGAACAGATTCGATCTAAACTACGAAAAACTGTAAATCTCACCGAGCAACCTGGGAATCTGATACCACTTGATAGAGGCGAGGGTGTCCCGATCTTTCGATGAGATGATATCTATCGTTTTTGGTGGAGTAGACTTTGACAATCCGACTACGAACGTGCGAGGACGTCGCGCCTTAGCAATCGCTAAACCAACTCCGAGAGGTTATTGACCACGCCGGAGCACAATCAACCTGACCCCGAGGGTCTATCTCCTGCAAGCAAACGAAGAACAAGCAAGAAACTAAGATTTGCAATCTGGATATTGCGAATATAAGATGAAAGCTTTATTGATCGAGGTGGGGTTCTGTGACGTCTTGGTCTGGTCGTTGAACACAAACGAAGTACGCGAAGTTGCAGCTATGGCGAACTTTTAATCTAAACAAAACCCAAAGTCTAAACGGTGCCCTAAGGGCTGTATATATGGAGGAGGAGGGTGGGATTTCGTGGCCCTTGAAAGAGGGGTCCGAAACCAACCCTATCTCTTGTTTCCCCACACATACGGACTCTAAAAACAGCCTATACTCAAGTATTTCGAAATTACATGGGCCTGGCCCAATAATAAGGTGACGCAGCACCTATAATAGCCTCTGGACGAAATTTATGAAGTGACATCTTGTATATTTCGTCCAAGGCTTCCTGCACTCATTATGGTGGCTTCAAAGTCCTGAAATCATCACTTGTAACTCCGTTCTTGTTCCCCTTGTTCATGCCATCATCTCCATGCTTGAACTTGCTCCAAGGTTCCTCTTTCTTGTCCAAGCTAGGCCCTTCATTTGTAAGCAAAACAAATGTATCCAATTTAGGCAGCATCATATTCTCATGAACTTTAGAATCATTACCAAGAAACGAAAGTACCTGATATTTTAATTGGCGTGCGCGAGCTCTAGTAATTGGTCCAGTATTTATAGAAGCAGGGGCTGTGGGTGTAACAATGGTATTGATGTCCTCATCACAAAGTAATATGTTTATCCTTATGAACAAGAGTATACTGATTGTTTCTACCATGGTGTACATAATTTTTATCAAATTGCCATGGTCTACCAAGTAATAATGAACATGCTTGCATGGGTACCACATCACAATCAACATAATCAGCATATGTAGAGATACTAAAATGCACACGAACAGTACGTGTTACCTTAACCTTGCCGCTGTTGTTGAACCATTGGATATAGTAAGGATGTGGATGTGGTCTTGTGGTGAGAGATAGCTTCTCCACCATCTCCATGCTAGCCAAGTTGTTGCAGCTCCCTCCATCTATGATGACGCGAACAGAACGTTCCTTCACAACTCCCTTTGTATGGAACAAATTATGCCTCTGATTTTGCTCAGCTTGTGTGACCTGCACACTCAAAACACGTTGAGCAACTAAACATTCATACCTTTCAGCGTCTTCAGGAGCCATGTATTGCGTCTCATGATCAGAATCATCTCCACCGTGTTCTTCACTTGTAATAAGAGCCAAAGTCTCCTCATCATAATCACTAGCGGACTCATACCCACCATCCTCAGTAGCAATCATAACACGCGGAGATTGGCATTCTCTCGCATAATGACCTCTTCCCTTACAACGACGACAAATAATATCATGTGTGTGCCCTGTTGATGCCATAGATGAAGAAGAGCTCTGGGCAGGCCCAGAAGGTGTACTCTTGGCAGATGGTGGTGGTGGTTCCTGTTTTCTTGTATCTCGGTTGGAATTGGCGGCTGAAGTCAGTGGTGCCGCAGTAGGACGTGTGGGAGTAGAGGAGGCACGCGGTGTCCATGATGAAGATCGACCTGCAGAAAAATTAGTTCGCGCCAATGCAGGTTGATCTTCATCATGGACACCGCGTGCCTCCTCTACTCCCACACGTCCTACTGCGGCACCACTGACTTCAGCCGCCAATTCCAACCGAGATACAAGAAAACAGGAACCACCACCACCATCTGCCAAGAGTACACCTTCTGGGCCTGCCCAGAGCTCTTCTTCATCTATGGCATCAACAGGGCACACACATGATATTATTTGTCGTCGTTGTAAGGGAAGAGGTCATTATGCGAGAGAATGCCAATCTCCGCGTGTTATGATTGCTACTGAGGATGGTGGGTATGAGTCCGCTAGTGATTATGATGAGGAGACTTTGGCTCTTATTACAAGTGAAGAACACGGTGGAGATGATTCTGATCATGAGACGCAATACATGGCTCCTGAAGACGCTGACAGGTATGAATGTTTAGTTGCTCAACGTGTTTTGAGTGTGCAGGTCACACAAGCTGAGCAAAATCAGAGGCATAATTTGTTCCATACAAAGGGAGTTGTGAAGGAACGTTCTGTTCGCGTCATCATAGATGGAGGGAGCTGCAACAACTTGGTGATAGAGGCGAGGGTGTCCCGATCTTTCGATGAGATGATATCTATCGTTTTTGGTGGAGTAGACTTTGACGATCCGACTACGAACGTGCGAGGACGTCGCGCCTTAGCAATCGCTAAACCAACTCCGAGAGGTTATTGACCACGCCGGAGCACAATCAACCTGACCCCGAGGGTCTATCTCCTGCAAGCAAACGAAGAACAAGCAAGAAACTAAGATTTGCAATCTGGATATTGCGAATATAAGATGAAAGCTTTATTGATCGAGGTGGGGTTCTGTGACGTCTTGGTCTGGTTGTTGAACACAAACGAAGTACGCGAAGTTGCAGCTATGGCGAACTTTTAATCTAAACAAAACCCAAAGTCTAAACGGTGCCCTAAGGGCTGTATATATGGAGGAAGAGGGGGGGGGGGATTTCGTGGCCCTTGAAGGAGGGGTCCGAAACCAACCCTATCTCTTGTTTCCCCACACATATGGACTCTAAAAATAGCCTATACTCAAGTATTTCGAAATTACATGGGCCTGGCCCAATAATAAGGTGACGCAGCACCTATAATAGCCTCTGGACGAAATTTATGAAGTGGCATCTTGTATATTTCGTCCAAGGCTTCCTGCACTCCTTATGGTGGCTTCAAAGTCCTGAAATCATCACTTGTAACTCCGTTCTTGTTCCCCTTGCGCATGCCATCATCTCCATGCTTGAACTTGCTCCAAGGTTCCTCTTTCTTGTCCAAGCTAGGCCCTTCATTTGTAAGCAAAACAAATGTATCCAATTTAGGCAGCATCATATTCTCATGAACATTAGAATCATTACCAAGAAACGAAAGTACCTGATAATTTAATTGGCGTGCGCGAGCTCTAGTAATTGGTCCAGTATGTATAGCAGCAGGGGCTGTGGGTGTAACAATGGTATTGATGTCCTCATCAATGTCCCATGTACTGCAGACCACCAGACATACGCGACAGCGTTGACATCATCTATGCGTGTGTGTGGTTGTCCAGCTGCATGTCCTTCACCAACTGGTCAATCAAAGGATCGTCTCTTTTGTGCGAGCGCATGTGCAAAAGCATCCCGGGGCTTTCCAGCATCTTGTGATTGTGATTTAGTTCAACCATTTCTATCACAAATTTGCCATCCTTCCTCTTTTTGACTCTTATTTTTGCCTTGCAGCCAATCCTTTTTTATGTCTTCTCACGTTTCCGGTCATAATCTGACACAGTCTACTTGTGCGCCCCTTCTCTTGAGCAGACAATGTAGGCATTTGTCTTGTGTTTTGCCCTCTTGCGTATGCCAAACCCTGCATATCTTGCATAAGTGTTGTAAAAGTCCCATGCTTTGTCGTACGTGGTGAACTTCATTCCAGCGGCAGGTATGAGGTTCAGCGACATGTTTTTATCCTGCATCAAGTGCAGTGCTCTATGAGATAAAGTGTTCTGTTCTGTTTAAATACGAGGAGTGCATACTAGTTTAATAAAGCACCGTAATGTTCCTAAGTTTTCAGAAGAATCGACTGTATTAGATGTTAGGCCAAACCTCACAAGAAATATTAGTGTGCACTTCAATGTTATCTGAATGGACTGCAAATATTATTATTTTTTCAGGACATAAACTTACATGTGTGTAATGTCGTTCATCCGACGGCGTTTGCAGCTCGCCGGATTGTATTGGACATGGCGGGGTTATAGCAGATCTGTGTAGTTGAGGATCTTGCGGCGGTAATAGTGAGGAGGATTTGTACCTGCCGTTGACTTTTGACCGAGGCACCCTTGGTGGTCGCATTGTCGAAGTTGATGCAGCAGGTCTACTTGGAGCTCTGTTTTTCGGTGCAGCAGGTGGACGCTGAGCTCTGTTTTGTGGTGCAGCAGGTGGACGCGATGGTAATCCAGTGTTGTGGCGATGTCTCACTGGATTGGTTTGAAAATTTTGGAGCGGCGGCACATCATCATAATCATCATCTGCTGCAACATCATGTTCAACTGCATCATCATTGTCTATTCGGACATGCTGTCCAAATGTAGTGAACTCGTGCTTGTACTCTGGGTTGAGAACTGTTATTGGCTCATCTCCATCGTCATCATCTTCATCATCCTGTCGGTGAGTTCCCTCCCACACGAAGGTGACATCGTCGTCATCTTCGACTACCTCTTCTTCCTGGAAAAAAACCTCTTTCGGAGAGTATTGCACCCTGTTTGTTGTTGTGAAGAATCCTCGAGGAATCTCAGGTGTAACCCAGCCAGTGTCTCTTTCAGAAGAAGCCTTACTCCTCTGAAAGTTGTTGTTCCCAGGGTTGTCAATTATGCGCGGCATTTTGTATCTATTGAACGTCATTTCCTGCACAAAATGGCCGAGCTGCATTGCCAGGTTAAATGAACTGAATCATGCGAACTGCAATGTGTTTGAAAGGGTACTGCGAACTAATGCACGCTGACTGCATCGCCCCGCAAGGTGAACTGAAGTAACCGCACTGCATCGTTGTCCGTAATGAACCTATACAACCGTACTGCATAACCCAGCAAGCGTACTGCATAACCGAGCAACTGCACTGCATTTTTTTCCACGGCGAACTGAAGTACCCGCACTGCATCGTTTTTGGAGGCGTACTGGACTGCATGTACTGCTTTGTCTGGAATAAGTAAACTGAGATAGTTAAGGAAGTGTACTGCTTACCTCGTGTTGCGGTGCTTTCTTGCGTTTGCAGGAAGAAGTTCCATTCTCGTCCGTCTGCAGAACTTTTGCGTTCACCCGTGCAGTCCACTTGCCCTTCAGAAGTTCATGAGCGGTCTGGACGTTGCTCAAGGTGAGTGGTGACGGAGGACTTGCTCTGAAGGTCGTTGCAGCCTTAATCCAAGAAGCTGCCGTGGATAAAGGAACCTTGCGCACAGTCCTCCTTGCTCGAACTGGTGTGATGTCGAGACAGCACCAATCCACATCTGATGAGGGACATGTAATTGAAGACGCACCGCTCCATGCTGTAGTAATTGAAGGCCCGGAGGAGATCGGCGGCGGCGCTACCGAGCTGCTACCGCGGAAGAAGGCCGATATGCGAGCGGGGGAGGCGCAGCTCGGTTGCTGCTGCAGAAGAAGGCCGAGAGGTGATGGGCGGCGGCGCTGCTTGGCCGTTGCCGCGGAAGAAGGCCGCGACGGGAGGGGCGGCGTCGCTGCCGGCCGCCACCGCGGAAGAAGGCCGGCAGGGGAGTGGCGGCGTCGCTCCTAGGCCACCGCCGCGGGGAAAGCGGGGAGGGGAGGGGCGGCATCGCTCCCAGGCCGTTGCCGCGGAAGAAGACGGGGAGGGGAGGGGCGGCGGCGCTCCCAGGCTGCTGCCGCGGAAGAAGGCGGGGAGGGAAGGGGCGGCGGCGCTCCCAGGCCGCTGCCGCGGAAGAAGGCGGGAAGGGGAGGGGCGGCGGCGATCTGGTGGGGGATGTGCAGAATAAGGCAGGTGTTATTAGAATAAGACCCTTAAGGGGTGTTATCATAATAGACCCACCCTATATATATATATATATAAGATATAGATATAGATATATATATTATTGTTCTATATATATATATATATATATATATATATACACACATCTGGGCTATTCTGTTTCGCGTAACAGAATATTATTCTGTTACTATTGTTGAACTGATGAATTCGAGCGATTGAACTGATGAATTCGAGCGGTTGAACTGTTGCTTTTCATTTCCGTTGAAAATCGTCTTCTTTAGTTTAATTTTTTTCAATCTTTTTTGTCGAAACGGGGCTTGTAATATATCGTTGGAAAGCTCTTGACATCTACATTACAATCATATAATTTATTTTTGCAAAAAAATTATGGTTTAAGAGCAGTTTTGGAAAAACCTTTTTTTAAAAAACCAAAAACGTGAATCGTATTTTGGAGTTAATTTTCAAACGGTTTGTCGGAATTGAGCAAATGAGATGGCGTTGGAAAGCTTGTGAAAATCCGCATCTTCCATGTATAGAATGTTTTTTCAAAATTTGTATGATTTAAAAGTAATTTGAAAAACGGTGAAATTCTGGGCGAAACGTATTTTTGCGATTTTCTGCAAATGGTTCGTCGGATTGACGCAAATTATACGGCGTTGGAAAGCTATGAAAAATGCACAACTTTTGCGTATAGAATGTTTTTTCTAATTCCTTACAGTCTAAATATGAATTCAAATACGATGAAAGTTGATTTTGAACGCGATTTTGTTAAAAAGTTTATCGAAATGAGGCAAATAATATACCATTGGAAAGCTATCTAAAATGAGAAACTTATTCATGTTGAACATTTTCTCAAATTCGTAACCGTTTATGAGTAATTTTGAATATGGCAAGACGGATCCTGCTGTTTTCCCGTCTGAGAAACAGAGTACTCGTACTGATATATGTGTGTGTTTGTACTGAGCTATTTTTTTAGAGTAATTTTGAATGGTTCTGAAAAAAGAGTACTTGTACTGATGTTCGCATGGGTTTGTACTAAGCGTGTTTTCACTAACTAGACTTTGATCTGTGTTTTGGCTAATATTTTCCTCGTAAGTTTTCAACGGTTTACTGTATCATCGCCCCTATACTTGCATGGTTTATATCATCGAACTAAATGATATTTTTTTCAAAAAGAGAACGTTTTGTTTGATTCTTTTTTTTTTTTTGCACTAAACATTTTTTTTACAACGATGTTCTGGACTTCTCTCATTTTATGACTTGTACTTTTACCATTTGAATTGCATGGGGTTTCTTTTTGCTTGAACTTTTACAATTTGAATTTCTGTCATTTCTTTTATTCCAAACGGATCACCATTTTTAACTCGTACTGACCAATATTTTTAATTAAACCATTTTTCCTTTCATCTGACAGAAATTTTTTCCACACATAATACATGTACATGAATCATATTACCCATAGCACCGACCTCAGCACAAAAATCATCGCCCTATTCTTGTACAGAACTTTTCAAGCACCCACATGAACACAATAATAATTATCAGAAAAATAAAGTGCTTCCGCACATGGGTACAAAAAAACTTCTAGCACACTTGGTCCTGCTCCTTGTCTTCAGTATCAGTTCAACAGGTAGCGCGTTTTAGTGCTTCCATGGGAGGATTGCATTAAACAAAAAAAAACATTTTTTGCCACGGACACAAAGAACAATTCTGAACAAATACAAAATGAATTTTTTGAGTAATAATGATGTAGTCTCATTCAACTTTCTAGTGAGCAAACTGCAAACACTTGTATTCTGCAGCGCTGGCCCCTGGCCCCGAGGCTTCATTCACCTAACATAGAATAGCACATCCAGTTCAAGATTAACTATCGATGCAGGCCTTAATAAGCAAGAGCAACAGTACAACATTAGCATAATAATAGGTAACAGTAATAGTACTGGGTTAACTATCGATGCAAGCTTTTGACAAAGCAGCTCGATAGGCACTGCGATTTTGGATGGGCGACGACGCCGGCGCCCATCCAAACATTTTTTGGATGGGCGGTTTTGGATGGGCAACGACGCCGATGCAATCATTTTTCTCTATGAACTGAGGAAAGAATAAATAGTGACCCACTAGTAATCTACTGATGTTTGGCATCGAAAACATGTTCTTCTACACTTTAGGCATTAAGACAAACATGTGTAGAGCACAAGTGCACCACGAGGCCAGCGTCAAGTTTGATTATGGAGGAGCACACGATCTAGAAAAAAATGTACGGGGGAAGGGAACTTGCTGCCGGTTGAGAGAGAGAGGAGGCACCTACTGCTAGTTGAGGAGGAGCGCTCCAGCAGGGACTCGTGTCCCTGGTCATCCGCTCCGCTGCGGAAGACGGCGCTCCGACGTGGACTTGCAGGGGAGGACCTCGGGGGTGGAGGCAGAGGAGGTGAGCCGTGGAGGAAGGGGCTGGGTGGCGACTCGCTGGGGGAGGTGCTGGGTGAGGCTGTATCCGTACCAAAATGACAGAACAAGTAGTTGGATTAGCCAATATTTGAGAGACCAATATTATTTGTACAATTCAATCTCACATCAACAAAATAGGATAGGACAGTAACAATTTATATACCAATGTAGTATCAGCTCGTCTATCAAATTGCTGTATTAGTCCATCTTGTGCATACGCTTTATATCTTCCCGAGATCCAAAGATTTGCTTATGTATAAAATCAAAGAACCTGACGGACTTCATTAAGCCGCAGTCTGTCTGAACTCTTCCAGAATTTCAGAGATAACAGCTCTTTTCACGCACAATTAGTTCTTACCTTTTTGTAATGATAGTACTAATTTGTTTGTAACAATGGTACTGATCTTCTGAAACATATGTCGTGGACCCTTCAGACGATTGACCTGCCATCGCAAACTTAGGATATTGGACTTATCTCCAAGATTAGACAGTAAATCAAGTGGCCTTCTACTGATTGCTGAAGCGTTTGTACATGTAAACTTTTTTGCTGAACTGCTACAATTTTTCTGCTCCGCACTTACTACCTCTCAAGGGTGAACTGATATCAAACTTCTATTTTGCCAAACTGCTAAAAAAATCTGTGTAGTTTACGTCCATGGCGGCAGTGTGCAGCAGTCGAGCATGCAGTGCGTGTGCTGGCTGCCAATGCTGTTTGTGGTGCCGCTATTTGCCGAAAGCATGCTGGCCGCATAGCCGGCAAGCTTCCATAGAATTGAGACTTGCAGAATTCAAACTAATAAAAAGATGTAGAATCCATCAGTGATCATGCATCACCTTGGACTGTTGTATGTGCTCGACTTGGACGGCTGTGCAGCGCTTGGTGAAGATGGTGGCCGTGATTCTACTTGGACTGATGTCCAGTGCGTTCATTCCCATGTAGGTGGTGCTGGCCACCGTCGCCGGGATGCCGTGCCCATGCACATCCAGCTCCTTTGCGATCTCTGCAGTTCACAGACATGAAAAGGGGGGGCACATGTTTAGCTACGAATCGTAGCAAGAATTCCATGGTATAATACTGCAGTTCCATCAAATTGGAGTACTAATTAGGAAATGTCATTGATCTGCAACTAGAAAAGTCCCCCAAAACCCCATCTTCGCTGCTAATCCTAGAAACCGTAGCAAGAATCCCGTGCTACTTGAGAAATCATGACTGGTCTGCAGCTAGAAAACCCCAGCAGCATCAGGCACCCCAGAGCCGCCGCAAATCGGCCTACGAAATCGGAAGGCAGTGGCCGGCGCGCGCACGTACGGTGGCTAAATCGACCCTAAGAGGCCGGCTCGGGCAGATCTAGAGCAGACGGAGACGGAACGCCGGAGGGGGCAGAGAGAGAGGCGCGGCTTACTCTTGATTTTGCGGACGCTGCCGTCGTGGGCGGCGCAGATGAGCCTGGCCTCCAGCGGCCACCGGTCACGCTCTGCACAAGAACAAGAAAATCAATCGAACGGTGAGACGTACGGGCGGCGAAGACAGAGCGATGGATTCGGTCACGGGTCACCTTTGTCGAGGAGGACGGCATGCGGTGGTGGCGTCGAACGGCCTGCAGTGATGGCGTCGAACGGCCATGGTGGCAGTGGGGGAGGAGGGCCTCGCCGGTGAGCAGGCCGGTGGCGCGGTGGCGCTTGGCCAGGCGGAGTAGGGGGCGGGCGTCGCTTAGGAGGTGTGGGGCGGTGCTTGGCCGGGAGGTGGGGGCGGCGCGGCGCCCGAAGGTGGGGGCGGGGCGGCGCCGGGAAGAAGGTGGGGGCGGGGCGGCGCCGGGATCCAGCGAGGGAGAAGGTGGGCGCGGGGCGTCGCTGGGATCCAGACGGGGGAGAAGGTGGGGCCTGGCCATCGCCGGGATCCAGCCGGAAAAGGTGGATTTGGGGATGCGGGAGTGGGTGGGCTGGGTTTTCTTTTTTTCCTTCGGGCATATAGGGTGTATAGTTTTTAGCACGGAAATTAAAGAACGCACGTGAAGGGAAAATTTCATAAGTTTTGGGTGAGATTTCACCTGACTAATTGACATGAGAAAATAGAGGAGCTTGCCTAATATAAGGAAATGTAATCAAATCCCTAAAAAAAATATCCAAACGAGGGTGCAACGCAATACACCATATATTTCGGATTTTTTCTCAAAAATCTATACACCTTATATCAAGGAACGGAGGGAGTATTCTGTTACTAGTAACAGAATAGCTCTGTCATATATATATATATATGGTCTATTCTGCTAATATTAGCAGAATAGTTATTCTGATAACACTTCTGCACTGCACGCTCAACGCAAGGGCACTGCACTTTCGGTAGCAAATGTACTGCAATACAAAGGCGAGTGAACTTCGTGTCGGAAAAAACTGCACGTGTTGTTTTTTTTTACCTTTTTCGCTCTAATTTTTTGACCGTTTGTCGGAACGAGGCGTGTAATATACGGTTGGAAAGCTATGGATTAGGTGCAACTTCGCCGTGTTGAACAATTTTCGAGATTCGTCACGGTTTAAGAGCAGTTTTGAAAACGGTGCGTCACCCAACGAGTGACAGCGAGCTTATTTTCGCGTTTTTTTCTAAACCGCTCGTCGGAATGAAGCAAATGATATGCCGTTGGAAAGATATCGTCGAGGCGCATCTTTTTCATATCTATTATTTTCTCTAATTCGTTACGGTTTAAGAGCAGTTTCAAAATTACTAAATCACGGAATTGTGTTTTTCAAAAAATTTAAATTTTTTGGTACTGTTTTTGCTCTAGTTTTTTAACCGATTGTCGAAAAGAGGCGTGTGATACGCCGTTTGAAAGCTACGGACGAGGCGCAACTTTCATATGTATAGATGTTTTTGAGATTCCTTATGGTTTTAAGTTAATTTTAGAAATCGTGTGGCGGACGACGAGTGGCAGCGACGGTTTTTTCATGAATTTTTTACAAATCGCTTATCGGAATGATCCAAACGATACGCCATTGGAAAGATATCGTCAAGACACAACTTTTTTATGTAGAACGCTCTCTCTAATTCCTTACGGTTTAAGAGCAATTTTGAAATTATCGAAATGCGGACACTCTGTTTTTCGCGACACCAAAATCGACGAAGGAACTGCATCAGACAGGGAAACACACTGCTTCAAACTGAAAACCGCACTGCATGAGTCGGGCAAGTGAACTTCATGGTTTCTTTTGTCTGGCGAAAGTTTTCTTCGACGAGGAAGTGGACCACACTTCACATCAGGCGGAAGTGAACCGCAACACTATTGAGAAGTGGGCGGAAGTGTACTTCAAAGTCCTTCGGAGTGGACTTTATTTAAGACCGGAGTGTACTATATTTTCCTCTTTCTTTTTTACTCTAGAGTTTGGTTTTCCCGTAGTGCACTGCATAATATTTTTTGGTTAATGAAATATGCACTACGGTGACGAGGCAAGTGGACTGCATTTTTTGTTTGCACGCTACACATTACACACAAGCATTCATCCACATCCATCTTTTACTCTCATTTCATCTCTACATTTTCTCAAACAACAAAATGAACTTCTTTTAAAGGACAAGCGATGCTCTCTTGTCCTTCGTTATTGAGTGCACAGCAAATTATTTTCCCAACAAATGAAAAACATGGGTGTAGTGGGCTGCATCAACCCTTTTTTCATTAAATGAACCTCTCCAACATACCAATGGAACTGCAATGCACCAAACTTAAACAAAAACAAAAAAGTGTTCACTTGTGAAAGAAGTGAACTACATAAGAAAATGGACCCGCACGGAGGAGCGAACCTCTCCAACATACACAGCGAACAGCATCATCACTAGACAAAAATATTCTTTGGCCGATGTCGTCGGCTGCTACTGCTAGCCAGGTTGCGCAAGAGAACTGCAGAAACCACACGGTGTTGTTGCTAGCCAGGTTGAATGGCGTTGTCCAGAGGGGCACCACCCAACTGCAGAACCAGAGAACCCGCACTTTACGCCCAAAGTCGTCGGCTGCATCTTTGGCCGATGTGAATCGACACAGCGAGAATGCAAACGACGCCCCCGCCGAACCGCATGCACTCACCGAACGCACTTCATGCACTCGGTCGCTCGAACTACACGGCAGCGCTGTCCATGTGCTGCACCACCACCGAACTGCACCACGAGCACCACCGAACTGCAGAGAGCCCCCTCGCCTAGGAGCTACCGGAGGCAGGAGCGACCTAGACCCATCAGTCGTCATGTCCAGGATGGGGAAGAGGCGGGACGGGGGAGCTGGCCTGGCCGCGGCGGCGCGGGTCCAAGCGGGACGCGGTGGAGGCGGATCCCACCAGATCCAGCACGGGGAGAGGTCGTTGTGGCAGGGCAACAGCCATGGATGGGGAGGAGGTAGTGGCACTGGCCGACGCTGGTGGGAGGGGGTGGACCGGGGGGGCCTGGATCCGACGGCAGGGCATCACGGGGGGCAGGCTCGGCATGGATCCGGCGGCGAGGTGTTGCGGGGAGCCGCCGCGGCCTTCGTCTGGCGGCGGGGCGGCCTGATCCGTTGCGGGCTCCTAGCTAGGAGATGCCCGGTGGGCGCGCTCGCCATGGTGGCGCGGGAGAAAAGGTGGGACGCGGCGGGGTGCCGCTCGGATCCGGTGCCCCTGCCAGCCGCCGCGGGGGATGGGGGTGGGTGGAAGGCGGGTAGGTTGACGAAAAGCAGTCATCGGGATTAGGGGATGCGGCTGTGTGCAGAGAAGGTGAGGACGTGGGGAGGGTGGGTTAGTTTTTTTCCCCTTCAGGTGATCGTGGTTAGATCGGTTCGGCTGGCTGTGTGCTGCGCATCGGGAGGTGTTAGCAGAATAAGGTGTAGTGTTATTAGAATAAGACTCTTAAGGGTGTTATCAGAATATATATAGGTGGAGGGGCGTGGGGAACAGCCCCTCCAAGTCCTAGGGCGCAGCCATGGAGGAGAGGACTTGGACTCCAAGTGCAATCATATTCCTACTAGGACTCCCCTTTTTTTCCCTTCCCTAGCCACATGGGCTTTTGAGGACTTGGTGTGCCTAGCCCAATAAGGTCAGGGCGCCTCCCCTCAGCCCATGCCAACCCTTGGGACGTGGTGGACCCACTTGTGGACTTCCGAAACCTTCTGGAAGCTTCCTGGTACCATACCGAAAAAACTGCACCATTTTCCGGAACCCAAAATATGACTTCCCATATATAAATCTTTACCTCTCGACCATTCTGAGACTCCTCGTGACATTCGTGATCTCATCCGGGACTTCGAACAACATTCGGTTTCCAATCATCAAATATCCCAATACTACTCTAGCGTCAACGAACGTTAAGCGTGCGACCCTGCGGGTTCGGGAATCATGTAGTCATGACCGAGACACATCTCCAGTCAATAACCAATAGCATGACCTGGATGCCCATATTGATTCCTACATATTCGACGAAGATCTTTTATCGGTTGAACCATGATGTCAAGGATTCGGTTAATCCCGTATGCAATTCCCTTTGTCCGGCGATATGTTACTTGCCCGAGATTCGATCGTTGGTATCTCCGTACCTAGTTCAATCTTGTTATCGGCAAGTCTCTTTACTTGTTTCGTAATACAAGATCTCATGACTAACTCATTAGCCACATTGCTTGCAAGCTCTTTACGATGTTGTATTACCGAGAGGGCCCAGAGATATCTCTCCGTCATACGGAGTGACAAATCCCAGTCTCGATCCATGCCAACCCAACAAACACCTTCGGTGATACCTGTAGAGCACCTTTATGATCACCCAGTTACAAAGTGATGTTTGGATACACACTAAGTATTCCTCTGGTGTCAGGGAGTTGCATGATCTCATGCTCTTAGGAATAGATACTTGACATGAAGAAAGCTATAACAATAAACTAAACTATTTGATGCTAAGCTTACGGTTGGGTCTTGTCCATCACATCATTCTCCTAATGATGTGATACCATTATCAAATGACAACTCATGTCTATGGTTAGGAAACCTTAACCATCTTTGATCAACGAGCTAGTCTAGTAGAGGCTCACGAGGGACACGGTACTTGTTTATGTATCCACACATGCATTTAAGCTTCCGGTCAATACAATTCTAGCATGAACAATAAACCTTTATCATGAATAAAGAATTATGATAATAACCAATTTAGTATTACCTCTAGGGCATATTTCCAACAGTCGAGTGGACTCGAAACAAAGTAAGAGTGCAGATGGTCATGACAAGGTTCCTTAGCATGCAGGTTTCTCATACATAGGTCAAGATCGTTCAAGGAAGAAATGCAACTACAACAAAGAATTTGTTTCAAAGTTTTCAACTGAGCTCTTTCTTTGTTGTACTTCTTCTCATGAATGATAACTTGAAAGTCACTTGTGGTATCCATACCGTCAACCCCGCCCCCCCATAAAATTTGCATGTAGGTACCCTTATGTCCTTTTGAGAAAAAGAAAGAAGAGAAAAGAGGAGGCTAGAAACCTTGACGGTTTGTTAAGCATCTCATGCAAGGCAAAAAAATAGACACAGATAAACATGTACTTTCATGAAGAGTTGTGAAACACTTAGCTTTATTTCACTATGCACAGGGTCTGCGCCTAGATTTGTACAAAGGATTACATGCTCTTCAGGAAAACTTGTACAAAAGAGGTTGAGGGGATGCCCGGCAACCGCGCCTCATGGGTAGAACTTGAGAAGATGCTCAATATTCCATGAGTTACACACCTGAGTGCCATCATCTGTCTCCAGACAGACTGCGCCAGGTCTGGTGACTTGTCCTACTCGATAAGGGACTTCCCACTTTGGTGTCAACTTGTTTGATCCCTTCATGGACTTGATCCAATGAAGAACAATGTCATCTTCCTCAAGGCTTCGGGCATGCACTTTGCGGTTATGGTAGCGGCGCAAAGCTTGCTGGTAGCATGCAGCACGCACAGTAGCCCGGAGACGATCTTCCTCTAGGAGCACGACATCGTCATGCCGCACTTTCTCTTGCTCAGCTTCATCAAAAGCTTGCACTCGAGGTGACATGTATGTGAGTTTCGTGGGGAGCACCGCTTCTCCACCATAGACTAGGAAGAAGGGGGTCTCATCGGTGGCTCGACTTGGTGTCATTCTGAGTGACCAAAGAACTGACCGCAGCTCGTTGATCCAGCCTCTTCCACACTTGTGCATCCCATAAAATGTCCTCTTCTTGAGTCCTCGTAGTACTTCTGCATTTTCCCTCCCGATCAGGGCATAGCTTCTCCGGTGAACAACTAGTGCAAAACAGATTTTGCTACCAAGGTCTCGACAGCATTGCATGAAGGCGCGACTCGTGAACTGCGTGCCATTGTCGGTTATCACCCGGCTGGGCACACCCAAACGGCAAACTAGTCCTTTGAAGAACTTCATGGTTGATTGTGCTATTACCTTCCTTACTGGCTCAACCTCAGGCCCCTTTGTGAACTTGTTGATTGCTATGTACAAGAACTCAAAGCCCCCAATAGCACGGGGGAAGGGCCGAGGATGTCAAGCCCCCAGACCGAGAAGGGCCAGGAGAGAAGAATTATCTGAAGAGCTTGAGTTGGGTGATGAATGTTCTTGGCATGGAACTGGCATGCTTTGCACCTTGTTACCACATCCTTTGCGTCTTGAAGGGCTATCAGCCAATAGAAACCTTGACGGAAAACCTTGCCGACAAGCGTGTGGGACCCGATATGGGAGCCACACACCCCTTCATGTATCTCTGCCACCAGCTTCTGTCCATCTTCCCGGCACATTCACTTCAATTTCACCCCATTTGGCCTCTTTCTGTACAGAACGTTATCAACAAACTGATACATACTTGATTGGCGGGCTACATTCTCTGCTTCTTCTTGTTCATCGGGAAGTTAACCTGTCCAAAGGTAATGGACTACCTGTAGTGCCCATGCTCGAGCCTGTAGCTCGACGACAAGGACTACCAGCATCTCTTCTGCTGCGTGAGCGCTTGTCTCGACGGCAAGGGCCTGGGGCCCTGCCGGAGCCTATTGCTCATAGTCAAGCATTGTGTTTTTTCCAGCAAGCTCCTTCCCGGCGGCTGTCGAAAGCTCTGCCGGAAAGTACTCGCCAGAATTCAACTTTCTTCTCTTTTCTGGCCTCGTTGATGGTGTAACTAAGGTTTGATTCAGAAGGAGTACAAATGTACCTGGTTCCACAGGTAATTTCTTGGCGGCAACCTTCGACAGGTCATCGGCAATGCTGTTCTCAGCACGAGGAACATGCTCTGCCTGTAGACCATCAAAGTGCTCTTCCAACTTCCTCACTTCGTCCACATAGGCCTCCATCAACGGGCTCTGGTAATCCTTGTTCGCTTACCACACCACTAACTACAAGTCGCGTCTGATTATCAACTTTCTGATACCAAGGTCGATTGCAATGCGGAGTCCGGCAAGCAATCCTTCGTACTCATCAGTGTTGTTGGTGGACTGCTCCCGGGGAAACTTCATCTGAACCACATACTTGAGATGCTCTCTAGTGGGTGCGACAAGCAGCACTCCGGCACTGGTGCCCTGGAGCGAAAAGGCGCCATCAAAGTACATCATCCAATATCGGGGCGCTTCCTTGCCGGGAAGCGAGGTCTTTGGTATCTCTTCGTCTGGAGTTGGGGTCCATGCTGAAATGAACTCTACTAAGGCTCTGCTTTGGATTGTTGATGTACTTTCAAACATCAAATCGAAGCTCCACAGTTCCAACACCCACTCCACTATCCTGCAAGTGGCTTCTGGATTTGTCAAGATGCGCTGCAGCGGAAAGCGAGTGACAATGGTGATGTGATGTCCTTGGAAGTAATGGTGCAGCTTCCTTGAGTCCATGAGGAGGCCAAAGAGCAACTTCTGCACACCAAAATACCTCGATCTAGCCCCCTGGAGAAAGGAACTAATAAAGTAGACTGGGCGCTGCACCTTCTTGTTCTTCACAACTTGCTCTTCTGTCCAATTTGCCTGCGCTGAACTTGGGCTATCGGCATCTGACCTTGCCGAAAAAGACTCTGGCTTGTCGGCTAGAGGCTCTGCGTTTGCTATCTCTTTGTCTTCGGCTTCCCTCTCGGCCACTAGTGCAGCACTGACCACTTGATTGGTTGCCGCTAAGTATAGCAGCAACAACTCTTGTAGAATGGGTGCAACTAGTACTTGCGGAGAGGAGAGGTACTCCTTCAAGTCTTGGAGCACAGCACCAGCTTCACTGGTCCATTGCATCGGACCTGCCTTTTTCAAGATTTTGGGAAACAGCAAGGCACACTTAGCTGACTTGGAGATGAACCTGCTTAGAGCTACTACACAACCAGCAAGATGCCTTACGTCCTTGACGCGCTTTGTAGCCTCAAACTGCTCAATTGCCTTGATCTTGTCGGGATTGACTTCAACTCCACGTTGAGATACAAATAACTCAAGAAGCTTTCCAGACGGAATGCCAAACACACACTTCTCATGGTTGAGCTTCAAGTTGATCTTGCGCAAATTTGCAAAGGTCTCTTCTAAATCTTGGATCAGGGAATTCTTGTGCCTGGTTTTGACCACTATATCATCCATGTCGGCTTCTACATTTCCGTGTAGTTGAGAGCCAAAACCAACTTGCACAGCCCTTGCAAATGTTGCTCCGGCACTCTTTAATCCGAAAGGCATGTGTACAAAGTAGTACGTACCACATGGAGAAATGAATGTTGTCTTCTACTCATCCTCCTTGGCCATGAAGATCTGATGATAACCAGAGTAGGCATCAAGAAAAGAGGGCAGGTCGCAGCCGGCGGTGGAGTCCACAATCTGATCAATCCACGGCAAAGGGAAGGGGTCCTTCGGGCATGCTTTGTTTATGTCAGTGAAGTCAATACAAAGCCTCCACTTACCATTTGCATGTGAACAATCACTGGGTTTGATGCCAAGTTGGGTGTAGCACTCCTCTAACCAAGCCTGCTGCATCTAGTTTTTGGATTTCTTGGGCAATGAGCTCTTGCCGCTCCAAGGCCTGCTTCCTGACCTTCTGCTTGACGGGTCTCGCATCAGGACAGACAACATGGTGGTGCTCAATCACCTTTCTGTGAACGCCGGGGATATCTGATGGTTGCATGCAAACACATCAATATTCCCCCGTAGGAAGGCAACGAGCGCGTTTTCCTATTTGCCATCAAGGGTGGCATTTACGATAAAAGTACCGCCAGTGCCATCCTCCCTTGCAAAGACTTGCTTCGTAGCAGGTGGTGAGGCCTTGGTCTTCTTGCTCTTGCGGGCAGAGCTCTCTGGTATGTCCTCAACGGGCGCGCTACTCGAAAGAGGTGCGCTTCTCAGAGTCCTTGTCAGAGGTCTTGTTGGTCTTCTTCTTCTTTCCTTCCCTGGTAGATGCTGCCACTGCCTCCCGGTAGAGCTTGTCGATGCAGATGCTGCCACTACCTCCCGGTAGAGCTTGTTGATGCAGATAACTGCGTCCTTCTTGTCGGAGTGGACGGTGATGATGCTCATCGGGCCCGGCATCTTCAAAGTATTATAGGCGTAATGTGATGCCGCCATAAACTTTTCTAGGGCCGGACGACCAAGAATGCCATTATAGGGCAACAACATCTTGACGACATCGAAAATGACCTTCTCGGTCCTGTAGTTCAGCTTGGTCCCAAAAGTGGCCAGCAAGCTAACCTTGTCGGTGGGCTGTCTCCTCCCCGGATTGATCCCTTGAAACATTTCCGTTTCTCAGAGATCTCCATCAGGGATTTGCAGCCTCCTGATCACATCAGGTGAGATCAGGATCAAGCCAGCCCCACTGTCAGCCAATATTTTCGTCACCTTGAGGTTCCGAATTGTTAGCGAGACCAACAAAGTCAAATACCCGACCACATTGGTGTGGTCAGGGTGGTCCTCGGTGTCGAAAACAATGGGCATGTCGGACCACTTGAGCAGCTTCTGCGCCTCTACTGATGGTTCGGCCGCGTTGATCTCACGCGCCCACTTCTTGAGTTAGCGGTGAGAGGAGTGCAAAGATGCACCTCCGTCAACGCACATGGCCTCCACAACCTTTTGGAACTCTCCTTCTCTAGATTCCTCATCTTCATCATCCTCACCCTCCTTCTCATGGCCGCGAGCAGGATTCTCTTTCTGCTGCTGACCCTTGGCGCGGCAGCCCCCACGGCCACCGCGGTTCTTGTTGCCGGACCCACTAGCGCCATCTTGGCCTTTCTCTTGGTCACACTTCTTGTGCTCTTTCTTCTGCTTCTCGGCAAGCTGCTCCACTTGCCGACAATCATTGAGATCGTGGCCCTTGGTGTGGTGGATCTTGTAGTATGGCCC
This sequence comes from Thinopyrum elongatum, assembly GCA_011799875.1. NCBI lineage: Eukaryota > Viridiplantae > Streptophyta > Magnoliopsida > Poales > Poaceae > Thinopyrum > Thinopyrum elongatum. The sequence continues at coordinate 265,364,397 of CM022299.1, forward strand.
CTTGGTCTTGCCGGAGCCATTCGCCTTCTCGCCTACCGCAGCCTCCCGACAATCAGCGCATCCGGCAAGCTCATTGCCAGGCCCGTCAGTCTTGGGCTTGTTGGCGGCATCTGAGTTACCAAAACTCTCGACTGCTATCACGGCCTTGCCCTTGCACTTCTGATTGTGCTTCCGGTGTGTCTTCTTTGGGGTGGATGCATCGTCATCCTCAGAATCAACCTCGGCTCCGGTGTCCTCTCCGGGAAGACTCCTCCCCTCCTCAGCATGTGTACACTGATCCACCAAGGTGTACAACTCGTTCATGGTGCTCACCTGTGTGATGTTCAACTCCGCCCGCATCCTGCGGTTGCGCATGTTCGTGTGGAACGACACAATCACAACAGCAGGGTGTATGTTGGGGATGTTGTGGTCCACACGGCTGAACCACTCGAAGTACTTGCCAAGGGGTTCACCATCCTTCTATGGGATCAAGTGGAGGTCGCTGGGCTTTCCCGGAGGCTCGTGGCCCCCGATATAAGTCCCAACAAACACATGACACAGATCCGACTAGGAAGAAATGGAGTTCTCCAGCAGGTTCATCAACCAGGATCTCACGTTGGACTTGAGTGCCAACGAAAAGTAGTTGGTGAGAATCTTGTCGTCTCTGCCACCAGCGGCTTGCACCGCAATGGTGTAGATAACAAGAAACTCAGCCGAATTGAGCTTGCCGTCGTACTTCTTCGCCAAGTCAGGCTTGAAATTTTGGAAGTGGGGCCACTGAACTTGCCGCAGCTCACGGGTAAACGCTGGGTAGCCCACATCGTAGGGCAGGCACCCAGGGAACCCCAGCGCAGGCTCGTTCACCATCGGCCCTTCTCGTGCGTCTGATTGACGGTGTGCTTCCCGACGTTGATCGATGGTGGTTCGCGCATCTTCAGCACGCCGGTAGTTGAGGACCCGGTGTTGGTCTATGTGGCGATTGCAGCGGCCTTGCGGATCGGATGACGCCATAGACATGCTATCATGGGCATCAACCCACTAGCTTTGTCGTACTTGTCGGGGAGGGACTGCACCATTGGTGCATCACCCACGGTTCGCCCGTCAGCCCCCCGCACTAGCGTTGTTGGCTGCCACTAAGGGGGGCCCGCCGGACGCGGCCCGTCATTGTTGGTGAAGCTGACGAGGCTCTGGATTGTGGCATGCCACTCATCCATCTTCTTCGGAGCAGGAGAAATTTTCAGCAGCAGCTCCACCTACGACAGCGCCTCTACCGGTGTCGTGGGCAAGACTGGGCGCGAGGACCGAGAGGTTGCTCAACTTTTGTGTGAGTTAGAAGGAGCTCCATATCTGTCTTGCGGCCGCAGTCGATGCTTGCCAGTGGTTTGGCGCGGCGGTAGGCCATGTGTACCGTGTGAATGGTGCACATGCTCCTTGCCTGGCCGTTGGCCAGGGTTGACATTGTTACAGGGAAGCGTCTCGTGTCGATCTTGCGATGGCCTCGGTGTGCATCCCACAACTCCGCCATTCTTGGACCCCGTGGCATCGTCCTTGGATGTAGCCGCAGTGACCTTGTGGACCACAGCGCTACCTCTCGACGTCACAATGCACGGGTCTTGGCTTCCAATAGAGCAAGTACAACTATTCTCGTCGGGAGGGTGTCGAGAGCGCTCGCCACCGGTCCCGCCCGCCGAGGCGTCTGGACCGATAACTTGGAGTCCGGTGGTGCACCCACCATCGCGCTCTTCTTCTTTGACGCCATGGATGAAGAAGATGCCAAAACTTGCAAGAGAACTACTGGAGTGGATCGGCACAAGTGACCCCCCTGCCTGGCGCGCCAAAGATGTCGGAGTGCGACGATCTATGGGACCGGCGAGGATCCCTTTGCAGTTTGGCCAGGGTTATCGATGAGCACAGAGAGTGCATCCAGCAGTTCACACGCGGGGATTTCTCAGGTTCGGGCCGCCGTGGAGGCATAAAACCCTACTCCTGTGTTTGGGTGGTTTGACTAGGGGCTCAAGTTACAAGCGCAGCTTGCCAGAAATACGTGAGCAAGGTGCAACTACTGTGTAAGCGCGAGCAGGGTGTCAACCCATGCCAAGGTAGCCATGGGCCTCCTTTTATAAACAAAAAGGGGTCACCACAGTGGCAACATGGTCATTACATGTATGTGAATAGTAGTTTCGATGCTATCCAACCTAATCCTATCGGAGTAGGACAAGGGCATTTAATGCACCATTAGCTGGTGGCCATTCTTTGGCAAAAGGTGTCTCTCCGTCTATACCATCGACGTGGATGAGCCCATCTCCTTGACACGTCCACTAGACGGGTGTCAATAAAGTTAATCAGCATGCAACGTGCCGACACATGTCCTGTTGACTCCTCAGGATGCATGCCCACTTGACACCTAATCTTGATAAGCCATCAGCTGGTCGATGAGCTGGAGCGGCCGAAGGGCAAGAGGGAGAGATTTCCGGCAAGGAGCTTGCCGGGTCCTCGCTTGCCGGTGTGAAGCTTGCCGGCAACTGGAGTCTTGATCTTCAGTACTAACTTAGTACTTCTCGATCACCTGCCTGGAGGTCTTCTTCATGGTCTTGGTGTCCAAGAGTTGAGGCTTTGGTCGAGCTATCCTCCGGCAAGGCCTTGTCGTCCGGAGGCCTGCAATAGCCTGTGCACAAGTCTAGGGTACTAAGGAACCCCTAATTTAGTACACCGACAGTAGGGTTCCCAAGTCCACCTCGATGGATGGTACTATGCTTGGTACACTGGGCCACGGTGCCTTGTCTGTGCCAAGTCCACCTGTATCGGGTGCCACTTGGTAGACAAGTAGCATGACCTACAAACACCAGAAACTAGTTGCAACTCCTGGACAGAGATCAAGGCGATTAATAAGTCGAGAGGGGCACTTAAGCATCCCAATGTGTGGTAGTAACTATCTTGGATAACACACACAAAACTCCGTTCTTAAGGACGGTCTCAATGAGACAATCCACCATGTACTCCTACATGGCCTCTCAGCGCTACCTTTACCAAATCGTGTTCACACACTTAGCTCTCACACACTAGGACATGAACACGACCATTCCAATTCATCGCCCAGATGGATCAGACGCCACACGACACTAAGCATAGCTGGCACGACAAACAAGCATGGATAAGTAGTCACATCATGGCTCAAGCAATTCCTACTCATGCCAGTAAGTTTTTACTATTTACTGTGGCAACAACAAGTCATTCAGAGGAATGGGTTCAACTACCGCAACATGTAACAGTTGAATCATTGTTGTCCTAATGAAATAAAAGAGAGCAAGAGCAAGAGAGTGGGATTGTACCAAAATGCTCAATGGGGGTTTGCTTGCCTGGTGTTAGTGGTAAAACCGACATGCCTCGGGGTAGGGGGTCCCAAGCAGTGGATCTCGGATCAGTAGGTAACAAGGGACGAAGGAGACAGTGTGTACCCAGGTTCGGGCCCTCTCGAAGAGGTAATACTCTACATCTTGCTTTGATTGTATTAATTGTTGTGTATTGAGTACAAGCTTGATCTACCTTGAGATTGTAAGTTCTGTTCTAACCCTAAGGCTAGGTGGATGTGATTATGATCGGGATCCCCTCTACAGGCTAAATCCCTTGGCTTATATACACGCTAGAGGGCCACCTAGGGTTACATAGTTGGTTGCAGATCTAAGGATGCAGATGGCGGCGGTCGAAGATGTCCTTCGAGTACAGTCAAGTCTTCGGCAGAGGCTGTCTTGATACTCGTCGCGGGCGAGGCTTTCGGAATCCTTCTTTGCGAGAATGGTGGCCCATAAGCTCAGCCGAAGGACTGTGGGCCCACTAGGTTGGTACTCCCTAGTCCAGGACACATTAGTAGCCCCTGAACTAGTCTTCTAAGCCGAGGACGATGCTCTTCGGTAAAATGACTTCCGCTTTGGAGTCTTCGGCTTGACAGATGAGTTCCTCCCTGTGGGACCCCAACTTATACGGTCGAAGCTACCAGTTACACGTGCACAGTGATCTCAAGGATCAATGCTCACTGTACACCACAGACTGAATATCAAGAGTTTACATCCATTACATACTGTCTTACATAAATAGGACCATTATGGCCAAGTCTTGAATAAATCGCCGCAGCGGAAATCTTCATCGATAACTTGGACCCATGCCATCTGCCTTAACCCAACAGGCATTCTGACTGGGAAAGCGTCCTAGTTCGCATGTTCATCACCAAAGAATTCTTCTTCGTATTCCTGCTCTTCCAGGCCTGGCCAAGTAAATAGCCAGGGACAAGCCAGTGAGTACGTTTGAATGTACTCGCAAGCAACCCATGTTTGAAAACAAAATAAATATGCATGGTTTCAATTCAAAGTTGGCATCTCTGGGAATGCTAGTTTCATCATGCAACAAGTGTGATCAATACCATTTTGGGGGTCATGCATGCGTCTCCAACGTGCAACAAGAGGTTACAGATATCAACATAGCGAGAGAGTTATCCACAACTCCTTCTCAATTCCATCATGAACTTCCTCATGATTTACAACAATAATACTTCCAATCTGTGTTGTTCTTCAGAAACATATGGACGTAGTCTAAGCAGCACCACCCAACTGTCCATGACCGTGGACACGGCTATTCTAATAGTTTGACACTCTGCAGAGGTTGCACACTTTACCCACAAGATCCGGGGAACTCCCGTGTCAGCCATGACCCATGGTACCCCAAGTACCCGGGGTGAGCACCCGATCACTACCTTTCCCTAGACACCACCAACATGGAGTCCACTCGATTGGTACCATCCCCCGTGCCACAATCATACTCACATTTTTAAGTTTGTCTGCGGAGCTTCGCTCCCATATTCATCACATAACTCATGTACGGGGGTACCAACGGTGTGTCCGGTGCCCTGTAAAAACAGTCATGGCCTACCTAGGCGCGACCCCGTCCCGAGAGTGACCACGCCACTCCCGTCACTAGTAATGCGGGCTCCATGCTAGCGCGGACTAGGTAATCAATAATGCCCTTTCCGATATAAGGGTAGTGTGGTTGCGCATGTTCGGTTGGGACGATCGGCAAATCTTAAATCTAATCCATTTCCGGAAATAACACATTCAACTTGCCTCGGTACAATACTTCTCCATCAAGTAGTGTCCTAACTCATCATCATCTCCCAAGGGCATTAGTGGCACCCATCGGGGTTTTTCTGAAGGATTTCTCTCAAGGTGATATTCACGGAATCTATGCAAGTTAATGCATCAACAACTATGGTTCGCCTCGTACCTCTAAGCACAAAATAGAGCTACGAGTCATGCAAGTGTCAACAGACCGTGCATCAATGCAACATGCCTAGCAAACTCATCATCACTATCATCATTATCATGCAAATGGAATTTATTCGATGAACAAAAGAGGGTGCATCATGGTCAAAGGGTAGCTTGCCTGGCTCAGCAAAGTCTTCAACTCCTCTGGTCCATCTCCAAGCATTCCATCTGCTTCGTCAACTATCGCCAAAAGCAATCATGATAAGCAACACAACAAGGCAAAAAATAAAAGTGCTCTAAAGATATGAATTTGACTTTTCTAGGACATCTCTGGTTATATGAAAAATAACCAGAGTGGTTTCATTGGAATTGGATCAATAGATATTTCTGAACATTTCAATATGATGGAATCAAGGGATTTAATGGATCTGCAAGGAGTCTACAGAAATATATTTTTGAAAAATGAGTAAGGGCACCCATTTAACAAGGCATGATTTTAGAACATCTAGGAGTTGGTTTCTCTAGATTTGGAGTTCAAATGATTTTCCTATGAATTTGCAAAGTTGGCTATGCATGAAGAGATGGACCAATATTTGATGTGGCATATGAAGTATTGGGAAAAATATTCAGAACCTAAGTTATGAACTTATAAGCATATAGAAATTTGAATCATCGCATTTGGATCAAATTTGAGCCCTCTGTGATTTTCCAAAGTTCATCACAGACATAGGAAAATAGGGTTTTATGAAATATGTGTGAAGAAAAGTTTTCTAAAAAAATGTGCAAACAACACCATGTGATAGATCATGAATTTAGGAACCACTAGGAATTTGAATCACCAAATTTGGACTTTATTTGAATTGTTTATGGATTTTTGAAGCTCACTGGAAAAGGAAAAGAAAAATAAGGCATTACCCTTACCCTGCGCACTGGGCGGAAGATAGTAGTGGGCCGGCCCAGCTGCTCGACCATGCGGGCGACAGCGGTGACGTCGAAGGCGCCTTCACCGGAGTGCGCCTTCGCCTGGGGGAGGCGGATCTTCCCTGGTCCGTCTCCACTTAAACGGGTGAGGCCTGCCCCCTGGGTCGCTGACGCGCGGGGCCCACTGCTCAGGTCGTCGGCTACCTCCCACTCGAACAGGGCAGAGGCAGGAGAGGCGAGGCCGAGCAGGCGCCGACGCTCTCCTTGGCGGCACCGGCCACCTCCGGCGACGCCCAGCACACCGGCGGGTCCAGGAAGTTATGCCGCATCCGCCGAGGTGCGCCACGGTCGCAGGGGCAGTCGGACGTGAGCACATCATCGGCCGTGGCGGGCAAGGCCGACGGTGGTGATGGAGCTCGATGGCACAGCCACGGGGAAGAGAGGAAGGATCACGGGAGAGTTCCACGATGGTGGTGGTGATGCCATGGAACGATGAGGCGAGGAGGAGAGGGCTCGGGTGGCGCGAATTTAGCCCGGCCCGAGAAGTATCAGCGGTGGCGTCGTATTGCCGACCAGCGAAAATCTCATCCGGGGCGCCTGTCAAGCCATAAAACGGTTGTCGGACACCCTCAAGCATCGCGAGTAGGCTCTCAAGGACCACGAAGAGGCAGTCACCGACCGAGAGCTTGACGTCCGGATCAGAGGGGGGGAATTAGAAAAAACCCTGGAAGATCTTCGCGACGAAGGCTCGAGTCTTGAGTTTTCGCGAGAAGTGTTAGACGTCGGGGAGGCCGCCCTTGAGCGTTGTGATGGCTAACAATCTGAGCTGAGAAAATATGTCGCCAAAGAGGATGAGTTGTGCTGCCTTGGGGAACAACACAGGATGCAAAGCACCATGCTTCATGATGTCAGCCAACGTGCCTTTGATGCGGCCAGCGGCATAGGCCTTCGCGTGAGCGCGCCCGTCTTCCATCGGTCGGACAACATAGGCGGCTATGCGCAATTCTTTCAGGGACTTGCCACCGGGCTCAAGGGGGGCGAGCAGGCCCTGCACGCATCCGTCGAGAAGAAAGTTCGTGAAGTGTTGGAGCAAGCAGGGGATCTTATCTTCACCAATCTCTTCATATGTGATGCCCATTTTCCTTTTGGTGAGTTGTTGAAGCCGCTGGAGCCTGAAGCCAAAGTGCGAGCCGCTCAGGGTGCCATTGCTGGTCATACCGCAGAGCTCGTCGGCTTGGATGAGCGCGAGTCAATGGAGGTGGAGGACCCTCCCGGGTTTTGTCCCCCGTCTAGAGCCTGGTGTCAGATGTAGATGCTTCATGATGTTGTACCATGACTCTGACCTTTATAATGTCAGTGTTGGGTTTGTTTGTTCTTTGCGAGGGGCCGCCTGCCACCGTCACAGCCTTGTCTGGTTTTTTCTTCATGAGGAGCCGCCTGCCACCATCACCGCTTTGTTTAGAGCGTAACTAGCCCATTGTTGTAAATAGGCCGATGTTGTGATTGTAGCCCCCTAGCCCGTGCCGGCCGCGCGATCGCTTAAAAATGACAGGGGGATGGGGCAACAGACTTTTGGAGGCCCTGGGCCTTCTTTTCGAAGGCTTTGCGGGAGTCGTGTAAGGTGATGGTGGCCACGCATGTCGTGTTCAAAGAAAAATGGACGCTCTGCATCCAACGAAAAGAGGTTCATACAGGGGATGCCTAAGAACGTTTCCATGTTGGCAGGAGGAACGTGTCGTCGTAACTCTTCTTGTCGCAAGGAGAAAAACGGTTTGTCCAGCACACTACTGGAAGAGGTTCGTACGGGGCGTGCCCGAGAGCATTTCCATGGGGCAGGAGAGACGCAGTGCTGTGACTCCTCTTATCATGCGGGGAGAAAGAAATTAGTGCCCGGTGCCCTACCAAAAAGCGGTCCGTACGAGAGAGGTCCCGAGAACTTTTTCTTTGTGGTAAGGTGGTATCACATCGTGGTGACTCATCTCACAACAAGGAGAGAAACGGGACCTAGCACCCTGCGAAAAGAGGTTTGTATGGGGCAACTCCAAGAACGTTTTCATGAACGATGGGCTACGACGGGCCGGCGGGCTCCGCCGCAGCTCCAATCTGCCTCTCCTCAGACGAGGAGATCGATGGCCTGCTTCACGTGCCCTCCCCGCCCATGCAGGATCCGCATGCTGGGGTCACTGACGCCCTGGCCCCACCGCCCATGCAAACCACTCCTGCCTCCCCAGTTGGCAGGCTGGCGGTGCCTCTACGGCTCTACCTGCCACCTAGCTTCCCATGGTCTCTGGCCTGGCTGCCTGTTAGCTGGGGTCACCTCTGCCAACGCTGCTGCCAACTGTCTGCCTCAACCACTCCCCCGGCTCACTGCTCCAGCCCTACGGCAAATCGACCAACGGCTCCCCTGTTGCAGACCCATCCTCTTCCAGGGGTAAGCTCCATGCTCCTGTACGTCCACGATCCTACGCTGTCGACACTTATCCTAACAACTCCCCTCTCTCCTCTGACACAGCACCACCTCTACCCATCTCTGACCTGGAGCCGCATGAGAGCGCGATCCACAAGCAATGCCGCAAGGAAAAACATGCTGCCTCCTACTCCAAGGACGCAGTGTGGCGTAGTGCTCGCCTTGCCGGCAAGGAGGCTAGGACGTACACGCCCATGACACTCAAAGCTGCTAAAGCCAAAGCGGCCCGATTCTCCCGGGCGGATGTAGCCAAGGCGCTCGACGAAGCCATTGTTGCCGCCGCTCTTGATGACTGCAGCGCTCCTCCTGCTTCTGCGGAGGACCTGGCAGCCATCGCCCTGCTTTGTGGCGTGGAGGACGACCAGGCCGACGAGATCGTCAAGGCAGGCAGTGAGAAGGGTGACGGCCCCGCTCCATGATGCTGCGGCATCCCTCCCCGGTCATCACACGGTGGCCGCATCGGTGCTCTGTTGCACTGACTACTAGCTATGCACGTCTCTTTAAGTCTACGATCGCATCATGTCCAGTACGCAAATGTTGGTGCTCCTGTTGCATCACCTCTGAACCCACTATGTATTTCCCTACTAGCTCCTTAGTCTTTTCAGACTACCACCGTAGGTGCCCTCTAGTTACTCATGAGTAGCACCATCTTATCTATATGCTCCTGGAATGTTCGAGGTTTGGGTGATGATCAAAAGTGTAGTGATGTCCTTGCCGAACTGTTTGATGTTAAACCACACATTGCACTGCTGCAAGAGTCTAAACTCGAGTCCATCAGTAACCAGAAGCTCAGATCCTTCCTCCCCAACTCACTCGATCAGATAGTGATCCTTCCATCTGTTGGCTCCGCGGGTGGCACTGTTTCCGCCGCTAACTCCTCGCACTTCTCACTACTCTCCCACTCGAATCACAACTTTGCCTCCACGATCATCGTCAAAACGCTCGCCTACCCGCGCAATGTGGCTATCACAAATATCTACGCTCCCTCCTGTCGCACGTTAAAAAAGGACTTTCTAGATGAACTTCTCAGGATTAAACAAGACGACGACATGCCCTGGCTCATCGTCGGTGATTTCAACCTTCTTCGCTTTTCTTCCGACAAAAATACTTCCAACTTTCGGAAAGCCGAAGCCGACGCTTTCAACCAAGTTATTAACGACCTTGCACTCATTGAGCTACCGCTTCTAGACAGACGTTTCACCTGGTCCAATAAGCGCTCCTCCCCCACCCTTGAACGCATCGATCGTGCGTTCATTAACTTAGCCTGGGACAGCGCTTTCCCTAACACAACCCTCACCTCTCTCACAAGATTTACGTCCGATCATGTTCCTCTAATCGTCCATGTTAATACGCTTCTCCCTTGTAACTCGCAATTTAAATACGAGCCCGCGTGGGGCTCTTATTCCTCCGCTATCAATCTAGTCACACCTCTCTGGCCCACTCAACAGTTAGGAAACTCACACAATTCTGCTTCTCTACTCGCTAAAACCCTCAAGTGCACTCGCTCCAGACTAAAATGCTAGGCCTGCTCCCGCCTCAACGCCAATCTCCGCGAATGTAACTGCAAAAAAATTATATCCCTGCTTGACCTACGCGAGGAAAAACACCAGCTATCTCCGGCTGAGAGTCAAACCCGCCTAGTCGTTATCAACGTCCTGCAAAAAGCCCTCAAAGAAAAGGTCCTTGCCTGGCGGTTATGAGCTAAAATTCGAGCCACCATTGAAGGAGGTGAAAACTCCAAATACTTCATCGCCTCCGCCTCTCACAGGCTTAGGACAAACAAGATCCACTCGCTCGCACATCTAGGGGTAACCTACACTGGGCACGATCAGAAAGCCACGCATCTTAAAGATTTCTTTACCAGTCTAATTGGGTGCGCACCAACAACTCATTGGAACTTTGATCCGAGCCCTCTCTACACCCTTAATACCGCAGGCCTTCAGCCCCTAGTCGAACCTTTCACAGACCAAGAGATTGTTGATGCCTTCATGCAGATGAACCCGCTCGCGAGCCCTGGACCAGATGGTTTTGGCCCATCTTTCTACAGAAAGTTTTGGGCCTCTGCTAAATTCACTATCTCCCAAGTCTTCCACGACTTTTTCTCCGAACGACTGGACACGGAAAGGATCAATAGGGCACACATTGCCTTGCTCCCCAAGAAAGAAGCCGAAGGCACCCCTGAATCTTACAGACCTATCTCCCTTCAGAACTGCCCCATTAAGGCCATTGCCAAGCTTCTTACCAACCGCCTTAAACCCTTTATCCCCAGCCTCGTACACGGTGACCAAACAGGCTTCATTTCAGGTAGGAACATTGCCGAAAACTTTGTTTTCGCTGCTGATCTCATTAGTACCTGCCATGCCAGGAAAGCTGCAACTATGATCCTTAAACTGGATTTTAGGAAAGCATTCGACTCTCTATCTTGGGCCTCGCTCGATAAAATACTTCTACTCCGTGGTTTTCCTACCCAATTCAGGCGTTGGATTGCCAATATACTATCTACGGGCAAATCCTCTATGCTTCTTAACGGCGTTCCAGGCCCCCGGATTTCCTGCAAAAATGGGCTGCGGCAGGGGGATCCCATTTCCCCTTTCCTGTTCATTATTGTAGTAGATCTTCTGCAGCAAATGATCTCGAAAAACCCCGACCTTTCATGCCTCCATCACCCCTTACTCACACATCTGCCGCCCACTACGCTACAGTATGCCGACGATACCTTGATAATCGTGGCTGCCTCCCCCTCGGTGGCCACTCTTCTCAAATACCTTCTAAATGACTTCGCGCTAGCCACCGGTCTACAAATCAACTTCTCTAAGACTTGCTTCGTTCCTCTGCACACGTCCCCCTCGGATCAACACACGATTTCCTCCACCCTTGGCTGTCCCATCTCCTCCTTCCCTCAAACCTATCTTGGCCTGCCTCTTTCCCCCCTTCGTCCGCCGCCAAACTTGTTTCCGCCAATTTTGGAACGTTGTAAAAAATTCCTCGCAGGTTGGCGCGCAAAGCTGCTCTCTCGTGGCGACAGGCTAATCCTAATCACAGCAGTACTCGATTCCTTGCTCACTTACTTCATGTCTGTTTTTGTCTTTCCTAAAAAAGTTCTAAAACAGATCGATGCTCTTAGACGTGCTTTCTTCTGGAAAGCGGAGGATACATGCTCAGGGGCTAGCTGCCTCATCCCTTGGGATAATGTGTGCACACCAAAAAAGTTCGGTGGTTTAGGCATTAAAAACTTGCATATACAAAACACTTGCCTTCTCATGAAGTTTGCAGTCAAAGCGCTTCTCCCCCCTGACACACCATGGTTAGACTGGCTCTCATTGCAACACGCGAATGCCCTGGTCTCACCCTCCTCCCACAAGTCCTTTTTGTGCAAAACCATAAACACCCAGATTCCAACACTGCAACATATCTCCTTTGTATTAACCAACAATGGATCCATGACTTACTTCTGGCTCGACACTTGGCTTACTCCACGTCCACTCTCCACGGTTTTCCCATGCCTCTACTCTCACTCCATTGGGCCCTTCGTTAGAGTGGCAAATATTATGCGTTTTGGTATAGACTTTAACCTTCGTGATCGTCTGACCTCTGCGGCTATTGCAGAATTGTCCTCTCTTGTGTCTCTGTTGCAGGATTTTTTGCTGACCGATGAGCAGGACTCTCGCTTCCTCAATGGTGGCCACCCTTTCTCCACAAAGAAAGCATACGAGCTGCTGACACAAGGAGCGGACGAAGACACAAACGCAAAGATCTTTTGGCCCACAAGAGTACCCAACAAAATCAAGGTTTTTGCCTAGCTGGCCTTCAAGGGACGATTAAACACAAAAGCCAATCTCGCTCACAAGACAATCACTCCCACTGCCGCCTGCCCGAGATGTTCTCTCCAAGACGAAGACACAGATGACTTGTTCCTACGCTGCCCGCTGGCTGCCAGGATCTGGCAACGCTGCGGAATCGGAGTCCACGCACTCTCCTTGCATCTCCTCTGGGACAACGCCATACTGCCGACGGACCTGGAGACGTCTGCCTGGCCCTTCGTCCTCTTGGCCATCATGTGGCGCATATGGGATGCCAGGAATGAGCAGGCCTTCAACTCCATCGACGTACACTCCTCTCTGTCACTTAAGCTAATAGTATCAGACTTAGACTTATGGTCACATCGCTTACGTAAGCAATGTGATAAGGACGCCGTTTTCTCGTGGCGGTTGTTCCTCTCCTCGCGCATCGGCGTGCCTATGTAATCTGTTAAGCTTGCGGTTTTCGCTCTTTGAGTAATATATTCAGGTGGGGAGCTCCCCCCCCCCCCGCCCCCCGCGGTGATTCTCAAAAAAAAAGATAGCAGGGGGTGCGCCATAGTAACTCCTCCAGCATTGGGGGAGAAACGAGTGTTCAGCTGTCACGCGCAAAGAGGCCCGAGAGAACGCTTCCATAATGCGGAAGGAACATGTCATTGTACAGCCACCAAGGCGTTACGCATGGTAGTGACAAAGGGAGGGCACACATCATACTCGTATTACTGCTTGTTGGGGGAAGCCCCGGATACATATTTACAAAGGTTCCCCGTCTAGGGGTAGAACTTACGAAGATGCTCGATGTTTGATGACGGGAAAATACCGGGCGTGAGACACGCGTCCACGTCACTGATACAGAATTAATAAATTTAAACGCATAAATAAAATGGATATCAAACATTGTAGATACTTTATTTTCAGAACTCTTACATTTACATAAAAATTCTGTTAATTACATCTCCGAAGAGAAAACCCCTGATTAGGAATTCCAACATTTCTATTACATAAGATTGCAACACATGACTACTACAAAATGATAAAGAAAAAATGCTCCTCGCTGTCGTCGACGCCGGCGTGCTCGGGGGAGCATTCTCGATCTTCTCCAAATTATCATGTGTCTTGTTTATTTATATTTTTTTACTCTCATACTATTATGAGCAGTACGTAGAGTACGAGTGCAATGCATGCCTTTTGCATCGGACACCTAATTTGTGTAGTCAACTTAACCAACATATACTAATATGACCCTGCGGCTATCTTAATCAGTTTTCAGGTCATTTCATTTTAACGGGTGATGAGTCAACTAGAAGAGTGTCCACTTAATACATGCATGTTACATCTTTTATTGATGCACTCATGACCATGCATGAGATGATGGGGCACATGATTTAACCCATGTTGGCCTCTGCGCATGCATGGAAATTTAATAAAAGGGGGTACTAATATCAGAACCATCCCATATGTTATCTTGTTTGATTTTGTTCGGTATGTTTGATGATAGCATCTGCGAAGCAAATCAGTCTCTTTTGGTTAGGACTAAAGCGAGCTAGATGCAATATCGTTTATTTTATTATGGGTCACATGCATATACTCTAACCATTAGTGGACAGTATATGCGTGTTGCATAGAGTCTGTACGCTCTAGATTTCATATTTTAGATATGTAGGATTATATTTTTAACTTAACCTACACGCATTCATTTTCTTTTATGGGCATATTTTATTTAAGTGCGAACCGAGACAACTAGTATTTTCATTATCTCATGATAAAGGCGAGGGTGTTCCGATCTTTCGATGAGATGATAACTATCGATTTGGTGGAGACGACTTTGATGATCCGACTACAAACGTGCACGACGTTGCGCCTTAGCAATCGCTAAACCAATCTCCCGAGGTTACTGACGATGCTGAAAGCACGATCAGCCTGACCACGAAGGTCTATTCCTGCACGCAATCAAAGAACAAGCAAGAATATGATAATGCAATCTGAATATTGCGAATATAGATGAAGTATTGATAAAGGTGAGGATCCGAAAGCGGTCTTGGTTTGGTCGTTGGACACAAACGAAGTACACGAAGTTGCAATGGCTAACTTTTAACTAAACAAATCCTAAGCAAAAAGCTACTAGATGGATCTACTTATATAGGAGCAAGGGGTGGCGGCCAAGGAGGTGGGAGGACGTCCCAAGGCAGCCTAAAACTAACCCTAGGTCGTACAAGGCCAATGGGCCCAAGTGGAGGTGATGCAACACCTTTGGACTTGTAGTTTGACTCGGATTCTGCTACAGCGTCAGATTGTTTCGACGACAACTCAACGCTCCGGATGAATTTGAAGGTGAAACCAATTGGGTTAGAAAGAGCACGAAATCTACTTTCCAACAAAAAAAGAATCACCCAATTCGAAGTCCGTATGAAATAGTTCTTGGTGTTTTGAGTCAGGTATGTCTGTGCAGTCCGAATCTGAATCCAGAACGTGAGAGACTTGGACTCTATCTTCTCTTGGCCCAAAAGTGACGTGATATGACTTTTTGAACAGCACATAAACTTCTCTTTTTCCCTTATCTTCATATGTGGATTGTACAAATCTCCCATACACCTGCAATTAGACATGGCACAAAAGTTTGTGAAGTATTTTTGTCTTGGATGACATAAATAAATTATTGCATAGTTTGCATTAGAAATCACCTCACAAATATACATGTATGCAATATTTTTGGTCGTATCCAAGGTAGTCATGTCCTCATCATCCTCCCCTTCTTGAAAACAAAGCCGTCCTCGGCGTTGCTTAAGCTGAAATGTGGCTAACAAAAGAGACAAGGTGTACATGTTGTATATGTATATGTCATCCAGTTTTACTTCCCTTAGTTTTTGCATATATAACACATGTATACATGAGTAACCTTCATAGTTCATAAAATCTAAAGCCAAAATATTATCACAAGTATTAGAAGACATGAAAATATTGCAACTCAATTTGCACATATAAGTGAAGCTCTTATTCATATCAAAGGATTGACAATGTTCATCATTAAACCATCCCAACATTGGTGAATAAACCTTACTTGCATCAAATTTACATGCTACAACATGCTTAAATAAGCAAACATGCAATAAGTCATTTGACACAAAATCATCACCAAGATTAGAAGTCATATCAAAATGATTAAACATTATTTCTTTTGCATCAACAGTTAATTCATTGGGTGCACTCAAAATTGTTGATACTTCAACTCTTTGATCACATGACGCATTCATGACAGTAACACAATTCTCTAAAATAGCTGGTGTGCTCAAATCAATAGGTAACACAACACATGATGTATTCAAGTTAACTAGGCATGCATCATTCTCATGTGAAAGTTGAAAATCTGTACCTTTGTCATTACCTCTTATGATCAACTCAGACGATGTAGGCACTCTTGGAGGTGATGTGTCACATGATGGAGATGATGTAGTCCTCGCAACAACGGATGTGGTTGTCATAGTACGCCTAGTAGTTGAAGAAACATCTGTATCAACACTTGGAATGTGCACCGTGCGCTTGTTCTCCTTGTGGCCAACACGTCGTTTTATTTCCTGTTCAGCTTTGCAAGCAAGACGAAACAAATGGTCCATAGGATAACACTCTTCATGAATTAGAATCTCTTGAATATCACAGTTTAATCCTCCCCAAAATCTATCCATAAAATCTTCTTCACTTTCTTCTAAAAATAAGTGCAATAATGTAGTTTGTAAATCATCAGAGTATTTTGTTACCGTGTCAGTGCCTTGTTTTAAATGTTGTAATTTTTTAATCATGCCACGAGTATAATAAACATCAACGAATCTATCTCTCATGACAAGTTTTAAAACATCCCAAGTAGTAGGTATAAGATCAGGGTTTAACCGACAATATTCACTCCACCAAACTAAAGCAAAGCTACTAAAAGTACTAACCACAGCTTGAAATTTTCCATGCTCATCAAAATTATGGGAAGCAAATATATCATTTATTTCGTACTCCCATTCAATATATAAATCAGGCCTAAAACGACCAGTAAATGGTGGCATGGAAACTTTAACCTGATTATGTGCATTCTGATGTAATTGCTCCTTTTGTGGCGGTTGTTGTATTTTCTTAGGTGATGGCAAATCTCCCACGATCGATGAAGCCCAAGAACTAACAACTCCGGAACCTGCCATAGTTAGTAGAAAACAAGAAACAAAATCCAAGAATAATGTTCCTATGAACTACTAGGATGTGGTGGTAAAACGCTCACAGTGTAGCAAATATCAATATCTTACAAGTTCTTACCATGCAGCAGGTGGTGACAGGCAACCAGCGGTGTCAAATAACTCCGAAGATTGAGTAAAACAATTGCCAGGAGAACGTACGTATACACGGTGTAGAAATATGTGGAGCTTGGAAGGCTTAAATATTTGGTAGCAAAAGATTAGCAATAATCAATTCAGAGATGCAATGTTGAATAAACGCTCAACGACGGTACTGTGCTGGTCCTAGGCTAGACCGGACTAGAGACGCGAGCCTAGAACACTAATGAGGTCACGGCGTAGCACAACTAGCATCAATAAAGGATATGAAGTAGCTCTGGACAGCAAAATATAAGTGAAGATCACAATGGCAGTAAAGATAATGATGAGAAACAACTACCAAGTAGCATATACCAACAATTCTCTCTCCAACTTTACTCTATAAAAGTTTGTGCCAATTTTACGATAATTTTTCTCAAGAATGGCACTGACTCAAGCTTTCAAATGCAAAAAGAATCACTCAATTCCGAGTTGATATGAGGAGTCAAAAAATTCTAAAACTGGAACAAGCTGTGTTCGCTAACTTCGGAGGGCAAAAAGACCTATTTAGAAGCCGATTTTTAGGTGTCAAATATTGAACTAGCTTCTGCAACTATTTAGATGCGGCTCGTCGCTAGCTTTAATTTGAGTACTCACGGAGCCAAAACAGACTTCGTATGAAAAAGATATGCTTGTTTTACTGAACACTGCGCAAAACAGATTCCAATCCGAATTCAGCTACGAGATTGAGTCTAGATAGATCCGAATTTTGTTTTTTTTTCTTCTCTCTTTTTTTTTCTCACACTTTTTTTCTTTTTCTTTCTCTCTTTTTTTTCTCTGACTTTTTTTTTAACTTTTTTTCTCTCTCCTTTTTTTCTCTCTCCCTCTTTCCAAGACAAACTAGATAAGATGTAGATTGGATCAAGCGAAGATGTGAACGACCTCAACTATGATTGTGACAATGAACGATGGGTAGCACGAGGTGGAAATTGATGGATGAGAGGTTGTGGACAGCGGAAGGGATAATGATGCAGCGGCGGCGTGACTAATGTGAACAGAACTCGAAACTCTAAAGGAACTAGACACTAAGACCAGCAACTCGACACGACGATGCAACCGATAATTCAATAACGCAAACAATGAAAAGAAAATTGCAAAGGCTTAGACTGGCTTGGACAAAGGATGAATAGATCTCACTTATTTTTTTGTGGCTTTTTCTTGGACAATAGGGAAGAAAATAAATCTAACCTAGGGAAAACTGGAAATTCTCACCGAGCAACCTGAAAACTGATACCACTTGATAAAGGCGAGGGTGTCCCGATCTTTCGATGAGATGATAACTATCAATTTGGTGGAGACGACTTTGACGATCCGACTACAAACGTGCACGACGTTGCGCCTTAGCAATCGCTAAACCAATCTCCCGAGGTTACTGACGATGCTGAAAGCACGATCAGCCTGACCACGAAGGTCTATTCCTGCACGCAATCGAAGAACAAGCAAGAATATGATAATGCAATCTGAATATTGCGAGTATAGATGAAGTATTGATAAAGGTGAGGATCCGAAAGCGGTCTTGGTTTGGTCGTTGGACACAAACGAAGTACACGAAGTTGCAATGGCTAACTTTTAACTAAACAAATCCTAAGCAAAAAGCTACTAGATGGATCTACTTATATAGGAGCAAGGGATGGCGGCCAAGGAGGTGGGAGGACGTCCCAAGGCAGCCTAAAACTAACCCTAGGTCGTACAAGGCCAATGGGCCCAAGTGGAGGTGATGCAACACCTTTGGACTTGTAGTTTGACTCGGATTCTGCTACAGCGTCAGATTGTTTCGACGACAACTCAACGCTCCAGATGAATTTGAAGGTGAAACCAATTGGGTTAGAAAGAGCACGAAATCTACTTTCCAACAAAAAAAGAATCACCCAATTCGGAGTCCGTATGAAATAGTTCTTGGCGTTTTAAGTCAGGTATGTCTGTGCAGTCCGAATCTGAATTCAGAACGTGAGAGACTTGGACTCTATCTTCTCTTGGCCCAAAAGTGACGTGAGAGGACTTTTTGAACAGCACATAAACTTCTCTTTTCCCCTTATGTTCATATGTGGATTGTACAAATCTCCCATACACCTGCAATTAGACATGGCACAAAAGTTTGTGAAGTATTTTTGTCTTGGATGACATAAATAAATTATTGCATAGTTTGCATTAGAAATCACCTCACAAATATACATGTATGCAATATTTTTTGTCGTATCCAAGGTAGTCATGTCCTCATCATCTCATGTCTACACGTTGGATTTCACTTAGCATATTTTATATGCATCAGAGTATGCTCATTTAATCATCTATATGACAGATGTAAATAACATTTGTATCTTCCTGTTTGTATTACTACTGACGTGGCATAGCATGTATGTCCGCAGTGTAACCAACAGGAGGCTTTAAATATAATTTGGCAAGCACCCAATTTATACATTTTTCATGCCAGATCTGGAGGTACATGCACAATTTACATGGTCTTGTTATTTTATGCAACTCAAACATGCATCAAATGAAGAGTGCATTTTTGTAGGCACATATACATTTTATGATTTTATGTAGATGGTCATCTATGGTTTGTGTATGTTTCATATTTGTTTTTCCCCGAGCTTTACCTTTGCGTCGCTCTCATCTACGATGGAAGGGAAAATATATCCTCCTTAGTTTGGGTCGCCATGATCAACCAAGGAGTGAAATTTATCCTCTTTAACATAATCGCACTTTGGCTCGTATCACGATGATCAACCAAGGCAAAAATGACAAGATGAAATTATATGTTGTATGCTCCTTGATTTGTATCATTATGATCCACCAAGGAGTATTTTTGTTGCTCTTAAACATATTCGCACTTTGGCTTGTATCATGATGATCAGCCAAGGCGAAATGTTAAGATGGGGCTATGTGGAGAATGCTCCTTGATTTGTATCACAGTGATCAACCAAGGACAGATTTTCCCCTCCTAAACATATTCGCACTTTGGCTTGTATCATGATGATCAGCCAAGGCAAAAATGTCCAGATGAAAATATGTGAGATATGCTCCTTGGTTCGTATCGCGATGATCAATCAAGGACAAATTTCTTTTCTTGACCATAATTGCACTTTGGCTCGTATCGCGATGATCAGCCAAGGCAAGATGTCAAGTTGAGCACACATGGGCATACTCCTTGGTTTGTATCACAATGATCAACCAAGAAGAAAGATGAACATGATGAGAGATATAGGGAGGAGCAAGAAGATTAGAGAAGGATCATGATTCCCACCTGGACTACCTTCCTCATGCTCCTGGCCGGACGGCGGCCTTGCAGCAGCAGCGTATATGAACTTTGTTTCTACAGCAGCAGTATATCTGTGTAATGGAGAGCAGCGGCGGCAGCCAGGGAAAAGAGAGCGCAGCGTGCGGCCAGAGAGCAAAAAATGGAGACCCCAAGAGCAGCCCGTATGGTGGTATTTATAGGAGGGAGCAGCACATGGATCCACTTGGGCACGCACCCACGTTCTGGAGGTCATGGGATCGTGGGAGTGGGCTGCTTTTTCTTTTCTTTTGTTTATTTGTTTAATGCTAGTTGACTCAACCATGGGAACGTGGGCTAAACTCCCTTTGTTTTTTATTCTAATTAATGTGTGCGCTTGGACATCAGTCCGTATGCATGCATGGGTGTACACGTTCATTAAACTTTTTTTATGACACTCAGGGTCTAGCGTTATATGGATATTTGACAAAGTACACGCCTATACATTTCATTGGTGCGCTATATATTTTTGTTTACGCGCGCCGCGTCAATATTTCAACCGAAATAAGGCCAGTCATTTATCATATAGTCGATATTTTGGTGATATTAGCGCCCCCTCATGACAATTTATTGTTGCATCGAGCACCTGCCGTCACTGGCGGCATGCGTGCATGCTAATTATAATTTCACGGGATAAATGAATTTTGCAGCTATAAGTGGCACTTTATTTATTTATTTATTTTTGCGACCGCTATTTCATACTGAGCGACCCAAAATTCACCATAGTCATTTCCTCGGTCTATTCGGCAATTCGCCATTTTTTATATAATTTGACTTTATCATATTTTGATAATAGGTATCACTCTGTATTTTACTTCGGCGAAATTCCGTGTCAACAGATGCCCCTCGAGGTCTAGAAGTGAATGTTTCTATGATTCGGTTCCAGAACTCGAAAATATATATGTAGCCATATTCCGTTTCATATATATGTCACAAATATTCGTCTTAGTGCGGGCGGCGCACTTATTTTTGGTTAAAATGTCTGGCTAGTATTATTTAGCCCTGTTTGCCATTTTTTTAAAAGTTTGTTAGTCCCTTCGTTGGATAAGGACTCAACCTTGAAAATCTGTTACAAGTAGCTGGCCTTCCGCTATATAGTTAGGGGCCGGCCGGAGTGCATACCTTTACTTTTATACTCCCTTCGTATAAGTTGTTTATTTTTGCGATACTGAGCGACCCAAAATTCACCATAGTCATTTCCTCGGTTTATTCGGCAATTCGCCATTTTTTATATAATTTGACTTTATCATATTTTGATAATAGGTATCACTCTGTATTTTACTTCGGCGAAATTCCGTGTCAACAATGTTCCATGCATTTTGTACAGGATCCCCTTCGGTCGTTTCCAGCCGGACCGACCCTGGCCGGGAGACATGGACCACCTTGAACGGGCCTTCCCAGACGGGCGACAGCTTGTTGAGGCCCTCGCGGGACTGTAGCCGGTAGAGGACGAGATCCCCAGCCTCTAGTGCCCTAGAGCGGATGTGCTGACTGTGGTAGCACCGGAGTCTCTGCTCGTACCGAGCAGCAGGGACGACAGCATGACACCCTGCTTCCTCAAGGAGGGCGATCTTGTCGCTCCGTAGATGAGCTTGTCTTGACTTGTCGTAGGCTAGGACCTGAGGCGACCGTGAGAGATCTTAGTTGGGAGGACGGCCTCCACCCCGTAGATGAGGAAGAAAGGAGTCACCGGTGGATTTTGTCGGCGTTGTGCGGATTGACCATAACACGGTGGGCAGCTTTTCAATCCAGTTTTGGCAGCTTTTATTCAACTTGTCAAACGTCTGGGTCTTGAGTCCTTTAAGTACTTCTGAGTTGGCGTGTTCGGCTTGTCCGTTGCTGCGTTGGTGCTGGTGCTGCTGCAGTAGTCCGGAAAGCATCGCTGGTGAATTGTGAGCCATTGTCGGTGATTATCCGATTGGGGACCCCGAAGCGGGACACCAATCCCTTGATGAACTTGATAGCCGATTGAGTCGGGATGGTACGGCAGGCTCCACCTCTATCCATATAGTGAACTTGTCGATGGCGACGTAGAGGTACTGATAACCACCCACGGCCCATAGGAAAGGCCCCAGGATATCCAGCTCCCAGACCCCGAAGGGCCAGGAGAGCGGGATGGTTTGGAGGGCCTGAGCGGGCTGGTGGATCTGTTTGGCGTGGAATTGGCAAGCCTCTCAGCTTCAGACCATTTCGGCCACATCACGGAGGGTGGTAGGCCAGAAAAATCCTTGCTGGAAGGCCTTGCCCATGAGTGTGTGTGATGAGGCATGGCTGTCGCATTCGCCCCTGTGGACGTCCATGTGGAGCTCCCAACCCTCCTCACGGGGTAAACACTTGAGGGAGACTCCATTGGGGTGAACCCAATACAGATTTCCATCCTTCATAGGGTATAGCTTAGATTGATGCACGATTCTTTCCGCGTCGTCCTCGTCCTCTGGGAGGGTCTTCTGAGTTAAGAAGTTCCTTATTTCCTCCCTCTAATCTTGCTCTTGACGGCTAGGGATAGCAGGGCACGGTCATTAGGAGACATGGTGACATCAGGGGGGCTTGCAGCGGCCTTCCCTGCTTCCATCCTCTCACTATCCTGGGTAAGGATTTCCTTCTTCTGTTCCTCGATTTTGATGGATGGCTCGGTAAGCCTCTCCTCAAAGACACCAGGCACGAGCCGTTACCTCATGGCGGCATTTTTGGCGATGTCATCGGCGTCGTGGTTGTCCAGATGCGAGATGTGCTTGAAGCTCATACTGAGGAAGTGTTGCTCCATTCTTCTAACCGCCGCCAAGTATGCGGCCATTAGGGGGTCCTTTGCTTTGTAGTCTTTGTTGGATTGATTAATGACCAGTTGGGAGTCTCCTTTTATGACCAAGTGTTTTATGCCGAGAGCTATGGCCGCACGGAGTCCCGCTATCAACCATTCGTATTCTGCCATGTTGTTGGATACCTTGTCATGCTTGAAGTCCAGCTACACGGAATATGAAATCTGGTCTCCCTTGGGTGACGTGACGACGACTCCAGCCCCTGCGCCCAGCAGCGAGAAATCGCCATCAAAATTCATTATCCAATGCTCCGGGGCTTCCTGCCCCGGAAGGCAGACTGTTCCCGGACATATTCTGGGACGGAGGGCATCCATTCTGCAATGAACTCCGCCACACCTCGACTTTTGATAGTCTTGGTCGCCACAAACTCCAGGGCGAAAGCTTGAAGTTCGATCCCCCATTCTGCAACACGTCCTGTCGTGTTGGAGCTATGCAGGACTCCCTCTAGGGGAAATGTGACGACCCCGGCTTAATCGTGCACTAACCATACACGCAAATGCACACGATCAAGCCTAAGGACTCACTTGAAGATATCACAACACAACTCTAAAACATAAATAAATTCATACAAGCTTTATATTACAAGCCAGGGCCTCGAGGGCTCGAATACATAGCTTGATGGCATACAAGTGTCAGCGGAAGCATCAGATATCTGGGTACAGATATAATACAGAAAGAGAGATAAGCCTTCACAGAGGCGGGGCAAAATAAAATACTACGATCGAAAGGCGTGGGCCTCCTGCCCTGGACCCTCCGAATCCTACTCCTGGTCGTCGGTCGGCTCCTCGTAGTAGTAGTACTCTCCGGGCTGGTAGTAGTAGTGGTCGACGACCGGGGCGTCTGGCTCTGGGGCTCCGACGTCTGGTGGCATCAAAAGGGATATGGGGAAAAAAGAAAGTAAAGCAAATGTGAGTACTCATCCGAAGTACTCAGCAAGCAAGGATCTACACTACATATGCAACATTTTCAAAGGATGGCTGTATATGTGGACTGGGCTGCAGAAATGCCAGAATAGAGGGGGAAAGCCTAGTCCTATCGAAGACTAGCATCTTCAAGCATCTTCATCAGTCTTGCAGCATTAGAAGAGAGCAGAATAACATAATGTAAAGTATAACAGTATCATCAACCTCGGTCTGAGATCCTTTCTCGACTCCCTGCGAGAAAGCAATTCCAGAGCCGTACTATCCAGTTCTCATCTCAAGTTCTAGTTGTACCGATCGGGATACAACTCCGAGTGTCCGTTACCGTAGGACAGGCTATCGATATAAGTTTCTTCCCTGCAGGGGTGCACCAACTTACCCACCACGCTCGCTTAACTCCGGCCGGACACACTTTTCTGGGTCATGCCCGGCCTCGGCTAAGCAACACGCCGCAACCCGACCAAATACTTAATGAGAGGTCAGCACGCCGGACTAACCTATGCCCCCAGGGGTCTTGGACCATCACCCCGGACGCTCCTATGCGTTGCGAACGCGGCTGAAAGCAGACCTAGCAACCCCTTATACAAGCGCGATTGCGTTCCCAGTCCAATTCAGAGCGCGCCGCTCCTTGCTGACGTCAATTAAGCTCCGGCTGAAGTATACGACGCAGAACGCCCATACTATGCCCACGTGATGGTTAGTGCTATCGGGCCAGAGGCCCCTCAGATCAAATATCCTAACCATTAGTGAATTAGGAGCACGCGGAAACGAGCAGAGACTCACGATCGATGTGACCCCGTCGCCCCGTCTCGAGGACTTGCGGCAAGGGCTAAGAATGCCCGACCACGCCTCGTAGTTATCTCGCGGGCACCTCTCAGGTCAACCCGACTCCACATCACTTCGCATTCATGCTCGCGCGGGTACCCCTTAGGGCCGACCCGTCTTTAGTATCAAGGTTCAAAGTCAAGTCATAGTAATCAAAGTAGCTGTGTGTCCGACATCGAAGGGAACCCTGAGGAATCACCCTCGATGGAGTCCCACCTGATGTTCTCGTCAAGGTGAACAAAGGAGGTATCACCCTCGAGGTCCACACTTGAACAGTTGCACGACGATGTCGTTATCGGGGGTGGTGTAGGAGGAATCACCCTCGCCTATCACGACCGAGTAACTAACCTACAAGGTTATCATCTGAAGTGCTGTCGAGGTATCACCCTCGGCACTTGATAGTAACCCAGTAGTGTCGAGCAACATAGGAGGAAGTGACGTGCGGTGCCCGGGTCTGATCTTCGATCCCGATGCTCGGGTCTTCTGAGAGTCCAGCGGGGCAGTCGGGACAAGTGGGTCTCTGATAAGGCTCTACCCATCCTATACTAAACAGTTTAGGATAGCAGGAAAGTATCAACAGCAGGTTACAAGTAAACAGGCTATGCAGCAGATATAGGACAACAGTAGCAGCAGTAACTTCTAATGCAAGCATAAGAGAGAAGAGAGTGGGTGATATCGGAATGCTGAAAATGGGGGTGCTTGCCTGTCTGCTCGACGGCAAGGGTCTGATCGTCGGGGACGTAGTCGTACTCCGGAGCGGCGTCTGCCACAGGAGCTACGTCAACGTCGGGGTCTACCGAAAGAGAAGAGGGGGAGGAAACAAGTAAATATAATGCAATCAGATGCAACACAGTGCGTGTGATGCTATGATGCAGTGCAGGGTTGCCTAAATATGCCTCTAAGTCATTTTAGTTATTTTTAGAATTAATCTGGGATTTATTAACCGGTGTGTGTGCACTATTCATCTACCGGATTCGGGCCCGGAGTTACGAGTTCTTCTACGTAGGGGGTTCCGACAAGGAAATAGACGGCATGATTAGACTCGTGTCGTCGTTCTGAGCAACTTTCATGTTTTAAGTTTTTCGATCCGAGCTACGGATTAATTTCTATGAATTTTCAAAGGTTTTAGACATTTTTTGAAATATTTTAAATTAACTAAAAAGGGAATATGATGTCAGCAGTGATGTCAGCATGAGGTCAGCAGGTCAACTACCACTGTCCAGGTCAAACCTGACAGTGGGTCCCACCTGTCATTCTCAGGGTCTAAACAGAGTTTAAACCTAAACTGGTTTATCTAATTAGGCTACTGGGCCCACATGTCAGTGTGTATTTACTCTAACTAAATTAAATTAATTAATCTAATTCCAGTTTAATTAGTTTTGGGGTGTAGGCCCCATTGTCAGTGACCATAGCGCCACGTCAGCAGCGCTGACCGTGGTCAACGCGGTCAAAGGGGCTCGCGGGGTCAGCGACCGGAGGCGAGCCACATCGATGCCACGTCGGCAGGGCGCCGGAGAGAGCTCCGGCGAGCCCGTGCACGGCGTCGCACCCTCGGTGAGCTGCGGAATTCTGCTACGGCGGCCCATATCGAGCGCTCTGACCACCGTTCGAACGAGAATCGAGCACCGCGTCAAGCTATGCTATCGGTGCGAGTTCCGGTGGCTTGTAACGACGGCTACGGCGACCGCCGGCGGCAGCCGGAATCGGAAACGCGCAGGCGTGCGGTTGTGGCTCAGTTTCGGGCAGTTTTAGTGGTTGGGCGGCAGTAGTGGTCCTCCAGGAGCGTGCTACGAAGACTAAACGAGCAGGGGGAGCTCGGGAGCTCGTGCACGGCAGCAATGGCGGCCGGCGGAGCACGGCTACGCTGCGAGCCAGCTGCGGTGGAGGCGGAGACACGCGAGGAGAGGGAAAAGTTGCCGGAGCTCACCTTGGGGGCACACGGTGGCCCGGTGAGTGACTAGGAGCAGCAGCGGCGCGGATTCGGGCGGCGGCGTTCGTCGGAGCCGAGGGCGAATGCGAGGTCGTGGCGATGCTGCTGGGCCGTCCCGGTCCATGTGGCTCGGCGAGGAGGATGAGGAGGTCGAGGCAGAGCCTGGGACACATCGGCGGGGCGATCGGGGTACGGTGGCCGCGGGATCGAGCGGCGGCGGCGGCGACCTTTCGGGCATAGTGGGGAAAAGGAAGAGGCGAGGCGAATGGGGGGGGGGGAAATGGGGTAGCTAGGGTTCGTGGGGAGGCGAGAGCGGCTCGGGAGAGACCTTATGGGTGCCGGGGAGTCGCTGGATGGGCGACAGCGTGGCGATCGTCGCCGTGTCGGCGAGGGCGAGCGACAACGCGCAGGAGGATGGGGATGAGCTCCCGGTGGGCTGGGCTGTGCACTGTGCACATAGCGTCCAAGTGCACAGTGTCTGGTAAGCCTTTTTCTTTTTCTTCTGTTTATTATTTTACTTTCTGTTTTGCAAATTGTTTTAACCATCGCTGGAGTTTTGTAAAATATGTGATTTAGCTAAATAATTATAGTGCAATATTTACCTCTACCAGAAAATAGTTTGGAGCCAAAAATGATTTCATTTGATTTTTGATTTAAATGAAATGGATTAAATCATTGCTGTTTGGTACTGTTTGAGGTTGTTAGAGTCACCTAACTAATCCCATTGATGTTGTTTACAATTTTAGAATTGCCTCTGAATTATTTTCTATTTAATGGACATTTTAGTTTCTGGTTTGGACAACTTTTATTTTTCACTTGAATTTAATTGAAGTTTGAATTAGGAGTTTGAAATGCAACAGGAGGCAAATGATGACTAGGCTCTGTTAAATAGGGTGACTTGGCATTAATAGTGGGAGGTTACTGTGGCTTATGACATGGGGTGTCACAGGAAATTCGATGACAACCTTGATTGGGTATCCCTGGAAGTAGTGCTTCAGCTTCCGGGAAGCAATAAGGAGGGCATACAACAATTTCTGCAGCATGGGGTACCGCTCCCAGGCCTCACAACAGCATCGTGCTTACGAAGTACCCCAGGCGCTGCATTAGATGGACCTTCGCGGCCTCCAGCTCCTGCTGCCCTTGAGCTTGCTCCGACAATGTTCCCAAAGGCTAGCGTTCCTCTACGAGGATCGCGCTTGCCGTTTACGGGGTAGCTGTAATGTAGAGCAACAACGGTTCATTCGGACGGGGAGCCACCATGATCGGGGGTGTAGCCAGGTATCTTTTCAGGTCTTGGAAGGACTGATCAGCCTCGGGGGTTCGCTTGAAAGGCCGTCCTCTTCATGATTTTGAAGAACGGCAAAGCTCGTTCTCCTAGCTTGGATATGAATCGTCCCACCGCGGTGATGCATCCCGCCAGGCACTGGATGTCCTTAAGGCGCTTCAGGGGTTGCATTTCCTCGAGGGCCCGGATTTTTTTGGGGTTGGCCTTGATGCCTCGATGCAATACTAGGAATCTGAGAAGTTTTCCAGAAGGGACCCCGAACACGCACTTGTCGGGGTTGAGCTTGATGTTGGCCTTCTGGAGGTTTGACGAAGGTTTCTTCCCAGTCTACGATTAGTGTGTCCTACATGCAGGTTTTGATGACGATGTTGTCAACATAAGCCTCCGCATTTCCGCCCATCTGGGGGCCAAGGGCGATACACATGAGCCTCTGGAAGGTTGCCCCAGCATTTTTCAACCCAAATGGCATGCAGACGAAGCAGTACACCCCACAAGGCGTGATGAAAGCTGTTTTTTCCTCATCCTCTTTGGCCATCTTGATCTGGTGGTAGGCAGAGAAGGCATCGAGGAAGCAAAGGATATCGCACCCCGTCGTCGAATCGATGATTTGGTCTATCCTTGGCAAAGGATATGGGTCCTTAGGGCAGGCTTTGTTGATGTCCTTGAAATCCATGCAAATACGCAGATTCCCGTTGGCCTTGGGTACCACCACCGGGTTGGCGACCCACTCTGGATGGGTCACCTCTCGGATGAACTTGGCCTTCTTCAGCTTCTCTATCTGATGGGCGATAAATTCTTGCTTTTCTCGCGATTGTCGCTGAATCTTCTACTTAATGGGACGGTAGTCGGGGCACGCCGCCAAATGGTGCTCAATCACCTTCCTGGGAACTCCGGGCATATCAGATGTTGTCCAGGAAAACATGTCAGCATATTTGCCCATAGGAAGGCGACAAGCACATTTCCCTATTTGTCCGTGAGCCTTCCGCCAATGAGGACGGAGGTCCTGATGCGGAGCATCCTACGGACATCACCATGTCAAGAGTCCGTTTGGCAAGTGACACGTGCGACATCTACTTCACATACACAAAGGTGAATCATCTCCTTTACACGTGTTCACTTGACCCCTTCGAGGATGGTATACTACTTGACACTCCACTCGTGTGCATACATAGGTATTGTCGGAACACCACGCACGCGGAGGAGGAGTGCAAGCGCCAAGGAACAACTACACCATCCGCGAGGGAAGCATGGAAGCGACGACAGAAGAAGACAAAGCTACTGAAGCTACAGCGGCCGGACATCCGGGCCAGAGGCCGGACATCCGGCGCCTGTGCAGTCGCCCAGGAGCTACACTAATAGACGGCCAAAAGCATCAGCAGTCGGACATCCAGCGCCAGCCCGGACATCCGGTGCGTCGCCACAGCCTGGACATCCGGCTTCATCCCGGAAATCCGGCATCGACTATCCAGAGAAGGACTGGAACGGCCTGTTCCCAGGCCGGACATCTGGCCAGTGCCCCGAACATCCGACGCCTCCTGAACAGCCGGACATCCAACTCTCAGCCCGACCATCCGGTGCCTTCCTACGCGCATGGACAGGGCCCGAGGCCCATGTATTCCCCCTCTCACTTACCCCTTCGTGGACTAGCCTATATATAGACCTCCCCCTATCTCTTTCTAGGGTCAGCAAATATGATAGCTCATCTTAGTTGACCTTTGCTCCTTACCTCCTCCTCTTGACAGAGAGAGGCCACTCCCATGGAGTTCAAGACCTCCATGTGAGCATGTGAGAAGATCCCGAGGGATTCAAGACCCCCCGTTGTGGGAAGGATCTATCTAGATCATCAAGACCCCATCTCCTTTGGATTTGGGATGAACTCTACCTTGTGTCTTTCCCTTTGTTTTTCATGTACCTTGTGATCTTGTGTGTTTGTTAGTCTAGTGGATGTGTGATTGGACTTGTTCTTGAGTGTTTCTCTCGTGATTTTCCCCATTGTTCATCGTGTTCTTCGAGGAATTCCCTTCCAATTCGTGAAAGATCGGCCACTAGGGTTCCACCCTACATTATCTTGGTAACATGAGCCACGTTGATCATGAATTTGGAGTCATCCCCATCGTTTTCTAGCCTGATTTTGTCCCAAATTTCGAAAATCCCCACCAAAAATAGCCCCCAAATTTTTTTGTGATTTGTTGGTTTGATGATGTTTTGTTGAATTTGATCCATGGATTCGTTGTGTCTTGAGTGGATCTACCTTTCCCCCATCTTTCCCCAACTTTCATCCATGCAATCTTCTCAATTTTTACCTTGGAATCATCCATTTCCGCCCCCAAATCGAGTTTCGAAGTCCAAATCCCGATCTAGAATTGTCGGGCTGGACATCCGGGCCACCGGCCGTTCATTCGGGCCATCGGGCCGGACATCCGGGTCCCCGGCCAGACATCCGGCTCCTGGAGCACAAAATCTGACATGGTTCTGGACATACACCCCCGGATTTCCGGCCTCACCCCCGGATGTTCGACCCCTGGGATTTCACCCAATGGTGTTTCACCATTTTGGTCATAACTTTCACATCCGGAGTCTGATTTTCACATTCTTTAGCTCGTTGGGTAGCTATTGACATCCCCCATCCATCTAGATAGGTTCCAAGACAATTTGACTCCATCATATTTTTTGAATTTTGGCATCTTTGCCTAGGCCTTCCACCACATCATTTGCATTACCACCATAGCTTTCTGCAACCTAACCCATTTTAATCCATATAGCATTTGTGGTTGCTTGAGTTGTGATTTGAGTCTCCTAAGGTGTTTCAGCTACTTAGGGATGGATGCTTCTTCATCAACCACCACCACCACTTCTGCATTGCCAACTCCGAAACCACCACCGCATTCCGCTACCACCATTTGACATTTGACATTTGAGATTTTGAGTTCGCGGTTTTTCTGTTTCCTAAGGTGTTTCAGCTAATTAGGAACGGCCGGACATCGAGAACACCACCACTCATCATCGCCACAGATTCGACATCAACAACGACCACTTCTTCACCTTTTGACACCGCAACCATTTGCAAGAACGGTAACCTCGACAACATCATTGTATATTCTCCCTTGGCATTGCATTGTTAACCCCTGAGCCATCTTTGCATTACTTTCCTATCGAGACTAGCCATTGACTATTGCCGGCAACGTTACTTGTGCACTTTAGTGATAATCGATCCGCACCTTCCATTGCATACATACCTCATCATGGTATCATCGTATCATCTCTTGTGTCACAAGATTGTTCCCGCATATACATAATTGCTACCTTGGTTGGAGCATTTCACATAGTGGCCATATAAAAAGCTTTTGAGCAAAGAGAAAAACAAAGAGCTTATAGGCAAGAGCCATAGCATCATACCACATTGCATATCATATAACATCATTGATCATCTTGGATCATCATGTGAGAAACATCGGGAACCATTAATGAACCCCACATAGCATACTTGGGATAGGAAGTCAATACGTTTTGTCTCTTATAGGTTGTGCACAAGTGTCGTATCCGCCTATTGAGCAATCGTGCTAGCGTCTCTCTAGTGTTGTGCAACAAGAGCATTTTCCGTGGATTCCACTTTTTGAGCTCGTTCCTTGGTTGCACGACCTGATTTATCTATCTATGTGTGCGTTTCTGTGTGCCATTCATTGCTATTGGTCAACTTGTTTCATTTGTGAATTTGTGAACCTCTTTCAACATTATTGACTCTTACTAACAATTGCTTGAATTTTGTGCCACTTGTCCTAACCAAGCCACTCGATAAGCTTTACTTTGTAGGTGTGAGTGAGCAAGTCCGGTACCAATTCCACTATTCTTTCATTTCACATTGAGTGAAACGGGATACATCCTCAACTTTGGGAAAAGGTATCTTGGTATTGTTTATCTCATTTCCTACTCACCTTTGCTCGAGTCTGTGATGGATAGGCAAAGAACATCTACTTCGGTCTACAACAACAACGACAAGTTCAATGCCATGAAGGACCACATCGACACCAAGATGGATGCTCGAATGGAGGAGCTCAAAGCCCTCATCAAGACCAGCAAGAGGTCTTCCTCATCTTCGAGAAGACGTTCAAGTGCACATGCTTCCGAGTTACCATCTCCGGCAAGGTCACATCGGCATCGATACCATCACCAACGAGAATGTGAAGGTCAAGATCTCAACACCAACCACCGCTTGAGGACTTCACCATCTACCTTGGCATCTTCGCCAAGCGACTTCAAGGCATCTTCTCCTTTGGACATATGAAATCTTTGCCGATAAGCACCTCAAGATTACGCTCAAGAGAAGCTCCCCAAGCTCAAGTCCGCGACTTCCATGAGCTACTACGACCTTGACACTGACCATGAGATTCCTTTCTATGGGACTCAAGACCCCGAGGAGTATCTCGAGTGGGAGTGCAAGATGGACAACTACCTCAAGCTACATCAAGTCCCCTTCGAGGATCAAGTGAAGTGTGCCACAAGTAACTTCCACGACTACGCGTCGACATGATGGCTTCACACACCTTCGAAGAGCTTCAACATCAGTTGCCCCAAGACGAAGAAAGCTATGCGGCGAGAGTTTTTTTCCTTTCACCTACACGAAACAACTTCAACGCCAATTGGAGAACACCATCCAAGGATCCAAGTCCCTCGACGAGTACTTCAAGGAGATGAAGAAAGCCTTGCGATGAGACGGCGTGGATGGCCCCATTTGGATGAAGTTCCACTTCATGATGGGATTGAACAACGACATCTCCAAGACTATCTTCCTCGAGAACTACAAGTCCCTCGACGACCTCTACATTGGTGCTCTCAAGGCGCAACAAGAACTCATGAAGGCCAAGGCTTCTCCACCCCAAGCACACTTCGCGACGACTAAGCTCAACGACAAAGAGAATGAGGATAGTCCAAGATTTCCAAGCCCGATGAGCTCCAAGACGATGCTCCCAAGTTTGACTTCATCGACATTCCTCTTTGTAGCATTGATGATGCCGAGTCTACCACGACTCTTTTTGAAGATGGCGCGGCGACGACTACGACTACGAAGTCTCTCAAGGAACATGCTTTGGAGGCAACCGACATGGTGATGATCAAGGATGATGCTTCCATCTTTGGAGGCGAGAGTGATGATGTGCCATCTTCGTCCTTCATTCACGGCGACGGTGACGAGATGGTTGAGCATGGGATTTTCCCTTCGACCATGGCGGCGTATGATGACGAGTTGCGAGACTTGTGCCACCGTATTGAGAGTGAGAGCGAGTTCACCACTAGCCCCATATATGATGAGTGGCCCCAATTCCCATGTGAGTAGAGCCACAACCCACACCACTTGAGTGAGATGAGTGACTCCACCATATGTGACTTTGAGTGCACCTACTTTGAGGGAGTGAGTGAGCCACCACATAGAGAGAGTGTGATAGTTGATAGGTCATGTGAGGATATTTTGAACTCTAACGACTTGCCATCTACCTCTATTGTGTCTTCTCATTTGGTGCTAGGTCCTGATAGAGGCAAAGGTGTCCCGTCTTTCGATGAGATGGTGGCTATCGTTTTTGGTGGAGTAGACTTTGATGATCCGACTACGAACGTGCGAGGATGTCGCGCCTTAGCAATCGCTAAACCAACTCTGAGAGGTTATTGACCACGCCGGAGCACGATCAACCTGACCATGAGGGTCTATTTCGTGCAAGCAAACGAAGAACAAGCAAGAAACTAAGATTTGCAATCTGGATATTGCGAATATAAGATGAAAGCTTTATTGATCAAGGTGGGGGTTCTGTGACGTCTTGGTATGGTCGTTGAACACAAACGAAGTACGCGAAGTTGCAGCTATGCCGAACTTTTAATCTAAACAAAACCCAAAGTCTAAACGGTGCCCTAAGGGCTGTATATATGGAGGAAGAGGGGGGAATTTCATGGCCCTTGAAGGAGGGGTCCGAAACCAACCCTATCTCTTGTTTCCCCACACATACGGACTCTAAAAACAGCCTATACTCAAGTATATCGAAATTACATGGGCCTGGCCCAATAATAAGGTGATGCAGCACCTATAATATCCTCTGGACGAAATTTATGAAGTGGCATCTTGTATATTTTGTCCAAGGCTTCATGCACTCATTACGGTGGCTTCAAAGTCCTGAAATCATCACTTGTAACTCCGTTCTTGTTCCCCTTGCGCATGCCATCATCTCCATGCTTGAACTTGCTCCAAGGTTCATCTTTCTTGTCCAAGCTAGGCCCTTCATTTGTAAGCAAAACAAATGTATCCAATTTAGGCAGCATCATATTCTCATGACAATTAGAATCGTTACCAAGAAACGAAAGTACCTGGTAATTCAATTGGCATGCGCGAGCTCTAGTAATTGGTCCCGTATGTATAGCAGCAGGGGCCGTGGGTGTAACAACGGTATTTATGTCCTCATCATCCTCCCCTTCTTGAAATGAAGTCGTCCTCGACGGAAGCTCATCTTCCTCACCCAACTAAGGCTTCAAATCTGCAATGTTAAAAGTGGGACTAACCCCAAAATCTGCAGGTAGCTCAAGTTTATATGCATTATCATTTATTTTCTCTAACACCTTAAAAGGACCATCAGCACGCGGCATTAGCTTTGATTTTCGCAAATCAGGAAATCTATTCTTACGCAAATGTAACCAAACAAGATCTCCAGGTGCAAACACAACATGTTTTCTACCCTTATCTCCAGCAAGTTTATATTTAGCATTCATACGCTCAATGTTCTCCTTAGTTAACTCATGCATTTTTAGGACCAATTCAGCACGTTGCTTAGCATCAAAATTAACATTCTCCGAAGATGGAAGAGGCAAAAAATCAATAGGTGCACGAGGTAGGAAACCATACACAATTTCAAAAGGGCACATCTTAGTAGTAGAATGCTGCGAACGATTATAAGCAAATTCAATATGAGGCAAGCATTCTTCCCACATTTTCTTGTTATTCTTCAAAATAGCCCTAAGCATAGTAGACAATGTTCTATTGACTACTTCAGTTTGTCCATCAGTTTGGGGGTGACAAGTAGTACTAAAAAGCAGTTTAGTCCCCAACTTAGCCCATAAACATCTCCAAAAGTGGCTAAGAAATTTAGTATCACGATCTGAAATAATAGTATTTGGCACACCATGCAAGCGAATAATTTCACGAAAGAACAAATCAGCAACATTAACAGCATCATCGCTTTTATGACATGGTATAAAGTGTGCCATTTTCGAGAATCTATCCACGACAACAAATATGCTATCCCTCCCCTTCTTTGTTCGAGGTAATCCTAAAACAAAGTCCATAGATATATCCTCCCAAGGAACACTAGGTACAGGTAAAGGCATATATAAACCATGAGGATTGAGTCGTGACTTAGCTTTTTGACATGTAGTGCAGCGAGCAACAAAACGCTCAACATCCCGTCTCATCTTTGGCCAAAAGAAATGTGTAGCAAGTACGTCCTCCGTCTTCTTCACGCCAAAGTGTCCCATTAATCCTCCTCCATGCGCCTCCTGCAACAACAAAAGACGAACGGAGCTAGCTGGAATGCATAGCTTGTTAGCACGGAACACAAATCCATCATTAATGACAAACTTGTTCCATGTTCTTCCTTCTTTACAATTCTGCATTACATCTTGAAAATCAGCATCATGCACATATTGATCTTTGATGGTCTCCAAGCCAAATATTTTGAAGTCAAGTTGTGAAAGCATAGTATAGCGATGAGACAATGCATCAGCAATAACATTTTCTTTACCCTTCTTGTGTTTAATGACATAAGGGAAAGTCTCAATGAATTCAACCCATTTAGCATGTCTACGATTCAGTTTAGCTTGACTTTAAATATGTTTCAAAGATTCATGATCAGAATGTATAACAAATTCTTTGGGCCATAAATAATGTTGCCATGTCTCTAAAGTCCGAACAAGAGCATATAATTCTTTATCATAAGTAGAATAATTCAGACTAGGCCCACTCAATTTTTCAGAAAAGTATGCAACAGGTTTGCCATCTTGTAATAACACACCTCCTAATCCAATTCCACTAGCATCACATTCAAGCTCAAAAGTCTTATTGAAATCTGGAAGTTGGAGTAAAGGAGCATGTGTCAACTTATCTTTCAACACCGTGAAGGCTTCTTCCTATGCGGTACCCCAAACAAAAGGCACATCCTTCTTTGTAAGATCGTTAAGAGGTGCAGCAATGGTGCTGAAATCTCTCACAAAATGCCTATAGAAACCAGCGAGGCCAAGGAAACTCCGCACTTGTGTGACCGTTTTGGGCTACGGCCAACTCTCAATAGCTTCAATCTTGGCTTTATCAACTTCAATTCCCTGCGGAGTAACAACATAGCCAAGAAAAGATACTCGATCGGTGCAAAAGGTGCACTTCCCAAGGTTACCAAACAAACGTGCATCACGTAGAGCAATAAAAACAGCACGTAAATGTTCCAAATGTTCTTCCAAAGATTTGCTATAAATCAATATATCATCAAAATAGACAACCACAAATCGTCCAATGAAAGCACGTAAAACTTCGTTCATTAATCTCATGAAAGTACTAGGTGCATTAGTTAACCCAAAAGGCATGACTAACCACTCATATAAACCAAACTTAGTTTTAAATGCCGTTTTCCATTCATCTCCCAATTTCATACGAATTTGATGGTATCCACTACGCAAATCAACTTTGGAGAATATTGTAGAGCCACTTAATTCATCAAGCATATCATCTAGCCTAGGAATAGGATGACGATAACGAATAGTTATATTATTAATGCCTCTACAATCAACACACATGCGCGACGTACCATCCTTTTTTGGCCCTAGTATAATAGGAACAGCACAAGGACTAAGAGATTCACGTATATAACCTTTGTCGAGTAGCTCCTGTACTTGATGCGTAATCTCTTTCGTCTCCTCTGGATTGGTATGGTATGGCGCACGGTTTGGCAGCGAAGCACCGGGAATTAAGTCAATCTGATGCTCAATCCCTTGAATAGGTGGCAATCCCGGTGGCACGTCTTGTGGAAAGACGTCGGCGAACTCCTGCAAAATGTTAGTGACAGCAGGAGGCAAATAGGAAGGCACGTCCTCGAATGAAAATAATGCCTCTTTGCACACAAAAGCATAGCAAACAGATTTGCTGAAATCTAGATCATCAATATCAGATTTGGTGGCAAGTAAACATCCACTTTTCAATTTAATTTCAGAAGCAACATGAGATGATGGTTTGTTATTAGGCTTCATTTGTTGCTCAAATTCTTTTGCCACAATCTGATTTTCACTCTTATTTTGCTCCTGTTTTGCTTTATTAGCTCGATTAATATCATCTTTGAAAATAGAATCAGGAGTCATAGGAAGCAAAGTAATATGTTTATCCTTATGAACAAGAGTATACTGATTGTTTCTACCATGGTGTACAGATTTTTTTATCGAATTGCCATGGTCTACCAAGTAATAAGGAACATGCTTGCATGGGTACCACATCACAATCAACATAATCAGCATATGTAGTGATACTAAAATGCACATGAATAGTACGTGTTACCTTAACCTTGCCACTGTTTTTGAACCATTGGATGTAGTAAGGATGTGGATGTGGTCTCGTGGTGAGAGATAGCTTCTCCACCATCTCCATGCTAGCCAAGTTGTTGCAGCTCCCTCCATCTATGATGACGCGAACAGAACGTTCCTTCACAACTCCCTTTGTGTGGAACAGATTATGCCTCTGATTTTGCTCAGCTTGTGTGACCTGCACACTCAAAACACGTTGAGCACCGAAACATTCATACCTGTCAGCGTCTTCAGGAGCCATGTATTGTGTCTCATGTTCATAATCATCTCCACCATGTTCTTCATGTGTAATTAGAGCCAAAGTCTCCTCATCATAGTCACTAGCGGACTCGTACCCACCATCCTCAGTAGCAATCATCACACGCTTAGATGGGCATTCTCTAGCGTAATGACCTCCACCCTTGCAACAGCGACAAATAATATCATGTGTTTGCCCTGTTGATGCCATGGATGAAGAAGAGCTCTGTGCAGGCCCGGAAGGTGTGCTCTTCACAGATAGTGGTGGTTGTGCCTGCTTTCTTGTATCACGGCTGGAGGTGGCAGCTGACGGAGGTGCCGGTGCAGCAGAACGTGTGGAAGTAGAGGATGCACGCGGTGTCCATGATGAAGTTTGACCTGCAGAAAAGTTAGTCTGCGCCAATGCCTGTCAATCCTGCACTTCACGTTCA
Organism: Thinopyrum elongatum; assembly: GCA_011799875.1. Lineage (NCBI taxonomy): Eukaryota > Viridiplantae > Streptophyta > Magnoliopsida > Poales > Poaceae > Thinopyrum > Thinopyrum elongatum. The sequence goes on from CM022299.1 coordinate 265,402,468, forward strand.
GCTTTGCAAGCAAGATGGAATAAACGAGTGATATTGTTATACTCCTTATACTCTAAAATGGTCTGAATCTCTTTATTTAAACCACCCATAAAACGTGCAAGCATAGCTTCATTCTCCTCAACAATACCACATCTAATCATGCCAGTTTGTAATTCCTGATAATATTCTTCTACAGAATTTTTTCCTTGTCTTAAACGCTGCAATTTTTTAAGTAATTCACGTTGATAATATGGTGGAACCCAACGAGTACGCATAGCAGTTTTCAAAGCAAACCAAGTAGCTGGAATAGGATATAATCTACAATGTTCAGACCACCAAACACATGCAAAACTAGTGAAAGCACAAACAGCAGCAGCAACATGTCGTTCCTCGGGATATTGTAAACATGTAAAACGTTGTTCAGTTTCTAACTCCCAAGTAAGATATATATCAGGAACATATCTACCCTCGAATGGTGGAATATTCAATTTTAATTTAGGAAGATGGTCATGATCTCATACCTGAGGTGGTGGTGCAGGCCTACCATTGCGATTATTTGCATGTGGACGACCTGGTGCTGGTGGTTGCACGTAGTTATGATTTTGATCAACCTCATCCTCATAATCGCCTGCGTAATCATCCTCCTCCTCGGCACCAGCAGCAGCAGGAGCAGGAGCCAAAGAAGCATCAACAGTAGGTACAGCAGCACCAGAAGTTTGGCCATCCTCAAGAGGAACACGTTTCGCTCGTCCGAACTGATTTGGAAGGGGGCGTTGTTGTTGTCGTTGCAGAGGTGCGACAGGTGCAGCCGGTGGTGGTTGGGGAAGACGCGTGAGCAATTCATTAAACTTGTTATCCAGCTTTGTCTCGAACGACTTCTCCATGCCATCTATCTTCTCCATGGCCTCTTCAAATCTGTTTAGCACATCTCCCACCTGGCCACTCATCATTTGCTGAAATTTATCATGCAACTCCTTGTTCGTCGTGTTCTCCCAGTCAATCTCGTCGACTTGTGATCCTGCCATGGTTAGTAGCAATAGAAACACACAAGAATATGATCCTACAGACTACTAGAAAGTGGTGGTGGTGTGGTGTCACAAATCCGCCAAGCAAATCTCAAATTCTTACCAGTTCTTACCCAGCAGCAGGTGGTGATCGGCAACCTTTGTAGTCAAAACTCTCAAAGCTTGGACAGAGCGATTGCCAGGTGGTGTCAAACGCACGATGTAGATGTATGTGAAGCTGGGAAGGCTTATGATATGGTAGCAAAAAGGGTCAGCAATAATCAATTCAGAGATGCAATGGTGAATAAACGCTCAACGACGGTACTATGCTGGTCCTAGGCTAGACCGTGCTAGAGACGCGAGCCTAGAACACCAACAAAATCACGGCGCTGCACGTAAACAAGGGAGGAGCACACTCTGAATTTTTTTTATCACTTTTTTTTTGCACTTTTTTTCCTCTTTTTTTTTGCTCCGCAACAATTTTTTTTCGAAAAAGTCTACAAATGGTCTAAAAACTGCCTAGCCAGAATTTTCCAGACTTAGTTTTTTTTTTGAAACTGGAACTATTTTTCTTCTGCGGGTGGCACGAAAGTTGGGGAATCCGACTTGTTCACAACTCGTAGTATCGCGTGATCTGGAACTCGAAAATAAAGGAACAAATATTGGACTCAGACTAGGACTGGTGGCGGAGATGAATCTGGTGGAACTCGGACTGGTGATGGTATATGACGGTAGTATATATGGACTCGGATCGGTGGTGGTATATGGACTCAGATTGGTGGTGGGTATATGGACTCGGAGCGGTGGTGGTATATGGACTCGGAGCGGTGGTGGTATATGGACTCAGAGAAATAGCAGATAAGTGGTGGTGGTATATGGTAGGGGCGATGATGATGGTGCGGCGGCGGCGTGACAACTTGTGAACAGAATTCGAAACTCTAAGAACTAGACACTAAGACCAGCAACTTCACAAGACGATGCAACCGCAAATTCAACAAAGCAAATGCAGAAAAGATTATGCAATGGCTCAGATTGGTTTGGATATGATGAACTAACCCTAATTTTTTTTGGCTTTTTCCTGGACTGTAGGTATGAAGAACAGACTCGATCTAAACTACGAAAAACTGTAAAATCTCACTGAGCAACCTGGAAATCTGATACCACTTGATAGAGGCAAAGGTGTCCCGTCTTTCGATGAGATGGTGGCTATTGTTTTTGGTGGAGTAGACTTTGACGATCCGACTACGAACGTGCGAGGACGTCGCGCCTTAGCAATCGCTAAACCAACTCCGAGAGGTTATTGACCACACCGGAGCACGATCAATCTGACCACGAGGGTCTATTTCCTGCAAGCAAATGAAGAACAAGCAAGAAACTAAGATTTGCAATCTGGATATTGCAAATATAAGATGAAAGCTTTATTGATCAAGGTGGGGTTCTGTGACGTCTTGGTCTGGTCGTTGAACACAAATGAAGTACGCGAAGTTGCAGCTATGGCGAACTTTTAATCTAAACAAAACCCAAAGTCTAAACGGTGCCCTAAGGGCTGTATATATGGAGGAAGAGGGGGGGGGGGATTTCATGGCCCTTGAAGGAGGGGTCCGAAACCAACCCTATCTCTTGTTTCCCCACACATACGGACTCTAAAAACAGCCTATACTCAAGTATATCGAAATTACATGGGCCTGGCCCAATAATAAGGTGACGCAACACCTATAATAGCCTCTGGACGACATTTATGAAGTGGCATCTTGTATATTTTGTCCAAGGCTTCATGCACTCATTATGGTGGCTTCAAAGTCCTGAAATCATCACTTGTAACTCCGTTCTTGTTCCCCTTGCGCATGCCATCATCTCCATGCTTGAACTTGCTCCAAGGTTCATCTTTCTTGTCCAAGCTAGGCCCTTCATTTGTAAGCAAAACAAATGTATCCAATTTAGGCAGCATCATATTCTCATGACAATTTGAATCGTTACCAAGAAACAAAAGTACCTGGTAATTCAATTGGCGTGCGCGAGCTCTAGTAATTGGTCCCGTATGTATAGCAGCAGGGGCTGTGGGTGTAACAACGGTATTGATGTCCTCATCAGGTCCCATATATGATGACGCGCCAACCTTTGACGACTTCATCCTTCATTTGGACAAGATGATGGCCATAGTGGAATATGATGCACCACCCAGATGGTTCCATCAAGATGAAGATGACCACAATTTGGTCTTTACCACCTCACCTACACCACTATAGTGGAATGAGAATGGTAGCATAGGTGAAGGTGATGCTCTAGTCCCAGTAGTGGACATTGATTGCTTGCATGATGTTGATCCACCTATTACCATGCTTCATGCTACTATGATTTCCCCACACCATGATTTGCCCATTTACATGATGATTCTCATGTGGAGTCTATTAGTTGTGATGCTAGGTTGCGTAGGATTTCTTGTGATAATTCTTTCGGTCACATCATGTTTGACAATCCGCTTGACCTTTCATATGTTATGCATGAGATTAACCATATGTCATATTTGCAATCTCATCGTAGTAACTATACATATGCCATTAAAATAAACCCAATTTGCACATATGGCATAGATGACAAACCCATGGTTATTGGCATTTGTTTTTCTTGTGATAATATTGATATGCTCTTTTTGCATCATTGCCATCATATGCCATGCCATGACCACCTAGCTTTGGATATGCATTGTTTTGCATGTTGTTCATATTCTCCATATGATGTTTCCAATATTGCTCATGAGGAGACCCCCATAGTTTCCTCATACATGTTAGGAGATTTCGATCAGTCCCATCCATTGCATGATCCCAATACTTGTGTGCACCATATGCTCCCCATGAATGAAAATGCTATTGATGTGCCATATAATTGCATGCTCAATTTGTGTCCCCATCGTGTCATACATAACAACTATTCTTTCATGATGGATGACATGTTTATATACCATGCTTCAAATTTCTTTGAGCGATGCTTATCTTGTGCTAACTTTCACGTGCACATACACATCATGATGGATGATGTGTACATCTACCACGCACACACTTTCTTTGGTTTGTGTCTCTTTTGTGTAGGTACCCATGAATACTTGTCAACTTCACAATCCCATGAGTTGACGAAACGATCTCTATAGAGCAATGATGACTTGGGATCCCGTGGACTGGTTTTTACAACATTTCCATTGCGCAATGACTTTGCACATTTCTTCTACATGGCCCTCACATGGTTATGGGTTATTGCCCATTACATATTATATGCCCATATTGCCATGTTCACTTTGCATGATATGCTCATTCCTATGACTTTACCATGCATTTGTGACCCATGCTTTGCATTACACATGATGATTGGTTCTACTACTTGTACGTGTATTTGCAAGCTTGGTGGAGACATTGCTTGTTATTGCCATGTTTGCTTTGTACCCCATGGCTATGATGATACATTAATCTTGCTTTGTGTTCGTGCTTCCAATATGTCATGTGCATTGCCTTTGCCTACTATTTGCTCAAATAACATGATTGCCATGATTTCCTCTAGTGTGTTGCATCTTGCTCCACTCGTTTGCATGATATGATTACTATGCTTGCTTCGTGTAGTGCATCACCCATGATTCATACTTGCTCATTTCATGTGATTGATAGCCCCTATCGCCATGCTTAGCACATGATTGCTATTGAATATTATCCAATTGCTCCATATGTTGCCTCTCTCATGCTAGATGAATTGCCATGTATAGAGTGCAACAATGCTTCTAGTCTTGCTAAAGAGATTGCCCCCATAGCTTTCTTCCATATGCTTGGAGCTTGTACCATTTTTCATGTGAAGCATGCTTGTCTCCTCCTTTGCACCATATGCGCCGTGCCACGAACATAAAGATTATTGCATCATATTATTGAAAGTGCGTTATATCGACTAGAGGGGGTGAATAAGCGATTTTTACAAATTCGTCAGTGAGGAAATACTACTTGAGGAATTTGCTAAGTGACGAAATACAAGCAACAGATAAAGTACTCAGGTGCATGCATAACAAGACAGTAGCATAGTCATCATGATGAAATAAAACATGCATAGAGCACATGTAGCATGTAAATAGGATAAGCAGGCAGAAGACAAGGTGGCTGAAGAAATAGGATTGAGGAAATTGAGAAAGTCTTCAGTCAAAGTCTTCAAACAGTAACAATCAATTTCATCAACACATAAGCGAGGAAATGAAAGGGTTGAGGAAATAGAACCAGTAGCTCGGTGAAGACATTGATTTGGTAGACCAGTTCCAACTGATGTGACAGTTGTACGTCTAGTTGGAGCGGCTTTGTATTTAAACCAAAGGACACATAGTCGTAACCGTATTCTCCTTGAGCTAAGGTCACACAGACCTCGCCCAATCACTCGTGGCAAGTCTTCAAGGTGACTTCCAAACCTTCACAGACTCGGTCACCCGACGATCCACAATTCCTCTTGGATGCTCTGGACCATGATGCCTAACCGTCTGGAAGATGCACAATCTTCAAAGGTAACAAGCGTCGGTTCCACACAGGAACAATTTCTTCAGTGATGCTCAATCACTTTGGGTTTTAGGTGTTGGGGTTTTCGGTTTTTCCTCACTGATGATTTTCTCTCAAAGTCCTCGGAGGATGGGATGCTCTAAATGACAAGTGTCAATCTATCTCTCGGAGCAGCCAACCAGCTAGTGGTTGAGGGGGCAGCTATTTATAGCCAGGGAGCAGCCCAACATGATAAGACATAAATGCCCCTAATGATATGACCGTTATGTGGATAAGATATTTGGGACAGCTGGCGCAAAGCATAGCAACAGTCGGAAATTTGAGCTTTCAAATTCCTCAGGGCTATCATGTTCCTCACTGTAGGCAATTCGCACTGGCGAATTCCTAACTCCTCAGTCAGAACAAATTCCTCACCGACCAGAAGATCTTCATCTTTGTCACTGAAGAAATTAACTGAACTGTATGAGATTTCCAAAGGCTTCACTCGAAGGATTGGGTATGTGTATAGGCTTTGAGATGAGCATCACTTGGAAAATTTTCCTTAGAATTACCTCGACCCCCTTTAACAGTACGGTGTTTCCTATGACTCAAAAGAAAGGAAATGAAATTACAAAAACAAAAGTCTTCACGCTTCATAGTCCTCGCATCAATATCTTCAAGGTCACACCAATTTTCTCATTTTCAAAGTCTTCAAGAAAACCATAAGTCTTCAGATGAAGACATTCATTTTTAGGGGTCGACTTTCTTCGGATTTATCAAACTCCTTAGAGACTTATTAGACCTGTGTACACTCACAAACACATTAGTCCCTTAACCTATAAGTCTTCAATACACCAAAATCACTAAGGGGCACTAGATGCACTTACAATCTCCCCCTTTTTGGTGATTAATGACAAATAGGTTAAGTTTTCAAAGGGGATAAACATATGAAGTGTAAATACCGATATTGAGGAATTTGATTGCAAGATATAGAAGAACTCCCCCTGAAGATGTGCATATTTAAGGAATTTGCTTTGGACTGCAAATGCACATGTTAGGATAAAATCATGGAGATCTCCCTCTATATCTTGTAATCCATTCACGCATTTAACATATAGTATGAGGAATTTGAAATGCATGATGGAAAATGGTGTCTGACGAAATTCAGCATGCGTGCATTAAGGTACTTGAGGAATTAAGCATGCAGAAAGTAGTTCAAAAGTGTCAGACCACCATCGGACTTAAGTTTACAACTCATCAAGGCAAACACCTCAGAAGAGCGAGAGTTGTAACTTAACGAAAAATTACAGCCCATATTTAGAGACCCGCTTGAAGACTAACTCAAATTTCTCCCCCTTTGTCATCAAGTGACCAAAAGGGACAAAATTGAGGACTAACGCCCCTGAACAATATTAGTTTGAGGTCAATGGAGGAGCGCCAGCATTGTCGGGGTCGTTTGTCGATGTAGGGCCTGCCGCAGTGTCGTCGAGAACCTCAGCTTCATCCGTCTCACGTGATGAAGAATATGAACTTGTGACCAGCAGAGGAACTTTGACTTTCTTGAATTTCTTCGAAGGAGGATGTGACCGGTCAAATTTCTGCTGAAAGTCCATCTTCTTGAGGTCTTCATCACTGTAAAGATGAGAGAGTATAGCCCAAGTGCGATCGAAGATTTCATGCACATAGTAATGGTTCTTCTTCACAGTGTTTTGCGTGACAGCCATGTTCTGAAGAATTGAGCCAAATTGACGCTTGACCCACTTGGGATTGCGATCGACTTTCTGGTGAAGACTTAGAAGAAGCTCACGATCAGTCATCACACGCGGGGCAGTGGCTTGAGGATTTTGATTGGTGGCTTTAGCAGCAGAGTCCTGGGTTGCAGAGTCATCATTGGTGGAGTAAGATGCAGCCTTACGAAATTGATCATCCAATGGACGAGTGCCTTCATTAATAACAACAACTTTGCCTTTTTCACCAACTGAGGAAATGGTCCTTTTGAGGACTTCAATAGGAGGCAGAAAGGTGAGGTGATTCTGAAAATCAGCCTTGTATGGAATTGAAGACCTGGTTCTGATGAATTTCATAATCCAAGGAGCATAGGGTTTCAATTCAAACGGCAAAAGAGCAACATTTGACAAAGTCCTCATGAAGAAATCATGATAGTTAATGGGAATCCCATGAATGATGTTGAACAGTAGATTCTTCATGATGCCAACAACTTCTTCTTCTTCAGAATTGTGGCCTTTGATCAGACTGAGGGTTTTGGTCAAAATGCGGTAGATGGTCCTTGGCACATACAACAAATCCTTCACGAGGAAAATGGTTCTTGGAGCTTGGCCTGGATGCAGAGGCTTCATCAACACTTGCATGAGATGATTTGGAAGTTTAGGTTCCTCATAGAGAAGCCTTGCACCTTCTGCGGGGGGACTAACTAGGATGGCATGAAGCAATTCAGTTGCTGGAGCTTTGTAGTGAGTGTTTTCAGTCACCCAGTCCAGAACCCATGAATTGACATCAGTGACATTGCCAATGAAGTGCAGAGTTGCATAGAACTGAAGAATTAGCTCTTCATTCCAATCACATATGTCAGCATAGAAATTGAGGAGTCCAGCTTCATGAAGAACATTTAGAACTGGTTGAAAGCATGGAATGGACTCCATATCCACATGAGGAATTTGACGGTGTTGGAAGACTTTGTCCTTGTCAAACAGAACAGAGGCGTAGAAATTCATCTGACTTGCAGTCCAGAACCTCTTGCGCCTTAGTCTTGGTGAGTCATAAGGATTTGCATCAGTGAAGAAATGATGCTCAGCGAAGAAATCGACATTGTTGAATTTTGGCCTCCTTGTGCGAGACTAAGGATTTTGAGGCTTGGGCTGAAGATTTGCAGTAATAGGCCTCACAACCTCTTGAGTCACAACTTCTGGTGCATCAAACTGAGGAATTGAAGCGGTGATTTCATCAGCAGTTTGTGTCTCCATTTCTTCAGCTGTTGCAGCTGGAATTTCTTCAGGAATAGATTGGAGAGAAGTTTGACGTCCTTCAGACCCTGTCAATATTTCTTCAGTCTGCACAGGGGACTGAGGAATTTGATGGAGAGGTGTGGCAGTTGGTGAATTTGCGTGAAGATTTTCCCAATAATCATCATTGAGGATAGGAGTGGTTGAGCCAATATCCACAGTTTCATCAATTTCTTCTACGCCCGCCTCTTCAGCAGTGAACTGAGGCATAGGCGATGATACCAGTGGGGTTGAAGCATTAGCTTCCATCTCGCTTTCTTCATCAAACTACTCTGAGGAAGCAGCAGAATGATCTTCTTCTTCATCATCTCCGTCATCTGGAATGACATATTCCTCACCAAAAGGAACTATTTCCTTTGATGGCACAATAGACATGGGAACAACATCAATTGGTTCACTGAAAGAGTTCGTCAAAGTCCTCACTTTCTTATGAGCTGAGGATTCTACAGAGGTTGATGCTTTCCTTTTCTTTGCGGCTTCCTTCTCCGCAGCCTTAGTTTTCTTCACTTCTAATGCAAAAGGAAGTGTTGTTTTCTTCACCTTTGAAGATTTTGTAGGAGGAGCAGAGGATGAAGTTGGTGCAATTTCTTCAGGCACGACTGATGCAGTCGCCCTGGCATACTCAGCTTCTTCAGGCTCAGCAGTTTCTTCAGCTGGCCTTGGTTGTTCTTTAGGCGCAACATTGGGAGTTGCCCTGGAATTGTCTTCAGGAGCAGAAATTTCTTCAGCTGCCCTGGTAGCTTCTTCAGCAGTCTGAATTTCTTTCGCTGCGCTTGCATTTTCATCAGTAAGCTGAACAAAATCTTCAGCCTGAGGAATTTGTGGTTGCGATGGAGCTGCAACATTTACCTTGAGGTTATTGGCGATGTTGACAAATCTGACCTTGGCTCCAAGCCAATCAGCATGGTATCGGTCAAATTCATCACTAAGGACTTTGATTTCCTTCTGAACTCCGACATGTTCTTCAGGAGACAAAGTGAGAATGTTGTTCCTCAAAAAATGCTCTTTCTTGTACTGGTCCTTCTTGACTCGCCTGGCCTTCTCAAACTTCCATTTTTCTTCGCCTATGAAGGCGGTCAGCATGTGAATCTGTCCAGGAGTCAAGTTCAGGTCAGGGAGTGGAGTATTTAGATCCTTATGCCAAATATCAATGAAGTCGAGGATCTTCTTCGGATCTAGCATAAGAGGCACAGAGCTGCCTTTGGCTCTTGCAGCCCTTTCTTGTCTATCTTTGATGATTTCAGCAAGTTCATCATCATCAGCTTCATCATCATTAGATGGAACCTTGAAAGCCACTTGTTTCTTGTGAGGACTTGGCCTCTTTCCACATCCAGCAGTGGACTTAACCTTCAGCAGAGTTGGACCACTTGAGGATTGTGGTTGAGCTGAGGAAGTTGCAGAAGCTCCTGATGCAATTGAAAAGCCAGCAGTCCGCTAACACGTTGTAGGATGCACAGGAGTTAAGGACTTTGTGGCAGCAGCTGGGGATTTCGCAGCAACAGAGGGAGTTGACGCTGCCCTTGAGGAAGTTGCCTGGGGAATTTGAACTGAGGGCTTTGCTATTGAGGAACTTGGCCGTGAGGGCATTGAGCTTGAAGATTTTGTCTTCACAGTTGACTTCTTCAGAATGGCCTTCTTTGGCATAGCTCTACTGGCAGAGGCCTCTGCAGTAGCAGCTTGAGAATCCTCATTGAATTTCCTCACTGCTTCAGCTGCAGTTTTCCGAAGCTTAGCTTGGCGCTTGGCCCATTCCTTTGGAAATTCCTCAGCACGCTTGACGTTGGTAGGATCAGCTCGTTGGCCAGCAGCTAGAGGTGGTCTTGGGCATGGAGGATTTACAGCAAATTTCTTCATGTACTTGGGAGTAACATAGCGATATTGCTTCCATTCCTTCGCCCATCTCCTCTCAATCCTCTGTATGCGCACTTTGCGCTGATTCTTATTTCCTTTCCCATAAGTTTCTTCATCTGGTGTGCAATATTCATCATAGATATCCTCAGGGATTTCAAATGTTGTGTTTGTCTCTGGCCTTTTTCCTCCCTTCTGAGGTCTTTTCCCTTCTGCCATTTTCCTCACTTGAGGATTTTGAACTTTTGATGATTCTGAGGAAGTACGCAATTTTTCTTCGAGGAACACTGCAAATGAGTTAAGTTGATGAGAACCTAGAGATTCATCAGCTGACATTTTTGTACCTGTGAACAGAGTATAGGTGCGAAGAATTTGAAGAGGTCATATGCGTTCTCAGATTTTTTTTAAATGTATCAAGTTGAGGAATTTGACCATAGATGTCTTGAGGAATTTCACTAAGCGTTCTAGACTCAGGTTCCAGAGTTGTACAGATTAGAAAATCCACACAACTGAGGAATCTTGAGGAAAATCATAGATTAGAGAAATAAATCAAGGAAAGGAAGCATTGCGGTGTTTAAGGAGTAGATTGAAGAATAAACACCTTTTCAGGATTTTGTGAAAATCATAAGAATCAAAGTAGGGCAGTAAAATCAGATTTTAATTACCCTTGATGAAGAACACGACGAACTGGGAGTTAGAACTTGGAAGTTCATCTGTCCAGATCTCCCACGCCCTAACTTGGCGGCGGGAGACAGCTACGGCGGCGGCGGAGTGAAGATTTCCACGACCGGCGCGAGTACGATGGCGACGAGGTCGAGGCAGTGAAGCTCTTCCTCACCGGTGACGATGAAGTTCAGCAGCGGTGCTAGGTCAGAGCTTGAGCGAGGAGAGATGCGGTCTAGCGGAGTAAATGAGGTAGTGAGAGGGCAGGGGGTATTTATAGCCGAGGTGAAAAATTGTTCGCCCGAAGATTTTGGACGAACATGCCCCAGACCCTTGCTATCCTATTGACATGTGTCACCCACGTACTGAGAGGTGGAGATCGTGGGGGATCGTGGGTGAGTAAAATATTTCGTCGTGGGAAGTGGAATGGTTTGAGCGGCAACTGCCAAAATTTGATATGAATTTTTTTATGTTTCGTTCGCAAATTCTTCAGCTGTCAAGGACACAGTGAAGACTTTGAACGAGTTTCAAATAGAACGCACATGAAGAATTTGTGAACATACTGGGTTGAGTTTAGCATAGAGGGGGAACGGGTCCGATCACATTCACTTAGAGGAAAATCAACTTGAAGAAATAGCAATAAGTGAATGCTGTTGAGGACATTGAAAACTCAAATATATATATACATATATATATATATATATATATAGAGAGAGAGAGTAGGACTATTCTGATCATAGGACCAGAATAACTATTCTGATCACGGCGCATCCTATATAGGCTTGATCTGGTGTTCCCGAACCCAAAAAAGAAAAGCGTGAGCCCCGCAACTCCTGCACATCTCCCCCAATCGGGATCCCCTCCCCCCGCGCGCCGTCAGGGCCGCGATCCCTCCCCCCGCGCGCCGCCAGGATCGTGCCCCCCTTCTTCCCTGTAGCGCCACTGCCCCGCTGCCCCCACCATCTTCCCCAGCGCGCCGCTACTGCCGTCTTCCCCAAAGCGCTCCCGCCCCGCCTCCCCCGCCCACGGGACCAGTGGTCCCGCCGCCGGTCTCCCCCCACCCAGATCTGCCGAAGGCGCACCGGGTCCTGCGACTCGGCCGCCTTCCCAACCGCCGCAGTTGCCGAGCACCTCCACTCAGTGCGCCGGCGGGTCAGGCCCCCACCCGGCCCCTCCCTCGAACCCAGCGCGCCTCCTGCCCCACCTCCTCCCGGCTCGCAGCCTCCCCTGCCTACCTCCCGCGTGAGGCCGGTGCCGCCTCGGATCCCCACCACAGCAGGTCGACTGCCCACCGCATGAAGTTCACCGGTGAGAGTCCACCATCGTGATGCCTAGGCCGTTCAATATCGCAGCACCGGTAAGTTCATTGTGAATCCCCTCCTCAAATGCCCCCTTGTTGTAGACTACATCATTTTGGATGAAGGACAGCGGAATGGTGTTGTGACGGGAACTGGTTCACTAGCAAGCGGCCTCATCATGTGCAACTGTTCGATTTGGCCGGCGGTAGCCAAATTTCTTGGAATGTGGTTGTTGGTTTGGCACGCAGGCAAGCGGCGACGAGCAGAGCAACTGCAGGCAGTAGTAGTAGAGAAGAAGAACGACACCCCATGTTGTTGTCCGACGAGCTAGCACCATCCATTTGTTTTTGAATGTACTTAAGTTTTGATGTTTGCATGAACTGAACCATTCAGCTCCATCGATCTATTCTTCATGGATAGTACAATACTGTTTTGATTTGCTGAACTGAAGTTTTCATGTTTGCTGAACTGAACCTTTATTGTTTGTCCATATAACAACTAGTAAATTCAGTTTTAAAACTCAGAAAAAGACTGATGTCAGTGGCAGTACTATATTATTTGTGAATGGAGATCTAACTTAAATGGATAATAATAGCTGTGGTGTTGTGCTTGTCGTACTGTGCAAGTACTTTTGTTTTTTTATTTGTTTATATGAAGTTCAAAGTGATTTATTGAAGAAGATTGATTCTATATGGACATCAACTTGTTTCATGATGCTTCTCTCGCATGCACTCACAATGCGCTCTCCGCAAAAATATCTGAAGTTTTGTTTTACGTTAGTCCGTCCGCCACCACTAGCCTAAGTCGTTCAACTTTGTAGCAATAGGTCCATTTCAACCTTGATGCTCTCCAATGGAGGATGGAGGGATTTATCAAACTAACATGACAGAGCAATAGGTTGTTCAACTTTCAAGCTGAAGAAAACTTTGACGATTGAGATATTCACGGACTCGAGCTCGATCATCTGTCATTTCTGTGGTACCACCACCAGGAACAACTGTTCTATTTTCCAGCAGCGGATGATGCAGTTTGAGGAGGACTAAAGTTCAGTGTGATGTGGATGAAAGGTTCAGAGATTTTTGTTAGTACACTCATACACGTTTTCTCTCCGTTCAAAAAGGGATTTTCTCCGTTCAAAAAACCATAGAAATTCAAATCTAAAAAATGAAGCGGCTCAATGTTTATTTAAAACTTGGAATTTTTTTGTTACTAAAAGAAACAAAAATAAGAAGTCCAAATTTAAATAAAAGGAGGAGTTCGATGGTTATACAAAATTTCATATGCTTCCTCATTATTAAAGAATGAAAACAAGAAGTTCAAACTAAAAAAATAAGAAGTTCAAATTTTAAAAATAGAGCAGTTCAAATTCATAAAAAATGATTTTCACCATTACTAAAAAAAATCTAGAAGTTCAAATTTAAATAACGGACCGATTCAATATTTAGTACAAGGTAGGATTTTTCTGTTACTAAAAAAATAAACCAGGAAGTCCAAATTACAAAAGAAAAGTAGTTTGATATTTATAAAAACCTTAGCTTTTCCTGTTACCAAAAATAAAATCAAGAAGTTAAATTAAAAAGAAGGTAATTCTATGTATATATGAAAACCAAAAATTATTCCGTTTCTAGGAGAATAAAAGTATGAAGTTTAATTTTAGAAAAATGTTTTGCTTATTTATAACATATTTTTTTTCTAAAAATAAAACTAAGAAGTTCAAATTGAAATAATAGAGAAGTTCGAAGTTTTAAAAAACACATATTTGTCTCGTTACTAAAGAATAAAAAAATAAGTTCAAATGAAAATAAAGGAACAACTAAAAAAGTTTACAAAGAATTTCACGATTTTTTTTATAAAACTAGAAGTTTAAACTAGAATAACGGAAGTTGTTTGATGTTATTAAAATAATAAAGTGTTTTGATTTTATCAAAAATTATGTGAAAGAAGTTCAAAGTGACAACAATGAGTAGTTCAACTACTACACGAAATGTGTTTCAGATGAGAATAACATGTAAAAAAAGGAAAACCAATTTTTTTTCGCCATTTTTAAAACTGCTCTCAAACGGCAACGAATATGTAACAAGTGTCTACATGAAAAAGTTGCTGAAGAATAACACCAAGTTCAATTTTAAAAGCAGAGCAGTTTGATATTTATTTGAAAACTTAGTTTTTTCCGGTTACTAAAGAATAAGACCAATCAGTTCTATTCGAAATAACGAAGAAGTCTGATGTTTCTAACAAAACTCTAATTTTCACATTTCTAAAAAACACACAAAGAAGTTCAAATAAAAAAGTTAGAGCGGTTCGATGTCTATAAAAAACTCGGAATTTTTCTGTTACTAAAGCGAAACAGAGAGAAGTTCAAAGTGATAACAGCCAGAAGTTCACCTACTGCATGGTGTGTGTTTCATACGAGAAAAAAGAGTAAAAAGGCGAAGTCTGAAATTTTTGTTGCTAGAAGTTCAAGTGCTCTTCCCTCAGAAGTTCAAAAATTCTTGTTAGAGAGGTTCAGCGTGTGTTTACATGTTCAAAAAACACAAAAAAGATGTTGTGTCTCATGTTTTAAAATAATTCTCTTCAATCCATTCCAAATTTGGAACAAAAACACTCTACATGAAAAAAGTTCTTTTCTATTCAGTAAGTTTCCAAGGGGTATATTGTATGCTCTATTCAAAAAATAAATGGTTAAAATAAATTGGTGTATGTTGTTCGAAAAGAAAAGTTTAACAGTATTAAAAAATTGTGTCTTTTCAACAAGTTTCTAATGATTCGTCGTTTGTGGAACTCCGAGGAACGGGTGAGGAATTACAAACAAAAAATACGTGGCTGAAGTTCAATATGAAAACAGCCAGCAGTTCAACTACTATACGGAATGCGTTTCAGATGAGAATAAAAGAATACAAAACTAAAAGCGTAAAAAGGTTTGTTGCAAGAAGTTCACATGCTTCACCCTGCACGGTTCAAAAATTACATTACGAGACTCCGACCTTCAATACATGTTAAAAAGAGAGGCAAAAACAACATCGTGTTTGCCATTTTTAAACTGCTCTCAAACGGCAACGAATTTGTAGCATCTGTCTACATAAAAAAGTTGCTCCTATTCATAAGCTTTCCAACCGTATATTACATGCTACATTCCGATGAACGGTTAAAAAATCATGTATATCGTTTAAAACATGTTTTTATGTATTCAAAAAATTCTTTTGAACCGTCGCGACCATGAAAAACTGATCAACACGTGAAAGTTGCGTGTTTTCAACAGCTTTCCATTGGTATATCATTTGCTCAATTCCGGTAAGTGGTTTGGGAGTTACAGACAAAAAAAATAGCATGTCAAAAACAGAGTGAAGTTCAAACAGACATGCCCCGGAAGTTCAGGTTCTTCACGCAGTGCATTTCCATTCGCGATGAAGGCAGAAACCATGATCTCGCCATTTTCTAAATTACTTAAAAATGGCAGGGAATTAGAGAAAACTTTATACATGAAAAAGTTTCACATTTTCAATAGCTATCTAACGGTATATTATTTGCCCCATTCCGACAAAGTTTGCAAAAATAACAGCCAAAAAACATTTTTAGCCATTTTCAAAATTGACTTAAAATCGTAAGGAATTAGGAGAAACATTATATACGAAAAAGTTTCGCATTTCTTCAAGATTTCCAACGCCATATCATTTGCTGCATTCCGACTTATGGTTAAAAAATTAACTCAAAAATACGAAGTCGGTGGAACTTGGACCGTTTTCTTAATTACTCTTAAACCGTTCAAAATTAGAAAAAACTTTGTACATGAAAAGAAGCGAATTTTCATAATCTTTCCAATGCCATATCATTTGCCTCAATTGGATTAGCCATTTAGAAATGACATCGAAAATACGAACTTGGTTGTTCAGTTTGCGAAATTCTATGGTTTTTCAAATTACCCTTTAACCATAGGGAATTACAGAAAATTTTCTACATGTGGAAGGAGCGCACTTGCAGTAGCTTTCCAACGCCATATTATTTGCCTCATTCCTATAAACGGTTTAGAAATGGGATCAAAAATACTATTCATGTTTTTTGTATGAAGAAAAACGGTTTTCAAAACTGCCCTTAAACCGCTTAGGTTTTGTCAAAAAATTAACTTGGGTCATGATACTCGTGTCCACAGCTTTCTAATGGTATATCGCATGCCCCATTTGGACAATGTTCGTGGAATTTCAACCTAGCACTAGGGGAAGTTCAACTACTACCGTAGAGGTAGGTCAGGTTGTTATCAGAATATTATTCTGATCCCGTGATCAGAATAGTGTTTATATATACATATACATATATATATATACACACATATATATATATAGTCAATGAAGAATACCAGTCAAAAAGTTGAAGAAATTGCAAACTTGAGGAATTTGAAAATTTGAAGAATTTGCAAAATGACAAAAAAATCAAATTTGAAGATTTTCAACTTTGGTTGGTGGCGTGACCCATCGTATAAGAATGATGATTTCAGACACCGCGTACAATTGTCATAGGGCTCTGAGAATCAAATTCTTCATTAATTTCTTCACACTTAGAGGGTTAGTCTTCATTGATTGAAGAAAAATGTTACTTTGTGTGTTGCACATCTAAGTCATCAATTTTGCATAAGTGTTAGGATGTGTGTCCTTTCAAAGAACATTCGAAGATTCTAAGATATTTAGCTCACACCGCAACTTGCAAAATCTCTTTTCATCCAAGGGCTTTGTGAAGATATCCGCCAGTTGTTCTTCAGTCTTCACGTGGTCGATGGAGATGTCGCCCTTCAACACATGATCTCGAAGAAAATGATGACGAATATGGATGTGCTTTGTCTTCGAGTGCTGAACTGGGTTGTGAGCAATCTTGATGGCACTCTCGTTGTCGCAGTAGAGAGGCGCATTCTTCCCATTGATGCCATAATCCTTGAGGGTTTGCTTCATCCACAGCAATTGAGCACAGCAGGAACCATCAGAAATATACTCAGCTTCAATAGTAGATAGTGATACGCAGTTCTGCTTCTTCGAGGACCAACATACTAAGGATCGTCCGAGGAAATGGCATGTGCCTAATGTTGACTTGCGATCCACACGATCACCAGCATAGTCAGAGTCAGAATATCCAATGAGATCAAAAGCCGAGCCCTTGGGATACCATAGTCCAAGTGTTGGAGTGTGAGCTAGATATCGAAGAATATGTTTCACAGCCTTGTGGTGTGATTCCTTCGGTGTAGCTTGAAAATAGACACACATGCAAACACTAAGCATAATATCTGGCCGAGATGCACATAGATACAATAAAGAGCCAATCATGGAGCGGTATACCTTTTGATCGAAGTCTTTACCATTTTCATCGGTGCAGAGATGGCCATTTGTGGGCATAGGGATTTTGACGCCTTTGCAATCTTGCATGCTGAATTTCCTCAGTACATCCTTGAGGTATTTCTCTTGAGATATCGCCATTGTGTTGTTGACGAATTTGAAGACCTAAGAAGAATTTCAGTTCTCCCATCATAGACATTTGATATTCTTCACGCATCATGTATCCAAATTCATCACTGTAACGTTTGTTAGTACAGCCAAAAATAATATCGTCCACATATATTTGGCACACGAATAATTCATCATCATAAGTTTTTGTGAAAAGAGTGGGGTTAAGTGAACCGGGTTTGAAGCCTTTCTTCATGAGGAATTCCTTCAGTGTGTCATACCACGCCTGAGGGGCTTGCTTGAGGCCATAGAGGGCCTTGTTGAGTTTGAAGACTTTGTCAGCATGCTTAGGATTTTCAAAACCTGGGGTTGAGCGACATATACTTCTTCCTCAAGCTTACCATTGAGGAATGCACTTTTCACATCCATTTGATATAAGATGATATTATGATGGTTAGCATAAGCAAGCAATATGCGAATAGCTTCAAGTCTAGCAACAGGTGCAAAAGTTTCATCGAAATCAATTCCTTCAACCTGTGTGTAGCCCTAAGCTACAAGATGAGACTTATTCCTCACCACTAGGCCATTTTCGTCTTGCTTGTTGTGGTAGATCCACTTGGTACCTATGATGTTGTGCTTGCGAGGATCTCGTCGCTTGACAAGTTCCCACACATTGTTGAACTCGAATTGATGGAATTCCACTTGCATAGCTTGAATCCACTTAGGCTCCAGAAATGCCTCATCAACTTTGGTGGGCTCTGTGATAGAGACAAAAGCGAAGTGCCCACAAAAGTTAGACAAAGTGAAGCTTTTGAGCGTGTGAGAGGACCTGGTGCATTGATGTCGTCGAGGATTTTCTCAATATGCACTTCATTTGCCACGCGAGGATGAGTAGGTTGACGACTTTGATTGGGCTGAGCATTTTCTTCAGCCCCATTTTCCTCAGGTGCACCAGTATGATTGTCCTCATTATCTGGAATAAATTCTTCAACAGGTTCTTCAGTGGGTATGATATCCTCAGTAGCCTTGAGCTAAATGGATTCCTCAGGAGGTACTTCATCTAGCACAGGAGGTAGGTGCTCTCTTTGCGAGCCGTTAGTCTCATCGAACCGCACATCTACAGTTTCAACAACCTTGTGGTGATAGGTGTTGAAGACTTTGTAGGTGTGTGAGTCCTTTTCGTAACCAAGCATAAAACCTTCATGTGCTTTCGGTGCAAATTTAGAATTGTGGTGAGGATCTCTAATCCAACATTTACCACCGAAGACTTTGAAATAACTCACATTGGGTTTCTTGTCAGTGAGGAGCTCATATGAGGTCTTCTTGAAGAATTTGTGAAGATATACCCTATTGATGATGTGGCACGCAGTATCAATAGCCTCAGGCCACAAGCGGTGAGGTGTCTTGTATTCATCAAGCATGGTGCGAGCCATCTCAACAAGAGTCATGTTCTTGCGCTCCATGACGCCATTTTGCTGAGGAGTGTATGGGGCAGATAACTCATGAGTAATACCAAGTTCATCAAGATAGTCATCAAGGCCAGTGTTCTTAAACTCGGTCCCATTGTCACTCCGGATATGCTTGATCTTCACACCGAAATTCGTCGAGGCCCTTGAGGAAAATCGTTTGAAGACTTCCTGCACTTCAGTTTTGTAAGTGATGATATGCACCCAGGTGTAATGAGAATAATCATCAACAATAACAAAGCCATATATAGATACTGCATTTGTTAGTGTGTCATAATGAGTGGGGCCAAAGAGGTCCATGTGAAGCAATTCAAAAGGACGAGAGGTATTCATGATAGTCTTCGAGGGATGCTTGGATCTGGTCACCTTTCCAGACTCACAAGCCCCACAAAGATGATCTTTGAGGAATTTGACACCCTCAATGCCGATGACGTGCTTCTTCTTCACAAGTGTGTGCAAGTTCCTCATGCCAGCATGGCCAAGTCGTCGATGTCATAGCCAGCCTTCTGAAGCTTTTGCAAGTAGACATGTGGCAGGCTGTGGCCCTGCAGAGAAATCAACAATATACAAGTCTCCTCTCCTAAAGCCTTCGAAGACTTTTGATTTGTCAGATTCCATGAGTACTATGCAACGGTATTTGCCGAAGATGACAACCATATCAAGATCACAAAGCATTGAGACAGACATGAGGTTGAATCCAAGGGATTCGACAAGCATGACTTTGTCCAAGTGTCGATCCTTTGAGATTGCAACCCTACCTATACCCAATCCCTTGCTTTTTCCTTTATCAGTGTAGGTAATATGCTTCAGATGTGATGGAGATAGTGCAGAGTCCATCAGTAAGTTCTTGTCACCAGTCATGTGATTTGTACATCCACTATCGAGGACCCACTCAGTAGCTTTGAGAGATTCATCCTGCAGACGAATTAGTGCAGCTTACGAACTCATATACTTCAGAGTGAAGAATATGACATCAAATTCGTCAGATAGAATTTCATCAAGCAGTACAATAGATACAACAATATAAGGACGTGAGAAATGAGTAATTCATTTCTTCATGATTAGCTTGCGTCCTTTCAAGCATTCTCAGGTCTCCAGCAAATTCTTTAGACGTTCAAGTTCGTCTGGAGACCTGACCCTGCATAAGAGATTAGTTATTTTTCTTCACCACCCACATCTGGAGGGTGGCAAAGAGTTCATCATTCTGCGAGCTCCATATGAGAAAGGTGGCATTGAATCCAGTGCACTTCGTTTCACAGAGGAGGGGTTAGAGTATGCATATGAGTAAGTAGAGAAATTCTTTCAGGACTTATGAACATAATGATTTGAAGAATAATGCACATATTCATGACCCTTAGATTTTCCCTGCAAAACAGATCCATTAGCACAATGGTGATCATATGAGGAATTTGGTCCATATGAGCACTTTGATCCATGTGAGGAATTTGATCTGGGGTTCCTGTTCTTCACAGGTGGTGTCATGAGGACATTCACCTGAAGACTTTCAAGGCACCTTTTGGGAACCCAGATTTTCTTCATAGGGGGACCGTTCCTGTAGTTAGTTCCAACATATCTGGCAAATACTTCACCGTTCTGATTTTTGAACAGTTTATAGTTGGAGTCAAATGACTCATCAGATGAACATGAAGATTCACATGTAAAGCCAGATAGAGTAGATGGATCTACGGGAGGACCTTTTGAAGCAACCCATGTGGTGTTGGGATACTGCTCAGGTTTCCAGTAGGTTCCATCGACATTGAGTTTCCTCTCAAATGCAATACCCTCTTTCCTAGGGTTCATGTTCAAGATCTGCTTTTTAAGCACATCACAAAGAGCTTGATGCCCTTTGAGGCTTTTGTACATGCCTGTCACATACAATTCCTTCAACCCTGCATTTTCGTCAGTGATACTAGTGGTATCCCCAGATGAGGAATTTGTGACCACACAAATAGTTGAAGAAGTTGCAGCAATAGAAGCATTTGAACTTTCAGGTGAAGAATTAGCAGATTCATGTTCGATGCATTTCAAACATGGTGGAATGAATTCTTCCTGAGTGGAACTGATCTATTGAGCAAGCAAAGAATCATTTTCCCGTTGAAGATCATCATGACTCACCCTTAGTTTCCCAAGATCTTGCTTTCTCTGAAGAAATTCATAAGAAAGCTTCTCATGATCGACTAAGAGAGTTTCATGACGACCTTGAAGGTTATCAAACTTGGACTGAAGTCATTGAAGATCATCAGTCAGAGTTTGAGTTCAATCCATTTCCTCACCCAACAGGTCATCACTTTTGTCTAGCAAATTTTGAATCCTTTCCAAAGCCTTTTGTTGTTTAGTGGCAATATTAGCAAGCTTGGAATAGCTAGGTTTGAGGTTTTCATCAGATTCATCTTCACTAGATTTGGAGGAGGGATATTTGAGTACCTTGGCACCTTTTGCCATGAAGCAATAGGTGGGAGCGAAGTCATCGTTGCCATCATCAGCCGTGTTGGAGTTGCCATTTTCTTCACAGTTGAAGATGGACTTGCTGACGAAAGCAGTAGCGAGAGCTAGGCTCGCCACACCAGAGTCCGACTCCTCAGATTCCTCCTCTACATCATTTTCCTCAGATTCAGCTTCAGAGTCAATTTCCTTGCCATGAATGCCCGAGCCTTTATGGAACTGCTCTTCTTGTGAGATGAAGACTTTGAAGATTTTGACGATGAGGACTTTGAAGATTTCTTCTTTTTCTTCGAGTCATCTGAACTGTCATCCTTGTACTTCTTCTTTGATTCCTTCAGCCACTGAGGACAATCAGCCATGTAGTGACCGGGCTTCTTGCATTTGTGGCAAGTCCTCTTCTTGTAGTCACGGGGTGAAGAATCTGATCTCAAATCATCACCTCTTGAAGATTTTCCAAAACGGCCACGCCTTGAGAACTTCTGGAATTTTCTCACGAGCATTGCTAGCTCCTGATTTAGTTCTTCAGGATCACCAAGGCTACTATCAGTGTCTTCCTCTTCAGATGAGGAAATTGCCTTGGCCTTTAGAGCATGTGATCTTCCATAGCTTGGACCGTAGAGGTCTCTCTTCTCAGCTTGTTGGAATTCATGAGTGTTCAGTCTCTCTAGGATGTCAGCAGGATCTAGTGACTTGTAGTCTCCACGTTCTTGAATCATCAATGCTAGTGTATCAAATGAGGAATCAAGAGATCTCAGCAATTTCTTCACCACCTCATGGTCGGTGATGTCAGTGGCACCAAGTGCTTGAAACTCATTGGAGATGTCAGTGAGGTGCTCGAAGGTTTGCTAAACATTTTCGTTGTCGAGTCTTTTGAAGCAGTTGAAGAGATTGCGAAGAACGTCAACTCGAGAATCATGTTGGGTTGAGTTTCCTTCGTTGACCTTGGACAGCCTATCCCAGATAAGCTTTGCAGACTCCAAAGCACTCACTCTGTCGTACTGTCCTTTGCTCAGATGGCCACATATGATATTCTTCGCTTGAGAGTCGAGTTGCTTAAATCTCTTCAGATCGGCAGCGTTTATGGAGGGAGTGATGGAGGGAATGCCATTTTCCACAACATACCAGAGATCGTTATCAATTGCCTCAAGATGCATGCGCATCTTGTTCTTCCAGTAGGGGTAGTCCGTCCCATCGAAGGTAGGACACCCAGCCGAGACCTTGATCATACCTACAGTCGACAAAACTAGAACTCTAGATGGTTAAACCAAAATCACACAGAACAAGGGAGTACCTTGCTCTGATACCAATTGAAAGTGCGTTATATCGACTAGAGGGGGTGAATAGGTGATTTTTACAAATTCTTCATTGAGGAAGTACTACTTGAGAAATTTGCTAAGTGAAGAAATACAAGCAGTGGATAAAGTACTCAGGTGCATGCATAACAAGACAGTAGCATAGTCATCATGATGAAATGAAACATGCACAGAGCACAGGTAGCATGTAAACAGGATAAGCAGGCAGAAGACAAGGTGACTAAAGAAATAGGATTGAGGAAATTGAGAAAGTCTTCAGTCAAAGTCTTCAAACAGTAACGATCAATTTCATCAACACATAAGCGAGGAAATGAAAGGGTTGAGGAAATAGAACCAGTAGCTCGGTGAAGGCAGCGATTTGGTAGACCAGTTCCAACTGTTGTGACAGTTGTACGTCTAGTTGGAGTGGCTTGGTATTTAAACCAAAGGACACACAGTCCTTATCGTATTCTCCTTGAGCTAAGGTCACACAGACCTCGCTCAATCACTCGTGGTAAGTCTTCAAGGTGACTTCCAAACCTACACAAACTCGGTCACTCGGCGATCCACAGCTCCTCTTGGATGCTCTAGACCTTAACGCCTAACCGTCTGGAAGATGCACAGTCTTCAAAGGTAACAAGCGTCGGTTCCACACAGGAACAATCTCTTCAGTGATGCTCAATGACTTTGGGTTTTAGGTGTTGGGGTTTTCGGTTTTTCCTCACTGATGATTTTCTCTCAAAGTCCTCGGAGGATGGGATGCTCTAAATGACAAGTGTCAATCTATCTCTCGGAGCAGCCAACCAGCTAGTGGTTGAGGGGCCCGGCTATTTATAGCCAGGGAGCAGCCCGGCATGATAAGACATAAATGCCCCTAATGATATGACCGTTATGTGGATAAGATATTTGGGACAGCCGGCGCGAAGCACAGCAACGGTCGGAAATTTGAGCTTTCAAATTTCTCGGGGCTATCATGTTCCTCACTGTAGGCAATTCGCACTGGCGAATTCCTAACTCCTCAGTTAGAACAAATTCCTCACAGACCAGAAGATCTTCGTCTTTGTCACTGAAGAAATTGACTGAACTGTATGAGATTTCCAAAGGCTTCACTCGAAGGATTGGGTATGTGTATAGGCTTTGAGATGAGCATCACTTGGAAAGTTTTCCTTAGTATTACCTCGACCCCCTTTAACAGTACGGTGTTTCCTATGACTCGAAAGAAAGGAAATGAAACTACAAAAACAAAAGTCTTCACGCTTCATAGTCCTCGCATCAATATCTTCAAGGTCACACCAATTTCCTCATTTTCAAAGTCTTCAAGAAAACCATAAGTCTTCAGATGAAGACATTCATTTTTAGGGGTCGACTTTCTTCGGATTTATCAAACTCCTCAGAGACTTATTAGACCTGTGTACACTCACAAACACATTAGTCCCTTAACCTATAAGTCTTCAATACACCAAAATCACTAAGGGGCACTAGATGCACTTACAATTATTCATGCACTTGTGCTTCTAATGATTACATGCAAGAGAAGAGAACCATCATGATGGATGATGTGTTTATCTACCATGCACATATGTTCTTTACTTTGTTGTGTGTATGTGTAGGATACTCCGACTACATGTCAACTTCTACTTCACGTGAGTTGACCATGCGAGCTCTTGAGAGCGAGCCTCATACATTCGACCACAACTCGCTTCTACACCACATTTCCTACCACTTCACCATTGTGAAGGATGCACAAGGACACACCTTCAAGGTGACATCTTTCTTGATCATGGATATTGCGGATCATACTACTTGTGTTGCTTGCACCATGAGACTTACTGGTCATCTTGGACCACTTGATTGTGCGCATGTTAGAGATCTTGCTTCGACTTGTCATTTTCACCTTTATTCGTGAAAGATCGGCCACTAGGTTTCCACCCTACATCAGGTCCCCTTTCCTTCCGCCAATGAGGATGGAGGTCTTTTCCTCTGTCATTAACTTTTTGCCTGCGGGAGGCCAAGTCTCCTGAGATGCTGGGCAAGTCTGGGTCGTCCGGGGCGGCGGAAGCCGGTGCCTTGTAGAAATGTTCAACGCATCGAATAGCGTCTTCCTGGTCTGCTTGGACGGTAATCACTCCCCCAGGGGCCCGGCATCTTGACGGCGTTGTAGGCATGATGCGTTACGGCCATGAACTGGGCCAGCGCAGGGTAACCCGGGAAGGCATTGTACTCCAGGCCGATGTGGGCCACGTCAAAGATGACGCATTCCCTCCGATAGTTCTTGCTGGCCCCGAACGTGACTAGGAGGGTCAACTGCCCAATGAGGATCGTGCTTCCGGAAGTAACGCCCGAGAAGGACCTGGTTGGCATCAGGCAGTCATACGGGATCTGCATCAGGTTGAATACCTTCCGGAATATAACGTTCAACCCAGCGCCACCGTCGATGAGGGTTTTGTGACCTTGATGTTGTGAATGGTGGCAGATACCATGATTGGTATGATCCCCACAGTCTTCGTGTTCATGGGATTATCCGCAAGATTGAACATCACCGAGACCCTGGACCATTTCAGGGGCTTGGCGGCCTTCCCTCCGGGAAGAGCAGCACAAACCTCCCGGGCGACGTGCTTGAAACATCGGTTCGAGTGAGGTATTTGGGTCCCTCCATTGATGCACGCGACCACCTTGGGCTTCTGGAAGCACGCGCCACTATTTTTGTTAGAGGTTGCACCGTCCCCGACCTTGCCATCATGTGTCTTTCGCGCCCTCGAGGAAAGTGCCTCCTCTTAGACCGGTGCGCCCTCCTCTACGGCCTCCTTCCCTTCTTCCTTCACTGCACCACTGCTCACGCCATTCTTTCTGGCGATCCTCCGCCATCTTCTTGATCTCACGGCACTTGGTCGGGTCGTGTGTGCGCGAGCTATGTAGGGCGCAGTACAGACCATCGCCCGAATCGTCAGAAATCGCCTCCTCCTTATTCGGGCGCTTCCACTCGGGTTCCGTCACAATGACTCCGGGCAGCTTATGCTTTTGGACCTTCTTATCGTAGGAGGGTCCAACCTCTCGGTCGGTCGTAAGCAAAAGCCGGTTTCGGGCTTCGGCCGCCCCGGCGCACTTGTCCGCCAGCTTGTATAGTTGCACCGTAGTGCGAACATCATGGACCGCCATCTTCTCGCACATCTCTGGGTCCGCGGCCCCGTTGCAGAACACCACAAGAACGTCTGCATCGTTGATGCGGGGAATCTTGTTACCGACCTGGCTGAAACGTTGGATGAAACCATGCAACGTCTCACCCTTCTTCTGCCGGATGGCGTTTAAGTCCATGACCATGCATGGCCGATCACAGGTTCCTTTAAACTTGGCGATAAAACACACACATAGCTCCAAGTCCTAATGGAGTTTGGAACGAGATTCATGAGCCACGAATGCGTCGAGTCTTTGAGGTCCATGGGAAACCAATTAACCATGGCGTCCACATGACCGTGGGCTGCCTGGATCGCCGTGGTATAGATTTGGAGGAATTCGACGAGATTCGTCGAACCATCGCACCACGACGACAAATCCGGCTTGAACCGTGGGGGGCAAATCACTTCACGAAGCTCAGGGGTGAACGCCTGGCACCCCGCGCCTATCGCCACTGCCCGAGCGCCCTGGGTGCCTGGTGCGAGGCGTCCTGCCTTCGCCATCTCTTGAACGAACCTATCCTGGAGCTCCCGTCGGTGCTCTATGGTGACGCGAGTGTCTTCCGTCGGGTGACGAGTCGACGGTCGTCAGTCTTTGTCTTCTTCGGGGGAAGAGGCCACAGATTGGCATGATTCCCCTCTTGGACGCCCATGGGTCGGATGCGGGTCACAATTCTGAGGGTGCTGAGGAGGCGGCGTGTGCTCCGGGGCCTGTGACCGCTCACGACACGGACATGACGATGTCTGCGAGTGCAACTGCGCCTGGCCGGTGACACCCAGCAGATATGTGATCCGCGCGAGCCACGGACCGCGCTCGGCCTCTCACGGAGGGTACTACTAGAGCTCTGATACGTCTCCAACGTATCTATAATTTTTTATTGTTCCATGCTATTATAGTATCAATCTTGTATGTTCTGTATGCAATTATATATCATTTTTTGGGACTAACCTATTAACCTAGTGCCAAGTGCCTGCTGCTGTTTTTTGCATGTTTTTGGTTTTCCAGGAAATAAGTACCAAATGAAGTCCAAATGCTATGAAACTTATTGAAGATTTTTTTGGATGAGAGAGACCCTAGAAGCTTCGGAAGGAGACCAGGAGGAAAACGAGGAGATGGCAAGGCAACAGGACCCGCCCAGGGGGGTAGGCGCGCCCTGATGCCTTGTGGGCTCCTCGTGGCTCCGTATGACCTAATTCCACCTCTATAAATTCTCTAAAATTGGGAAACCAACAGAGAGCCACCCAAAATACTTTTTCCGCCATCGTAAGTTTATGTTCTTCCGCGATCCCATCTGGAGGCCTTTTTCGGTACTTTGCCGGAGGGGGAATCATTCATGGAGGGCTTCTACATCAACCTTGCTGCCCTTCCAATGATGTGTGAGTAGTTTACCACAGACCTACGGGTCCATAGCTAGTAGCTAGATGGCTTCTTCTCTCTCTTTGATCTTTAATACAATGTTTTTCTCGATGTTCTTGGAGATATATTCGATGTAATCTGCTTTTGCGGTGTGTTTGTTGGGATCCAATGAATTGTGGGTTTATGATCAGATTATTCATGAATATTAATTGATTCTTCTCTGAATTATTTTATGCATGATCATTATAGCTTTGTATTTCTTTTCGATCTATCCGTTTGGTTTGGGCAACTAGATTGATTTATCTTGCAATGGGAGAGGTGCTTTGTAATGGGTTCAATCTTGCGGTGCTCTATCTCCCAGTGCCAGAAGGGGACAAGACACGCATTTGTATTGTTGCCATTAAGGGGAAAACGACAGAGTTTATTCATATTGGTTGGATTTACTTTGTCTACGTCATGTCACCTTACTTAAGGCGTTACTCCGTTTTTTATGAACTTAATACCCTAGATGCATGCTGGATAGCGGTCGATGGGTGGAGTAATAGTAGTAGATGCAGGCAGGAGTTGGTCTACTTGTCTCGGACGTGATACCTATATACATGATCATTGCTTTGAATATCATCATAACTATGCGCTTTTCTATTAGTTACCCAACATTAATTTGTTTACCCATCGTATGTTTTTTGTTTGAGAGAGAAGCCTCTAGTGAAAATTATGGCCCCTGGGTCTACTTTTATCATAGATGCATGCTGGATAGCGGTCGATGGGTGGAGTAATAGTAGTAGATGCAGGCACGAGTTGGTCTACTTGTCTCGGACGTGATACCTATATACATGATCATTGCCTTGAATATCGTCATAACTATGCGCTTTTCTATTAGTTACCCAACATTAATTTGTTTACCCATCGTATGTTTTTTGTTTGAGAGAGAAGCCTCTAGTGAAAATTATGGCCCCCGGGTCTACTTTTATCTTATATAACATCCAAAAATACTTTGCTGCAATTTATTTACCATTATTTTATTTTGTGTTTTATTTATCTATCTATCACTATCAGATTTGATCCTTGCAAATAACCGCCAAGGGGATTGACAACCCCCTTGATCGCGTTGGGTGCAAGTATTTGCTCTTTTGTTTGTAGGTGCTACTAACAAGGTTTCGCATGGTTCTCCTACTGGATTGATAACTTGGTTCTTAACTGAGAGAAATACTTATATCTACTGTACTGCATCATCCTCTCCTCTTCGAGGAAATCCCAACACAGCTCACAAGTAGCAGGAATAATTTCTGGCGCCGTTGCCGGGGAGACATCACCAAAACCTATCAATGCCTTTGCATAAACTATCATCTACTTGCTCTTACTTTCATTTGTCATTTTCCTCTCATTTTCATCTCCCCCGCTTCTAAAACAATTTTACAAAAACACAAAAATATTTTCGTTTGCTTGTTTGCTTGCTTGAAGTTGCTATCATGTATGAGTTTAAAAAGGTTAGCAATGCTCCCGCCACTAGTGCGAAATTTTTGGACAATCCGTCCATATTACTAAAGCTTATGAATAATGGAAATATTAAAAAGGGATATTATAAAGTTGTTAAAGAAAAGATAGATAATCTTGCCGATGATGATCCTAATAAAAAAGAATCCACTATCATGCATACAAAAAGGCTCCCTATAGGTAGTGGTAATATTATTGGAAAAGGGATTATTCAGGATTTCTTTAATTGCGCTAGCACGCTACCTATGTTGGGAGGATCAATTCTTAGTAAAACTTCTAGCTTTGCGGATGCCATAGCTTTGCTTATAGTTGAATTTGAAAGACAATTTGTGCATATGCATCCCGTGATACAAAGAATACTTTTAGAGTTTTCAAATATTCATGATCCTTCCGTTAAATGCATAGTCACTATATTTCTAGATCATGAATTTAACTATATCATGAAGGAGGCACAAGAGATATTTGCTTACAATAAAATAAATTGTTGTTGTCCTCCTTGTAGCAGCCCAAGTGTAATGCATGCCTTGTAACTATCATATTTGCAAAACTATGTTGGAATGCCATGATCATTTTGTTGTGCCTTGCCATATTCATGCTCCTTGCATCATGATCATTTTGTTTGCATTAAATTTTCATTTTGTGTGTTGCATTTCTTTGTCTTCACTTTTTGGTGATCTCCTTCCTCCATCTTCTATGTTTTGCTTCTTGCTCAACCATCTTCCATGCAAACCCCATCACTAGCTCACTCCTTTCAAATTCATCATTTCATTCAAGTAACATTCTCCTGATCCAGAAAATGTTCATTCTTTTCCTAATATTAGTGCACCATGCCACTTACCTCTCTGTTAAATTTCAGCTCAATTTGATGTGTTTTGGTTGGGTTCAAAAAATGCATCTTCATTCAAACTTGGTTTATTTTTCTATATCTAAAAATGTCCAAACCATTTTATTCAAATAGTACATAAATCAGAGATTCCAGAGATATTCTGATATCTCTCTTACCCCTCTCCCACCTCTCTGTGCATTTCTGCTCTTATTATTTCTGTCTGAAGAATTAGAAGAGAGGAACAGCAGCGGCGGCAGTGCAGCCCAGATCCACCAACAACAGCAGTCCAGCAGCTGCCCAGCAGCAGCACAACAGTAGCAGCCCAGTGGCCCAGCTTCCCTGACCCGCGCCTCCTCCTCCCTTTTCTTTTCTCACCGGTGCACCCACTCGCCCTCGCTGCAGTGCAGCCACATGGCAAGGCCGCCCCCGCCTGCCAACCTCTAGCTACAGTCGACCTGCTCCTCACCTTTTCGTCAACCTCCCGACCACGCACGCACATGGCCGTGGCCGTAAGCACGCGAGCTCACCCTGCTCGCTTCGGTCTCCTATAAACCCAACCCTCGTGTTCTAGCCCATCTAGGGTTTACCTTTCCCCATCCGCCGCCGCCAGGTGAGAACACTCACCATAGCCGCCGCCTAACCACCATCCTGAGCGCATCCGGGAGCGTGTCGACGACACCGGCGTGCTCTCCGATGGATCCAGCGATCGTGTCCCTCTTCTTCCACGCCATCGGCTATGTCCACGACGTAGACTACGAAGCCCGGAACGCCAAGTCCTCGTGTCTTCTACCTCGTCTTCGACCCCGGCCGCCACACGTGTTCGATCACCGTCGTGCTCGACTCTGTCCATGTCTCGCCGAGCGGAGCTCGCCTCCGAGCTCCTGGTGAGCATATGCTCCTTCCCATCCTCTTTCCCCTTCAATTGTGCCCTGCTTCGCGTTTGCCATGTGCGCCCGAATCCGCCTCCGTCGGACCTCGTCGCCAGCGAGTGTTCCGACCTCCTTTCGTCCCGTGCGTGTGTCTAACGTGTTCGTGAGGTTGCGTAGGTTCATTTCCATCTCTAGGTCGTCTCGTTTAGCCCCTGGTTCCTCCGATTCAAGTTTATCGCCGTCGTCACTGCCCCTGTCGCCGGCGTCGCCTCCGTCATCGTCTGGTGATGTGAGTAGCACGCGGCATGCGGGTTTTTGTCGCGGTCCGACCCATACCCTCCGTCGCCTATTTGGGCCACAGGAGCTCTCTCCGACGAGCCCTCCATCGTGCCTGCCTCGCCGCCGGTGCCATCCCTAGCTTCCCTTGGTTCACACACACGCAGCTCCGCGGGCCCCAGATGTCAGTCACTCGCGCGACCGGGTCCCTCATGTCATGCATACACACGCACCAGCCCTATCTCGTGGGTCCCTGGCCCCACATGTCATTCTCTCTCTCTGTCTTTTAGCCCAATTCGGCATATTCCAAAAACGGCAGCTTCCAATTCTGATGTTTTCCATTTTTGGCAACTTCAAATGATAGGGGCGAAGGTGTCCCGTCTTTCGATGAGATGGTAGCTATCGTTTTGGAGGAAGTCGACTTTGACGATCCGACTACGAACATGCGAAGACGTCGCGCCTTAGCAATCGCTAGACGGTGAAGCGCTGCCGGATCATAAAGTTCGAACGCGTGCAATCCATAGAGAGGTCGTACTTTTGGTCTACAGTTCGAGGGATCATCATGGACGGTTCGTGGGACTTCCAGAACGATCTATGCCAACTCTTCCTCCACTGCAACTCGTAATTGGTAACGATCCTATCTAACCTTGTATGCATCTTCATAGTGATCCGGGATCTTGATCGTAGGGAGAAGTTTTTTGTTTTCCACTACGTTTCCCAACACCGCCATTGACGCGATGGAGCGGCGGCGAAGGCGGCACCGGACCGCGGTCCTTGAGAGACCGCTCGAGGAGGAGCTCTAGGTGCGTCTGGTACTTCTCGTCCATCGCAGCAGCCTCCGTGGGGAGGTGTTGCTGCTGTTGCGGCTCCTCTTGCTCGTCGTCGAAGGAGAGATTGATCTCCTCCTTCCCGGAGGAGCCAGGCACTATGGAGGACGATGGTCCCGAAGAGCAACGGCGACGGCACCATGATCTGGATCTGGAAGGAGATCTAGAGCCACCACCTGCCACCACGGAGAACCAGGACTTCGACATTGTCAACGATGGTGAGCGGAGACGGAGAGGTGCAGATCGACGGTGAGGGGAGAGGAGAGGGTGTGAGGTGTGGTGTGGACGACGCCTGAGTCGTGCTTAAATAGCCGCGGCCAAGCGAACGAGCCGGCAGACGACTTCAGTGCGGCACACCAGATGGAGTAGGCTTCTTAGTCGTTGCGTCAACATTGAAGCAGCGCCGCTCGCTCTGACTGGCATTAATGTCGTGGAGTCACGTCTGCTCTTCAACGGCCTAAGCAGCATGATGTGCGGCAACCACTTCGCGCGGAGGGGTTTCAGGAAGAGATAGTTTTGGGTGGGACGTCACGCTCAGGCGCGTACATGGGAGACGTCCAAACTCCCACAGCGTCGGATTTGTGTGATTTCGAACACATTGGGCGCATCCGCATACCGACGAGGCACCTCATTGGATGGCTTGCATCGTCCGGACACGTCCGAACGTTTTGAGGATCCGCGCGTACATGGGAGACGTCCAAACTCCCACAAACCTCCCACTGCGTCAGATTTGCGTGATTTCGAACACATTGGGCGCATCCGCATACCGACGGGGCACCTCATTGGATGGCTTGCATCGTCCGGACACGTCCGAATGTTTTGAGGATCCGCGCGTACATGGGAGACGTCCAAACTCCCACAAACCTCCTACTGCGTCAGATTTGCGTGATTTCAAACACATCGGGCGCATCCGCATACCGACGGGGCACCTCATTGGATGGCTTGCATCGTCCGGACACGTCCGAACGTTTTGAGGATCCGCGTAGGAAATGCCCTAATTGGATGTAATTTGTTGGATGTAATTTGTGATGTGAAGATGCCCTATTTGGATGTAATTTGTGATGTGGTCACTGAGGATGGGGCGGCAAGCTGAAGAGGTTGGTGGTGGAGCAGTGTACCAGGGCGAACTAGCGGGGGCAGGAGTGCCAAGGAAAGAGAGGCAGGAGTGCCAACATGGACAGCAGGTATCGTGGCCGCTTCAACGACAGAAGCAATGGCAGAGAAGTTCGTTAGGAGAGCTGACAGAACCGATGGCGGAACCATAGGCAGGGGAGCACGGACAGCTAGCGAGTTCGGCCATGAGGCGTCTGATACCAAGTTGGGGAGAATAATTCTTCCCTTAATCGTAGTGTTACATATGTATACATTATATACTGAGAGAGGTAAATCACCGGGCGCCCTAGAGAATAGGCACCCAAGCCGTGGCGACGAAGATCCTAAAGACTACGGCAGCTACAGACACTGTGCAACGTTGAAACATGGTTTAACATAATATGCTGTCCCAGGATGATTAACAATGGGAATAGAAAAAGGAAATTGTGACACCCCAAACGTACCTCGAGTGGAGGAAGAAGAATAGTTGATGAATAGTACACGATTTTACTCAAAACTGCTATGCTAGAAGAAAAAAAACAAGAATCGCCAAGCGTACAGCTCAGAAGGCACAAATACAATTGAGCTTCTGTAATGTACAACAGTGGATGTGCCGATGCTGACATTGATGAAAATAAATTGCTCAGGCTCTCTTGTCAGATCTATTAAGATTTAGATTAAACCACTTCTTTTTACTCGATTTGTCCCTGCTATCTATGTTACCGTTCTCGGGACTCTCAGTTTTGTTCTGCTCAACTGGATATCTGCTGCTGCTACCAGCTCCGAGAGAGCTCGTGATAGTTCGTTCGGTCGTGAATGAAGAATGGATGTCATCCCTTTCTCTCAACATATCATCAACCTGCAGAGACCACAGATCTTTAGCAACATGTATATCAAATTTTCGTACTGAATGTCACAATAAATTATTTGCAGTATTCAAGATCAAATCTTGTAATTATAACAACACACATGTCACTATTTGTTTTGATTCCGATCTTTTGCCTCCCATGTCGCTCTCGGATAACACTAGAGGCGAAATCCTCGGCCAACAAAACCTCATTCCTGTTGTTCCTTCCCCCTCGACGGAGCCGCCGGCCAGCCAATGGTGGCGGTGGGGTCTCTCCAGCGCTTCTCCCCAGTTCGCATGTGTCGCTTCTTGCCCGGCCCTGCCGGCTCCTGCGTGCTCCCTGGGTTCCTCTGCGCCATAAACCAATCGTGTAGCCGTGTTTGCTGGGTGCCTCTTTGGCCTTGGGGCTGCGTGGTCTGTGGTCATCTGATTTTGTCATAGGTGGGGCGCACTGGCTGTGGTCCAGGCCGGCTCAGATCTGACCTCTCCAGGTCTAGATCAGGTTACTCTCCATGCCAGTATGGGCTGCTATTGTCATGCCGGTCGTCTCCTTGCAGTGGTGGGCATGCAGCTTGGTCAAAAGTCGTTTGCTCTGCTAGCGCGTGTGGCTGTTGGTCGTCGGAGGATCCGCTGGTGGCTGTGCTGTGTCCTTACCGGGTGCTTTTATTGGCTTGCCTGATGTTGTGCAAAGTGTTGATAGATCTTCTCTTGGGGCGGGCAGTGTTCGTGGCTGCTGCTCCTGTGGTGCTCGTGCAACTACGGTCATGCCCTGTCTCACACATGCCTCCCCTTGGTGCTTCGTGCTTGCCCGCCTGCAACATAGCCTCCGCCAAAATCTACACATGGTGGTAGCAACTCTAGATCGCATCCTCCAGCGGCTTCGGTAGGCATTGATTACTGTGCTACATAGCCTCCTTTAGCTACTTCCACGGGTGGTGGTGGCAGCTCTTCTCCCGATGATGCTACATTGACCACTTCAGTTGTGTCCTTCAATCAGCATGAGATTGCACGACTTAGACACCTGCTTGCTACTTCGGTTCTCTATCGCTAGGTGCTTCTACCTCGGCCTCTTCAATTGAGCCCCTCACTAAGCTAGAGATTGAGCGACTTAGGTGCCTACTTGTTGCTTCTCGTTCTCCATCGATAGGTTCTGTTACTGAATCTTCTGGCACCCAGAGACCACCTTCTACAAAGTCAGGTACATCCCAACATGCCCGTGCATTCTTGACACGAGACCATCTTATCATATGACTTGTGATTCATCCACTTTGTCCTTCATTCGACCTCTCGTTTCTCCTATTAATGTCCTTACTACTGATGGTACTCCCCCTTCCAATCGGTAGTGGAGGCACTCTTAGCACTTCGCCTTTTCATGTTCCTCAACTTTCCAAGCAGCTCCTTTCTGGTGTCAGGTTCTCGCTCTGGTTGTCGGGTCAGTCTCAACTTTTGACACTGTTCTACTATGGATTGTTGCACGGAAGCTCTTTGTGGTTCTGCCCCCCCCCCCCCCCCCCCCCCGGGCCTCTTGGTGCGTGATTCCTCCATGTAATGTTCACCTTGTTTCCTAGTAGCGTCGGAGCTGCCAACAATCTTTCTCCAGTACTGACAACCTATGTTTTCTTTGAGACCATCTTTATTAGTTAGCTTCAATACCTTTGAGCATCATAACCTTTCCCCGTCACTTCCGAGCCTTTACGGTTTGCTGCAGCATCAAAGTCTCAGTATAGGCCCAGTACTTCCAAGCTAAATCCATGCGGCACCTCTGAGTTGGGATTTATCCATCTGGCACTTCTGAGTTGGGATTCAAGTGTTTTCTGCTACATTTCCCTTTAAGAACAGCTATGTCGACCCCGGTATCTTCGGGTGTGTTTGGTTGCATTCTCACCTCAGCATAGTTGTTCCCTCTTCATGCATGCTCAACTCAACACCCCTCTTCATGCATGCTCTCTTCATGCATGCTCCTAGTGTATTTGTGCTAAGAAAAGCTTAGAGGATCCTAAAGTGTCAGTTTATGTTGGAATTAGCTAGTGTGGACTCATGCACCCTTCATACACTCTACCAAACACCCAAAAGTGGGTCGAGAAGGGAACTCTTGGGCTCATGCACCCTTCATACACCCTACCAAACACACCCTTCGAGGCTTTGTTTTCTTCTGTACTGAGCCAGTACTATCTTCGCAAAAAAGAGACCTTTTGGTGCAGTTGTCATGGCCTAGGTTATGAAGAGGATAGCGTTGGTGAAAGGAGGGCGAGGGCAGGGATTTTAGGCTTGGGCGTCCTGACGCCTTGGGGGACAGATCTGTTTTGGAGGTAAACGTCCCCTTTTCTGTATCTATCCTTCAATACCCATTACACGAGTACTCCCTGGGCTTATATAGCATATATAGCAGCCAGGCAACTAAAGATAGAAACTGAATCAACTAGGACTGCTGCTTCTAAACAATGGCCGATGCTTGCAAATAAAGAAAGCTAACAAATTCTAAGATAGGAAGGCTTATCTAGATCTAAACAGAATCTGAACTGACCAAACTAACTCGAATTGGAAAGCACTAAAGACCTATCCGGCTAAAGTAGGCCATGGCTGGCATGTCATCATTCCCCCCTTCAACAAGCAGCTCGACCTCGAGCTTGAAAGAACTTCCCACCCAAGAAGCTTTAGGAACCGATACTTGTGTCCAGTAGATCAGTCGCCTTCTCTTCCGAAGTATCCACCCAGCAATCATAAAGATGCTTGCAGCGATGGTCAGGGGTGTACTTGTCGTCACACTTGTCGCAAAGACCCTTGGCACACCATTCATCCATCTCGGCAAGTGAGCCGCAGAAGGTGCCGCTTGCTGGGCAACACCTAGGCTTGGGAGGAGCCACAAGTTCTAGAGTAGATGACATGATGCCTCCCTCAATGTTTCCCTTCGGCATGAGACCTTTCTTGTTGTCTTCTATTGCGTCATGCTCCTTGTACGCACGTGCATGATCCATGACATCCTCTAGTGTCACCGGGTACATGAGCTGGACGTCGGTTTGGATTGACCTGAAGACCAACCACGAATAGATCCACCTAGTGCACCTTTGTAAGTCCATCCCACCTGCACACGAGTTAAAAACTAGTACTCATAGTCATCAACTAATTTGCCAAAGGTTCTTAATTGTCTAGAGCTCAGTGTCCCGGACTTTAGAGTGTTCCGGACTTTAGGCCCAAGACACCACTTTAGTAATGAGCAGAACTCCCATAAGAATGTGCACCATGTAAACCCTTGAGACGTTTGTACCATAGTGACGCCCGCCTTAACAAATGATATGATGCGAGCCACACCTTGTCGCTTTCCCGTGTGCCCTGCTAATAAAAAAATTGATCAACATAAGTGAGATAGGGCAGTGTATCTTCTAAGCCATCAAAGGTGGGGAATTCCAGCATGTGGCATTTGGGTTTTCCACTTGTTGATGTCCGATTTCCTCAACATGCGAGTGACTGTTGTTGCTGCCATTCTTTTCATGTGTGTGCTGACTAGTCGCTCTTCTCAAAGGTGGGGAATTCCAGCTTGTCGAATTTGGGCTTCCACTCGTTGATGTCCACGGCATGTGAGTGACTGCTGTCGCGGCCGTTCATTCCATGCATGTGCTTTTTTTTTGCGGGTATTCCATGCATGTGCTCCTCCATGGTGAAGGGTTGACTAGTCGCTCTCCTCCAGGCAGGCAATGGCCAGCCGGTTGGTTGTTGCCTGCTCCTTGGGCTATTCAATGTCCTCTTCAAATTTCTTAAAGGCGTTACCCCTCAGTTCATCAAAAAGTTACTTTTGGTGAGCGGGGAGCTTCTCATCTAGAAACTTGGTATCTCCGCAATGGTGCCCATGGGGGAGGGGAGGTGGCTGAGGATCGGTACGTCTGATACCAAGTTGTCACGACCTAGGTTATGGAAGGGATAGTCATGGATGATGGGAGGGCATGTGAGTTTAGGCTTGGGCACAGCGATGCCTTGGGGGACAGATAATTTCTGGAGGTAAACCTCTCCTTTTATCTGTTTTATTTCTTTAATACCCATGACACAAGTTACTGCCTAGCTTATATAGCAGCCAGGCAACTAAAGATAGAAATCAAATCAACTAGGACTCCTAATTCTAAACAACGGCCAATACTTACTTGCAAATAAAGAAAGCTAACAAATCATAAGATAGGAAGGCTTGTCTAGATCTAAACAAAATCTGAACTGACCAGACTAAGACTTGGAAAGCACTGAAGGTATGTTCGGCTGGAGTAGGCCATGGTTGGCGTGACACCAGTGCCTCCTTGTTTTCTCTTCTCGGTACTTCTGAACAACTGGACTTTTGAGAAGCTTAGTTGACAGTCGGGACCTCCGAGGTATTGTGCACTTCCAGGAACATGTTTTTTCCCTTCTGGCCATTCGAATTTTGAACAAGTCCAGTAGTTCTGAAATTTTTCCTCCGGTACTTCTAGGCCGGTCAGATTTGTGCCTGCACTGTAAATAATCCCCCACACCCCCTTGGTTGTGAGAGAAAGTTACAAGCCATTCCAAGCCAAATTGATGCGGAGCATCCTACGGACATCACCATGTCAGGAGCTCATTCGGCAAGTGACACGTGCTACATCTACTTCACATACATAAAGGTGAATCATCTCCTTTACACGTGCTCACTTGACCCCTTCGAGGATGGTATACTACTTGACACTTCTCCCGTGTGTATGCATAGGTATTATCGGAGCACCACGGATGATGATGAGGAGTGCGAGCACAAGAGTGCAACTACACCATCCGCGAGGGAAGCGTGGAAGAGAAGGAAGAAGAAGCATGGACAAGCTTCTGGAAAGCCCGGAACTTCCGGCCTCTTGCCCGAAACTTCCGACGCCCAGAACTTCCGGCCCTGCCGCACCGAAGCTGTCCAAGAGCGTGCCAACTCTCTGGATAGCCCGAACCCTTCCCGGACCTTCGCCCGGAACCTCCAGCGCCCGGACCTTCCGGCCGTCCCCGGAACTTCCGGCCTGCCTGCGCGCAGAGACTCGGGCCAAGGCCCATGTACCCTATCGCCCCTCACTTACCCCTTCGTGGCTACCACTATACATACTCATCCCCCTCCTCCATTCTAGGGTTAGCAAATATGATAGCTCATTTGTATGTGAGCTTTGCTCCTACCTCCTCCTCTTGAGAGAGAGAGACCACTCCCATGGAGATCAAGACCTCCATGTGAGAAGATCCCTGGTGGATTCAAGACCCCATCTAGGGAAGATCCACCAAAGGATTCAAGACCTCATCTCTTGGATTTGGGATGAACTCTACCTTGTATCTTTCCCTTTGTTGTTCATGTACCTTGTGGATCTTGTGTGTTTGATTGTCTAGTGGATGTGTGATTGGACTTGCTCTTGCGTGTTCCTCTTGTGTTTCCCCTTGTGTTCTTCGTGTTCTTCGCGGGATCCCCTCCATTTCGTGAAAGATCGGCCCCTAGGGTTCCACCCTACATCATCTTGGTATCATGAGCCACGTTGATCATGAATTTGGAGTCTCCCCCACCGTTTTCTAGCCTAATTTTGCTTTGTTTCGTCCTAATTTCGAAAATCCCCACCAAAAATAGCCCCAATTTTTTTTGTGATTTGTTTGTTTGGATGATGTTTTGTTGATTCTGATCCATGGATTCGTTGTGTTTCAAGTGGATCTAGCTTTCCCCATCTTTTCCCCCATTTCCATCCATGAAATCTTCTCAATTTTGCCCCGGGAAATCGAGTTTTTCCGCACCCGTTCTCAGGTCCGGAATTTAGGGTTCATCCCGGAAGAAATTCCACGACCCCCAGAACTTCTGGCATCCCCCGGAACTTCCGCCCCCCGGAACTTCCGGGCTAAACCGAAAGTTTACCCCAAAATCCCCCAGACTCCCCGCACTTTTTCCGCGACACCCGGAACTTCCGGAGCCCAGAACTTCCGGCCTAACCAGAGACATTACACCAAAATTTCAGCATTGCCCTTCTTCACCATTTTCATCACAACTTTTCGCTCCGAACTCCGATTTGAGTGTTCTTTGGCTCGTTTTGAAGTTATCAATGTGCCCGAGGACCTCACCTTGGTTTCATCACCATTTGACCCCATCAAATTTTTGGAACTTTGGCATCTTTGCCTAGGGCTTCCACCATATCGTCCGCAATACCACCACCGACTTCCGCAACCTAACCCATTTTGATCCCCATTGCATTTATGGTTACTTGAGTAGTGATTTGAGTCTCCTAAGGTGTTTCGGCTACTTAGGGACGGTTACTTCTTCATCAACCACCACCATAACTTCCACATAACCTTGCCCACCATACATTTCCGCCACCTCAACCTAACCCAATTTTGTTTGAGCTTGTTTGAGTTGTGGGTTGTGTCTCCTAAGGTGTTTCGGCTACTTAGGGACGGTGACCTCAACTTCGACTCGCATAGCCCATCATTGCACTTCCGCAATCCCATTGAGCTTCCGCAACACCACCACCGCATTCCGCTACCACCATTTGACATTTGCCTTTGGAGATTTTGAGTTTGCGGTTTTTTTGTTTCCTAGGGTGTTTCGGCTAACTAGGAACGGTTTTGTCCGTTTCCTAGGGTGCTATCAATGTTCCACGTGACCCTATGAACCATGAGCTCACCAAGCAAGTGAGTGCCGATGCTTATTGGGTGATTGCTCTGAAGTATGTGCCTTTGAAGTCATAGTCAACGGATTTCTTCACGAAGCATGTTAGTGTCCAGACTCAGTGCTGTCGATTAACCATGAGTTGTGGGGGTATTGAGTTACATATACTTACGCGTATTGGCTGTGTATTCTGCCCGTTCCATAAGATTTTTTTTGCATACTACCACACATGTACATGCGTATATATCGGCCTATGGGCTCATGGATATATTTATCACCCTATGGCCTCATGGATATTACATATATATAGCCTCAGGGAACACAAGTTGCATATTTCCTCACAGTGTGAGCATTTAAATTGCTATAGAGCATAACAAGAAATATGTGCAAAACAATAAGGCATCTCATATTAATGTTAAAAACACCAAGGCAACATAGTTATACAAACTTTTCCCCCTAGCAAAGATATTACTTTTTTGTAGTAGAACAATGTGAATTGCTTTCGGAAGAACCTTACGGATGCCGCCTGTTCCAATCCTAATTTAACTTGTTTCCTAGGTCAAAGCAAACATGGTACAACAGGACCAAGTAAAATGGCGACATTCAAGAAACAACATAGGTGTTTCAACAGACATTTTCTGAAAGTGAGCTTAATATCTCTATCTAGAAGAGTGTGATGGCAGTGGATTATGATGCTGTTCGCCTGACTAGATTTTTCCTATTCAACTGTTTGACTAACCGTCTTTTTTTAAAAGAAAAAAAAAATTGTCTGACTAACCAAATTTTGCCTATTTACCGCACCTACTTTCTCACAGTAGATTATACTATAAAGTTCAGCACAACATGGTTCATCAACCGCAAATTGGGCCTTAGTCAAAACAAGTGCCGCACCACACATACTTTCTGATTGTACAATTAGAGAGCGACGATACAATGTCTCTTTCTTAACACCACATTAAAGCGTACAAATTCAGAGGGGGGACAATACCGCTTCTTTTTCTTGTGTATATCTGGTGGTCGCTTCCTGAAACCGTGCCAAAGCCTGCATAGCCATTTCATTCTGTCAATGTTTCCTTGAAATGCAAAAAAACACCTAATATTATGCTATATTTATTATCACAAAACAAAGAGGGAACGAAAATATTCTGACAGACTTTTCTGTACTCAGTTTCGAATTGACGCAGATCATTTCTTTTCTCCAGAATTTTAGCCTCTATTTCTTTTAGCCTCTCTGTTGTGTCTTCGTAACTCTTTGCGCACATTGCTTCAATTGTATAGCTAGCTGGCTTGAAAAAATTGTCACCTGAACATATCAATTAGGATAGCTCAGAACAGAGAAATGTCATAGATATAAACAGAGAAATCAAGAATGCATACCATATACAGCAAAAATATGAGTTCCAGGTTTAAGTGTCGAGACTTCGCAAGGTTGGAGACCTTCCAGTCTTTTAAAGAATGCAGCCTCAGGATCTTTAGCCATTGCCAACTGTAGTACGAAAGCGACTCTGCAAATTAGCTCCAAGGAGCATAAAGACTAAAGCCACTAGATGCAGCATACATACCGCATTCACTGTCGAGTCCATACGGTAGACTTGAAAATGCAGGAAATACATGCCTGCAGATGTCACCTTGCCAGTCTTCTGACTATCTTCCTGGAGAGAATAAATGATATGTTATTAAACACAACGACACAACCCCTAGCCAGAGTTTCCCAACAGCCTTAATGATATGAGTGTAATTTGAGCAAGCAAATATTGTAAGAGTGGCTAAGAAGCTTGACTGATAAATGGGAGATAGAGATGTAACAGGAAACGATATGAAGCATTCCCCATGGAAACGTAGAAAATCTAATGTTTTAAACAAGATGAGGAATATTGTATATTCAAGATAAGGGAGTAAACAAAGTGTCTGGGTTTGGTTGGCAAATTAATAACATGATAAGTTGGTTTGGATGGTGGCACTTGCTTTTTTAGCACACCTACATCTTAAAAGTTGGGACTGGTGAATATGGTGGAAATTTGAGCTCTCTAAACTCTTACTCAAGGTTAATACACCATGCACAGCAGGTATAATAATAAGGATTACACCATTAAGCCATTGGAATATAATCCATGGCATGCCATTGCCAAATAATGACAACCAGGAAATGGAGTAAAGCAGGACATACCTGTAGAGCTAGTCCATAGCCACCGTTGACTTCTTGTTCGAAGAAAAGAAGCTGTAGACAATATTGGAAAATTAAGAATGAATAGTATATCAATACTCGCATGGAAAACAACAAGTAAAGCTTCAATTCAAGTGAAAATGAAGAAAGAATCAAACTCGTACCTTAAATTTACTTTGTGCAACTGAAGTGACTCTAACTACTATTCCTGAATGAGCTTGTTCTTCACTTATTGTCACACCAAAGAAATGAGCAGATTGCTTTTCAACCTACACACAAAAAATGACATGTTACAGCCCTCCCGTATAAATAATACCACAAGAATGGCAGCAGCAGAACCTTTCCCATAGCTGATGTCCCAACTGGGAGTGGTCTCACTGTCACTGTTCCATTCATAGCTTCTTCAAGAACAGTAGGAGATACCGTTGTCTTGATAGGAACCCCGAGCTTGCTAAAAGTAGTATAAGAGAGCAGGTAATTAGGAATCTTGAATCATCACTGAAGAATAATTCTCACTGTATTCAGCAATCACCTGAAAAGTGCAGCAAACATTGTGTTCACAGTTCCAAGATTGGACAAATCAATCTCCATATCCATTCCTTCATTTTCCAACGCCTGAGAAATAAAATACAACAAGAGATGTAACCTATACTCCCTCCGTCTCAGTATATAAGCAAAAGCCTAAATGGACCTGTGACAAAAAAAGCAGTATTTTGCAAGACAAATACAACAATATTATTCTTATATGCCCAATCCATATAGTCC
This sequence comes from Thinopyrum elongatum, assembly GCA_011799875.1. NCBI lineage: Eukaryota > Viridiplantae > Streptophyta > Magnoliopsida > Poales > Poaceae > Thinopyrum > Thinopyrum elongatum. Next base: position 265,445,687 of record CM022299.1, read on the forward strand.
CTCACATATAAGTGGTCAAAGTTTAAAATGTCCGATCGCACACATAATAATATGCCCTATATTTTGGGACAGAACAAGTAAATCTTATATTCTCCATCAAATAAGAGATATATTCAGATGCTAAATATCTGAGATTTAGCAAACACACCTTCACAAAATAATAAGTAAATAAGCATCAGTGTCAAATTCCATTTCTGTAATCCTGCATTAATTCATTTTAATGATGTCACCCTGAGTCTCAACTTGTCTAAGGAAAATCAGAGGCTCTAATCTTGCATAATTATCCAGAAATAAGATTTAGTCAGATAGTTATAGTTCAATAGTGAAAATGCTTCCTTGCTGGTTGATAGAGGCTCTCATTGCACCTTCAGCAATTTTGATGGATCACCAGACGTTTCTCTATGACGCAACACCCAGTATTTGAGTAACCAGACCACACAGATTCATCTTGTTACAGCATAAATGGATTAAATGTCTGGTCACATAATAAAAAAATGGACAGTCAGGGTGCGTTTGGGAGCAAAAGTATTTTTGTAGTTTTCTAGGAATACGGTGTTCCCAAACTAGGCCTCAACACCATGCTGCTTGTAGACATAACCCAGTCAGAAATCGCGTTTAAATAATGGATCTCTGGTTGTTTGGAAATTGCAGTATCACTGAAGAGCCAGCCCTACATAGTTAGAAGGTGAATGGTAGGCCAGGGGTTTCTTCCTACAGTCAACCAAGTACAAAGCTACCAAAGGGCCAATTTTTCATCTCTAATAAATATTTCTGATGTAGCTCTAGAAAAATATGCAGTAATTGTAGAGTTAAAGAAAAAGAAAAGATTGCTAAAACTCAATATATTAGACAAAGGAGTTCAATTACCACGAAATGCTGGAGGACAACTCAAGAACAATCTTGATCCCAATAAAGCAAATAAACCCAACTTTGAAGTATTGAGGATAAACCACAGTAATCAAACAGGTATTTCAGCATCTAGATTTTTGATAAACTCCATATTATGAGAAAAGGTGATAGAATGCAGAACCATTACAGTTAAAATAAAATATGCACAGACAAAAAAAATGCTATTTGAACGTAGTCTGGCGCATTCGGCATGAGAACAGCACCTCAAAACCAGCAGTATCATATTGCCTCCGTTTCTCAGGATCTGACAAGATACTGTACGAATATGCAACTTCTTTGAACAGCTCTGATGCTTCTGGGTTGCTAGCATTTTTGTCCGGGTGATACCTGTCAAATATAATAGGAACTATGAAAATCATCCTAGATAGGACCAAGGTACACACTACGAAAATATTGAGAAAAGGACAAAAAATATTATTCAACTCTGCATTTCTCCAAAATCAAGCATCTATGGCAATCAAGCCTTAATTTTGTGGTAACAGTGAAAAAACTAAAGAGTATGCAAAAAGTGAGGATGCCAAATAAATGACAAGCATAAGGAAAGTTTTGTTAGCATCCCAGGATTTCTGTCGTCCCTCGAATTTACCATGAAACTTGAGATTACACAACTATATAAAGAACTAGTACTACATAAAAAAGGGTTAAATGAGATGTCCCAGAGACAACACATAAGGCCATATATGAATCTACGAAACATATGGTTTTACATAAAATCCTTTGCAGTGCATCGATAACATTGTGGTCGCTATGTGTCCTTATGTTTCCTTGTAAATAAAAGCAAACGGAAACTACAATATCATTATTGTAGTGCATTTCCACGTTGACATAAACTTCACCAATCAGCAATGGTCAGCATTGGATGACACAAGTTTAGCGATTCTCAGAAAATGCTTCTTTCTGCCTGCTGTATGAAGCAACATGCTGAACAAGTAACTTGTGTAAGAGTATCCCTTCACTAAAGAGAAGAGAGCCTCTATTTCCAGGCACGGTTTTTTTTTTTAATATGAACTGAACCACCGTCATGTCTCGTCGTGATAACATAATCAGACAAGAACCAGGCAATTTCGTTAATGACAAATGAAGCCGCGTCTTCTGCATAGCACAATCTAAACAGCACGACCAAGAATGAACTGGGAACCAGAGGGCCGAGCACGAACTTCAGCGCGAGCTTGCGGTAGGCGGACTTGATCTCCTGGTCGGAGGAGTCTCTTGATACGGAGAGCACCTCATACGGGTCCCGTCGGAGCGCTGGCGCCGACGGCCCCTCCATCTTCCCCGAGGATGCCATCAGGGAGCAGTACCCTAACACACAGAACAACAAATCACAAACCAAATCAGAGAAAGTCGGCGTGAGATCGTGGATCTCACCTGCGCGAGGATGCGGCCGGATCTCGCCGCCTCCCAAGAAAAGATACGGGACGGCAAGACGGGGAGACAGGGGCAAAGAAGGATTGGTCGCAAGTGGGATTTCCGTTGCCTTGATTTTTATTTTTCTGATTTCATTACTATTAAAATTAAAAATAAAAAAAAAGTAAACAGCGGTTTACTCGCTGAGGCCAACTCCAACATCAAGCTATCAAACCCGTTAACAGTGGCACAAATGGCGCAGGGGTCATCCGCGTGGCGAACCGCGAAGGGTAAGAAAAACAAAGACGTTGTCCAGTTGGATTTGGAGGGTTGGCTTCCTCGCTGCCTAACCACTGGTCGTTTCCTTCGTCCAGAAGGAAGAGGTCGCCAGGTATGCCCGCCCGGCCGCCCCGCTCCAACCCACTTCGCCTCCCCACGCACGTGACCATCTTTCTCTCCTCTCAGACCCACTCGTGGCGGGGTGGGCGTCGCCGCCGCTCCCTCTCTTCCTGAGCCTCCTGCCCCCCCTCCCTCTCATGTGCTCTTTCTTTCCGTCGCCGTCGGGTCCGTGCCCCTGCCGCCACCGCGTGCGCGCGGATGCCGGTGACGAGGATCAATGGGAGGACGCCGCCGCCACGAAGTCTCGCAGGATCCAGCTGTGGTCGTCGTCGCCACGGAGGTCAGAGGAGGAGGAAGGGGAGGCGCTTCTCCGGCCAGATCCGTGACCCCCACGTCGCCATCGACGTCCACCCTCCTTGACAGATCGATCGAGCGGACGTCGCTGAGCTCCACGGCTTCCCCGTCTCCCTCTCGGCAGATGGTATCGAGTTCATCTTCATCCTACAGATGGATCTAACAAGTTCACGTGAGTGATGCCCCTGTTCTTCTCTTGGGTGGTGTTCTTGCTCTGCTTTTGGGCATTCTTGTTTCTAATTTGGTGTTGATGCAGCACCTCGAGACACATAAGATTGGGAGGGGGGGGGGGGGGGGGGGGGGGGGGGGGGGGGGGGGGGGGGGGGGGGGGGGGGGGGGGGGGGGGGGGGAGGGGGGGGGGGGGGGGGGGGGGGCAGGTGGAACTGAGTCTGGTGCCTACTCTTAGAGCTCTTCTTTTGAATCTATTCATTCTCGAAAATTGCTTAAGCCTTGACTTGACAATATCTCCAAGATGAACATTTGGAGCTTTCTTAGCATTTTGAAGCCAATGGTGCTCTGTGAAATAAAAGTTGATGTCATGAAATTACTTACGCGGACGTATAACAAACCAGGGGAAAACAGATGAATAAGAATTTAGAAATACTGGCAAAAAGACAAGATGCTTAAGAAGCGATTCCACACTCGAAAAGAATATGAGTTAACGTAACTTCAAGTTACAAAGTAGACCACAATTTTGACCCTAACATTCTTTCAGGTTGTAACACAAATAATAAAATGCCCGAGCTCATCCGGATGACTGAAATTGGTCTATGTTTTGAGTAACAAGTGCGCTTAGGTGAAGAAGTGTCTGATCTCAAAACTCTGAATTCTGAAACAACAGAGCTGATTAAGCACAAGCTTTAAGATGGAGAATTTCAGGTGCTCTTCTATTCAAGTTTATGCTTATAGATTCTGCGATGCAGAAAACTATCTGACACAAAAAAAAAAAACAAACAAACTGTAATGCGTGCTTCAGATAGGCAGATAAAATCAACACAGACTTCAGGGTTGGTTACCAAGTCTGTGTGGCAAACACGTCTGTATTTATGAAGTAACTTGAAACTCAAAGTACTTCATATCAGCTGCACTTCTCCTTTTTCTTGTTTGCTTAGGTGTTTGAAATCTCGATTCATCGATTTGGATGGCAGTAACCCTCAAAGCTCGTCTCTCAGTCCTTACTAGGAAATTCCAGTTTGGTTTCCTTATGATCTTTTACTCCTCTGAATTTTCTCTTTTGCTTGTTGGTTCCCAAGTTCCTCTTCCACCGTCGCTCTGATAGGCCGATTTCCGCAGCGCCGCAACGTAGTACAGAGGTTGTGCACCCAGTATCCCCTTGTTTTTCATGCTCAGATTAAATTGTATAAATGCTGAGGGGAGGACATTTATGTTTGAGAGAGAGGGATGGAAAAGTGGGGATGGAGTAAGAGAAGAGGAAGGAACGCGTATGCTGCAGTTCGAGCCCCGTCTTCTATGCTTCTGCTCACTGTGCCAACATCCTCATGGCAGGTCCAAATCGCTGAGGTATTTTTTCTGTCTCCGCTGAACCTGAATGAACCCTGTCTTCTAGCACATCTCACCGCCACCTGGATTGATTTAATATTTGGCACACAGTATTACCTCATAGAAACTGCTATCCTCTCACTTGAATTAATGGTCTGATGGATATCATGTATATGTCTGTTTGTTACATTTTTCAGATGCTTATTCTCTTAGCTCAGAGTGTTCTCTTAGAAGCGCGGGTGTCGACCCCTATCCACAGAAATTCGAGGTTGCGATCTCCATCACGGACTATGTGGCCAAGTACAACAGCTTGGGTAGTGGCAAACATTTGCTGACCGTCAGTGAAAGCTTGGCTGGTATTGATTATTTCTATTTGAAAGTAACTGTAGTTAGCACTGGCAAAATATATCTGTGTTACAGGAAGAAAAATGACTGACAAAATTTATACTGGCATACAAGGTTAGTAATTCTAGCAAATACGTTTTTACCTTATTTGATATCATTATTAAGTTTTTTCTGTCATGTGCATTTTGCCATTTCCCCAATAGGTATATTGGCCATCTGAAGGAAAGAAAGCTCAAGGACCAGATGGCAAAAGACCCAGCTGAAGTGGTCCGTAAAGCTGTCATGCGCATGTTTCCCCGCAATAAATTGCGTGATGTAAGTGAACTATTGTTCTAAATGAAATCTGTTTGTTTATTTGTTTGTTTGTTGCTATTTCAAGTCCTACCTAATCTATAATGCTACTTGAGAGAGAGAGAGAGGGAGTAGCAGAGGAGGATGAACTGAACTGAACTACCCCTTATTTCAGAACAAGCAAAGAAAAAGTTCAGTTCAGACAGTACCGCAGGGGATCAAGAGGCATCCCTGATCCGCCCGACCGCAACGAATCGGCTCCTTCCTGCCACCACCAGGTACTCCTCTCTCCTTGATGCTATTGTCGTGCTCGCCCCTACTGATGTTCACTGCATTTCTTCTTATATTGTGCCTTCTTTCTTTTGTTTTCTCATGCTGCCAATGGTGAGAGGTCCTGTGAGCAGCAAGACAGTGAAGAGGGGATGTTTTTCTGCAGCCTCTGTGAAGTCAAGGTATGTTTCTTTCATCTGTTTCTTTATATGCAAGTGATTTGGTGTTGCAATTTTTATGTAACCTCGTGCCTGAACCTGCTCAGGATCTTGTGGTGGTTTATTTGGTGGTCATCTATGTTCACTGTTATTTGTTGATATGGGGGAGGTGGGCAGAAGAATCTTAATTCTTGTTGGGATTACACCTATTAGTTGCAGTTCATAAGCTATGTTGACCTGACTAATGATTTTTTTCTTTAATTATTTTATTGTATGAACCTGAATGATAGCAAGAAATAAAGCCTCTGTTAGGCGAAGTTGATTATGTTGTAGTACACACTGAGTGCCTCCATAAGAATCTAGATAAAAATGCCATAAAAGGTGAGATTGGGCATAGTCTTGATATAGTTTTGTTAAAAGATTTCCATTGATTTTCTGGTTTGGATATACTTATGATTGTTTTCTTCTAACTGCATCTTAATATATGCTTTCGTAGACTGTTCGTGATGAAATGATGTCTATGAATGTGCGTGACTGAGCTTTCACTTCCAGAAAATGCACATGTACAACCACATGTTTGTTATGGTGCAACTTTAGCTGCACTTGCTATGCCTACTCCTTGCCTTTTTTTCCCCAAGTAAGGATATGCAGGCCTATTTTCTTCTCTAATTAGTACCTATATTTCACATAAATTTTGTTTCCTAACATATGTCCAAAGGAGTCTACTTCGATGAATAGTCTTTGATGTGCTCGTAGTTCACTGTTTTAAGATTAAAATAAGCTACTTTTAATCTTCATCACGCCTAAGAATAAAGATATTGTTGGAGTTGCTTAATACATGAAGTAGCAATGATTCCTATATCCTGACAGTGAAAAGATGCCCATGGAGAGTAAGGGTTTAGAAACTATAGAAGATCTGAACATGAAGCTTAATGTGCTAAAATTTGGATTAGTTAGTCCCTCAACTTCTAGAGCGTACAAAATATCCGACCGTCACTTCTCAGTGATGCTACCAAAAATTGAAGCTAAGATATCAATTGATGCCATTTTATCATGCATGTACTGAATATGTACATTCAGTCAATGAATGATGGTTGCAATGATTGGTTTGTGTACTTTTTATTCAGATCAATGCGTAGGCCACGCGCTGAGTAATCTAACCTCTGAAAGTTATGTGTGAAGTTAAAAAGTGTGCAACAACATATTGGTTTGTTTTTTCTTTTCCAGTGGGTTTATGTCTTCATCATGCTTCCCAACATTTCTTTTTGGTTACTTTCGACTGATTAATTATTTTGCAAAATGGTCATTTCTGGTTCCCCGAAATGATTAGGGTCAGTGGGAGGATGGCAAGAGATAAACAAGCATGGGCAGTTACGAATCTGAACATTATACGTGTCGGTCGTAGTTTTGGTTTATATCTTGATTCAAAAATCTATTGTTACTTTTTGGTTGTGTACTCCATTACTTACATTTCATGTGCATGCTAGGTATCTTGCCTTTCAGGTTCAGCGCGTCACTAGGCATCAGTCGGTGCTCTCAGTGTGAAGTGAGAAGTGGAGAGGTAGTGGAGAGTGCAGCTAGCTGTAGCATGTATATGGGTGTGCATGTTAAACGAGTAATGAACTCTGTACGACTTAGATATGTGCTGCTATGCAATATATGCTCTCTCGAACCATACCTGTCTACAATCTTTTTTGTGTGGGTTATCTACAATCTGTACTACCTATTTAGAAATCTGTTTGCTGTTCACACCATTAAGCTATACGGACAAGCCATGGCCTCTGCTGTCCTGCATGTGTGGCCTCAACAATTCCCCACAAAAAAAATCAACAATTTAAGTCATAGATATGTCAAGCCAAGAAATTAACTCAGGTGCTAATATAGAACGTACATGACCGTCAGCTAATCAAGGGCGCACATGACCGCCCAGGAGGCGCGCCCCAGCCTCTAGTTAGACCCCACTAGTAGACTGTTCGTGCCACAGGCCAACAAATAAATTTATAACCAATGCTCATTTTCCTTCCTATGAACAAACATATTGCATGGAATATTCAACCACAACACAAATGCAAGCACCATCTTCTCTCTATTCTTGTAAACAGCTATTCTTGTAAACAGCAAGCACCCCTCTAGCTGGTCTTTCTTGCTGAACTTGTCGTCCGTCATCTTTTTTGTACATACATAATTCATCCTCTCAATCTATTGTCCCTTGACTCTTCACGTAGGTTCCATGTCGTTGTTTTGTTGTCTCGAAAGGTTAAAAAACAACCCGACCACATCACCTTCCCAGTCTATTCCTAATCCAAGGAAGCTAAATCTAGTTGAATGTGTGTGTTGCCCTGAAACAACAAACTTATCTATGAAAACATATACAAAATATTATTATATGAAGTGTGTACGTTCCATACTTATGACTATGTTGTTACAAGTACTTCTTGTCTATTTCTTGCTTTCCTCTAAATATGTTTCTCCAAGCATGCATTTCAATTTGTACCCTCACCAACATATCTACTTTCATGTGCTCCTTCAACTCCACAAATATGTCTTATTCTCCCTCCTCCATGAGATTCTCTTTGCATTTGTTGTGTTGCACATGTGTTCTTTAAAAATAAGGCAAGTGAATCACATCATCAACATTAGTCATCTATATTGGGCACCCGGGAAGACGATACAATCAGCTTCTCCAACCAGATTTGATTATGTCTATGAGTTACTTTTCTATATTGACAAGTTCCGTCTCTGAAGCGAATTTTAAGCTTCCTCCTGTTCAACACAAGTACTAAAATTGAGATGCAAAACTTTAAGACGTACATAATTTTTTTGCACACATCCTCTTGACAAATCAAGGAGCTTCAAATTTTTCGTCAAAAAAATCATCAGAGTGCAGTGTACTGCAGTGCACGCGCAATACTATCTATCATCGATCTGACAAAATTATCCTAATAGGGGGTAATTGCATTCTCATGGATGCTTTATAGTACTCGAAGAGTTTGTGCCCAACCCTGCTTGTCATATTATTTTCCTTCGAATAGAACATCATATTCACACTATGAATGGGGCCTTCGATCTGACAAAAAAGAAATTACGTGTCTTATCTGGAATACCTGTTCTTTGAATGCCCACGCCTCCCGGATCGATGTATGGCTGCAGTCGCTTGCCGCACTTCGAACACCTCAAAGATGCCTAGAGTGCCTTCTCCTCGTGCCACCGTTCATGGGATGTTGCACTTCATGGCTCAGTGGTCGACGCGATCTTGTGGTGCATATGGAAGTCCCGGAACAGCATGGTCTTTGACACTGTGCGTTCCACCGACGTTGAGCTGCATCAAATGATAGTTGACCACCTACGTCGTCGGTGATTAGAACCCCCAATCGTGTTGATCTCTCCACCCTAAACCTCTGTGTGATTCTCTTGCTTGAACATGATCTGTGATCCCGGGCTGCAATCCCTTGTAAAGCAACATGTAACCATGTCAAAAATAAAATGTTAATACAATTTTAGGTGGGCGATCACCCTTTGTTGCATGCCCAAAGCACAAAGTGTGCCACTGAATCTACGAGAATGTTGGGTATATGTGCTAGCATGTAAGATAAGAGGAATGGAGAGAAGTTTCGTAAAAATACTACAACCCATGATGATTTCACTTGGTTCATCTCTGTGCAGCTCTTGTGCTTCGACTTTAAGTTCAACTCCTTCCTATAACATCGTCGTTGTGTTTGTAAAGCCACACGACTTCCCAAGCTTTACCTTTCTCACAGCCTGTGATGACTTCACTGCGTATATATATGCATCTTGTGCAGCATAGGGAGACTGCTTAAGTTTACACTTATTCCATTCACATCGCTTAAGCTGCGGTGGAAAAGATTTCAGACATTCAAGATTCAACAGTAGCTAGCTATCAAAGTGTGAGATGTTAAGCCCAGATTGGTACTCAACTTCATTTCAATTGGGCTTGTCTTGACCATAAACCTGATCCGCATATCAAATGTATATACATATTCTTAGAGTTTCATATGGAAAAGCATAATGTTTCACTTCAAAGAAAATAAGAAATGACACATTTATCAGTCATGTCACGAAACTAACACACATCATGAGAAACTATAGGGTCATGGCACACTTTTTAGTACTTTTCTTTCCATTTTGCTGGAATGTGTTTGTATGAGTTATCACACAACTACCAAACTCTGTTTGTATCACTTATTTAGCAGCAATTATTTGGTCTCATTGCTTTCTATTTAGTCTTTTGTGACAACTACATCCAGTAGGATTTGTAGCCTCCTCTTCCTATCTGTTAGGAATGGGCTTAGATGAGGATGGTAAAAGTAGGATATGTTGAACATGCAAGACACTGATGAGTACATAAAAATGAGAACATGTGCTCTGTAATCAGTGCGATTATGGGTAAAAAAATTACTGGCCTCAACATATCTAGCACGACTAAATTTTGCAGGATAAAAGCAGAATTACTCTATGGTACATAGGAGACAACACATTTTTGCCCAATTTACACTCGTACTCAAATCTGGGAATTCTAAGATTCTCAACTCCCACTCAATCCATCCTCATAATAAATCTGGAACAAAAACATGGTGGACTGTTGGTCGGTCCGCTCTTGATTGGCTAGTAGAAAACTTCAGTGAAAGAGCGAGCAAGAACAATCCTAGAAAAGAAACAATATAAGTTCTAACAAATCGCTGGGTTTTTTTTTGCGGGAGAAACAAATCGCTGGTTCGGTTCAAACATCAACACACATAACACTGGCACTGATTCACCATGAACCATGGTATTGAGTATTAAGAGATATAGCAGTAGATGCATTTAGAGATATCTAGGCACAATCGCACAAGGATTCACAACAGTGAAAGATAAGATTGGATTCTAGGTTTCTTTCATAATACTTCTAGGTCATCACATACATGCCCATGGCAACTTCTGATATATCGACAATAAATCCTTCATTGTAACCTTGTGTTAAATTGCAGTTATTCATGCCAATCCCCACTCCCCAGTCATTTGGGGATGAGGGAGGGTGTCGGTGTACTAGAATAGGGGTACCCTAGTACCCCGTACTTGTGCACGGGCAGTAGCAGCATCCCGCGGCCAGGCTTACGGGAGGACAGCCAGAGAGAAGCTCAAGATTATTAAGCCATTCAAGAACAAAGTATACAAAGCAAGAGTCAAGGCCCCGGCAAGAGGAGCTTGCCGGGAGGGACAGTTGAGGCCCAGCCTGAGGTTTGCTGTAGCAGAGTACTTGCCGCGGCAAGGTACTTGCCCCGGCAAGTCATTGGCTGCGGCAAGATAGCAGCTGCGGCAAGGTACTTGCCCCGGCAAGTTACCTTGCGCGGCAAGCTATTGGTTGCGGCAAGCTATCAAGTGTGGCAAGGTCTTGCCGCGGCAAGCGTTACTGTACCACTGTGCTACTGTGCTGCTGCTCCAGTGCCTCTGCCAGCGTGGCGCTCTGGGTCCTTCCAAGCGTGCGTGGCAGGGCACTGTGTAGACGGCGGTGCTCTGTAGCTAGCGGTGCAGGAGCAGGTGGGATAGGCTTTTCCCACGTCCAAGACGTCCAGATACATGTATCTGGACAGCTAAGGCATGGGCATTTAATGCCCTTGTCCCCTGCCGTCAGTGGTAGGTAGGACATGTCATCCTAGTAATAATGGCCTTACTGTAGCAACTTTCCACCTCTACCTTTACTGTTTGCCACCTGTTGGTGACCCCTTTGTGCGTACAAAAGGAGGCCCATAGGCAACGTGGAGGGGGGTTAGGAACTGGGAGATTGAGAACTCCAGTATTGTACGCAGCTGCTCTGTACTGTAGCGCTCCTGGAGCTAGAACAATCATCCAGATAATACACCAAAAAGCAGGAGTAGGGTTTTACGCATCCGTGCGGCCCGAACCTGGGTAAATCTCTCGCGTGCGCTGTCGTGTTCTTTGCTAGATCTGCTCTTCGTGCGACCGTCTCTCCCTGCCGAACGTAAAGGGGTCCTTCCCTAGGTCCCATAGGTGATCGTGGATTCGTCCCCGACATCTTTGGCGCGCCAGGTAGGGGGAGAGGTTGTGTGAACCTGATCTGGCGTTAGTTTTTGGGCCATCCTCCGCCTTATGGCTCCAAAAAAGAAGACTTCGGCCATCGGTGCGTCTACGTCCAACCCGCCTGCTCCCATGCAGGAGGGTGCCGACGTGATTGCGGCTGCTGGAGGGACTGGAGAGCGAGAGCTCCCATTACCTCCACCTGTCCAAAACCGGGCCAACAACGCCAATCTTGGCGCTGCTGGGTCTGGGAACGCAGCGCTGCTCGCTGCTGCTGGCCCTGCAAGCTCCAGAAACGGCGCTGCGCGTTCTAGAACGCCTGCGCCGGTTCAGACGCCGCGGCCTTCGCAAGAAGCCCGTGACAGGCAGCGTCCTGACGCCCCAGGTGCCAGGCGCTCCCTGGATAATGAACTTGTGCACCGATCTCGAGATGCGCAGGGTCACCATACGCATCAACACGCTGGCGGGGTCGAGGTACGGTCGCCTGGGCGTGGAGATGCTCCGTCTAACACTGTTAGGAGTAAGAGCATCCCACAGTCCTCACGCCACTCGATACCTCCCTCACCAGCAGAAGCGTTGGCGCGTGCGCAGCTGCTCCTGAACTTCCCTCCACCAGCAGATAAGCTTGACGAGTGGAGGGCAACCATTCAGAGCCTTCTCAGCTTCGCTGATGCCGATCCGGCGCGCGCGGCCGACAAGAGAACTGGTGACAATGCTGTCACCAACAAGAACGGCGAGGGGGCAACAACCATACACTCCCCGCCCAGACGGCCTCGGTCGCCGACACGTCGAAACGACGCCCGTGGCGATGATTCCACGGCGTCGTCTGACCCGCGAGCTCGTCGTGACCAGCGCCTCGTTCTTCAGGAACGCAGAGGAGAAGACGCTCGTACCACTATCGAGCGAAGGAGAGAAGCGCATCGTCAGTCCGACAGACGCGCAGGGCCCGCTGTTGACATGCATGCGCCAGGGGATCCTGGCGACTTGCCGTACGCGGTAAGTTGTCCAGCGTTCACCCGTGAGCTGCGGCAGGTCCAGTGGCCCAACCGCAAGGCTTTCAAGCCTGACGTGCTGGAGAAGTATGATGGCAAGACACACCCGTCGGAGTTCCTCAGCATTTACACCATTGCGGTGCAAGCTGCCGGGGGACGAGACGACAAGATTCTTGCTAACTACTTCCCGCTCGTGTTAAAGCGCAACGTCGTCTCATGGCTCATGCACTTGCCGGAGAACTCCATTTCTTCATGGGCGGACCTGTGCCATCAGTTTGTTGGTGCCTTTACTGGCGGTCATCAACCTCATGGCCAGGAGAGTGATCTTCATCTCATCCCCCAGAAGGAAGGAGAGCCCCTGCGCAAATACATTCAAAGGTTCAGCCGCGTACAGTACAACATCCCAGATGTTCACCCCGCTGCGGTTATTAGCGCGTTCCATCAGAACGTGCGTAACCGCAAGATGCGGGAGGAAATGGCGATGACCAAGGTCAGAGACATTGGCCAGCTATATGCTCTCGCCGAGAAGTGTGCGCGTGCTGAAGAGGGAAGGAAACTTCCTGGTGAAGGTGTTGGCGTAGGGGGGAGCTCTGACAGCGAAGGTACCGCCCCGGCAAAGAAGGGCCGGCGGCGGAACAACAGGAAGAAAAAGGGCAAAGCTGTGCTTGCCGTCGAACAGTCCAGCGGCAACGGCAGCGCCGACAAGGCCAAAGTTGAGGGCTCCGGCAAGGAGATTGCCGCGTGCGCCAACTGTCAGGCCTTGGCGGCTGCCGACAAGCAGGACGGCTCCGACAAGCAATATTGCAAGATCCACCGCACCAAGGGACACGATCTCCAGAACTGCCGACGAGTCGAGCAGCTTGTCGAGCAGCAGAAAGCTGAGTATGAGAGGCGCGACAAGGAGAAGGCCCCAGAAGGTGCTGGCGGGTCCGGCAAGAAGCGCACTGCCCGAGGAGGGCGTCGCGGCAAGGCCAAGCAGCAGCAGAGAGACAGGCCTCCTCGTGGCCGTGACAAAGATGATGATGATGATGATCTAGATGATGAAGAATCCAGTGAGCATGAATTTCAGAAAGCCACAGAAGTCTTGTGTGTTGACGGTGGTGCTTCGTTGCATTCTTCTCACCGCCAACTTAAACAGTGGGCGCGAGAGATCAATGCGGCGGAACCATCTGTTGACGCCAGAAAGCTTCTGAAGTGGTCCGACACGCCTATCGTCTTTGACATTGAGGACCACCCTGACCGCACAACGGCGGTCGGGTGCTTGCCGATGTTGGTTTCACCAACGATCCGCAACCTCAAGGTCACGAAGATGTTAGTTGACGGTGGGGCCGGCTTGAATCTGATTTCGCCCGCTGTGCTCCGGAAACTTCAAATCCCTGACGGCGAGCTTGAGGAAACTGGTACTTTCCAAGGAGTCAATCCAGGAAGGAGCAAGCCGAAAGGGAAGATCACGCTGCCAGTGACATTTGGCGGCGAGCTGAACTACCGGACCGAGAAGGTCACCTTTGACGTTGCCGATATTCCATTGCCTTATAATGGGATACTTGGCCGTCCAGCGCTCGCCAAGTTCATGGCAGCCTCTCATTATGCCTACAACGTGTTGAAGATGCCAGACCCAGTAAGTGTTATCACAGTTCCCTGCGATAAGAAGGATGCACTTATTTGCGCCGACAAGATCTACCGGGAAGCAGCTGCCGCAACTGCCGCCAAGGCACTTGCCGCTGAAGCTCCCGGGGGGAAGAACAAGAGGAAGTCCGGCAAGAGCTCCTGTGCCCACTCTGGCAAGCGCACCTCTTCGGAGTGCTGCGCTGCCGTCGAGGACGCACCAGAGAGCTCCACCGGCAAGTGCAAGAAGAACAAAGCCGCTCCGCCGGCGACAAAGAAGGTGCCCGCCAAGGAGGACGGCACTGGTGGTTCCTTCACCATCAGTGCCACACTTGACAACAAATAGGAAAGCGCGCTCGTTGCTTTCCTGCGGGCGAATGTCGACGTGTTTGCATGGCAACCGTCCGACATCCCCGGTGTTCCCAGGAAAGTAATTGAGCACCACCTTGCCGTCTGTCCCCACGCGAGGCCCGTCAAGCAGAAAGCCAGGAAGCAAGCTGTGGAGCGGCAAGAGTTTATTGCGGAAGAAATCAAGAAGTTGGAAGCAGCAGGCCTCGTCAAAGGAGTGCTCCATCCTACGTGGTTGGCCAATCCTGTTGTCGTGCGCAAAGCGAATGGAAAATGGAGGCTTTGTATTGATTTCACTGATGTCAATAAAGCTTGTCCCAAAGACCCATTTCCTTTGCCCCGCATAGACCAGATTGTTGACTCCACGGCAGGATGTGATTTGCTTTCATTTCTTGACGCATATTTAGGGTATCATCAAATCTTCATGGCTGAGGAAGATGAGGAAAGGACTGCATTTATCACACCCTGTGGCACATATTGTTTCATACGTATGCCATTTGGTTTGAAAAATGCTGGTTCAACATTTGCAAGAGCCGTCCAGATTGCTTTTGAGCCTCAGCTGCACAGAAATGTGGAAGCCTATATGGATGATATAGTGGTCAAAAGCAAGGACAGGGCTACTTTGGTTCAAAATCTAGAAGAAACTTTTGTAAATCTGCGCAAGATCAACCTGAAGCTCAACCCCGAGAAGTGCGTGTTTGGAGTTCCCTCCGGCAAGCTTCTCGGGTTCTTTGTGTCTCAACGTGGAATTGAAGCCAATCCTGACAAGATCAAAGCCATTGAGCAAATTGAAGCACCGAAGCACGTCAAGGATGTACGACGACTTGCCGGCTGTGTTGCTGCTCTCAGTAGGTTTATCTCCAAGTCAGCTGAGCGCGCCTTGCCATTTTTCAAAATCTTAAAAAAGGCAGGTCCATTAAAATGGACTCCGGAGGCGGAGGCAGCGCTGCAAGACTTGAAGAGATACCTCTCCTCTCCTCCAATACTTGTCGCACCTAAACCACAAGAGAAGTTGTTGCTGTATCTAGCGGCAACCAATCAAGTGGTTAGTGCTGCGCTAGTAGCGGAGAGAGAGGTGGATGAGGAGGCAGTAACTGCGGCAAGCACGTCCAGCGACAAGCTGGGGGCTCCCTCGACAAGTTTTGGTGCCGACAAGGATTCGTCTGCGCAGTCAGGCGAAGTGATACAAAAGAAGAAAATGGTGCAGCGCCCGGTCTACTTTGTCAGCTCTCTTCTGCAGGGAGCTAGGTCAAGGTATTCTGGTGTGCAGAAGCTGCTTTTCGGCCTTCTCATGGCCTCGAGAAAGCTGCTCCATTACTTTCAAGCACATGAAGTTGCTGTCGTCACTCGCTTCCCGCTGAAAAGGATTTTGCAAAATCCAGAAGCGACAGGCAGGATTGTCGAGTGGGCGTTGGAGTTGTCGAGCTTTGGTCTCAAGTTTGAGAGTACATCAACCATACAGAGCCGAGTTTTGGTAGAGTTTGTCACAGAATGGACACCAACGTCAGACGACGAAATCCCAGAGACGACTCTCCCCGGCAAGTAGACAAGCAAAGAGTGGCTTATGTACTTTGAAGGTGCCTTTTCGCTGCAAGGCGCCGGTGCTGGCGTACTGCTTGTCGCACCCACCGGAGAGTACCTCAAGTACGTGGTCCAAATGCACTTTCCCAAGGAACAGGCGACGAACAATACTGCAGAGTATGAGGGGTTGCTTGCCGGTCTCAGGATCGCGGCAGACCTTGGGATCAAGAAGCTTATTGTCAGGGGAGATTCGCAGCTTGTCGTCAGGCAAGTGAACAAGAACTACCAATGCCCATTGATGGAAGCTTATGTAGATGAGGTGAGGAAGTTGGAAGAACGCTTTGACGGCCTACAAATGGAGCACGTCCCACGTGCTGAGAATGACATTGCCGATGGTTTGTCAAAGCGCGCCGCACTCAAATTGCCTGTGGAACCAGGCACTTTTGTGCTCCAACTAACTCAGCCATCCGTGACGCCATCAGTTGGGCAAGGCAGGAAGAGGAAGTTGGCTTCTGGCGACTACTTCCCGGCAGAGCTCCCCGAAGCCGCCGGCAAGAAGGCTGCCAAAGCCAGCGTTAAAGATGCAGAGGGGCAACTTGCTCCGACAAGGCCTCACGCTCTTGTCGTTGAAGCGGGTGCTCCTAGGCAAGATGCAAAGGGGCAACTTGCTCCGACAAGACCTCGGGTCCTTGTCGTTGAAGCAGGCGCTCCTGATCAAAGCGCTGAGGAGCAAGATGCTCCGACGAGGCCTTGGGCTTCCGTCGTTGAAGCAACTGCTCCCGACGAGCTTGTTGAAGGACAGCACGCTCCAGCAGGGCCCCAGGCTCTTGTCGTTGAAGCAGCTGTTCCCGCCAAGCTCGTCGGGGAACGGCCGGCTCTGGTAGAGCGACAAGCTCTTGCCGCAGGGCCTGATGTTCCCGCAGCAGAAGAAATGCCTTTAGTCCTCGTTGTCGAGCCACAGGCTCCAGCGTGGGCGCAGCAGATCGTCTGTTTCCTTCAGACAGGAGAACTTCCCGAAGAGCAGGAAGAAGCGGAGAAAGTAGCCCGTCGGTCCAATATGTATCAATTTGTCGATGACATGCTGTGCAGAAAAAGACCAAACGGTGTGAAATTGAAGTGTATTCCCCGGGAAGAAGGACAGGAGCTGTTGGCGGAGATTCATGGAGGCATATGTGGTCACCACATAGGGTCAAGAGCCCTTGCTGGAAAGGCTTTCCGGCAAGGTTTCTTTTGGCCCACCGCCCTCCAGGATGCAACTGCACTAGTAACCAAGTGTGAAGCGTGCCAGTTTCATTCCAAGCAGATTCATCAGCCAGCTCAAGCTCTCCAGACAATCCCTCTCTCCTGGCCATTTTCGGTCTGGGGGCTCGACATCCTCGGCCCCTTTCCCCGTGCCACCGGGGGCTTCGAGTACTTGTATGTGGCCATCGACAAGTTCACGAAGTGGCCGGAAGTGGAAGCAGTGAGGAAGGTGACAGCACAATCAGCCATCAAGTTCTTCAAGGGAATTGTTTGTCGCTTTGGTGTTCCTAACAGGATCATCACCGACAACGGTACCCAGTTCACGAGCCACGCCTTCATGCAGTATGTCGAAGACCTTGTCGCCAAGGTCTGTTTCGCTTCTGTTGCTCACCCGCGAAGCAACGGTCAAGCTGAAAGGGCAAATGCTGAAGTGCTGCGTGGGCTCAAGATGAGAACTTTCGACAGGCTGCGCAAGTGCGGCAAGAACTGGATCGAGGAGCTGCCAGTGGTTCTTTGGTCGATCAGGACGACGCCAAATCGAGCTACTGGCCAGACGCCTTTTGCTCTAGTCTATGGAGCAGAGGCAGTTCTCCCCACGGAACTCGTATACGGGTCACCTCGAGTGCTCGCTTACGATGAGCTTGAGCAAGAGCAACTGCGGCAAGATGACGCTGTGCTCCTCGAGGAGGATCGTCTTCAGGCTGCTGTGAGAGCTGCTCGCTACCAGCAAGCTTTGCGTCGCTACCATAGCCGCAAAGTTAATGCCAGAAGTCTCGAGGAAGGCGACCTTGTTCTTCGGCGCGTTCAGTCGGCCAAGAATTCAAACAAGTTGACGCCGAAGTGGGAAGGCCCTTATCGGGTGAAACGAGTCACCAGGCCTGGCGCTGTCCGCCTGGAGACCGAGGATGGCATTCCAGTGATCAACTCCTGGAACATTGAGCATCTTCGTAAGTTTTACCCATAAGGCGCGGTTGCCGGGCCCTTCCCTGGCAACCACCTTTTGTACAAGTCTTGCCGCTGTTGCATGTAATCCTTTGTACAAAGCCAGGCGCAGACCCTGTGCATAAATAAAGCTTTTGTATTTCGCAGTTTTTGACCATTTCATGTTTACTTTTATTTTGCATGATTATCTGACATACTGTGCAGTACAGCCTCCCCGGTAAGCATTAACGAGCCGCCAAGCTCCTATATCGTTATTTTCTCTTCTTTCTTTTTCTCAAAGAGACAGAAGCTTCCCTCGCGCACAAGTTTGCCGGGGGGGATGGGATAATGATATGGACCAGGCATCGTTCAAAGAAACTTTGCCTTGCCGGGAAGAAGGCAGCGGCAAGCAGTGACAAGACCTTGCCGCGGAGAGATCAACGACAAAGCTAAGTGCCAAAGTTTGAGCAATCAAATTCTTTTTTTTGAGCAATCAAATTCTTTTTTATTTCCAAGGTTATTTTCCTTGAACGATACTACTCTTTGTATGGAAAACCTGTGCGCGATGGAACCTAAGCGTAATCGGTCGCGCCCTTATCTTGTTTCGAGTCCGCTCAACAACCTAAGTGGCTGCACTGAGCGCGACAAGGTTGCTTGCCGGCAGCGGCACCGCCAGCAGGCTGCTGAAGTCCCGCACCCAGCGCTCGCGGCAATGGTGCGCGCACCGGCAAGTTCCCTATAAGCGTAGGGCAAGTACACACAAAGAAAGAAATTGCTCAAGGGAGATGACATGCATTAACTCCAAAATATTGCAAGTTATATTACAAGATAAGTTGCCGCGGCTTAAACAGATTGTTCTTTAACATGTCTAGCGGCAGCAAGGAGGGAGAAGAATGGGCTCTCTAATTGCGGTGCTCGCCTTCGACTCTCTGGATATGGTCCACCCTCTCCACGATGGGCGCGACAAGGGCCTCTAGTGGCGCGGGGTCGTATCCCTTCGGCAAGCTTTTGAAGATGTTGTTGAAGTCGATGCCCGGGTTTCTGTATGCTATCTTCACCAACAACCTCCGGAGAACTCCCCGGCAAAGCCTGCGTGACTCGTCGGCCAGTTGAGCCTTTTGATTGACTTGGAGCTGTTGGAGTGCTTCTACTACTCCGTCGAAGAACTCGGCTAGCTTGACGCTAGTTTGCGTGTTGTTGTCGGTGGAGTACCCGAAGTCCGGCACCTTCAGGGCAGTCAGCTCCTTGTCAATGCCCTCGGCGGCGCTGGCAAGCCTGTCTGTGAAGATCCCCACGTTATCCCTGAACTTCTTGTGGGTTGCAATAGCGTCTTGAAGCAGACCCTTTTCCTTCTGGAGCTCTGTCATTAGAAGCCCTTCGCGCTTTCTGGTGGTGTCGAGCGTCTCCTTCAGCGTGGTCAGCTTCAGCTTCAGGTCTGCTATGGAGTCGTTGGCGGCGGCAAGCAGATCGTTCTTCTTGGCTATGGTAACTTGCATCTCCGCCAAAGTGTGGGTCACCTTTGCCCTCTCACTTTCAAGCGTTGAGAGCTTGTCGCCGTTTGCCTTGAGGGCGGCCTCTAGTCTTGCCACCTTCTCCTCCGCTTCCTTCCTGCTCACTTCTGCAGCAGCGACAGCGTTGGTGGCCTCCACCAACTTGCTGGCGTACTCTTGGGCCAAGGCTTCGATTTCCTTCTGGTGTTTTTGTGCCTGCCCCTGGGTCCGCTCTGCGACAAGTCTTGCCACCTCCTCGTCTTTCTGCTGGAGGGTTTCGGCAAGTTTCTTCTCGTGCTCGGCAAGTTCCTCTTCGTGGGCATCGAGGTCCACTTTCCGCTGGTTCAGATCACCGGCCTGAGCAGACAACTCCTTGGCGGTCTCCTCCTGTTTTTGTTCAATGTCTTGCTTCATCAGGAGGAGGGCCTGCCGTTCTTCGGCCAGCTGTGCCCGCTTGACCTCTAACGCATTAAGAGATCGCGCGCGGACGTCCGCCAAGATCTCCGCGCGCCTCAACATGTCAGCTTCGGCCTTCTCGATGAGCGCCTCCCTGGAAGCTAGCTTCTCCCGTCGGGCGCGATGAAGATTCAACAGCTTTTGGAGCAGTTGCTCCTCTTCAGACGTGCTGCTGCTGCTGGCGCTTGGCGCATCCACAAGCTGGAGCCCGGCAGCGGCAAGGATCTCCTCGTCCACAACATCCTCCTCGGTTGGCGCTCTGGAGCCCGCCGTCCAGGGGAGGCTGACGTAGATGTTCTCGCCGACCCGGATGTATTTGCTTGGCGGAGGCGAGTTGGGCGCTGCCGCCTCTTCAGTGGTTGAGGGACCCGTGGTCGGAGTAGCGTCTGGCGCTCCTGTGGCCTCAGGGCCGTCAGTACGACCACCGGCTCCCTCGCCGGCCTCCTCAGCAGCCTTCTGGGCGGCCTCAGCTTCAGCAGCCTTGGCGGCTTCATCGGTGGGCGCCTTGGCGGTATTATCCTCGGCGGCCTTGCCGGCCTCTTCGGTAGCCCTGGCAGCTTCTTCGTCGGCAAGCTTGTCGGCTGCCAGCTTGTCGGCCTTGGCAGCGGCGGCCTTGGCGGCCTCGTCGTCGACGGCCCCTGCGGTGTTCTCCTCGGCAGAAGAGTCAATGTTCATTGGCTCTACCGAGGAGGGCTCTGCCAACCCGAGAAGTAAAGCAAAAAGAGCTTCAGGAAGAAATTCAAGAAGACAAAAGAAAGAAAGCAGAAAGAGTTTTGCGGCAAGTGGGTTTACCCGTGTTGAGCTCAGGAGCGGTGGGCTCCCCTCCCCCGTCAACGTTTGTCATTGGGGTGGGGTCGCCAGCGCTGGTGCTTGGCGCTTCGGCGCTTGCCGGCTCCTCTTCGTGGCTCGGCTCGCTAGTGGGAGCCCTTACCGGAGATCCTCTCCTTGGCGGTGTGGTCGAGGGGGGTGGTACTTCTGGAGTACCTTCAGATGGCTCCACTTGCTGCTCCTCTCCTACACACCCAAAGATGTCAGCGACAAATGCTTGTTCCTTAGCGACCGCCAGCGAAAGGTAGTTGGAATACTTACGCTGGGGGCTGCGACGAGGGCTGGGCTCCGAGCTGGTCGGGATGGTCTCAGACGCTCCCCCGGTGGTTGCCGTGGGCTCATCTTCGACGACCACCACGGTCTTGCTCGTCGAGACCTTAGCTCTCTTCCTCATCCTCTCCGCCAAGGTTTCCTCCCTGCGAAAGCAAGGCCGGAGTGCGACAAGTGAGGACAGAAACAAAATCTTACAAAGATTGAGGGTCGCGGCAAGGGAACTTACTCTTCCTCGTCGTCCTCTTCGCTGAGAGCGGAAAAATCAAAGTCTGCCTCCGTGTGAGGAGGGGGAGGAGGGGGAGCTGGGCTCCTTGGCCGCTTGGCGGAGGTAGTAGCAGCGGTCTTTGATGACCCTACTCCAGTTGCCGGGGCCGCGTGAGACGCTCCCGCAGCACCAGCCCTTGCCGCGGTCGAGCGCGTCGAACGGCGCTCCGGCGGTTGTTGAACTTCTTGCCGCTCAGCCACTTCGCCAAGCCTGCGGAGGCGTTTCCTCCTCAGAGGGGCTGGGGACTCTGACTGCGGTGGGTTTTCGATGCCCTCCTCGGAAGAGGAGCCCTCATCCTCCGAGCTGCCTGACTCGTCGGCAAGCTGGCTTGGCCCGACATCCTTGCCGGGTGCGGCGAGCTCGCCCTCCCCGGCAAGCATCCCCTGCTTGGCAAGGCTCTCCTTTTGTGCCTCGTCGAGCTCCGCCAAAGTATAACCAAAATCGCCAGCTTCCCTGGCGAGCCTGTCCTCCTCCACTCTTCGAGCAACGAATTCTATTTCTTGCTCAGTGGTGTTGCGGACGAGCCACTCCTCCACCCGGACCTGCTTTTCGACCGTGGAGCCAAAGAATCGCCGCACGTCTTCTTCGAGCGGCACGTCCCAAGTTGCTTCAACGCTGTGCGCATTGCAGAGCGGCATCATAGTGATGATTGCACTCAATGCGGAGTTGTTGCAAAGGGGCACGATGTGCTTCGGCAGCGTGAACGCCTTGTCGCGCTTCTCTGGATCTGTCTCTTGCTTGAACAGTTCTCGCATGAAGAAGTCGTGCTGCAGAACTATGAAGTTGTTGATCAGTCCAGGGCGCAGCCGCATGATATCGGCTGGGTTCTTCCAATCAGAGGCCGGCCTTCCTCTCTGCTGTAGAGGAGCAATGCGGCGGCGGAGGAAGTCTGCGCCAACCATCCCTATGGTGAGCCCGGCCTCCCTGAGCCGTATGATCCTGGTAGCGGCAATCTCCAGCTTCTTGTCCTGGGGATCCAGATCGCTCCAGTCCGTGCCACGCGCTGCTGGGGTCTTGCGAAGCTCACAGTATGGTGGCGGGTCGTCGTCAATGATCCAACACCATTCAGACCGGATTTCTCCCCATCTTGGGCGGGGATCCCCCTTCAGATAATGCTCCTTGGCGCCCAATCTTGAAACGAACGAGACGCCGACAGTGAGAGGCTCCCCCTTTTCAGCACGGGGAGTGAAGTAATGCCTGAACAGCGCGGTGTTGGGTGCGACACCGACGAAGTTCTCGCACAGATGCGCGAATATTGCCATGGTGGATACGGCATTCGGTGTGAGATCCAGCAGACGGAGATTGAAGGTGTACATGACGTCGCTGAAGAAATCCGAGTACGGCGGGCAGAGCCCGCACCAAAAGTAGCAAGCGAAGAAGGGGTACTTGCTCACTTCGCTCTTGTCGGTGGCTGGACGAACGCGGGTGGCCGGATGCGCCTTGGTCCTCACGGCCCACATGCCTTGGAACTTGGCCTTCAGATCCGCCCCCGTGAGCGTCGGAGCGAAGAGCGCGTACTTCTGCCTCTTCAACTGCGCCTGGGTCTCCGTCCTTGAGGACTTCCCCGTCTTCCCCTTTTCTCCTTTGGGAGGCATGGCGAAGGCGGAGCTGAGGTCCGAGGGAGATGCGAACGCGCGCGGTGGCGGAGGATTGGGAAACCGCTTTGTTTTGGAGCGGAGGAAGAAGAAGGCGGAGATTTGGAGATCGAGAATGGTGAGAGGAGTGTGTGAGTGCTTCTGCAGGTCCCTCCTTTTATGGGGAAAGATGCGGAACCATCTGCCTCTTCGTCATTCGAGATAACTGCGCACGCTTCCCACGCTCCGCATTCAACGCGCGACGCGTGGGAGAGCGTGCAATTAAACAGCGTAGAGACGTTTCGGCTTATCCCAGCCACGCGTGCCCGTGCACTGTTTGGGCCTGGCCCAACAACGCCCGGCATCGTGTGTGGCCCAGGCCCGGGGGCTCCTGTCGGTGTACTAGAATAGGGGTACCCTAGTACCCCGTACTTGTGCACGGGCAGTAGCAGCATCCCGCGGCCAGGCTTACGGGAGGACAGCCAGAGAGAAGCTCAAGATTATTAAGCCATTCAAGAACAAAGTATACAAAGCAAGAGTCAAGGCCCCGGCAAGAGGAGCTTGCCGGGAGGGACAGTTGAGGCCCAGCCTGAGGTTTGCTGTAGCAGAGTACTTGCCGCGGCAAGGTACTTGCCCCGGCAAGTCATTGGCTGCGGCAAGGTATTGGCTGCGGCAAGATAGCAGCTGCGGCAAGGTACTTGCCCCGGCAAGTTACCTTGCGCGGCAAGCTATTGGTTGCGGCAAGCTATCAAGTGTGGCAAGGTCTTGCCGCAGCAAGCGTTACTGTACCACTGTGCTACTGTGCTGCTGCTCCAGTGCCTCTGCCAGCGTGGCGCTCTGGGTCCTTCCAAGCGTGCGTGGCAGGGCACTGTGTAGACGGCGGTGCTCTGTAGCTAGCGGTGCAGGAGCAGGTGGGATAGGCTTTTCCCACGTCCAAGACGTCCAGATACATGTATCTGGACAGCTAAGGCATGGGCATTTAATGCCCTTGTCCCCTGCCGTCAGTGGTAGGTAGGACATGTCATCCTAGTAATAATGGCCTTACTGTAGCAACTTTCCACCTCTACCTTTACTGTTTGCCACCTGTTGGTGACCCCTTTGTGCGTACAAAAGGAGGCCCATAGGCAACGTGGAGGGGGGTTAGGAACTGGGAGATTGAGAACTCCAGTATTGTACGCAGCTGCTCTGTACTGTAGCGCTCCTGGAGCTAGAACAATCATCCAGATAATACACCAAAAAGCAGGAGTAGGGTTTTACGCATCCGTGCGGCCCGAACCTGGGTAAATCTCTCGCGTGCGCTGTCGTGTTCTTCGCTAGATCTGCTCTTCGTGCGACCGTCTCTCCCTGCCGAACGTAAAGGGGTCCTTCCCTGGGTCCCATAGGTGATCGTGGATTCGTCCCCGACAGAGGGCGTCCTTGTTAACGTCCGAGAGGGTGGCGGCATCCTCGTCGTTGGCTGTGGCGGAGTCGGGAGTAGAATCACATGTACCTCCAGTTAAACCTAGGCATTTCTCGGGCCAAGCCCAAGGTGCAAATATGAAGCCCGAGCCCGGCCCAAAATCTATTTTTTTTTACTAAGTTCAAGCCCGAGCCTGGCCCAACAGGAAAGCCTGAAGCACAAGGCCCAGCCCGAAAGCCCGAGAATAAACATTTGTACAAAGTTTAGCTATGTCGTCTTCCTCCTTTTTGCAAATTCGTACATGTTCTTTATAGAACTACCACTACTAGGGAAAAGCCTAGCAGTATCGCTGGTTTTTGGGCTAGCAGTAGCGCGGGGGACCGCGCTACTGCTACGGCGCTACAGCTAAATTGTAGTTGTAGCGCTGGTTTTCCTGCGCTACTGCTATACCTACTTAGCTGCTGTTTGAAGAACGCGCTACTGGTATTTACTAGCAGCGCCACTCTACCCGTGCTACTACTATTATTACGTGTTCTATTTCTTTTATATTTTATGTCGTATTCATACACCATTATAAAAGTTTTCATATAGTGGCAATTTAGAGATTGTTATTACATCATTGGGTGAAAGAACAGCGAATTAGATTCAAGTGGATGGATCCAAAGTGACCAAGTTGGATTAGCGAACTTGGTCACTTTGGATCCATCCACTTGAAACTAATGCGCGGTTCTTTCGCCCAATGATATAATAACTCATCATCATCATCATCATATCATTAACAACTTATCATCATAATACATTATTGTCATATAACAACTCCTCATCATCCTCATTTTCGTCCATGAGACATCACATAACAACTTGGTCACTAGCCATAATAACAACTCCTCCTCATCATCATCATAGTACTCAAAAACACATTGTAGCACATAATAACAACTTCTCATCATCATAATAGTCATAATCAACACTAACTAATTGTTCTTAATACCTAGAACCTACTCCTCTCTCCTAGGTAAAATACCATAAAACAGATAAACCGGTCCATCTCCATAATGGAGAATGGAGATAAACCTATCTCTAACTTGTGGCTTGCGCACATTCATGTTGTCTCCAATTAGTTGTGTGTGTGCATTCATCACTTTGCTCCATTCTTTGATTTTGAGCCTTCCATCGTTTGAGGAAATCGAGTATGCATTGTGGTAAGCCTTCGAAGGAGTTGGTCGTAAGCTAACCATATGCATATCACCTTCGATAAACATCATGTCAGGCACAA
Source organism: Thinopyrum elongatum (assembly GCA_011799875.1). Classification (NCBI taxonomy): domain Eukaryota; kingdom Viridiplantae; phylum Streptophyta; class Magnoliopsida; order Poales; family Poaceae; genus Thinopyrum; species Thinopyrum elongatum. The sequence continues at coordinate 265,471,423 of CM022299.1, forward strand.
CCTGAGCCTCTGTTGAAAAATGTAATAGTAACATATATAGTTATCAATGTAGTTTACTTAAGAAGAATGTATGCAATGAAGTTACCATCATTAACAAAATCTTACCAAGTTTTTGGCAATGAAGTTACCATCAAGCAATTTATGGACTAGTGGCACGTATGTAGTAAAATTTGGGCTGATAGGGTGATTGGTTTTAAAGGCCTCAACATCATCTATGAATGAGACAAGATAACTTTTCTCCTCACAATTAAGCTCGGAGTCATAGCTGTAGTATGTCCTATCTACAGCCTTCCGAGTATTTATTGAAGATAAGAAATAAGCTAACAGTTATAAATAAATAAGTTTAGTACCGATGAACACCAAATATTTTTAAATTAACAATATAAATTACTTAACAAATTAGTTTGACAAACTCACATTTAGGCAAAACTGGAGGCATATCCACATCCACCCAGATGTTGATATTATCATCATCATCTTCGGGACGAATATCAAATGTTATTTGCATATCCTCCTAAAATCCATATGCCTGGCAGAGAGCTTCCCAATTAGAGCAACCGAAATGGGAGTGATTGACCACATTGTACAGCTTAACCAGAAACGCATAACCATGTTTAGTTCTTAAGTGAGCCCTCCTCGTCTCCATATTCTCAAAGTCTTCGAAACCGAGCTTCTCCAACACATATGGTCTTGCATGGCACGCGATGTACTAATCGAATTGAAAAAATCCAGAAATTACATGTTGAACCAAAGAAGCACAAGTGATGATATTAATTACGATGAAATGCTTGTCGTTGCGTACCGTACAAACATCGAAGGTCTCTTCCAGCTTCACGGTGAAAAACCTATCATTTTGCAGGTGAGGAAACTTGTCGCACAAACCCCGGTCATCGTAGCAGTACTCGCACTCCGGGATCCTATCATCATCAGGCATCTCCTGTGTTCATAATTCAAAGATTAAACTTCTAGATTTCAATATATGTACTACAAAAACTAAATTCGATCATTAATATTCATCACGGGTTGACTTTCGGTCTGTTGAGTCTCCCTTGAAAACTCCCATCTCACATGGTGTATATGGTGGGCACTCCCTCTCTGATATATTCGACCATCGGTGATGGTAGCTCCTCCCTTAGTTCCCGAGTGCATTACACCAAATTGTCTAACACACGGGAACGAAGGAGAAGCGACCCCCACGACAACAGTCGGGATTCTTCATCTCTGACATTTGCGACCGTCGGTGATGGTAGCTACTCCTGCCATTCCAAAGTGCATTACACCAAAATGTCTAGCACCTTGGAATGAAGAAGAAGCTACCCACACGACAACAGTGGGGATTCTTCGTCCTCTCATATATGGTGGAGACTCTCCCTCACTGATTCCTCTCTGACATTTGCGACCGTCGGTGATGGTCGTTCTTCTCTTCCTTCCCGTGCATTACCAAAAGGTCTATCACGAGAAAGAAGAGGAAGAACGACCCCCACGACAACAGTCGGCATTCTTCTTCTCTCATATATGGTGGACACTCCCTCACTGTTTTTTGACTGTCATATATGGAGCCCCAACAGACTTAAAGTCAACCCAAAATGTCGTTTAATGCTCTTCCCGGCAAATCCAACGCACCCGATATTTCCTATATTATAGCACAAGCCATGCCAAAAATCACGAATAAATCCGGCATGACCTTTGCTAAAAAGGACATATCGAGCGCCTGAAATTTGCCCGAATGGAAATCAATCAACACTCCGGCAAAACATAGGCCACTCAGAGGTGTTCCCTGCAAACATAGGCCACTTGGGCAAGCACTAGTAGTACACAACACTACATATCACATGTCTAAATATCCAACATATTTGAAAGACCTACATTGAAAATTTTCTATTCCATGGAAATTGTCACAGCTACTCATCTACTACTGTACTACATCTATCAAAACATCTACATCATCATCGACATGGGGATTTGGCTGGTCTCACCTCGAGGTCGGAGGGGGTCGGTGACGGGGACGACGGCGGGGATGATGCAGGGCTCCTTGATTTCTGCAAAAACAAGATATAAAAAATGTATTATCCTCATTTTAGGACTTAGTGAAACCCTATAAGCTATCAACTAAATATTCAATTTGATTCCAAATAAAAATTTCTACTGTCTGCAATATGTTTCCTAAACCCTAGAAAAATGCCTTGATTTTTTTACCTATTGTCTACTTCTTGAACTGTAGAAATTTTTCATATAGCGTTCCAATACATTTGTATAATTCAAAATGTTCTATACCTAAAAGTTTCTATTACTATTTTTTTACTAAACCCTAAAAATATGCCCTAAGTTCAGAATATAACAAGTACAGGACATTTTTTCAAATTCTACCAACTAAAAATTTCTATTACTAAAATTTCTAATCAAAAGACCTAAAATTTCCTATTCTATTCAAAACACCTAAAATAGTCAAAAAAAATCTACATTTACTCAAATGACCTAAAAACTTATTCTATTAAAAACCTACATTCTACAATGTCTACATTCTAAAACCTACATTTAAATTACCTACATTCTACAAGAACAGAGAGAGAAGGGAGGGAGGGAGAGGGGTACGAAGGAGGGAGGGAGGAGGGGGAGGAAGGAGGGAGGAGGCGGGAAGGAGGGGGAAGGAAGGAGGAGGGAGGTAGGAGGAGCTATCTCGGTGGCGTTAGGAAAGGAGGAAGGGAGGGATGGAGGAGGGAGCTAGGGAGGGAGGACGGTCGGAGGGAGGGAGACATACCGGGGGGGCGACGGCGGCAGCAGCGGGCAACAATGCGGCGGCGATGGGCCGGCAGTGGCAACGATAGCGACGGGTGGGATGAGATGGAGAGTGTGGAGGGGGAGAGTGAGGGCCGCGCGCGGTGAAGATAAGTTAGACTTAGCAGTAGCACGGTATAGGAAAACATGCTACTGATACTCCCATAGCAGTAGCATGTTTTCTTGGCAGCGCTGCTACTATGCCTAGCTTGATGGCAATAGTGATGGCCAAAATATTAGTAGCGCGTTTTCGTGGTGTCGCGCTACTACTATATTTGTAGCAGTAGCGCGCGAGGTAACAAAGCGCTATTGTTAAATAGTAGTAGTGCCCCATTCTAACCCGCGCTACTGCTAATCCTCTGTGTATAAGGTTTTCCCTAGTAGTGTACGTACAAGCCATGAATTAAGCTCTAAACCATGCAAAAAAAATCTCTAAAAAGTAAAAATATAAATACATGTGAACACGCATACATATCAGATCATCCACGCATTTACACATGGACAACGAACACCAAGCAAGCATGCATCAACAAATCTTCTCAAACAAGCGTACACATCCAGATCGTGTAGTAGACAAGATCCATCACAAATACATCTAGCATAGGGTACATCTAGATCTGAAATCTTGGTAAGATCCATGATAAATACATCTAGCACAGGAAAAGTGATTCATGCTATGGTCAGTGGAGAAGGGATCTACAAGCCCATGCCTCGCGCAACATAGGGAAATGAGAGCAACCGCGACCAACTTCACCGTGTGACAAGGCAGCAGGAGGACGCATCCTCGACGGGCAGGAGGAAATCCTTGGCACAACCACGCTCAAGACGCAGCAACGACGGAGACCACGACACACCCTCGCAGGACAGGTTGACGACGGCTTAGATGCATCCATACGACCATACAGGAGAGTCGAAGCCTCATAGAAGGCTTGGCTACAAGGGAGGCGTGCCGAGGGGATGTCAAAGATGGTTGAGTGAGGGAGCCTGCGCGCCTCCGCTAGCCTAGACCGCTTGACGTGGAAGGAACTTGGGGAGATTAGAATTGTGGAGTGGTGCGCTATTGTGGGGAGGCTGGTTTATATGGCGGCTCTAGTAGATCGAATCAAATCGGATTGCGCATCCCGGTTGGTTCGACAGCGTCCTGATTTCATTCCTTCCAAAGAAGAGGCAAAGAACGCGTCCTTATTTCTTTCCTTCGAAAGAAGAGGCTGGTTTATATGGAAAGTGATGTTGTATATGGTTGCACGAGGATATCGTTGCTTTTGTATGTGGAACTTTTGATTTTTTTGGGCAATGGAGGTCTGAGATGGAAAGAAAATCGGTGGGGCTACAAATGAAAACCGGTGGTGGTGCTCGACGAAAGAAAAAATGGTAGGAGGGGCATTAATCGATCGATGGGGAGGGGTGAGCACGAACGAAACAAGCAAACGATCTACGTACTGGGACTTTAGGAGTAGAGATTACACAAATAATTAAAAGCCTACCTAATTCTCTGCATGCTTACTTAACTGTCAACCAAATCAGTTAGTTATCTTCTTAATTGGGAAAAATCCCTACTTCTAATTATGTGTAGGCATAATTAAGTGCCTACATAATTAATTAATTGCATTAATCACTCGATTTCCAAATTGATTCGGTGCAAAAAATAATTTCTATTTAAATGGACCTAATTAAGAGCATACATAATTAACTCTCTAGCTAATTAATAACATTAATGGTTTGCTTACCAAATTGATCCTACGCTCGACTTCTAGAATATTTTTGCATGAATGGCTATTACGAACGACGACGACAACGACCAAGTATTGTAGCACACATTTTTTTAACGAATTTCTTAACATTTGAATGGTCACACTTGATTTGAGAATGTAGAATGTTTAGCTCTCTGTATGACTAATAAGAAATATAATATGACCACATCCACGAACCCATGTACGTGGTGGTCTGACGACTGACCTTCCGCCACGGCCGTCCTCGACGCCGTGATGCACGCCCTGACATTCTTGAGTATCGCCCTGACATCAGGCCCGGCTACGGCGTCCTCCATGGTGTCGTGCACGGTGTCCCTCTACAGGGGCGCGCGAATGCGTACGCCCATAAGAAAAATATATATTAGGAAACTTGTAATTGTCAATTAATAATAGAGATAATAATAATAATAATAAATGGCATAGTGCGCGGGATTAATGATTTCTTATTGAGAAATATCTCATTTTGTTTTGGAAGGTTATCGAGAAAAATATTGTCTATATTTTAGGAAGGTGATCTCACATATATGACGCTATTTTTAAATTCTTAATTACCTATTATTTACATGATTAAAATGAATCAACACCTGCTAAAGCAAGCACGAAACAAGACATCCCTTTAATGGGATTTGGTTTTTCAATGAGGAAGAGAAAAATCGGTGGGAGGGGCAGTTGGAGGTGGGAGGAAATAAAACCGAACGAAAATAAAACCGGAGTACCAGGCTACCAACTGCTCCATTAGGAGTAGAGATATTTACATGATTAAAATGAATCAATACCTGCCAAAGCAAGCACGAAACAAGATATCCCTTTAAATGGATTTGATTTTTCAATGAGAAAGAGAAAAATCGGTGGGAGGGGCAATGGGAGGTGGGAGGAAATAAAATCAGACGAAAATAAAACTGGAGTACTAGACTACCAACTGCTCCATTAGGAGTAGAGATCCTGTCCGCCCGCGTCCGTTTGGACACAAACAGACACACGACCCGGCCCAACGCGCAACCCCATCCTCAAAACTTGTCCGTTTTTGGTCCGGCTCGACCCATTCCAGGCGCATAGTTGGGCCAGCTTTGCGATCGCGCGGACAACGAATGGACGGGCACGCGTCCTCTCCGCGTCCGCGTCGGGCCCGCGTGTCGGTGGTCCAACTACCTCCCAACGTTCGTAGTAAATGCGCACGGGTGGTTGGGCCTGCAAGTTAGCCACACAGATGCCCCTGGCCACGTCCGTTTTTATGGGCAAGCCGTGGACTTCCAGTCGCCATCTCCATCCACTTCCCCACCACTGCCTCCCCCATTGGACACACCGAAAACTCTAGCCATCATCGACCTCGCTGCCCCGCCGGCCATGGGGTTCTGTAAGTGGCACACAGGCAAGAAGGCCAAGCACGACCACGAGACGGGCTCGTCTTCTGGTAGCGCGGCCAGCCACTCTACCTCTCCGGCGCCATTCTCCTTCTCCCCTCCGGCGGCCGCGCCACGCTTCTGGCCCTACATCGGCGTCGAGGTGTGCCGCCGGTACTGGGAGACATGCACTCCGCTGCCGTGGTCAGATGCCCACCTCCCCAATGGGTGGCATCTGAGCCTGGATCGGGTGCCCATTCCCGCCGTGCCGGCGACAGGTCGCGCCCGCCTCCAGGAGATCGCCCATCGCCATGCCAGGATCACGCGCGAACTCCTCGCCGACCGCCGTTACGCCGTGGACTCGCCACTGTGGGACACTTGGTTTCAGGATGAGCACGACATGTGCCGTGCCACCCATGTTGCCGGTCGTGGTCATAGTCCGCCCCGTGTGTCCCACAGTGCGCGGCATGCGCCTCGTGCGCAGCCGCACGCGGATCCGTGGCCTAACACCGATGTCATCTCCCTTCCCATCACTGCCAGCCCCGCAACCTCCCGCCATGACGGCCGAGGAGGAGGAGCGGCTCCTGCAGGCCGTCATGGATGACTCTGAGAGGGAGTACAGGCGCCAACAGGAGGAGGAGTGGCAGGGCCTGCAGTATATGCTTGAGCTCTCGGCCTCCGGGAGCTGGACGTCAAGCAGGACGTCAAGGAGGAGCCCGCGGAGGAGCGTGCATGGGCGCCGTGGTCACCACCCCCAGCACCATCGCCCCCGCCTCCTCCGCCACCTGCACAGTATGCCCCTGGCTCAATCTGGGGGCCGCTGCCACACCTCTGGATGCCCCCACCCTACATCGACCTGACGAGCGACGACGAGGTTGGTGGCGCCTGATGACGGCGGCTGCGACGGCATCAGCGGTGACGGCAGGTCTTCTGCGGCACGCGGGGCGGCCGCATTATCTTTTGCTTTGTTGTTTTGTTTTATGTTCATTAAACTAAGTGTTGTGCTTGGGTCGTGAGGACGGCGGACTTTTAGATATGTTTTTAAGTTGTTTAGCTATGTTAAAATGCCTTATTTTAGCTTTTGACTGTGTTTTCCCCTGTGTCTACTGCGGACAAGTTACGGTTGGGGCCGCGCGTTGGGCGCCTCGACGCCAGGCCGGTCTAACATGGACATCCGCCTCCCCATTCCCACCCCAAACGGATAAAATTCGGACAAAACGGATGTCCGGATGGGGTCTAGCGTTGGAGTTGGCCTGATACACACGTCTACCTGGGCATCCTTTCCTAGTTCATGTTGACTAATAGTGACATGCATAGGTAGGCCTAGAAAGAGGGCACCCAATATTTGGGCCCGTTGCTTTCCTCATCTCTTTTCATCTTTCCCATCGGTGTGTGCGTTCCTCACAATTGTCATGCCGCCATAAGAGCAACTCCAATGCAAGGACCCAAATACACGCGGATTTTGTCTGTTTTTTGTCTGTTTGGATTGGCTGAGCAAACAGTCGTGTTTGATTTTTCGTTTTGCGTCTGCTGGTGTGCCCAACGTGGGACAGACGCATTTTGGAGTGTCAATCCTGGCATTTCGTCAAACACCTGATGGGCTGCCGCCTTGAGCTGCTCAACGACACTATCCTCGAGCTACTGCCGCGCCGCCGCGCTCGCTTCCTTCCGCGCCTCCAGCCGTGCCTGAGTCCTACCGCGCCCGCCGCGCCCGAGTCCTGCCGCGCCTGCCACTCCCGCCGTCGCGCCCTCGTCCTGCCGCCGCCTGCTGCACCCGCCAACGAGTCCACCTCCTGGTCGCGCCCCGTGCCGGTGCCGAAGCCATGGGGTCGCGCGCTCGTGTGTGTTCTCGCTACGGAGGTGCTCTGCCATGGCCACCATGAGTGCCTGCATCTCCTTCGTGCCCGACGTGGCCGCCGCCGTCGACAGCGAGCGCGTGCTCCCGCTCCCGCTAGAGGACGCCGTGGGCGCCCACGAAGCAAGCAAGCAAGCTGGCCATGAGGCTAGCGAGCACTGGAGCGCGTGTGCGCACACGCCTTGCTGCTGCATGGAGCACGGCTATGTCTTCGTGGGCACGGCGTCGGATCTCGCCAGCCACCTTAGCGCCTTCCACTCGGTGACAGTGTGCACCATCCACTACGACAAGGTGAGCCGGTTCTAGGTCCCGGTGTCGATGCCGCGGCTACCGCTTGTCGGCGACGACGACAGCCGCTTGTTCGTGCTCACCGTGGGCGCGCTCGGCGCCGTGGTGACCACCGTGTCTGTGGTCTACGGCAGGAGGAGTGCCGCGACGAAGCCGCGGTTCACGTGCAAGATGTGGGTGAACCTGATAGCGTCGCCGGCCGTGAAGGGCGGCAAGGCGGACATCAAGCTGGTGGAGATGCAGATGAGGAGCAACACCTCGCCCGGCTCCGGAGCTTCCCGGCGGCTCCGGCGCTGCCCCAGCTTCGTCGCTGTCCCGTTTCCGACGCTTCCCGTCGTCTAGCACAACGAAGGTTGCCCTGGCGGCTACTTCGTGTCCCGCGGCATGGTTGGTGGTCTGGAGCAGGGTGGGTGGGTGGGTGGGAGAAGAGAGAGGAAAGGAGGAGAGAGATGAGATGGGTGGTTGGATGACAGGTGGGCCACACGGCACATGTAGCGGGCAGAAGCGGACGAGGAGGACACAGAAAGCGTCCGCTTTGTGTTCGCCTCCGACCCAAATGTGACCCAGATTTGGGACGGAAATGGGTCGGCGTGGACACAAAGCGGACGCAAAATGAAAATCGGTCTCTGCATTGGGCAGTCGTTTTTGTCCGCGCATACCCAATCGGACATGGGCGGACGAAATGGGTTGCCCGGTTGGAGTTGCTCTAAGAACGCAAGATCAGGGACGGATCCGCCGGTGGTGGCAGAGAAGAAAGAGGCGGAGCAGGTGTCTAGTTGCATCCATGGAAGATGGCGCTTCCATATTCACCTGACGCCGATGCAGCCCCCCTAAAGAGCCTCCTCATGGTTTTAATATTCGTATCCATTCGATCAAAAAATAACTATTTGGATAAACCAGTCAAACAGTCACTACACACACGTGGTTGTCGGGCCTAAGTAGTTGGCGCAACTGCTATGATGACCTATCTAGGCCAACCCGGGTTGACCCATGCTGTCAGATCAGAAACCAACGACCCAGATTGGCATCCTGGACATTAGCCCCTCCACGCCTTCACAATTTTCTGCACCTCCTAGCCTCCCTATTGATAGAGACATCGGATGTCTCGTGAGCTCAATTTCCTCGCCCGACATCGTTCTCTCCGCTCCTTGCCAGCGCCGACTGCCACTTTCTCAACACTTATGTTTCCTCCTTTTGTGCTTTCCTCTAGCGCTTTGCTTCCTCTGTGACATGGAGGAGAAGGTGACGGGGCCTCCCCCACTATAACCGACACAACAAGGACGGTGGAAGCGAAGGAGGAGGAAGGGAGCGCCCACCCATGGGCCACAACGACACAACGGATCCGCATGTGGAGGTGTCGGTGGAAGGGCTCCTTGTCAGCCAGCATTGTTCTGTAGCAATAACAAGTTGCCCGATACCGGGACGGCGAACAGGTTCTATGGGATGCGGCTGCCACTCTTAGCCTTGCCCATGTCATGTTGCGTGAGCACCACAGGTGGACAATGAGACGGATGAGGAGTGCGATGCGGGCTAGGATCCATACCTTTTTTATAAAGGGTAGGACGGTGATTTCTTTGCTTTGATTTGCTCCTTCTCTTCAGTTCATCTTAGCTCTCCATTGTTTCAGTTTTTTCAGTAGCAAGTTTCATCCAAACATTCAATTCGGTGTTTGGAAATAATGAATGTCAAACCATCCCTACACGCATGTGCTTGCTAGTCCTACGTAGTGTTGGAAATGTGCCCTAAGAAATAATTGTGTTATTACTTATTTCCATGTTTATAATTAATGATCTCATCACCAGCCGAGTTGTCCCCGAGTGGTCCTTGAATTTCTTCAAGTTGGACAGTCCTCCCATTGGCGTCCCGACTGAGAAACTCTTTCTCAAGGAAAACCCCGTTCTGAGCAACAAACACTTTGTTCTCTTCGCGGTTGTAGAAGCTATATCCCAAGGTTTCCCTCAGATATCCCACGAATATGCATTTATCCGACTTGGGTGTAAGCTTGTCTGACATAAGTTGCTTGACAAATGCTTTACAACCCCAAATCTTTAGAAAAGAAAAACTGGGACTCTTCCCAGTCCACATCTCATGTGGTGTCTTGTCTATGGATTTTGATGGTAACCTGGTAAGTGTGAAAGTTGCAGTTTCTGGAGCGTATCCCCAGAATGACAAGGGTAAATCCGATTTGCTCATCATTGACCGGATCATGTCCAACAAGGTCCGATTCCTCCGTCCCGACACGCTGTTTCTCTGTGGCGTACCCGGAGGTGTGAGCTGAGGTACTATACCTCGGATTTTCAGATGATCATCAAACTCTTGGCTCATGTGCTCACCTCCATGATCTGATCGCAGAAGCTTTATAGTCTTGCCGAGCTGATTCTCAACCTTGTTCTGAAACTGTTTGAACTTTTCAAAATTTCCGATTTGGTAAGCAACTCCATGCTAATTGTATCTCTATACGACTCCTGTCGATCGGGTAGGTATCTTATACCCCGGCTACCAACCTTCTTTGCCACAAGGCCGAAAACCGTTTTGATAGCCTTGTCAAGATAACCTGATGCAGTGCATGTCCGTGTCCGACACGAACCATTCAGTTCAAGGACACCTAGTAGCACTCCAATTTTATGAGCCCTCCACTAGAGGTACTTGACGTGCGAAGGTGCAACATCGGGGATGGCAATTCGCTTGATATTAACGAGGGATCTTTCTACCATTTTAACATGGATAGAAATAAAGAAGCATAACAATCACAAATAAACATATATTGTGAAATATTATGGCTCCTTCATGGATGTTCTTCCAGGTCGGCTCCGACTCCGATGACCATCTAGGAACTCCGTCTTGTTTGTCACGCCGGGACGCCAAGCCACCAATCTGATCTCTATTATCCAACTACTACAACTAGTAATGAATTTTACATAGAGTCACAAGTCGACACGCAGGTCATTATACATTATAATGACACGCAGGTCGTTAAACAGTTCTACAAACCATGCGTAGTTCAAACATAAAACATGCATAAAGTTAAAAAGTTCATATGAAATAGGTAGCGCATGCTAAGCTAGTGTCCAGAGGGACCGGCCTCGTGGTCGTGCCTAGTGGACCTACGATGACACCCCTGCTGACCCTCCTCCTCATGCTCTAAGGCATCCCAATCTATGGGATCCTCCTCCGCGCTCTTCCTGGCTGCATACTGAAGTAACATCATCTTGTTGGCCTCTACGAGTTTGTCATCTCTCGCAAGCTCGCTCACCAATGGGTCGAAGAACTGCATCTTGGCCTGTTTGTTCTCCTTCTCCTCAACCCTAGTGCATATCCTCATGTCCTCAGGTGCGAGGAACATCGCGAACTCATGGCACTCAGGGAAGTTCAGATTCACCCCTTCCTGAAAGAACTCTACTGCCATGGCATCATAAGTGCACGCCTCTAACTCCGGGGTGTCCCAATGGCCAAAGTTCGTGGACGACATTGTCCTTCCTAATGGTGGCATATTACTTATTTTCCTTCTGTCGCACACCACGAAACTTCGGAGCCATTTGTGATGATGCATATATAACTAACATGTTAGTAAAAAATGTGCATATTAACGACCTGCAAAACCTACAATGTAATAAAATGTACACTACAACTAGACTAATTAAAATCATAGTCTACAACTGCACTAAATTCTTTCACCACAAGTACACTACACAGAACTACAATAAAAGTACACTATCTGAAATCATAGTCTACAACTACACTAAATTCTTTCACCACAAGTACACTACATAGAGCTACAATAAAAGTACACTATCTAAAATCATAGTCTACAACTACACTAAATTCTTTCACCACAAGTACACTACATAGAACTACAATAAAAATACACTATCTAAAATCATAGTCTACAACTACACTAAATTCTTTCACCACAAATACACTACATAGAACTACAATAAAAGTACACTATAAAAAATCATAGTCTACAACTACACTAAATTCTTTCACCACAAGTACACTACTAGAAGTACAATAAAATTACACTATCTAAAATCATAGTCTACAAATCATATAAAATCTTACACTAAAATTTTACGCTACTCTTACACTAAAATTTTACACTACTCTTACACACAAAATTTTACATTATTCTACACTACTATTACACTACACTAAGTAGAACTCACCCGCGGCGGCGATAGACGGTGACGGGGCGTTGCGGGGTGCGAAGGGGGCGGGGGCGGCGATCGGGGTGGAGGCAAAGGCGACGTGGGCGGCGGCGATGGAGGCGGATGCGACGACGACAGGGGCTTCGACGGAGGCGACGACGACGGGGACGGATGCGATGGCGACGGGGACGGCGGCGGTGGAGGCCGAGGTGACGGCGACGAGGGCTTCGACAGTGGAGGCGGAGGCGGCGGTGGAGGCGACGATTTAATGGGGATCGAACTGAGACAGATGTTGTGTGTGTGGGGGGGAGGGGGGTGTTTTAATCAATCCGACCGAGGGCAGCGGGGTAATTGCTGGCGTTGGCCTACGTGGCCAATGCCATTTCTATTATATTTTAAATTTTATTGTTTAGTTTATTAGTTTATTTTCCTATTATTTATTATATTATTATTTTTATTAATTATTTTGTGCAAATATGTAAACATACAAGTAAAACCAATATTTAGAACACAACATCGATCTCATTAATCTAGCCTAGATACATAATAGTTGAAGGATGAAAATATATATAACTTCTACTACTACACTCTTGGTCTAGACTAAGAACATCATCAGTGTAATGATTCCCACGAGAAAAAAAGCTGCCACCGATCCAGCAGGGAGAACAAGGCCCATAACACCAGCTAAAAGGGCATATCGAAGCATCTTGAATTTTTGGATTGGCCGCGCATCACATCAGTCTTCAGCTGCATCTCATCTATCTGTTGTCTTAGTTCACCAATGGAGTACTCGAGCAACTCGCTCACGTACTTCTGCACGAGATCAACCCATATCTATGTGTAGCAATATTTTGTCCTTAACATCTGTGGATCACAATATACACACACATATATTAATGATCGCGACACTATATATATAAAGTTGAATTGTGCAAATTAGCAGAAATAGATCAAGAGGTATTTTCTGTCATATTACGTAACTTTCCATGGTTACAGCAGATGTAGAACTCTCGCTCTGGATTACTTTGTGTGTGTGACACATGCTTATCAGCAGGGCGTCCACAGCCGCAAAGCAGCACAGGTGCCCTCGCTCGATTCCCCGCAGCTTCGGTGCTGGTGGCATAGCTGCCGGATCGAAGGGACGTCGTGCTTCAGCGGGATGATTCGCCGGACAGTGTTAGCTGCATTGGCCGTGGCGAGCGCATGTCGTAGCCAATGGGACCAGAAGAGAGCTCGGCCAAGGCGGCGGAGTCCCAAACTTTCGACACGCCCCGCCGACATGGGCTCGCACGTGGGGCTCGTGCCGATTCGACAAGCACTGATGGGTCCATTGTCACCAAAGCAGCTGACTAAGAGGGAGTAGAATTTTGTGAAGAATGGAAGTGAATGTATTTGAGAACAAGGGCTGCCAACACATCTATATATAGGCACAACTTAGTGTTGGCGTTCCCGACGACGGCACGACAACACAAGGTTAAGTATCTATGGCGTGTTTATAAGTCGCACGCCAACAGTATCTTGCAACTGGTCACGACAACTGGGCCCACATAGTAGTGATAACACTATTTGAAAAAATAGTGCTGGCGTTGATAAAAAACGGCGCGCCACAAACGAAAGTTATGGCTAGCCGTTTTTCCACTAGTGTGCTATTCGATCCCATCGTGAAGTAGAACTTCATCCAAATGGGTTCATCCACACCGGCTTGTCGCAAGGCTTTCTTCATGTTCTTGAAGTACTCGTTGAGGGACTTGGATCCTTGTATGGTGTTCTCCAATTGGTGTTGAAGATGCTCCGTGTAGGTGGAAGGCACAAATTCTCGCCGCATCGCTTTCTTCATCTTGGGCCAACTCATGTCGAAGTTCGTCGAAGGTGTGTGAAGCCACCATGTTGATGCATAGTCATGGAAGGTACTTGTGGCGCACTTCACTTGATCTTCGAAGGGGACTTGATGTAGCGTGAGGTAGTCGTCCATCTTGCGCTCCCACGCGAGGTACTCTTCGGGGTCATGAGTCCGAAAGAATGGAATCTCATCGGCGATGTCGAAATCGTAGTAGCTAGTGGAAGTAGTGGACTTGAGCTCGTGGAGTACGCGAATATGCCGTACGTACGAAGGCGAAGATGCCTTGAAGTCACGTGGCGAAGATGCCAATGTTGTTGAAGAATCCGCAACCTTGGGGTTGATGTCGTGGTTCTGTGTGGTCCATGTGCACGGGGTTGTAGGAGGCCGTGTGCACGGGGTCCCATGGGCACGGGGGTTGAAGGTCCATGTGCACGGGGTTGGCAGAGAGGCCAACTCGCATCCGAAGGTCGCTCTTCCATTCCTGTGGCACACCCTTGATGATCTTTAGCGGCCTGGTCTTGTCAGTGTCTATGCCGTGGTGTACTTTCCAAAGATGGTAGCTCGAAAGCATGTGCATTTGAGCGTATTCTCGAAGATGAGGAAGACCTCTTGTGGTTGTTGATGAGGACCTTGAGCTCCTCCATGTGCTTGTCCATCTTGGCATCGATGAAGGTCTTCATGGCATCGAACTCGTCGTTGTGGTTGTAGACCGGGGATGATGTGCTTTGCCTATCCATCACAAGACTCGAGCAAAAGGTGAGTAGGAAATGAGATAAAAAATACCAAGCTACCTTTTCCCAAAGTTGAGGATGTATCCCGTGTTAGTCAATGTGAGATGAAAGAATAGTGGAATTGGTACCGAACTTGTTCACTCACACCTACAAAGTAAAGCTTATCGAGTGGCTTGGTTTGGACAAGTGACACAAATTCATGCAAATTGAAGTCCAAGATATTGTAAATGTTGAGATAAATCCAAAGGACTCAAAATGCAAATCAAGCGATCACAAATATAGAGGAGGGCAATAAAGAAACACACACGGTGAGATAATGGGGCTTGTGCAACTATAGGGATGAGCAATACAAAATTGCCTAACAAAGACTAAGCTTGTGTTGCACAAACACTAGGAGAGCACTAGCTTGATTGCACACTTGGGCACGATTCACCACTTGGCACCAACCTATATGTATGCAAGCTAAATGTTTCCTATTCCATGTATCCTCATGCACAAGTATCTCTTTTCATGCTCAACTCTCTTTTGCTTATAAGCTTTTGATCTTTCTTTCTTTCTTAAAAGCTTTTTTGTCTTTTTTTGCTATTCTCTTCCTTTCCTCTTTTCTTATTGAGCCTCAACCACAAACATGAGACAAGTATCACAAGATATGCACGGGAGCACACAATTGCACTATATGATATATCCAATGATGCAACAATATGATATTGTATCACTATGGTGCACAAGTTTTTGCGAAGCCCGGCAATACTCGGATAGCTAGTCTCAATAGGTATGAATGTATGCGCAAAGATGGTGGGGCTATCAAGATGTAATGGCAAGGAAAGAAAAGTTTATGATGGAATGGATACCTTCGTCACACTTAACCTTTCAAGAAGTCGGGGGTAACCGGCCTGGCTTCCGGTTGAAGATGGTCTCAAAGGATGGATGGTCGTCGTCGATGCGGATGTAGTCAATGGAACAATACAAGTGTCTGGTGGTGAATGAAGATGTAACCGTCCCTAAGTAGCTGAAACACCTTAGGAGACTCAAATCACAACTCAAACAACCACAAAAGCAATAAGAACCAAAATGGGTTAGTTTGCGGAAGTTTTATGAGGTGGTGCGAAAGTTATGGCGGAGGGCATATGCAAAGATGCAAAAATGCAAAAAAATTGATGGATTCAAATGATGGTAAAACCAAGATGAGCAGCTCGGTCACGTCGCTAGCTTTCCAATGAGCCAAAGAACACCCAAATCGGAGTTCGAGAGTGGGAGTTATGGCCGAAAACTTGAAGCGGTGGCGGTTGTTCTGTAAGGGGACCGTGCGCACGGGGTCAAAGGGCCGTGTGCACGGGGTCCCGTGCACATGGTACAGGGCTGTGGGCACGGGGTGTCAAGGAACTTCGCGGGGGCCCGTGGACACGGGGGTGGCGGAACTTTCGTGATTTCAAGGTCAAAATTGAAGGTGGGAAAGAAAAATTAGGCTATGGGGACGCAATAGAAGGTGGATCTACTTGCTAAACACCAGATCCATGGATCAAAATCAACAAAAATACACTAGGAACAACAAATCACAAAACATTTGGTATGGCTCTTTTTGTGGGGAATTTTCGAATTGGGACAAAAACACACAAAATTAGGCTAGAAAACGGTGGGTATGACTCCAAATTCGTGATCAACGTGGCTCTAGATACCAAGATGTTGTAGGGTGGAGACCCTAAGTGGAGATATTTCATGAATTGGAGGGGGATCCATGAAGAACGTGAAGAACACGAAGAACAAGATGGGAAATCACAAGAGGAACACTCAAGAACAAGTCCAATCACACATCCACTAGACCAACAAACACACAAGATCCACAAGGTACATGAACAATCAAAGGGAAATAAGATACATGATAGAGTTCATCCCAAATCCTATGAAGGAAATGAGGTCTTGATGATCTAGATAGATCCTTCCCTAGATGGGGTCTTGATATCCACTAGGGATCTTCTCTCTCAAGAGGAATCCCACAAGGGGAGGTACATGAGCTAAGCTCTAATGTCTAGATCTATTCTTAGCTGAGCTCAAATGGAGGAGATGGAGGAGTATATATACCCTAGGGGATGAAGGGGTAAGCAGGGGCGTAATAGGAATTACATGGGCAGGCCCAACAGCTGCACACAGGAAGCCCCGTGTGCACAGTGTAAGTGGAGCCCGTGCGCACGGGGTATCCAGCGACCTGACAACTTAGCTCGTGCACACGGGCTTGTACCGTGGGCACGGGGGTCCCGTGTGCACGGGGTCCAGGGGCCCGTGCGCACGGGGGTGCGCGTCTTCACTTCCAGAAGGCTTCTGGGTGGCCCGTGGGCACGGGGTCGTGGAGGCCCGTGCACACGGGGTTGCCTGGGAGCTGCTGCCTTCGTCTTGGTGGCTGCCTCCTTCTTCCTTGTGGCCTTGGGGTTCTTCCGTGCGTACTCCTCGTTGAAGGTGTACATGTACTCTTGATCTTGGACTCCTCCTCGATGAATGTAGCTCCGCTCACACCTATGTATGCACACGAGAGAGGGGTCAAGTACTATACCATCCTCGAAGGATACAAATGGACACGTGTAAAGGAGATGATTCACCTTTATGTATGTGAAGTAGATATGGCACGTGTCACTTGCCAAACGGACTCTTGACATGGTGATGTCCATAGGATGCTCCGCATCACACCGGATGTTAGGCTGCTGATGCCTTCGTTCGTCTGTTGGTGCAGCTTCTGTGTGGTTGCACATGCACCGGATGTCCGGCCGCTATTACTTCAGCAGCATTGTCTTCTTCCATCGTCGCTTCCAAGCTTCCTTCATGGATGGTGTAGTTGTACACTTGCGCTCGCACTCCTCCTCGTCGTCCGTGGTGTTTCGACAATACCTATGTATGCACACGAGTGAAGTGTCAAGTAGTATACCATCCTTGAAGGGGTCAAGTGAACACGCGTAAAGGAGATGATTCACCTTTGTGTATGTGAAGTAGATGTCGCAAGTGTCACTTGCCGAACGTACTCTTGACATGGTGATGTCTGTAGGATGCTTTGCATCATCCCCTCCCCCCTTGGGAAAGATCCGACCTCGGATCAAAAACTAAATCACCATTGGAAAGAGATGGCGTCGTCGTGTAGAAGTGGACGTTCACCAAGTACTCATCATCTTCAAGCTCGAAATGGGCACTCTCCAATGTCGCGTTGTCTAGTGATTCCTTCAAAAGGAGCAAGGACAAAAAACACTTGGAAAAACAAATGTGGTTAGCGTTAGTGCAAAACCAAGCATTCAAGTGGTGATTCACTAAATAAGTGTCGTCATCATGCATAGCATAAGGTGTGACAAAGGATTGTGACATGGCATGTAAGCATATCAATCGAGCACAAGCAAAGACATCATGGGGACAAGTATGCAATTGTGAGGTAGTGATGCAAATATGTGTGACAAGAGAAGAAGCATCTACCTCAAGGTCATAACAAGCATGCACGAAGCGCTCAATGAAAGGTCTATGGTAGGCATAGGAATCATTCACAACACCAAATAAAATGAAGTGTCTAAACACATGAGTCAAGTGCAAGACAATCCAAGCATAATGTGCATAGGGTTTAGTGAATATATTGTGGCACTCAACACAATATAAAGAGCAATTATTCATCATGTGTGAGGCAAGAAAGGCAAGCATGTAGCGATCAATGGGGCATGGCCTATGTGAAGTGATGACATTGTTCCAACCAAGCATATTATAGGATCAAGTAATCCAATAATTGGATGCAACACACAAGGTATATATGTCATGAGGCATGGCAATGTGGCAATGATAAGTCGAAGCAAGATCTCTAGCATGTGTACAATATGTCATGGTGCAAGCAACACATGAAGTAGGATCCACAATATTCATGCTCATGGTTTGGGGGTTCTCAAAAGAGAAGGATATCACCTTGAAAGCATGTCCTTGTCATCCTTCACAATGCCGAAGTGGTAGGAAATGTGTTGTAGAAGCGAGTCGTGGTCGAATGTATGAGGCTCGCTCTCAAGAGATTGGGTCAACTCACGTGAAGTAGAAGTTGACATGTAGTCGAAGCGTCCTACACATGCACACAACAAGGCAAAGAACGTATGTGCATGGTAGATAAACACATCATCCATCATGATGGTTCTCTTCGCTTGCACATAACCGTTACAATCACAAGTGCATGAATAATATGATGCAACAATGGCGATATTCATGGCACTAGGTATATGGTGCAAAGAAGTAAGACAAGCATGCTTCACAAGAAATATGTCAAAATCTCGAAATATATGCGAGAATGCTATGGGGCCAATCTCATTACAAGACTAAAAGCATTGTTGCACTCAATACATGTCAAATTATCTAGCATGAGAGCGGCTACATATGGAGACATATGACAACAAGCAATAGCAATCATGTGCAAAGCATGGAAATGGTTGTCATCAACCACATGAAACGAGCAAGTATGAATCATTGGTGATGCAACATAGTCAAGCATAGAAATCATGTCGTGCAAACTAGTGGAGCGAAGATGCAACACACTAGAGGAAATCATGGCAATCATGTCATGTGAGCAAATAATAGGCATAGACAATGCGCAAGACATATCGCAAGCACGAAAATGAAACATGATCAAAGTATCATCATAGGCATGGGGTAAAAAGCAAACATGGCAAGAACAAGCAATATCTCCACCAAGCTTGCAAATACACATACAAGTACTAGAATCAAGCATCATGTGTAATGCAAAGCATGGGTCACAAATGCATGGCAAAGGTATAGGAATGAGAATATCATGCAAAGTGAACATGGCAAGATGGGCAAAGAATATGTAATGGACAATAACCCATAACCATGTGAGGGCCATGTAGAAGAAATGTACGAAGTCTTTGCGCGAAGGGAGTGGTGGTAAGGCCAATCCATGAGATCCCAAGTCATCATTGCTCTCTAGAGCTCGTTTTGTCAACTCGTGCTCTTGCGAGGTTGACAAGGAAGTATAGGTACCCTACACAACAAATACACAAATGAAAGAAATTGTGTGTGTGGTAAATGTACACATCATCCATCATGATGTGTATGTGCACGTGAGAGTTAGCACAAGATAAGCAATGCTCAAAGAAATTTGATGCATGATAGAGAAATATGTCATCCATCATGAAAGAATTGTTGTTATGTATAACACGATGGGGACACAAATTGAGCATGCAATTATATCAAGTGTGTGGCACAACAATAGCATTTTCATTCATGGGAGCACACAATTATTGGGATCATGCAATGTATGGGATTAATCAAAATCTCCTAAAATGTATGAGGAAACTATGGGGGTCTCCTCATGAGCAATATCGGAAACATCATATGGAGAATATGAACAACATCCAAAACAATGCATATTCGAAGCTAAATGATCATGGCATGGCATATGATGTAAATGATGCAAAGGTAGCATATCAATATCATCACAAGAAAAACAAATGCCAATAACCATGGCCTTGTCATCTATGCCATATGTGCAAATTGGGTTCATTTTAATGGCATATGCATAGTTACTGCGATGAGATTGCAAATATGACATATGGTTGATCTCATGCATAGTATATGACAAGTCAAGCGGATTGTCAAACATGATGTGACCTAGAGAATTGTCAAAAGATATCCTACGCAACATGGCATCACAACTAATATACTCCACATGGAAATCATCAAATTCATCATAAATGGGTAAATTATCGCATGGGGAAATCATACTACCATGAAGGATGGTAATAGGTGGATCAACATCATGCAAGCAATCAATGTCCACTAGTAGGACTAGAGCATCGCCTTAACCTATGTTACCTTTCTCATTCCACTCAAGTGGTGTAGATGAGGTGGTAAAGACCAAATCGTGGTCATATTCATCATGATGGAACCATGTGGGGGTGCATTACATTCCACCAAGGCCATCGCTTTATCCAAAGGAAGGATGAAGTCGTCGAGGATCGGCGCGTCATCATAAATGGGACCTAGCACCAAATGAGAAGACACAGTAGAGGTAGAGGTTAAGTCGTTAGAGTTCAAAATGTCCTCACATGACCTATCAACTATCACACTCTCTCTATGTGGTGGCTCACTCACTCCCTCAAAATAGGTGCACTCGAAGTCACTTATGGTTGAGTCACTCATCTCACTCAAGTGGTGGGAGTTGTGGCTCTCCTCACATGGTAATTGGGGCAACTCATCATATATGGGGCTAGTGGTTAAGTCACTCTCACTCTCAATATGGTGGCACAAGTCACTCAAGTCATCATACGCTGCCGTGGTCAAAGGGAAAATCCCGTGCTCAACCATCTCGTCACCGTTGCCGTGGATGAAGGCCAAAGATGGCACATCATCACTCTCTCCTCCAAAGGTGGAAGAATCATCCTTTCTCGTCACCATGTCGCTCGCCTCCAAAGCATGTTCCTTGAGGGACTCCGTAGTCGTACTCGTCGCCCCACCGTCTTCAAAAAGAGTCATGTTAGACTCGGCATCATCAATGCCATGAAGAAGGATGGCGGTGAAGTCAAACTTGGGAGTATCGTCTTGGAGCTCATCGGGCTTGGACATCTTGGTGGTACTATCCTCATGCTCGTTGTCGTGGAGCTTGGTCGTCGCGAAGTGTGCTTGGGGTGGAGAAGCATTGGCCTTTATGAGTTCTTGTTGCGCCTTGAGTGCACCAATGTAGTTTTCGTCGAGGGACTTGTAGTTCTCGAGGAAGATAGTCTTGGAGATGTCGTTGTTCAATCCCATCATGAAGTGGAACTTCATCGAAATGGGGTCGTCCACGCCGGCTCGTCACAAGGCTTTCTTCATCTCCTTGAAGTACTCATCGAGGGACTTGGATCCTTGGATGGTGTTCTCCAATTGGTGTTGAAGTTGTTCCGTGCAGGTGGAAGGCACGAACTCTCGCCGCATAGCTCTCTTCGTCTTGGGCCAACTCATGTTGAAGCTCTTCGAAGGTGTGTGAAGCCACCATGTCGACGCGTAGTCGTGGAAGTTACTTGTGGCACACTTCACTTGATCTTCGGGAGGGATTTGAAGTAGCTTGAGGTAGGTGTCCATGTTGCGCTCCCACTCGAGATACTCCTCGGGGTCTTGAGTCCCATAGAAAGGAATCTCGTGGTCGGTGTCGAGGTCGTAGTAGCTCGTGGAAGTCACAGACTTGAGCTTGGGGAGCTTTTCTCGAGCATAGTCTTGAGGTGCTTGTTGGCAAAGATACCGCAGGTCCAAAGGTGAAGATGCCTTGAAGTCGCGTGGCGAAGATGCCAAGGTAGATGGTGAAGTCGTAGAGCGGTGGTTGGTGTTGAGCTCTTGACCTACACGTTCTTGTCGGTGATGGTGTCGATGCTGATGTGACCTTGCCGGATATGGTAGCTCGGAATCATGTGCACTTGAGTGTCTTCTCGAATATGACGGAGACCTCTTGCCGGTCTTGATGAGGGTTTTGAGCTCCTCCTTTAGAGCATCCATCTTGGCGTCGATGTGGTTTTTCATGCCATCGAACTTGTCGTTGTTGTTGTAGACCAAAGTAGATGTGCTTTGCTGATCCATCACAAGGCTCAAGCATATGTGAGTGA
This sequence comes from Thinopyrum elongatum, assembly GCA_011799875.1. NCBI lineage: Eukaryota > Viridiplantae > Streptophyta > Magnoliopsida > Poales > Poaceae > Thinopyrum > Thinopyrum elongatum. Next base: position 265,493,743 of record CM022299.1, read on the forward strand.
AAGAAAGGAAAGAACTAGACCAAATGTACCTTTTCCAATGTTGAAGATGGATCAATGATCACCCAATATGGTATTATGGAAGTAGCACAATTGGTACCGGATCTTGTCAATTCTCACACCTACACACGTAAGGCTTATGGAGTAGCTTGGTGAGGATAGTGGCACAAAAAGTTTGATGCAGTTGTTAGCAAGAGTCAATAATGTTGAAAGAGATTCACAAATTCGCAAGTGAAACAAGTAGACCAATAGTAATGAATGGCACACAGAAACGCACACACAGATAGATAAATGGGGTCGTGCAACCAAGGAATGAGCTCAAAATGTGAAATCCACGGAAAATGCTTTTGTTGCACAACTCTAGAGAGACACTAGCACGATTGCTCAATAGGCGAGATACGACACTTGTGCACAACCTATAAGAGACAAAACGTATCGACTTTCTATCCCAAGTATGATATGTATGTATGATTCCTGGTGCTTCGCACACGATGATCCAAGATGATCAATGATGTTATATGATATGAAATGCGGCGATGCTATGGCTATTGCTTACACGCTCTCTGTTTTTCTCATTGCTTAAAAGCATTTTTTGGATATGGTCACTATGCGAAATGCTCGAACCAAGATAGCAATTATGTATATGCGGGAACAATCTTGTGACACAAGAGATGATACGATGATACCAAGATGATCAATGATGTTATATGATATGCAATGTGGCGATGCTATGGCTATGGCTATTGATTACAAGCTCTTTATTTTTCTTATTGCGTAAAAGCTTTTTTTTATATGGCCAATATGTGCAATGCTCAAACCAAGATAGCAAGTGTGTATTGTCGGATTCAGGGCTCCGCAGACCCAAGAAGGTTCGAACTCTGGGGCGTGTGCGAAGATCTCAGCCTCTCAAGCCTCGAGCTCATCGCCCTATATCCTTGCCTTGCCGGATTTGCGTGAGCGGGGAAGAAGATGGACACGGCAGTTTACCCAGGTTCGGGCCACCTTGCGGTGTAAAACCCTACTCCTGCTTTGTGGTGGATTGGTCTCACGAGGAGGTTTGAGGATGAACTAGTACAGTGGGTGAGCTACCTCGTGAGGGCTTGGGGGGGTGAGAATGAGTCGACCCCTTCTACGGTGGTGGCTAACCTATATTTATAGTGGCCTCGGTCCTCTTCCCTCAAAACTTAGGCGGGAAGGGATCCCACATCGGCCAATTTGAAAGGGGACAAGTAGTACATCTTATCCTGATGAAAGGTGGTCTTCACCTGCAAAGCTTCTGGTCATGACGCAGCGGTGGGCTCGGCGATGACATCCTTCCTGCCGAGCTCGTGGTCTTGGTCTCATTGCACCGGAATGAAAACCTTTGGAGGGCTCCTTGGGAACCCGCGTCTGTCCTTGCTCCCTTAGCACCAAAAGGGAAACTGTATCCTCTACGCCCACTGGCGCCCGCCTGGCCTTGGTCGTCACGGCTCACGTCATCGCAGCCTCGTGAGGCTGGGTACCTGCATAGAAATCTCCGCTCCTCGGGAGGCCGCCTGGGGCCCATCTCCCTCTGGAGGTCTTGGTGTCGTCCGCCTCGCGAGGCCAGGGGGCCCTCGCGAGGGTCTTGTCTTGAAGGTCTTGCCGCCGTACCAGGCCGTCGAGGGAGCCACGCCGTGGCCGCAGGCAGGCAAGTATGGGTACCCTGGTTCCCAGAACGCCGACAGTAGCCCCCGGGCCCAAGGCGCGCTCGGGCTGGCTTCGAGGCGAAGCCAAGGGGTAAGGGCGAAGCACCGCGGGCTCACCTGTGGGCCAGGCTGACGCATGGCGCTTGATGGGACACGGACGCCTCCACTTCCCCATGTCGCCTCGGCAACTACCCCGACTTGACAACTGCCTGGTGTATGCAGCATGGCCATCATCGCTCGGAATGTGGAGGGGCGTTGGTTGGCCTTTGACTTCTTATAAGAGGGCGAAGGAGGCAAAGCCCCTCGCCCGTCTTCATCCTCTCGCCTGCAGTCCCCTCTTCTCCTATCTCCGCTGCACCGTCACCTCGCTGAAGCGACCATGGCACCAACGAGGAGGTTCTCGGTTGAAGAGAAGGGCAAGGCCCCAAAGGAGGGGTCGGGCTCACCGCCACCCAAGAGGGGACGCAGCTGTCCCCGTAAATGCGCGGCCGCATCAACGGCGCCATCGCGGGGGCACGGGCGGCCAGCCCTACTAGCCCGCGTCAGCTCCAGCAACCGGGGGAGAGGCCTCTCCCGCGGAGGCGGTTGCGGGGCCCCAGCAGCCACGGCGAAGGGGGAAGGCGCGCCACGGCCGCCCGGGCACCACGCCCGTGTGCCCGCTCGGGTGACACGGGACGTGAGTTCTTCGTATGAGTGAAGGGCCCTCCAAGCACCTGGCTTCTGCTTCCAAGCTCCTTCGCGGAGGAGCTGCCGGTAGCGGGGCCCGTTGGCCTGTGGCTGCAGCTGGACGGCTACTACAACGGGTCGTCATGGGTGGAGGTCGAGGTCTCCTCCATCGGGCACATGTTCCTGACCCGCGAGTGGCAGTCGTTTGCCCACGCCCGCGGTCTGGATGGGAGGCACACCCTCCATTTTAAGTATGACGGAGTGGCAACGCTCTTCGTCAGGGTCTTTGGGGAGGACGACAGCCACCTGGGGGGCTGCCCGGAGGGTGACGATGATGGCAGCGACCACGCCTCCGATGATGAAGGTCAACGTGGCGGCGGCGTGCTCCGCGGTGAACTTGCCCTTGGCGATGGCCGCTACTCCTCCAGCAGCGACGCTTCCTCCGGGGAAGGCTCGAGCGATGACGACTATGACGAGCCACCTCGCCGCTGCGTCCCCGCTCCGGAGGACGCCGAGCCACCTCGCTATCACGCCCTCGTCAAGCAGGAGGAGCACTCCAACTAAGCGCGGGCGGCGGTGAAGCCAGGCCTCAGGAGCAGCGGTCCTCTGGAGGCCGCCTCTTCAGTTTTTCCTTCTTTTGCTTCCTGCATCACAACTTATGGAGAAGGCCCCTGGGGGCGTGTAATGAACCGCGGCGCTTGCGCCTTTATGTTAGTATTTCCCGTTTGCGTTCTAATACTCATGTTGCTATTAATTAGAAGTTCCCGCTTGGCGTGATTAGAATAACTTAGCTTGGTGCGCTAGTCTCCCTTGGCGGGTTCCTTCGTCGTGGTGGCGCGCTCCTCCAGAGCTTCTCCTGGTGACGACCTAGGGAGGCCCCTCGACAAGCTCCGGAGCCTTGAATGGCATGCCCCCGCGAGGCCTGCGGGGGCAATTTGCGTAGGCCTCTAGAGCCCCCAAGCGAGGGCCGGCCGTTATTAGCGCGCTAGGGCGAGATGCCCGGCAGGGCCAGGAGGCGAGCACTCCTGAGGCCAAGGGGTCGAAATCGGTGCATGCCCGCTAGCTCGCTCGAGAGTGCCGCGCGAGGATTCGGACGCCAAGGCCTTGGCGAGGTGTGCGCGTGAGCGGCCTAAGCCGCTCAAGCGTACCGTGCCCAGCCCCGCTCGCGGGGCGCAATGGAGTGGGCTATGGGCAACCACTACACCGCTTAAGAACGATAGTCAAGAGGGGAAACACTGTAGGGAGCAACGAAAAGAAAAAGAAGAATTCTCTCCCTTTTTGAAAAAAAGACGCAAAAACCTCAAATTCATTCCAAGAAACAGCAAATTTGGTTACAAAGGCAAGCAAAAGAACAGCCGCGTCCGGCGCCTACACTAGTCTTCTAGTCTTCCTGCTAGCGCGGAGCATGGGGCTTCCACTAGGCGTGGGCATAGTCGCTAAAAGACCGTGTCGTCCGCTAGCGCGGAGCATGGGGCTTCCACTTGGGTGTGGGTGGGAGCCCCCACGGGGTCGAGGAGCGACGCACCGGGAGACTCCGGGGCGTGTACATCCCCACTCATTATTACGTGAGAGTGTCACGGGTAGAACTTGCGGAGGTGCTGGATGTTCCAGGCGTTCTGGATGGGGACCTCGTCCGGCGTCTCCAGGTGTGCGGCGCTAGGCCTGGAGACGCGGGCGACCCTGAACGGGCCCTCCCACATGGGTGAAAGCTTGAGGAGCCCCTACCTGGAGAGCACCCACCTCAGGACGAGGTCTCCCACCTCAAGGGTCCTAGAGCAGACGCTGCGATAGTGGTACCGCCGCAGCGGCTGCTGGTAGCTCGCCGCACGGAACGAGGCTTGGAGGTGGGCCTCCTCCCCGAGCACGAGATCTGTCCCCGCGAGGCATCCTGGCGTGCCTCGTCAAATGCCAAGACCCGCGGGGAGCGATGCTTGACCTCATGCGGGAGGACCACCTCCGCCCCGTAGACAAGGAAGAATGGGGTCTCGCTGGTGGGCTTAGTCGTGGTGGTGCGGATGGATCACAACACGGACTGAAGCTCACAGAGCCAACCCCTGCCGCAGTCCTCAAGTTTCTTCTTGAAGTTCCTCATCTTGAGGCCCCTCAGGACCTCCGCGTTAGCACGTTCAGCCTGGCCATTGCTCCGTGGGTGTGCCACCGAAGCGTAGCATATCTGCATTCCAAGGTTAGCACAATATGTCCTGAAGAGATGCTCGTGAACTGGGAGCCATTATCGGTAATGATATGGTTGGGGACCCTGAAACGGCTCACGAGGCCCCTGATGAACTTCACGATCGAGCTAGCAGGGATGGTGTGCACGGGCTCCACCTCCGCACACTTGGTGAACTTGTCGATGGTGACGTAGAGGAAGCGATATCCCCCGGCCACCCGAGGGAACGGGCCCAGGTTATCCAGCCCCCAGACCGCGAATGGCCACGAGAGCGGGATGGTCTGGAGACCTTGCGCGGGCTGGTGAATCTGCTTGGCATGGAACTGGCAGGCCTCGCAGGCCCGCACTAGCTCAGTGGCGTCGTTGAGTGCCGTGGGCCAGTAGAACCTGCTGCGGAACACCTTGCCCACGAGAGTGCGTGATGAAGAATGGTGTCCGCAATCTCCGCCGTGGATGTCGGCCAACAACTCACGCCCTTGCTCCTTGGACATGCATTGCAACAAGATGTCGTTGGGGCGCCTTCGGTAAAGCTCGCCGCCCTGCAGGCAATAAGCGGTGGCCTAGCGAGCCACACATTCTGCATCTTCCTCCTTCTCCGGTAGATTGTCGTGGAGTAGGTATGCCTTGAACTCCTCAGTCCAGCAGCCTTCCTGAGGTTCCAGTGCCAGGAGTAGGCGGGCTCCTGAGGTCGGACCGCAGGCCAGGGCGCCCGAGGAAGGGGCCAGAGGCGGCTCCTCCCGAAGCAACGCTGGGCCCACGGCGGGGGGGGGGGGGGGGGGGGTGCTGCCGATGGCTTGAAGAGCCTTTCCTCGAAGACGCCAGGCTTCTGGGATCACGGCGGGATGCCCTCTTGGCGATGTTGTCCGCCTCCTTGTTCGTGCCGCGCGGGATGTGCTGCAATTCCAAGCCCAAGAAGCATTTTTCAATTTTGCGTACCTCTTCCAAGTATGCCTCAATGTGCTCGTCTTTAGGCTTGTATTTATTTTTGGAGAAGTTGACGAGGAGCTGAGAGTCGCCCTTGATGGTGAGACGCTTGACCCCCAGGGCAGCCGCGGCCCTAAGGCCAGCGATCAGGCCGTCGTATTCCTTGATGTTGTTGGAGACCTTCTCGCCATGCTGGAAGCAGAGCTGCACAGCGTAGTATAGCTTGTCCTTGGTCGGCGAGATGAGTACGGCTCCAGCCCCCGCGCCCTGCCACGCGAAAGCACCATCGAAGTACATGACCTAGCCGTCGGGCGCCTCATCACCGGGCATGAGGGATTGGCCTTCGCCCATCCCCCAGTCGGGGGCATCTGTCCATTCCGCCACGAAGTCAGCAAGGGCCGCGCCTTTGATGACCCTGGTGGTGCTGAATTCTAGCTGGAAGGCCTGCAGCTCGATGTTCCACTCCACAACCCTCCCCGCAGCGTTGGGGCTACGAAGCACCTTCTTTAGGGGGTATGCGGAGACGACCTTGATGGGGTGGCCTTGGAAATAGTGGCGCAGCTTCCTAGAGGCGATGAGGAGTGCGAGCAGGAGCTTCTGCGGCATGGGGTAACACATGCGCGCATCACGCAACACCATGCTGACAAAGTATACTGGGTGCTCGACGAGGGACGAGGCATCAACGACGTCCAACTCTGCTTGGGATGAGGGGGCCTTGGGAGCCTCGCTGTCCGACGGAGTGGCAGAGGCCTCAGGAGTGCCATCCTGAGGCGGCGACGGCACGGCCTGATGCGGGACGCCTCGTCACGCACCCGTGCCTGTGCACTCCTCCCTGACCGCCACGAGTGCTGCACTGGTCGAGTGGGGTGTGGCGGCCAAGTAGAGCACTAGAGGCTCAAGAGGACGGGGCGCCACCATTACGGGTGGGCTCGTGAGGTACCTCTTGAGGCCTTGGAAAGCCGCCTCAGCCTCCGGAGTCCACTTGAAGGGGCCCTTCCTCTTCATCAGCTTGAAGAATGGGAGGGCGCGCTCGCCAAGCTTGAGAGAACAATTGTTTCTTCTTTGCTGGCGCGGCCTCCAGAGTTTTCGGAGTGTCCCCAGTGCCTGGTCGCGAGGCCGCCGCGGCCTTGAAGGCGAGCTTGAGGGCTAGGAGTGCATCCTTGGTGTCTCCCGCCACGGTGATGATGCCGCTGCTCCCAGGCATCTTGACGACGTTGTAGCCTGGGTGTGTTGCCGCCATGAACTTGGTGACGGCCAGATACCCCAGGATGGCATTGTACGGGAGGCTGATGTGGGCGACGTCGAAGTCGACGAGCTTGGTGCAGAAGTTGTCGCGCATGCCGAAGGTGACGGGAAGGCTTATCTGTCCCAAGGAGGTGGTCGAGCTCTTGACCACCCTCGAGAAAGGCTTGGAGGGGGTGAGCAGGTCGTACGGCACCTGGAGCAAGTCGAAGGTTTCCACAGAGAGGACGTTCAAGCCGGCGCCACCGTCGATAAGGGTCTTGGTTACCGCGATGTTGCTGATGGTAGGCGTGCATAACATGGGGAGGGCCCCCGCAACCACCGTGGTCTTGGGGTGATCCCTGGAATCGAAGGTGATGTCGGTCTCAGGCCCGGTGTGGCCCTGCTCGGCCTCATGCCGGGGCCGAGCGACGCTTGCCCGACGGAGAAACTGCTTAATGTGGCGGCTAGAAGCGGGTGCCTGCGACCCGCCGATGATGCATGCGACTGCGTGTGGCGCCGAGGCCGCGAAGCGTGCCACGAATTGGTCGCAGAGCTCCTCCCAAGAGGAGATCAAAGCATACAGGAGGCTATGGAGCCAGGACCGAGGGGCCTCCGTGAGGGCCAGGGGGAGCCAGTTTGCCATGGCCTTGTAGTCGCCGCCCACCATCTTGATGGCCTGTGCGTATGACCGGAGGAACTCTCGGGGGTCAGCCACGCCGTCGTACCGTGGGGGAAGCGCCGGTCGAAACTTCACCGGCCACAGCACCCGACGCAGGCTAGAGGTGAAGGCCAGGCAAGCCCACGGCATCTCCACGGGCCACGAGCGGCCAGACTGGCAACACGGCGCCTACCATGGAAACCACAAGGCGAGGGCGAAGCACGATCGGGGAGGAAGCGAATCTCCGACACGCCCCTACCTGGCACGCCAAATGTTGGATTCAGGGCTCCGCAGACCCAAGAAGGTTCGAACTCTGGGGCGTGTGCGAAGATCTCAGCCTCTCAAGCCTCGAGCTCGTCGCCCTATAGCCTAGCCTTGCCGGATTCGTGTGAGCGGGGAAGAAGATGGACACGGCAGTTTACTCAGGTTCGCGCCACCTTGCGGTGTAAAACCCTACTCCTACTTTGTGGTGGATTGGCCTCACGAGGAGGTTTGAGGATGAACTAGTACAGTGGGTGAGCTGCCTCATGAGGGTTCGAGGGGTGAGAATGAGTCGACCCCTTTCTACGGTGGTGGCTAACCTATATTTATAGTGGCCTCGATCCTCTTCCCTCAAAACTTAGGCGGGAAGGGATCCCACAGTGGCCAATTTGAAAGGGGACAAGTAGTACATCTTATCCTGACGAAAGGTGGTCTTCGCCTGCAAAGCTTCTGGTCGTGACGCAGCGGTGGGCTCGGCGATGACATCCGTCCTGCCGAGCTCGTGGTCTTGGTCTCGTTGCACCAGAATGGAAACCTTTGGAGGGCTCCTTGGGAACCCGCGTCTGTCCTTGCTCCCTTAGCACCGAAAGGGAAACTGTCTCCTCTGCGCCCGTCGGCGCCCGCCTAGCCTTGGTCATCACGGCTCACGTCATCGCAGCCTCGTGAGGCTGGGTACCTGCATAGAAATCTCCGCTCCTCGGGAGGCCGCCTGGGGGCCGCTCCCTCTGGAGGTCTTGGTGTTGTCCGCCTCACGAGGCCAGGGGGCCGTCGCGAGGGTCTTGTCTTGAAGGTCTTGCCGCTGGGCCATATCAGGCCGTCGAGGGAGCCATGCCGTGGGCCACAGGCAGGCAAGTCTGGGTACCCTGGTTCCCAGAACGCCGACATGTATATGCGGGAACAATCTTGTGACACAAGAGATGATATGAGGATACCAAGATGAGGTATGTATGCAATGGAAGGTTCGGATTGATTATCACCGAAGTTCACAAGTAACGTTGCCGGCAATACTCAATGGCTAGTCTCGATAGGAAAGTGACACAAAATGGCTCGGGGGTTAACAACGTAATGGCAAGGGAGAAATGTACAATGGATGTAGTCGAAGTTACCATCCGTGCGTACAGTTAGGGTGTCAAAATGATGAAGTGGTCGTTGTCGATGTCGAGTCCGAGGTGATGATGAGGGCGGTCTTCTTGATGTCGAACCGTTCCTAATTAGCTGAAACACCTTAGGAAACAAAAAAACCGCGAACTCAAAATCTCAAACGGAAAATGTGAAATGGTGGTAGGGGGAATGCGGTGGTGGTTTCCGAGTTGGCAATGCGGAAGTGGTTGTGGTGGTTGATGAAGAAGCAACCATCCCCAAGTAGCTGAAACACCTTAGGAGACCCAAATCACAACTCAAACAACCACAAATGCAAAGGGGAGCAAAATGGGTTAGGTTCGGTGGTGGTAATGCGGATGATATGGTGGAAGGCCTAGACAAAGATGCCAAAATGTCAAAATTTTGATGGATTCAAATGGTGTTGGAACCTATCTAGATGGATGGATAATTTCAATAGTTATCTAAGGAGCTAAAACGTCAAAATCGGACTCCAGATGTGAAAGTTATGGTCAAAACGGTGAAACACAGGAGGCTGAATTCTCCAGGAGTCAGATGTCTGGGGGGTAGCCCGGATTTTTGGGGTTGTCTGTCCAGAAACATGCGCGATTTTGTGCTCCAGGAGCCGAATGTCCGGCCGGGGACTCAGATGTCCAGCCCGATGGCCCGTATGTCCGGCCTGTGGCCCGGATGTCCGGCCCGATGATTCCAGACCGGGATTTGGACTTCGAAACTCGATTTGGGGCGGAAATTGATGATTTCTAGGTCAAAATTGGACGAATTTCGTGGATGTAAAGAGTGGGAGATGGGGGAAAGCTAGATCCACTTGAAACACTTCGAATCCATTGATCAAAATCAACAAAACATCATCAAACCAACAAATCACAAAAAAAATTGGGGGGCTATTTTTGGTGGGGATTTTCGAAATTGGGCAAGAACACACAAAATTAGGGATAGAAAATAGTAGGGAGGACTCCAAATTTGTGATCAACGTGGCTCATGATACCAAGATGATGTGGAGTGGGGCTCCAATGGCCGATCTTTCACGAATTGGAGGGGGATTCCCGAAGAACACGATGAACACAAGAGAGTGGAAACACTCAAATCAACGAGATCCGATCACACATATGCTAAATCCACATACACAAAGAGGTGACAAAGGTACAAATCCAACACAAGAAGATACAAGAGGTAACTAGTTCATCCCAATCCTTGAAAGGAGTTGAGGTCTTGAATCCTAGAAGGATCTTCCCATGAAGGGGTCTTGAATCCCTCGAGATCTTCTCACATGGAGGTCTTGAACTCCATGGGAATGGTCTCTCTCTGTCAAGAGAAGAGTAGGTAGGAGCAAAGCTTAACTAAGATGAGCTATCATATATTCTAACCCTAGAAATGAGGAGGGGGTGTCTATATATAGCGCTAGGGGCGAATGGGTAGGTAGGAGAGTGATACATGGGCCTTTGGCCCGGCTATGCACGTGCAGGTGCCAGATGTTCGGGCTGGGGGCCGGATGTCCGGGGCTTTAGGAGGCGCCGGATGTTGATAGAGGCAAAGGTGTCCCATCTTTTGATGAGATGGTGATTATTGTTTTTCGGAGGAGTAGACTTTGACGATCCGACTAAGAACGTGCGAGGATGCCGAGCCTTAGCAATCGCTAAACCAACTCCAAGAGGTTATTGACCATGTCGGAGCATGATCAACCTGACCATGAGGGTCTATTTCCTGCAAGCAAATGGAGAACAAGCAAGAAACTGAGATTGCAATCTGGATATTGCGAAAATAAGAGGAAAGCTTTATTGATCAAGGTGGGGTTCTATGATGTCTTGGTCTGGTCGTTGAACACAAACGATGTACGCGAAGTTGCAACTATGGTGAACTTTAATCTAAACAAAACCCAAAGTCTAAATGACGCCCTAAGGGCTGTATATATGGAGGAAGAGGGGGGAAATTTCGTGACCCCTTGGTGGAGGGGTCTGAAACCAACCCTAAATCTGTTTCCCCACACATACGGACTCTAAAAATAGCCTATACTGAAGTATTTCGAAATTACATGGGCCTGGCCCAATAATAAGGTGACGCAGCACCTATAATAGCCTCTGGACGAAATTTATGAAGTAGCATCTTGTATATTTTGTCCAAGCCTTCATTCACTCATTCTGGTGGCTTCAAAGCCCTGAAATCATCACTTGAAACTCCGTTCTTCTTCCCCTTGCGCATGCCATCATCTCCATGCTTGATCTTGCTCCAATGCTCATCCTTCTTGTCCAAGCTAGGCCCGATAATTTAATTGGCATGCGCGAGCTCTAGTAATTGGTCCAGTATGTATAGCAGTAGGGGCTATGGGTGTAACAATTGTATTGATGTCCTCATCATCCTCCCCTTCTTTAAGTGAAGTCGTCCTCACGGAAGCTCATCTTCCTCACCCAAATAAGGGTTCAAATTTGCAATGTTAAAAGTGGGACTAACCCCAAAATCTGCATACAGCTCAAGTTTATATGCATTATCATTTATTTTCTCTAACACCTTAAAAGGACCATCATCACGTGGCATTAGCTTTGAGTTGCGCAAATCAGGAAACCTATCCTTACGCAAATGTAACCAAACAAGATCTCCAGGTGCAAAGACAACATGTTTTCTACCCTTATCTCCAGTAAGTTTAAATTTCGCATTCATATGCTCAATGTTTTCCTTAGTTAAGTCATGCATTTTAAAGATCAATTCAACACGTTGTTTAGCATCAAAATTAACCTTCTCCAAAGATGGAAGAGGCAACAAATCAATAGGTGCATGAGGTAGGAAACCATACACAATCTCAAAAGGGCACATCTTAGTAGTAGAATGCAACGAACGATTATAAGAAAATTCAATATGAGGCAAGCATTCTTCCCACATTTTCAGGTTATTCTTCAAAACAACCCTAAGCATAGTACACAAAGTTCTATTGACTACTTCAGTTTGTCCACCAGTTTGGGGGTGACATGTAGTACTAAAATGCAGTTTAGTCCCCAACTTAGCCCATAAACATCTCCAAAAGTGGCTAAGAAATTTAGTATCATGATCTGAAACAATAGTATTTGGCACACCATGCAAGCGAATAATTTCACGAAAGAACAAATCAACAACATTAGCAGCATCATCGCTTTTATGACATGGTACAGAGTGTGCCATTTTTGAAAATCTATCCACGACAACAAATATGCTACCCCCCTTCTTTGTTCAAGGTAAACCTAAAAAGTCCATAGATATATCCTCCCAAGGAACACTAGCTACAGGCAAAGGCATATATAAACCATTAGGATTGAGTCGTGACTTAGCTTTTTGACAAGTAGTGCAGCGAGCAACCAAACGCTCAACATCCCGTCTTATCTTTGGCCAAAAGAAATGTGTAGCAAGTACGTCCTCCGTCTTCTTCACGCCAAATTGTCCCATTAATCCTCCTCCATGCTCCTCCTGCAACAACAAAAGACGAATGGAGCTTGCTGGAATGCATAGCTTGTTAGCACAGAACACAAATCCATCATTAATGACAAACTTGTTCTATGTTCTCCCTTCTTTAGAATTCTGCAACACATCTTTAAATTCAGCATCATGCACATATTGATCTTTGATGGTCTACAAACCAAATATTTTAAAGTCAAGTTGTGAAAGCATAGTATAATGACAAGACAATGCATCGACAATAACATTTTCCTTACCCTTCTTGTGTTTAATGACATAAGGGAAAGTCTCAATGAATTCAACCCATTTAGCATGTCTACGGTTCAATTTAGGTTGACTTTTAATATGTTTCAAAGATTCATGATCAGAATGGATAACAAAATTCTTTGGGCCATAAATAATTTTGCCATGTTTCCAAAGTTCGAACAAGAGCATATAATTCCTTATCATAAGTAGAATAATTCATACTAGGCCCACTTAATTTTTTAGAAAAGTATGCAAAAGGTTTACCATCTTGTAATAACACACCTCCTAATCCAATTCCACTAGCATCACATTCAAGCTCAAAAGTCTTACTAAAATTAGGAAGTTGGAGCAATGGAGCATGTGTCAACTTATCTTTCAATACAGTGAAGGCTTCTTCCTATGCGGTACCCCAAACAAAAGGCACATCCTTCTTTGTAAGCTCATTGAGAGGTGCAGGAATGGTGTTGAAATCTCTCACAAAACGCCTCTAAAAACCAGCAAGTCCAAGAAAACTCCTCACTTGTGTGACCGTTTTGGGCTGCGGCCAACTCTCAATAGCTTCAAACTTGGCTTTATCAACTTCAGTTCCTGTGGAGTAACAACATAGCCAAGAAAAGACACTCGCTCGGTGCAAAAGGTGCACTTTCCAAGGTTACCAAACAAATGTGCATCACGTAGAGCAATAAAAACAGCACGTAAATGTTCCAAATATTCCTCCAAATATCTGCTATAAATCTGTGTATCATCAAAATAGACTACCACAAATCGTCCAATGAAAGCACACAAAACTTCGTTCATTAATCTCATGAAAGTACTAGGTGCATTAGTTAACCCAAAAGGCATGACTAACCACTCATATAATCCAAACTTAGTTTTAAATGCTATTTTCCATTCGTCTCCCAATGTCATACGAATTTGATGGTATCCACTACGCAAATCAACTTTGGAGAATATTGTAGAGCCACACAATTCATCAAGCATATCATCTAGCCTAGGAATAGGATGACGATAATGAATAGTAATATTATTAATGCCTCTACAATCAACGCACATATGCGATGGACCATCCTTTTTTGGCACTAGTATAATAGGAACAGCACAAGGACTAAGAGATTCGCGTATATAACCATTGTCGAGCAGCTCCTGTACTTGACGCATAATATCCTTCGTCTCCTCTGGATTGGTACGGTATGGCGCATGGTTTGGCAGTGAAGCACATGGAATTAAGTCAATCTGATGCTCAATCCCTCGAATAGGTGGTAATCCCGGTGGTACGTCTTGTGGAAAGACGTCAGCCAACTCCTGCAAAATGTTAGTGACAGCAGGAGGCAAAGAGGAAGGCACGTGCTCAAATGTAAATAATGCCTCTTTGCACACAAAAGCATAGCAAACTGATTTGCTGAAATCTATATCATCAATATCAGAATTGGTGGCAAGTAAAACATCCACTTTTCAATTTAATTTCAGAACCAACACTAGATGGTTTATTATTAGGCTTTATTTGTTGCTCAAATTCTTTTGCCACAATCTGATTTTCACTCTTACTTTGCTCCCTTTTTTGCTTTACTAGCTCTATTAATATCATCTTTCAAAATGGAATCAGGAGACATATGAAGCAAAGTAATATGTTTATCCTTATGAACAAGAGTATACTGATTGTTTCTACCATGGTGTACAGAAGTTTTACCGAATTGCCATGGTCTACCAAGTAATAAGGAACATGCTTGCATGGGTACCACATCACAATCAACATAATCAACGTATGTAGCTATACTAAAATGCACACGAAAAGTACATGTTACCTTAACCTTGCCGCTTTTGTTGAACCATTGTATGTAGTAAGGATGCGGATGTGGTTTTGGGGTGAGAGACAACTTCTCCATCATCTCCATCCTAGCCAAGTTGTTGCAACTCCCTCCATCTATGATGACATGAACATAACGTTCCTTCACAACTCCCTTTGTATGGAACAAATTGTGCCTCCGATTTTGCTCAGCTTGTGTGACATGCACACTCAAAACACGTTGAGCAACTAAACTTTCATACCTGTCAGCATCTTCAGCAGCCATGTATTGTGTATCTTGTTCAGAATCATCTCCACCTTGCTCTTCACTCGCAATAAGAGCCAGATTCTCCTCATCATAATCACTAGCGGACTCATACCCACCATCCTCAATAACGATCATCACACGCTGAGATGGGCATTTGCTCGCATAGTGACCACGACCACTGCAATGACGACATATAACATCTTGTGTTGGACCTGTTGATGCCATGGATGAAGAAGAGCTCTGTGCAGGACCGGAAGGTTTACTCTTGGTTGATAGTGGTGGTGCCTGTTTGCCTTTATCACAGTTAGAGGTAACGGATGAAGTAGGTGAAAGTGCGTTATATCGACTAGAGGGGGTGAATAGGCAATTTTTACAAATTCGTCACTGAGGAAATACTACTTGAGGAATTTGCTAAGTGACGAAATACTAGCAGCGGATAAAGTACTCAGGTGCAAGCATAACATGGCAGTAACACAGTCATCATGATGATATGAAACAAGCACAGAGCACAAGTAGCGTGTAAACATGATAAGCAGGCAGAAGACAAAGTGACTGAATAAATAGGATTGAGGAAATTGAGAAATTCTTTAGTCAAAGTATTCAAACAATAACAATCAATTTCATCAACAAATATATGAGGAAATGAAAGGGTTGAGGAAATAGAACCAGTAGCTTGGTGAAGACAGTGATTTGGTAGACCAGTTCCAACTGTTGTGACAGTTGTACATCTGGTTGGAGCGGCTTGGTATTTAAACCAAATGACACACAGTCCAAGGACACACGGTCCTTACCGTATTCTTCTTGAGCTAAGGTCACACAGACCTCGCCCAATCACTTGTGGCAGGTCTTCAAGGTGACTTCCAAACCTTCACAGACTCGGTCACCCGACAATCCACAATTCCTCTTGGATGCTCTGGACCATGACGCCTAACCGTCTAGAAGATGCACAGTCTTCAAAAGTAACAAGCATCGGTTCCACACAGGAACAATTTCTTCAGTGATGCTCAATCACTTTGGGTTTTAGGTGTTGGGGTTTTGGGTTTTTCCTCACTGATGATTTTCTCTCAAAGTCCTCAGAGGATGGGATGCTCTAAATGACAAGTGTCAATCTATCTCTCGGAGCAACCAACCAGCTAGTGGTTGAGGGGGCGGCTATTTATAGCTAGGGCGCAACCCGACATGATAAGACATAAATGCCCCTAATGATATGACCATTGGATGGATAAGATATTTGGACAGATGGCACAAAGCACAGCAACAGTCGGAAGTTCGAACCATGAATTTCCTCAGGGCTATCATGTTCCTCACTGTAGGCAATTCACACTGGCGAATTCCTAACTCCTTAGTCAGAACAAATTCCTCAGAGACCAGAAGATCTTCGTCTCTGTCATTGAAGAAATCGACTGAACTGCAAGAGATTTCCAAAGGCTTCACTCGAAGGATTGGGTATATGTATAGGCTTTGAGATGAGCATCACTTGGAAAATTTTCCTAAGTATTACCTCGACCCCCTTTAACAGTATGGTGTTTCCTATGACTCAAAAGAAAGGGAATGAAACTACGAAAAGAAAAGTCTTCACGCTTCATAGTCCTCACATCAATATCTTCAAGGTCACACCAATTTCCTCATTTTCAAAGTCTTCAAGAAAACCAAAGTCTTCAGATGAAGACATTCATTTTTAGGGGTCGACTTTCTTCGGATTTATCAAACTCCTCAGAGAGTTATTAAACCTGTGTACACTCACAAACACATTAGTCCCTTAACCTATAAGTCTTCAATACACTAAAATCACTAAGGGGCACTAGATGCACTTACAATCTCCCCCTTTTTGGTGATTGATGACAAATAGGTTAAGTTTTCAACGGGGATAAACATATGAATTGTAAATACTGATATTGAGGAATTTGATTGCAAGATATAGAAGAACTCCCCCGAAGATGTGCATATTTTTGGACTGCAAATGCACATGTTAGGATAAAATCATGGAGATTTCCCCCTATATCTTGTAATCCATTCACGCATTTAACATATAGTATGAAGAATTTGAAATGCATGATGGAAAATGGTGTCTGACGAAATTCAGCATGCGTGCATTAAGGTACTTGAGGAAATAAGCATGCAGAAAGCAGTTCAAAAGTATCAGACCACCATCGGACTTAAGTCACAACTCATCAAACAAACACCTCAGAAGAACGGGAGTTGTAACTTAAAGAAAAACAACCCATATATAGAGACCCGCTTGAAGACTAACTCAAATTTCTCCCCCTTTGTCATCGAATGACCAAAAGGACGAAAAATGAGGACTAATGCCCCTTAAGAATATCAGCTTGAGGTCGGTGGAGGAGCGCCAGTGTTGTCGGGGTCGTTTGTCGATGTAGGGCCTGCCGCAGTGTCGTCAAGATCCTCAGCTTCATCTGTCTCACGCGATGAAGAATATGAACTTGTGACCAACAGAGGAACTTTGACCTTCTTGAATTTCTTCGAGGGAGGATGAGACCAGTCAAAGTTTTGCTGAAAGTCCATCTGCTTGAGGTCTTCATCACTGTAAAGATGAGAAAGTATGGCCCAAGTGCGATTGAAGATTTCATGCACATAATAGTGATTCTTCTTCACAGTATTCTGAGTGACAGTCATGTTCTGAAGAATTGAGCCAAATTGACGCTTGACCCACTTGTGATTGCGATCAACTTTCTGATGAAGACTTAGAAGAAGCTCGCGATCAGTCATCACACGCGGGGCAGTGGCTTGAGGATTTTGCTCGATGGCTTTAGTAGCAGAGTCCTGGGTTGCAGAGTCATCATTGGTGGAGTAAGATGCAGCCTTGCGAAATTGACCATCCAATGGACGAGTGCCTTCATCAATGACAACAACTTTGCCTTTTTCATCAACTGAGGAAATGGCCCTTTTGAGGACTTCAATAGGAGGCAGAAAGCTGAAGTGATTCTAAAAATGAGCCTTGTATGTAATTGAAGACCTGGTTCTTATGAACTTCATAATCCAAGTAGCATAGGGCTTCAATTCAAATGGCGAAAGAGCAACATTTGACAAAGTCCTCATGAAGAAATCGTGATAGTTTATGGGAATGCCATGAATGATGTTGAACAGCAGATTCTTCATGATGCCAACAACTTCTTCTTCAGAGTTGTGGCTTTTGACTGGACTGAGGGTTTTGGTCAGAATGCGGTATACTGTCCTGGGCACATATAGCAAATCCTTCACGAGGAAATTGGTTCTTGGAGCTTGGCCTGGACGCAAAGGCTTCATCAACAGTTGCATGAGATGATTTGGAAGTTTAGGTTCTTCATAAATAAGCCTTGCACCTTCTGCGGGAGGACTAACTGGAATGGCATGAAGCAATTCAGTCGCTGGAGCTTTGTAGTGACTCAGTCATCCTGTCCAAAACCCATGAATTGACATCTGAGACATTGCCAGTGAGGTGCAGAGTTGCATAGAACTGAAGAATTAGCTCTTCATTCCAATCACATATGCCAGCACAGAAATTGGGGAGTCCAGCTTCGTGAAGAACATTTAGAACTGGTTGAAAGCATGGAATGGACTCCATATCCACATGAGGAATTTGACGGCGTTGGAAGACTTTGTCCTTGCCAAAAAGAATAGAGGCATAGAAATTCATCTGACTTGTAGTCCAGAACCTCTTGCGCCTTAGTCTTGCTGAGTCATAAGGACTTTCATCTGTGAAGAAATGATGCTCAGCGAAGAAATCAACATTGTTGAATTTTGGTCTCCTTGTGCCAGACTGAGGATTTTGAGGCTTGGGCTAAAGATTTGCAGTAGTAGGCCTCACAACCTCTTGAGTCACAACTTCTGGTGCAGCAGAGTGAGGAATCGAAGCGGCAGTTTCATCAATAGTTTGTGTCTCCATTTCTTCAGCTGTTGCAGCTGGAATTTCTTCAGGAATGGACTGGAGGGAAGTTGGACGACCTTCAGATCCGGTCAGTATTTCTTCAGTCTGCACTGGGGATTGAGGAATTTTATGGAGAGGTGTGGCAATTGGAGAATTTGGCTAAAGAGTTTCCCAAAATTCATCATTTAGGACTGGAGTGGTTGAACCAATGTCCACATCCTCATCAATTTCTTCTACACCAGCCTCTTCAGCTGTGAACTGAGGCTGGGGCGATGATACCAGTGGTGTTGAAGCATTTGCTTCCACCTCAATTTCTTCGTCCATCTGCTCTGAGGAAGCAGCAAAATGATTTTCTTCATCATTGTCATCATTGGGAAGGACATATTCTTCACCAAAAGGAACTATCTCCTTTGATGGCATAATATAAATGGGGACAACATCAATTGGTTCACTGAAAGAGCTCGTTAAAGTCCTCACTTTCTTGGGAGCTGAGGATTCTACAGAGGTTGATGCTTTCCATTTCCTTGCGGCTTCCTTTTCCGCAGCTTTAGTTTTCTTCACTTCTGATGCAGAAGGAAGTGTTGTTTTCTTCACCTTTGAAGATTTTGTAGGAGGAGCAGAGGATGAAGTTGGTACAGTTTCTTTAGGCATGACTGATGTAGTCGCCCTGGTATTCACAGTTTCTTTAGGCTCAACAGTTTCTTCAGCTGGCCTTGGTTGTTCTTCAGGCGTAACATTGGTGGTTGCCCTGTCAGTTTCTTCAGAAGCAGGAATTTCTTCAGCTGCCCTGGTAGCTTCTTTAGCAGCCTGAATTTCTTCATCTGCGCTTGCATTTTCTTTAGCAGGATGAACAGAATCTTCAGCCTGAGGAATTTGTTGTTGCGATGGAGCTGCAACATTTTCCTTGAGGTTCTTGGCGATGTTGATAAATCTGACCTTGGCTCCTAGCCAATCAGCATGGCATCGGTCAAATTCATCACTGAGGTCTTTGATTTCCTTCTGAACTCCAACAAGTTCTTCAGGAGACAAAGTGAGAACATTGTTCCTCAGAAAACGCTCTTTCTTGTACTGGTCCTTCTTGACTCGCCTGGCCTTCTCAAATTTCCATTTTTTCCCGCCTATGAAGGCAGTCAACATATGACTTTGACCAGGAGTCAGATTCAGGTTAGGGAGCGGAGTATTTTGATCCTTGTGCCAAATATCAATGAAATCAAGGATCTTCGGATCCAGCATAAGAGGAGCAGAGCTGCCTTTGGCTCTTGCAACCCTTTCTTGTCTATCTCTGATGATTTCAGCAAGTTCATCATCATCAGATGGAACCTGGAAAGCCACTTGTTTCTTGTGAGGACTTGGCCTCTTTCCACGTCCAGAAGTGTACTTGACCTTCAGCAGTGTTGGACCACTTGAGAATTGTGGTTGAGCTGAGGAAGTTGCAGATGCCCCTGAGGCAATTGAAAAATCAGCAGCCCGCTGACACGTTGCATGATGCACATGTGTTGAGGACTTGGTGGCAGCAGCTGAGGATTTTGCCGCAACAGAGGGAATTGGTGCTGCCCTTGAGGAAGTTACCCGAGGTATTTGCTCTAAGGGCTTAGCTATTGAGGAACTTGGCCGTGAGGGCATTGAGATTGAAGATTTTGTCTTCACAGCAGATTTCTTCAGAATGGCCTTCTTTGGTGTAGTTCTACTGGCAGAGGCCTCAGCAGCAGCAGCTTGAGAATCCTCATTGAATTTCCTCACTGCTTCTGCAGTAACTTTCCGAAGCTTAGCTTGGCGCATGGCCCATTCCTTTGGAAATTCCTCACCACACTTGACGCTGGTAGGATCAGCTCGTTGGCCAGCAGCTAGAGGTGGTCTTGGGCATGGAGGATTTACAGCAAATTTCTTCATGTACTTGGGAGTGACATATCGATATTCCTTCCATTCCTTGCCCATCTTCTCTCAATACTCTGAATGCGCACTTTACACTGCGTCTTGGTTTCTTTCCCATGAGTTTGTTCATCAGGTGTGCAATATTCATCATAGATATCCTCAGGGATTTCAAATGATGTATTTGTTTCCGGCCTCTTTCCTACTTTCTGAAGTCTTTTCCCATCTGCCATTCTCCTCACTTGAGGATTTTGAACTTTCGATGATTCTGAGGTGGTATGCAATTTTTCTTCGAGGAACGCCACAAATGAGTTAAGTTGATGAGAACCTAGAGATTCATCAGCAGATATTTTGTACCTGTGAACAGAGTATAGGTGCAAAGAATTTGAAGAGGTCATATGCGTTCTTAGAATTTTTTCAAAAAGTATCAAGTTGAGGAATTTGACAATAGATGTCTTGAGGAATTTCACTAATCATTCTTGACTCAAGTTCTAGAGTTGTACATATTAGAAAATCCACACAATTAAGGAATCTTGAGGAAAATCATAGCTTAGAGAAATAATTCAAGGAAAGGAAGCATTGCGGTGTTGAAGGAGTAGATTGTTGAAGAATAAACACCTTTTGAGGATTTTGTGAAAATCATAAGAATCAAAGTGGGGCAGTAAAATTAGATTTTAATTACCCTTGATGAAGAACACGATGAACTGGGAGTAAGAGCAGAGAAGTTCATCTGTCCAGATCTCCCACGCCCTAACTCGGCGGCGGGAGACAGCTACGGCAGCGGCGGAGTGAGGATTTCCACAGCCGACGCGAGTACGAAGGCGACAAGGTCGAGGCAGTGAAGCTCTTCCTCACCGGCGATGATGGAGTTCAGCGGCGGCGCTAGGTCAGAGCTCGAGCGAGGAGAAGTGAGGTCGAGCGGAGTAAATGAGGTAGTGAGAGGGCAGGGGGTATTTATAGCCGTGATGAAAAACTGTTCGCCCGAAGATTTTGGACGAACATGCCCATGACCCTTGCTATCCTATCGACATGTGTCACCCGTGTACTGAGAAGGGGAGATCGTGGGGGATCATCGGTGAGTAAAATAATCCATCATGGGAAGTGGAACGGTTTGAGCGGCAATAACCAAAAGTTAGATGTGAGAATTTTTAATGTTTCGCTCGCAAATTCTTCAGCTGTCAAGGACACAGTGAAGACTTTGAATGGGTTTCAAATAGAACGCACATGAAGAATTTGTGAACAGACTGGGTTGATTTTAGCATAGAGGGGGAACGGGTCCGATCACATTCACTTAGAAGAAAAATCAACTAAGAATTAGCAATAAATGAATGATGTTGAGGACATAGAAAAACTCAAATATATATATATATAGTCAACGAAGAACACCAGTCAAAAACTTTGAAGAAATTGCAAACTTGAGGAATTTGAAAATTTGAAAAATTTGCAAAATGACGAAAAACTCAAATTTGAAGATTTTCAACTTTGGTTGGTGGCGTGACCCATCGTATAAGAATGATGATTTCAGACACCGCGTACAATTGTCGTAGGGCTCTGAGAATCAAATTCTTCATTAATTTCTTCACACTTAGAGGGTTAGTCTTCATTGATTGAAGAAAAACGTTACTTCGTGTGCTGCACATCAAAGTCATCAATTTTGCATAAGTGTTAAGATGTGTGTCCTGTCAAAGAACATTCGAAAATTCTAAGATATTTAGCTGACATGGCAACTTTCAAAATCTCTTTTCATCCAAGGGCTTTGTGAAGATATCCATCAGTTGTTCTTCAGTCTTCACGTGGTCGATGAAGATATCGCCCTTCAACACATGATCTCAAAGAAAATGATGACGAATCTGGATGTGCTTTGTCTTCGAGTGCTAAACTGGGTTGTGAGCAACCTTGATGGCACTCTCGTTGTCGCAGTAGAGAGGCACGTTCTTCTCATTGATACCATAATCCTTGAGGGTTTGCTTCATCCACTGCAATTGAGCACAACAAGAACCAGCAGCAATGTACTCAGCTTCAGCAGTAGACAGTGATACACAGTTCTGCTTCTTCGAGGACCAACATACTAAGGATCGTCCGGGGAAATGGCATGTGCCTGATGTTGACTTGCGATCCACCCGATCACCGGCATAGTCAGAGTCAGAATATCCAATGAGATCAAAAGCCGAGTCCTTGGGATACCATAATCCAAGTGTTGGAGTGTGAGCTAGATATCGAAGAATATGTTTCATAGCCTTGTGGTGTGATTCCTTCGGTGTAGCTTGAAAACGGGCAGACATGCAAACACTAAGCATAATATCTGGCCTAGATGCACATAGATACAATAAAGAGCCAATCATGGAGCGGTATACCTTTTGATCAAAGTCTTTACCATTTTCATCGGTGCAGAGATGGCCATTTGTGGGCATAGGGATTTTGACGCCTTTGCAATCTTGCATGCCAAATTTCCTCTGTACATCTTTGAGGTATTTCTCTTGAGATATGAAGATGCCATTGCGTTGTTGATGAATTTGAAGACCTAGGAAGAATTTCAATTCTCCCATCATGGACATTTTATATTCTTCACGCATCATGTATCCAAATTCGTCACTGTAACGTTCATCAGTAGAGCCAAAGATAATATCGTCCACATATATTTGGCACACGAATAATTCATCATCATAAGTTTTTGTGAAAAGAGTAGGGTCAAGTGAACCGGGTTTGAAGCCTTTCTTCATGAGGAATTCCTTCAGTGTGTCGTACCACGCCCGAGGGGCCTGCTTGAGGCCATAGAGGGCCTTGTTGAGTCTGAAGACTTTGTCAGGATGCTTAGGATCTTCAAAACCTGGGGGTTGAGCGACATATACTTCTTCCTCAAGCTTACCATTGAGGAATGCACTTTTCACATCCATTTGATATAAGATGATTAGCATAAGCAAGCAATATGCGAATAGCTTCAAGTCTAGCAACAGGTGCAAAAGTTTCATCAAAATCAATTCCTTCAACATGTGTGTAGCCCTGAGCTACAAGACAAGCCTTATTCCTCACCACTAGGCCATTTTCGTCTTGCTTGTTGCGGTAGATCCACTTGGTACCTATGATGTTATGCTTGCGAGGATCTGGTCGCTTGACAAGTTCCCAGACATTGTTGAGCTCGAATTGATGCAATTCCTCTTGCATAGCTTGAATCCACTCAGGCTCCAGAAATGCCTCATCAACTTTGGTGGGCTCTGTGATAGAGACAAAAGCGAAGTGCCCACAAAAGTTAGACAAA
This sequence comes from Thinopyrum elongatum, assembly GCA_011799875.1. Taxonomy (NCBI): domain Eukaryota; kingdom Viridiplantae; phylum Streptophyta; class Magnoliopsida; order Poales; family Poaceae; genus Thinopyrum; species Thinopyrum elongatum. The sequence continues at coordinate 265,517,133 of CM022299.1, forward strand.
TGTGAAGCTTTTGAGCGTGTGAGAGGACCTGGTGCATTGATGTCGTCGAGGATTTTCTCAGTCTGCACTTCATTTGCCACGCGAGGATGAGCAGGTTGACGACTTTGATTGGGCTGAGCATTTTCTTCAGCGCCATTTTCCTCACATGCACCAGCATGATTGTCCTCATTTTCTGGAATAAGTTCTTCAAAAGGTTCTTCAGTGGTTATGATATCCTCAGTAGCCTTGAGCTTAATGGATTCCTCAGGAGGTACTTCATCTAGCATAGGAGGTAGGTGCTCTCTTTGCAAGCCGTTAGTCTCATCAAACCACACATCTACAGTTTCAACAACCTTGTGGTGATGGGAGTTGAAGACTCTATAGGTGTGCGAGTCCTTTCCGTAACCAAGCATAAAACCTTCATGTGCTTTCGGTGCAAATTTAGAATTGTGATGAGGTTCTCTAATCCAACATTTAGCACCGAAGACATTGAAATAACTCAAATTGGGTTTCTTGTCAGTGAGGAGCTCATATGAGGTTTTCTTGAAGAATTTGTGAAGATATACTCTGTTGATGATGTGGCATGCAGTATCAATAGCCTCAGGCCAGAAGTGACGAGGTGTCTTGTATTCATCAAGCATAGTGCAAGCCATCTCAATAAGAGTCCTGTTCTTGTGCTCCACGACGCCATTCTGCTGAGGAGTGTATGGAGCAGATAGCTCATGAGTAATACCAAGTTCATCAAGATAGTCATCAAGGCCAGTGTTCTTGAACTCGGTCCCATTGTCTCTCCGGATATGCTTGATCTTCACACCAAAATTCGTCAAGGCCCTTGAGGAAAATCGTTTGAAGACTTCCTGCACTTCAGTTTTGTAAGTGATGATATGCACCCAGGTGTAACGAGAATAATCATCAACAATAACAAAGCCATATAGAGATGCTGCATTTGTTAGTGGGGCATAATGAGTGGGGCCAAAGAGGTCCATGTGAAGCAATTCAAAAGGACGAGTGGCAGTCATGAATAGTCTTCGAGGGATGCTTGGATCTGGTCATCTTTCCAGACTCAGAAGCTCCAGAAAGATGATCTTTGAGGAATTTGACACCCTCGATGCCGATGACGTGCTTCTTCTTCACAAGTGTGTGCAAGTTCCTCATGCCAGCATGACCTAGTCGATGCCATAACCAGCCTTCTGAAGCTTTTGCAATTAGACATGTGGCAGGCTGTGGTCCTGCAGAGAAATCAATAATATACAAGTCTCCTCTCCTAAAGCCTTCAAAGACTTTGGATTTGTCAGATTCCATGAGTACTATTCAATGATATTTGCCAAAGATGACAACCATATTAAGATCATAAAGCATTGAGACAGACATGAGGTTGAATCCGAGGGACTCGACAAGCCTGACTTTGTCCATGTGTCGATCCTTTGAGATTGCAACCCTACCTAGACCCAATACCTTGCTTTCTTCTTTGTCAGTGTAGGTAATATGCTTCAGATGCGATGGAGATAGTGCAGAGTCCATCAGTAAGTTCTTGTCACCAGTCATGTGATTTTTACATCCACTGTCGAGGACCCACTCAGTAGCTTTGAGAGATTCATCCTACAGACGAATTAGTGCATCTTAGGAACTCATATACTTCAGAGTGAAGAATATGACATCAAATTCATCAGATAGAATTTCATCAAGTAGTTCAATAGATATAGCAGTATAAGGATGTGAGAAATGAGTAATTCATTTCTTCATGATTAGCTTGCATCCTTTCAAGCATTCTCAGGTCTCCAGCAAATTCTTCAGACGTTCAAGTTCGTCTAGAGACCTGACCCTGCATAAGAGATTAGTTCTTTTTCTTCACCACCCACATCTGGAGGGGTGGCAAAGAGTTCATCGTTTTGTGAGCTCCATATGAGAAAGGTGGCATTTAAGCCAGTGCACTCCGTTTCACAGAGGAGGGGTTAGAGTATGCATATGGGTAAGCAGAGAAATTCTTCGAGGACTTATGAACATAATGATTTTAAGAATAATGCACATATTCATGACCCTTAGTTTTTCCCTGCGAAACAGATGCATTAGCATGATGATGATCATATGAGGAATTTGATCCACATGAGGACTTGGATCCATATGAGGAATTTGATCCATGTGAGGACTTTGGTCCATATGAGGAATTTGATCTGGGGTTTCTGTTCTTCACAGGTGGTGTTATGAGGACATTCACCTGAAGACTTTCAAGGCACCTTTTGGGAACCCAGATTTTCTTCATAGGGGGACCGTTCTTGCAGTTAGTTCCAACATATCTGGTAAATACTTCAAATGACTCATCAGATGAACATGAAGATTCACATGTAAAGCCAGCTAAAGTAGATGGTTCTACGGGAGGTCCTTTTGCAGCAACCCATGAGGTTTTGGGATACTGCTCAGGTTTCCAGTAGGATCCATTAGCATTGAGTTTCCTCTCAAAGGCAATACCCTCTTTCCTAGGGTTCCTGTTCAAGATCTGCTTTTTAAGCACATCACAAAGAGCTTGATGCCCTTTGAGGCTTTTGTACATGCCTGTCACATACAATTCCTTCAACCCTGCATTTTCGTCAGTGATACTATTGGTATCCCCAGATGAGGAATTTGTGACCACAGAAATAGTTGAAGAAGTTGCAGCAATAGAAGCATTTGAACTTTCAGGTGAAGAATTAGCAGATTCACATTCGATGCATTTCAAACATGGTGGAATAAATTCTTCCTGAGCGGAACTAATCTGTTGAGCAAGCAAAGAATCATTTTCCTATTGAAGATCATCATGAGTCACCCTTAGTTTTTCAAGATCTTGCTTTCTTTGAAGAAATTCATAAGAAAGCTTCTCATGATCGACTAAGAGAGTTTCATGATGACCTTGAAGGTTATCAAACTTGGACTGAAGACGTTTAAGATCATCAGTCAGGGTTTGAGTTTGATTCATTTCCTCACCCAACAGGTCATCGCTTTTATCTAGCAAATTTTGAACCCTTTCCAAAGCTTTTTGTTGTTCAGTGGCAATATTAGCAAGCTTGGAATAGCTAGGTTTGAGGTTTTCATCAGATTCATTTTCACTAGATTCAGAGGAGGAATATTTGAGTACCTTGGCACCTCAGTAGGTGGGAGCGAAGTCATCGTTGCCATCGTCAGCAGTGTTGGAGTTGCCATTTTCTTCACAGTTGAAGATGGACTTGCTGACGAAAGCAGTAGCGAGAGCTAGGCTTGCCACACCAGAGTCTGACTCGTCAGATTCCTCCTCTTCCTCATTTTCCTCAGATTCAGCTTCAGAGTCCATTTCCTTACCAATGAATGCCCGGGCCTTTCTGGAACTGCTCTTCTTGTGAGATGAAGACTTTGAAGATTTTGATGATGAGGACTTTGAAGATTTCTTCTTTTTTCTTCGAGTCATCTGAACTTTCATCCTTGCAATTCTTCTTCTTTGATTCCTTCACCCACTGAGGACAATCAGCCATGTAATGACCAGGCTTCTTGCATTTGTGGCAAGTCCTTTTCTTGTAGTCATGGGATGAAGAATCTGATCTCAAGTCATCACCTCTTGAAGATTTTCCAAAACGGCCACGCCTTGAGAACTTCTAGAATTTCCTCACGAGCAATGCTAGCTCCTGACTTAGTTCTTCAGGATCACCAAGGCTACCATCAGAGTCTTTCTCTTTAGATGAGGAAATTGCCTTGGCCTTCAGTGCACATGATCTTCCATAGCTTGGCCCGTAGAGGCCTCTCTTCTCAGCTTGTTGGAATTCATGAGTGTTCAGTCTCTCGAGGATATCAGTAGGATCTAGTGACTTGTAGTCTCCCTGTTCTTGAATCATCAGTGTTAGTGTATCAAATGAGGAATCAAGTGATCTCAGCAATTTCTTCACCACCTCAGGTTGGTGATGTCAGTGGCACCAAGTGCTTAAAGCTCATTGGAGATATCAGTGAGGCCATCGAAGGTTTGCTGAACATTTTCGTTATCGAGTCTTTTGAAGCAGTTGAAGAGATTGCGAAGAACGTCAACTCGTGAATCACGTTGGGTTGAGATTCCTTCGTTGACCTTGGACAGCCTATCCTAGATAAGCTTTGCAGACTCCAAAGCACTCACTCTACTGTACTGTCCTTTGCTCAGATGGCCACATATGATATTCTTCGCTTGAGAGTCAAGTTGCTTGAATCTCTTCACATCAGGAGCGTTTATGGAGGGAGTGATGGAGGGAACGCCATTTTCCACAACATACCAGAGATCGTTATCAATTGCCTCAAGATGCATGCGCATCTTGTTCTTCCAGTAGGGGTAGTCCATCCCATCGAAGGTTGGACACCCAGCCGAGACCTTGATCATACCTGCAGTCGACATAACTAAAACTCCAAGTGGTTAAACCAAAATAACACAGAACAAGGGAGTACCTTGCTCTGATACCAATTGAAAGTGCGTTATATCGACTAGAGGGGGTGAATAGGTGATTTTTACAAATTCACCACTGAGGAAATACTACTTGAGGAATTTGCTAAGTGAAGAAATACAAGCAGCGGATAAAGTACTCAGGTGCAAACATAACATGGCAGTAACACAGTCATCATGATGATATGAAACAAGCACAGAGCACAAGTAGCGTGTAAACATGATAAGTAGGCAGAATACAAAGTGACTGAAGAAATTGGATTGAGGAAATTGAGAAAGTCTTCAGTCAAAGTCTTCAAACAGTAACAATCAATTTCATCAACAAGTATATGAGGAAATGAAAGGGTTGAGGAAATAGAACCAGTAGCTTGGTGAAGACAGTGATTTGGTAGACCAGTTCCAACTGCTGTGATAGTTGTACGTCTGGTTGGAGCGGCTTGGTATTTAAACCAAAGGACACATAGTCCTTACCGTATTCTCCTTGAGCTAAGGTCACACAGACCTCGTCCAATCACTCGTGGTAAGTCTTCAAGGTGACTTCCAAACCTTCACAAACTTGTTTACTCGACGATCCACAATTCCTCTTGGATGCTCTAGACCATGACACCTAAGCGTCTGGAAGATGCACAGTCTTCAAAGGTAACAAGCATCGGTTCCACACAGGAACAATCTTTTCAGTGATGCTCAATCACTTTGGGTTTTAGGTGTTGGGGTTTTGGGTTTTCCTCACTGATGATTTTCTCTCAAAGTCCTCGGAGGATGGGATGCTCTAAATGACAAGTGTCAATCTATCTCTCGGAGCAGCCAACCAGCTAGTGGTTGAGGGGGCGGCTATTTATAGCCAGGGAGCAGCCCGACATGATAGGACATAAATGCCCCTAATGATATGACCGTTGGATGGATAAGATATTTGGACAGCTGGCACAAAGCACAACAATGGTCGGAAGTTCGAACCATGAATTTCCTCAGGGCTATCATGTTCCTCACAGTAGGCAATTCGCACTGGCGAATTCCTAACTCCTCAATCAGAACAAATTCCTCAGAGAGCAGAAGATCTTCGTCTCTGCCATTAAAGAAATTGACTGAACTACAAGAAATTTGCAAAGGCTTCACTCGAAGGATTGGGTATATGTATAGGCTTTGAGATGAGCATCAGTTGGAAATTTTTCCTTAGTATTACCTCGACCCCCTTTAACAGTACGGTGTCCTATGACTCAAAAGAAAGGGAATGAAACTACGAAAACAAAAGTCTTCATGCTTCATAGTCCTTGCATCAATATCTTCAAGGTCACACCAATTTCCTCATTTTCAAAGTCTTCAAGAAAACCAAAGTCTTCAGATGAAGACATTCATTTTTAGGGGTCGACTTTCTTTGGATTTATCAAACTCCTCAGAGACTTATTAGACCTGTGTACACTCACAAACACATTAGTCCCTTAACCTATAAGTCTTCAATACACCAAAATCACTAAGGGGCAGTAGATGCACTTAAAGTAGGCGGTGGTGCAGCCGGACGAGTGGAAGTAGATGATGTACGCGGTGTCCATGACGAAGGTCGAGGTGCAGAAAAATTAGTTCGCGTCAATGTTTGTCGATCCTGCACTTCACGTTCAGCTTTGCAAGCAAGATGGAATAAACGAGTGATATTGTTATATTCCTTATACTCTAAGAATGTATGAATCTCTCTATTTAACCCACCCATGAAACATGCAAGCATAGCTTCATTATCCTCAACAATACCACATCTAATCATGCCAGTTTGTAATTCCTGATAATATTCTTCTACAGAATTTTTTTCTTGTCTTACTGCAACTTTTGAAGTAATTCACGTTAATAATATGGTGGAACCCAATGAGTACGCATAGCATTTTTTAAAGCAGCCCAAGTAGTTGGGATATTATCCTGATATAATCTACAATATTGCGAATATAAGAGGAAAGCTTTATTGATCAAGGGGGGGTTCTGTGACGTCATGGTCTGGTCGTTGAACACAAACGAAGTACGCGAAGTTGCAGCTATGGAGAACTTTAATCTAAACAAAATCCAAAGTCTAAACGATGCCCTAAGGGCTGTATATATGGAGGAAGAGGGGTCTGGAACCAACCCTAACTTTATTTTCCCACACATACGGACTCTAAAAACAGCCTATACTGAATTATTTCAAAATTACATGGGCCTGGCCTAATAATAAGGTGATGCAGCACCTATAATAGCCTCTGGATGAAATTTATGAAGTAGCATCTTGTATATTTGGTCTAGGCCTTCATGCACTCATTCTGGTGGCTTCAAAGCCCTGAAATCATCACTTGAAACTCCGTTCTTCTTCCCCTTGCGCATGCCATCATCTCCACGCTGGATCTTGCTCCAATGCTGATCCTTCTTGTCCAAGCTAGGTCGTGATAATTTAATTGGCGTGCGCGAGCTCTAGTAATTGGTCCAGTATGTATAGCAGTAGGGGTTGTGGGTGTAACAATGGTATTGATGTCCTCATCAAATGTCTGGGGCTCGGGCCAGATGTCCGGCCATTTGATGGCCGTAGCTGCTATACTCCTCTGCCGGATTTTGGGGAGGGGGGGGGTGGGCCAGATGTTCGGGCGTTGGTGAGGCGCCGGATGTCCGACCCTTGGCCCGGATGTCTGGCCGCTGTAGCTTTAGCAGCATCGTCTTCTTCCGTCATCGCTCCCAAGCTTCCCTCGCGGATGGTGTAGTTGTACACTTGAGCTCGCACTCCTCCTCGTCGTCCGTGGTGTTCCGACAATACCTATGTATGCACACGAGTGGACTATCAAGTAGTATACCATCCTTGAAGGGATGAAGTGAACACGCATAAATGAGATGATTCACCTTTGTGTATGTGAAGTAGATGTCGCACGTGTCACTTGCCGAACGGACTCTTGACATGGTGATGTCCGTAGGATGCTCCGCATCATTTATGCTTCATATTATTACCCAATGATGTGTTGCCATCCTATGATGTTGAGTAGATTTTTATTGTCCTATGGGTAATTGGTGAATTGCTATGATTGGTTTAAATTGCTTGTGGTTATGTTGCTGTCCTTTGGTGCCCATCATATGGGCGCGCGCGTGGATCAGACCATAGTGTTAGTTGTATGTTGATAGGAATATGCATTGGGGGGCAAGAGTGACGGAAACTTCTTCCTACCATAGAAATTGATTCATACATGATTGAAGGGGGACCAATATAACTTAATGCTATGGTTGGATTTTACCTTAGTGAACTTTAGTAGTTGCAGATGCTTGCTAATAGTTCCAATCATAAGTGCATAGAATTCCATGTAAGGGATGACATGTTAGCGTGGCCTCTCCCACATAAAAACTTGCCATCGGTCTAGTAACTTAGCCAATTGCGTAGGGACAATTCCGCAAATCCTACCACCACTTTTCCGCACGCACTATACTAACTTAATTGTTCTTTTATTAAAACAACACCCAACTTTTATCTTCACATTCTTTATTATCTTGCAAACCTATCCCACTACGCCTACAAAGTACTTATAATTTTATTACTTGTTTCTAGGTAAAGTAAACGTTGGTGTGCGTAGAGTTGTATCGGTGGTCGATAGAACTTGAGAGAATATTAATTCTACCTTTAGCTCCTCATTGGGTTCGACACTGCTACTTGTCGAAAAAGACTACAAATGATCCCCTATACTTGTGGGTTATCACGGCGGAGTTTTGCGCATCATCCTATGGAGTCATTCTTCGACAGCCATCGGTCCCATACAAGACCCCTCCTTCCCTCTGGTCACCGCCACAAGCGCTTCAAATTCTTGCGGCTCCAACGCTGGGTGAAGAACACTGTAGCCCGTCAGGCCGCGGTTGTGCAGGTTCCGGAGCTTGAGCCAGACAAGCCCGCCCTTGATCTGTTCGCTTGTCTTCACGAGGATTCGGTGGATGGATTCGAGTGTGAGAGCATTGAGTCCAAGACAGAGGTTCTGATGGCCGACACGGAGCAGCACGGTCCTCCCGGATACACAGGTACTTGCTACGTCCTCGAAGGTGCTTCATGCGGGCACGCCAAAGACGACCTCGGAGCTGATCACTCCCCCGGCCACGAGTAGTACATTCCCCAGCCTCTCATTCGGGAGCAGAGAGAGGAACTTAGGCAGAGGAACGAGCAGGCTCTGCGCACCCCCATCACGGGGACGACTCCTGAGACAATGGCCTTGGAGTCGATGCGTTTGGTCACTTTGGCCGAGCGCGACTGACTTGAGCGGCTCTAGAAGGAGTTGGATGATCGCGCCTAGCAATAGCCAAGCTTCAGCAGGAACCGACGTCGGTTGTTTCCGAGTGACTAGTCTCGCAATTACCGAGTGCTTAATACTTTGTTGCAGAATTTGGCAGTAGCAACCCGAATTGCTGACTCCATCCAGCCATCTGACTCGACGGGTAGAGAACGGATTCAACAGATCCGAGCGCTATTGAAGACGACATTGTTGCAGAACGCTGCTATGTCGCAGTCCCGGGATCGCATACATATCACATCAGTCTGCGTCGAGACAGTCCAGTCGGCTCATAGCCCAATCGCATCCGGAAGGCGTAGGCCTGCGCCCCCTCTGAGGGATGCACCTAACCCCTTGCAGAAAGATCAGTATGGAGACCGGAAACGTGACTAGGTCAGTCCTCCCCGGCGACACGATGATTATCATCGCACTCGGATGCCCCCTCCGTGGGAAATAACATATGGGCGCCAGCCCTATGATGACAGGCGACCGTACGAGGATGATCGGAGGCCAAGCCCTCCGCACCGCCCGAGTGGTTTCCGGGATCCACAGTTCAACATGGGATCCATTCTCGCTCAGAGCTTCATTGACATGGGTCGAGCCCAGAGAGACGATGATGGCCCACAAGTATAGGGGATCAATCGTAGTCCTTTTGATAAGTAAGAGTGTCGAAACCAACAAGGAGCAGAAGGAAATGACAAGCGGTTTTCAGCAAGGTATTGTCTGCAAGCTCTGAAATTGTCGGTAACACATAGTTTGGTAGCAAGGTAATTTGTAACGAGCAACAAGTAGTAACGGTAACAAAGTTGCAGCAAGGCAGCCCAATCCTTTTTGAAGCAAAGGACAGGCTGGAACAACCTCTTATAATAAGCAAAGCGTTCTTGAGGACACACGGGAATTTCATCTAGTCACTTTCATCATGTTTGTTTGATTCGCGTTCGCTACTTTGATAATTTGATATATGGGTGGACCGGTGCTTGGATGCTATTCTTACTTGAACAAGCCTCCCACTTATGATTAACCCTCTCGCAAGCATCCGCAACTATGAAAGAAGAATTAAGATAAATCTAACCATGACATGAAATGTATGGATCCAAATTAGCCCCTTACAGAATAGCGCATATACTAGGGTTTAAGCTTCTGTCACTCTAGCAACCCATCATCTAATTACTACTCCACAATTCCTTCCCTTAGGCCCAAATATGGTGAAGTGTCATGTAGTCGTGGTTCACACGATACCACTAAGGGAAACAACAACATACATGGAAGGCTGAAATCTCCAAGGGTCGGACATTCGGGGCTAGGCCAGATTTCCAGGGCCTGATGTCCAGAACCTTGCGCGATTTTGCCTTCCAAGAGCCGGATGTCCGGCCTGTGGCCCGGATGTCCGGCCCGACGATTTCGGATCGGGATTTGGACTTCGAAACTTGATTTGGGGGCGGAAATAGATGATTCCAAGGTCAAAATTGGACGAATTTCATGGATGGAAATGGTGAGAAAGACGGGGGAAAGCTAGATCCACTTGAAACACTTCGAATCCATGGATCAAAATCAACAAAACATCATCAAACCAACAAATCACAAAAAAAATTGGGGGCTATTTTTGGTGGGGATTTTCGAAATTGGACAAAATGAAGCAAAATTAGGCTAGAAAGTGGGGGCAGGGACTCCAAATTCATGATCAACCATGGCTCATGATACCAAGATGATGTGGAGTGGGGTCGATCTTTCATGATTGGAGTGGATCCCGCGAAGAACACAAAGAACATGAGGGAAATCATGAGAGGAACACTCAAATAGGCAAGATTTAATCACCCATGTGCTAAATCCACATACATACAAAGAGATACACGATCCCAAGTCAACAAGGGAGGATACACGCTAGCTACTTCATCCCAATCCTTGAAGGAGTTGAGGTCTTGAATCTTAGAAGGATCTTCCCATGATGGGGTCTTGAATCCCTCGGGATCTTCTCACATGGAGGTCTTGAACTCCATGGGAGTGGTCTTTCTCTCTCAAGAGAAGAGTAGGTAGGAGCAAAGCTCAGCTAAGATGAGCTATCATATTTGCTACCCCTAGAATGGAGGTGGAGGTGGAGTATATATAGGCAAGTCCATGAAGGGGTAAGTGAGAGGGGGGATACATGGGCCTCGGGCCCTGTCCATGCACGCAGGTAAGCGCCAGATGTTCGGGCTGGGGCCGGATGTCCGGCCGTTCGCGAGATGCCGGATGTCTGGAGCACGGGCCGGATGTCCGGCCATTTGATGGCCTTCGCTGCTGTACTCCTCTGCTAAATTTCCCGGGGGGGGGGATGCCGGATGTTCGGGCATTGCTGAGGCGCCGGATGTCCGGCCGCTGATGCTTTTGGCCGTCTATTGGTGCATCTTGGGCGGCTGCACAGGCACCAGATGTGATAGAGGCGAGGGTGTCCCGATCTTTCGATGAGATGATAGCTATCGTTTTTGGTGGAGTAGACTTTGACGATCCGACTACGAACGTGCGAGGACGTCGCGCCTTAGCAATCGCTAAACCAACTCCTAGAGGTTATTGACCACGCCGGAGCACAATCAACCTGACCACGAGGGTCTATCTCCTGCAAGCAAACGAAGAACAAGCAAGAAACTAAGATTTGCAATCTGGATATTGCGAATATAAGATGAAAGCTTTATTGATCAAGGTGGGGTACTGTGACGTCTTGGTCTGGTCGTTGAACACAAACGAAGTACGCGAAGTTGCAGCTATGGCGAACTTTTAATCTAAACAAAACCCAAAGTCTAAACGGTGCCCTAAGGGCTATATATATGGAGGAAGAGGGGGGGATTTCGTGGCCCTTGAAGGAGGGATCCGAAACCAACCCTATCTCTTGTTTCCCCACACATACGGACTCTAAAAACAGCCTATACTCAAGTATTTCGAAATTACATGGGCCTGGCCCAATAATAAGGTGACGCAGCACCTATAATAGCCTCTGGACGAAATTTATGAAGTGACATCTTGTATATTTCGTCCAAGGCTTCCTGCATTCATTATGGTGGCTTCAAAGTCCTGAAATCATCACTTGTAACTCCGTTCTTGTTCCCCTTGTGCATGCCATCATCTCCATGCTTGAACTTGCTCCAAGGTTCCTCTTTCTTGTCCAAGCTAGGCCCTTCATTTGTAAGCAAAACAAATGTATCCAATTTAGGCAGCATCATATTCTCATGAACTTTAGAATCATTACCAAGAAACGAAAGTACCTGATATTTTAATTGGCGTGCGCGAGCTCTAGTAATTGGTCCAGTATGTATAGAAGCAGGGGTTGTGGGTGTAACAATGGTATTGATGTCCTCATCATCCTCCCCTTCTTGAAATGAAGTCATCCTCGACGGAAGCTCATCTTCCTCACCCAAATAATGCTTCAGATCTGCAATGTTAAAAGTGGGACTAACCCCAAAATCTGCAGGCAGCTCAAGTTTATATGCATTATCATTTATTTTCTCTAACACCTTAAAAGGACCATCAGCACGTGGCATTAGCTTTGATTTGCGCAAATCAGGAAATCTATCCTTACGCAAATGTAACCAAACAAGATCTCCAGGTGCAAACACAACATGTTTTCTACCCTTATCTCCAGCAAGTTTATATTTAGCATTCATACGCTCAATGTTCTCCTTAGTTAACTCATGCATTTTTAAGATCAATTCAGCACGTTGTTTAGCATCAAAATTAACCTTCTCCGAAGATGGAAGAGGCAACAAATCAATTGGTGCACGAGGCAGGAAACCATACACAATTTCAAAAGGACACATCTTAGTAGTAGAATGCAATGAACGATTATAAGCAAATTCAATATGAGGCAAGCATTCTTCCCACATTTTCTTGTTATTCTTCAAAACATCCCTAAGCATAGTAGACAATGTTCTATTGACTACTTCAGTTTGTCCATCAGTTTGGGGGTGACATGTAGTACTAAAAAGCAGTTTAGTCCCCAACTTAGCCCATAAACATCTCCAAAAGTGACTAAGAAATTTAGTATCACGATCTGAAACAATAGTATTTGGCACACCATGCAAGCGTATAATTTCACGAAAGAACAAATCAGCAACATTAACAGCATCATCGCTTTTATGACATGGTATAAAGTGTGCCATTTTCGAGAACCTATCCACGACAACAAATATGCTATCCCTCCCCTTCTTTGTTCGAGGTAAACCTAAAACAAAGTCCATAGATATATCCTCCCAAGGAACACTAGGTACAGGCAAAGGCATATATAAACCATGAGGATTGAGTCGTGACTTAGCTTTTTGACATGTAGTGCAGCGAGCAACAAAACGCTCAACATCTCGTCTCATCTTTGGCCAAAAGAAATGTGTAGCAAGTATATCCTCCGTCTTCTTCACGCCAAAGTGTCCCATTAATCCTCCTCCATGCGCCTCCTGCAACAACAAAAGACGAACGGAGCTAGCTGGAATGCATAGCTTGTTAGCACGAAACACAAATCCATCGTTAACGACGAACTTGTTCCATGTTCTCCCTTCCTTACAATTCTGCAATACATCTTTAAATTCAGCATCATGCACATATTGATCTTTGATGGTCTCCAAACCAAATATTTTAAAGTCAAGTTGTGAAAGCATAGTATAACGACGAGACAAAGCATCAGCAATAACATTTTCTTTACCCTTCTTGATAGAGGCGAGGGTGTCCCGATCTTTCGATGAGATGATATCTATCGTTTTTGGTGGAGTAGACTTTGACGATCCGACTACGAACGTGCGAGGACGTCGCGCCTTAGCAATCGCTAAACCAACTCCGAGAGGTTATTGACCACGCCGGAGCACAATCAACCTGACCCCGAGGGTCTATCTCCTGCAAGCAAACGAAGAACAAGCAAGAAACTAAGATTTGCAATCTGGATATTCCGAATATAAGATGAAAGCTTTATTGATCGAGGTGGGGTTCTGTGACGTCTTGGTCTGGTCGTTGAACACAAACGAAGTACGCGAAGTTGCAGCTATGGCGAACTTTTAATCTAAACAAAACCCAAAGTCTAAACGGTGCCCTAAGGGCTGTATATATGGAGGAAGAGGAGGGGATTTCGTGGCCCTTGAAGGAGGGGTCCGAAACCAACCCTATCTCTTGTTTCCCCACACATACGGACTCTAAAAGCAGCCTATACTCAAGTATTTCGAAATTACATGGGCCTGGCCCAATAATAAGGTGACGCAGCACCTATAATAGCCTCTGGACGAAATTTATGAAGTGACATCTTGTATATTTCGTCCAAGGCTTCCTGCACTCATTATGGTGGCTTCAAAGTCCTGAAATCATCACTTGTAACTCCGTTCTTGTTCCCCTTGTGCATGCCATCATCTCCATGCTTGAACTTGCTCCAAGGTTCCTCTTTCTTGTCCAAGCTAGGCCCTTCATTTGTAAGCAAAACAAATGTATCCAATTTAGGCAGCATCATATTCTCATGAACTTTAGAATCATTACCAAGAAACGAAAGTACCTGATATTTTAATTGGCGTGCGCGAGCTCTAGTAATTGGTCCAGTATGTATAGAAGCAGGGGCTGTGGGTGTAACAATGGTATTGATGTCCTCATCAGATAGCCTCTGGACGAAATTTATGAAGTGGCATCTTGATAGAGGCGAGGGTGTCCCGATCATTCGATGAGATGATAGCTATCGTTTTTGGTGGAGTAGACTTTGACGATCCGACTACGAACGTGCGAGGACGTCGCGCCTTAGCAATCGCTAAACCAACTCCGAGAGGTTATTGACCACGCTGGAGCACAATCAACCTGACCACGAGGGTCTATCTCCTGCAAGCAAACGAAGAACAAGCAAGAAACTAAGATTTGCAATCTGGATATTGCGAATATAAGATGAAAGCTTTATTGATCAAGGTGGGGTTCTGTGACGTCTTGGTCTGGTCGTTGAACACAAACGAAGTACGCGAAGTTGCAGCTATGGCGAACTTTTAATCTAAACAAAACCCAAAGTCTAAACGGTGCCCTAAGGGCTGTATATATGGAGGAAGAGGAGGGGATTTCGTGGCCCTTGAAGGAGGGGTCCGAAACCAACCCTATCTCTTGTTTCCCCACACATACGGACTCTTAAAACAGCCTATACTCAAGTATTTCGAAATTACATGGGCCTGGCCCAATAATAAGGTGACGCAGCACCTATAATAGCCTCTGGACGAAATTTATGAAGTGACATCTTGTATATTTCGTCCAAGGCTTCCTGCACTCATTATGGTGGCTTCAAAGTCCTGAAATCATCACTTGTAACTCCGTTCTTGTTCCCCTTGTGCATGCCATCATCTCCATGCTTGAACTTGCTCCAAGGTTCCTCTTTCTTGTCCAAGCTAGGCCCTTCATTTGTAAGCAAAACAAATGTATCCAATTTAGGCAGCATCATATTCTCATGAACTTTAGAATCATTACCAAGAAACGAAAGTACCTGATATTTTAATTGACGTGCGCGAGCTCTAGTAATTGGTCCAGTATGTATAGAAGCAGGGGCTGTGGGTGTAACAATGGTATTGATGTCCTCATCAGTTAACTCATGCATTTTTAAGATCAATTCAGCACGTTGTTTAGCATCAAAATTAACCTTCTCCGAAGATGGAAGAGGCAACAAATCAATTGGTGCACGAGGAAGGAAACCATACACAATTTCAAAAGGACACATCTTAGTAGTAGAATGCAATGAACGATTATAAGCAAATTCAATATGAGGCAAGCATTCTTCCCACATTTTCTTGTTATTCTTCAAAACAGCCCTAAGCATAGTAGACAATGTTCTATTGACTACTTCAGTTTGTCCATCAGTTTGGGGGTGACATGTAGTACTAAAAAGCAGTTTAGTCCCCAACTTAGCCCATAAACATCTCCAAAAGTGGCTATGAAATTTAGTATCACGATCTGAAACAATAGTATTTGGCACACCATGCAAGCGTATAATTTCACGAAAGAACAAATCAGCAACATTAACAGCATCATCGCTTTTATGACATGGTATAAAGTGTGCCATTTTCGAGAACCTATCCACGACAACAAATATGCTATCCCTCCCCTTCTTTGTTCGAGGTAAACCTAAAACAAAGTCCATAGATATATCCTCCCAAGGAACACTAGGTACAGGCGAAGGCATATATAAACCATGAGGATTGAGTCGTGACTTAGCTTTTTGACATGTAGTGCAGCGAGCAACAAAACGCTCAACATCCCGTCTCATCTTTGGCCAAAAGAAATGTGTAGCAAGTATATCCTCCGTCTTCTTCACGCCAAAGTGTCCCATTAATCCTCCTCCATGCGCCTCCTGCAACAACAAAAGACGAACGGAGCTAGCTGGAATGCATAGCTTGTTAGCACGAAACACAAATCCATCGTTAACGACGAACTTGTTCCATGTTCTCCCTTCCTTACAATTCTGCAATACATCTTTAAATTCAACATCATGCACATATTGATCTTTGATGGTCTCCAAACCAAATATTTTAAAGTCAAGTTGTGAAAGCATAGTATAACGACGAGACAATGCATCAGCAATAACATTTTCTTTACCCTTCTTGTGTTTAATGACATAAGGGAAAGTCTCAATAAATTCAACCCATTTAGCATGTCTACGGTTCAGTTTTGCTTGACTTTTTATGTGTTTCAAAGATTCATGATCAGAATGTATAACAAATTCTTTGGGCCATAAATAATGTTGCCATGTTTCTAAGGTCCGAACAAGAGCATATAATTCTTTATCATAAGTAGAATAGTTCAGACTAGGCCCACTCAATTTTTCAGAAAAGTATGCAACAGGTTTGCCATCTTGTAATAAAACACCTCCTAATCCAATTCCACTAGCATCACATTCAAGCTCAAAAGTCTTATTAAAATCAGGAAGTTGGAGTAAAGGAGCATGTGTCAACTTATCTTTCAATACCGTGAAGGCTTCTTCCTGTGAGGTACCCCAAACAAAAGGCACATCCTTCTTTGTAAGCTCATTGAGAGGTGCAGCAATGGTGCTGAAATCTCTCACAAAACGCCTATAGAAACCAGCGAGTCCAAGAAAACTCCTCACTTGAGTGACCGTTTTGGGCTGTGGCCAACTCTCAATAGCTTCAATCTTGGCTTTATCAACTTCAATTCCCTGTGGAGTAACAACATAGCCAAGAAAAGATACTCGGTCGGTGCAAAAGGTGCACTTCCCAAGGTTACCAAACAAACGTGCATCACGTAAAGCAATAAAAACAGCACGTAAATGTTCCAAATGTTCCTCCAAAGATCTGCTATAAATCAGTATATCATCAAAATAGACTACCAGAAATCGTCCAATGAAAGCACGTAAAACTTCGTTCATTAATCTCATGAAAGTACTAGGTGCATTAGTTAACCCAAAAGGCATGACTAACCACTCATATAATCCAAACTTTGTTTTAAATGCTGTTTTCCATTCATCCCCCAATTTCATACGAATTTGATGGTATCCACTACGCAAATCAACTTTGGAGAATATTGTAGAGCCACTCAATTCATCAAGCATATCATCTAGTCTAGGAATAGGATGACGATAACGAATAGTAATATTATTAATGCCTCTACAATCAACACACATACGCGATGTACCATCCTTTTTCGGCACTAGAATAATAGGAACAGCACAAGGACTAAGGGATTCGCGTATATAACCTTTGTAGAGCAACTCCTGTACTTGACGCATAATCTCCTTCGTCTCCTCTGGATTGGTACGGTATGGCGCACGGTTTGGCAACGAAGCACCGGGAATTAAGTCAATCTGATGCTCAATCCCGCGAATAGGTGGTAATCCCGGTGGCACGTCTTGTGGAAAGACGTCAGCGAACTCCTGCAAAATGTTAGTGACCGCAGGAGGCAAAGAGGAAGGCACGTCCTCGAATGAAAATAACGCCTCTTTGCACACAAAAGCATAGCAAACAGAATTGCTGAAATCTAGATCATCAATATCAGATTTGGTGGCAAGTAAGCATGCACTTTTCAATTTAATTTCAGAAGCAACACTAGATGGTTTATTATTAGGCTTCATTTGTTGCTCAAATTCTTTTGCCACAATCTGATTTTCACTCTTATTTTGCTCCTGTTTTGCTTTACTAGCTCTATTAATATCATCTTTCAAAATAGAATCAGGAATCATAGGAAGCAAAGTAATATGTTTATCCTTATGAACAAGAGTATACTGATTGTTTCTACCATGGTGTACAGAATTTTTATCAAATTGCCATGGTCTACCAAGTAATAATGAACATGCTTGCATGGGTACCACATCACAATCAACATAATCAGCATATGTAGAGATACTAAAATGCACACGAACAGTACGTGTTACCTTAACCTTGCCGCTGTTGTTGAACCATTGGATATAGTAAGGATGTGGATGTGGTCTTGTGGTGAGAGATAGCTTCTCCACCATCTCCATGCTAGCCAAGTTGTTGCAGCTCCCTCCATCTATGATGACGCGAACAGAACGTTCCTTCACAACTCCCTTTGTATGGAACAAATTATGCCTCTGATTTTGCTCAGGTTGTGTGACCTGCACACTCAAAACACGTTGAGCAACTAAACATTCATACCTGTCAGCGTCTTCAGGAGCCATGTATTGCGTCTCATGATCAGAATCATCTCCACCGTGTTCTTCACTTGTAATAAGAGCCAAAGTCTCCTCATCATAGTCACTAGCGGACTCATACCCACCATCCTCAGTAGCAATCATAACACGCGGAGATTGGCATTCTCTCGCATAATGACCTCTTCCCTTACAACGACTACAAATAGTATCATGTGTGTGCCCTGTTGATGTCATAGATGAAGAAGAGCTCTGGGCAGGCCCAGAAGGTGTACTCTTGGCAGATGGTGGTGGTGGTGCCTGTTTTCTTGTATCTCGGTTGGAATTGGCGGCTGAAGTCAGTGGTGCCGCAGTAGGACGTGTGGGAGTAGAGGTGGCACGCGGTGTCCATGATGAAGATCGACCTGCAGAAAAATTAGTTCGCGCCAATGCCTGTCGATCCTGCACTTCACGTTCAGCTTTACAAGCAAGATGGAATAAACGAGTGATATTATTATACTCCTTATACTCTAGAATGGTCTGAATCTCTCTATTTAATCCACCCATGAAACGTGCAAGCATAGCTTCATTCTCCTCAACAATACCACATCTAATCATGCCAGTTTGTAATTCCTGATAATATTCTTCTACAGAATTTTTTCCTTGTCTTAAGCGCTGCAATTTTTGTAGTAATTCACGTTGATAATATGGTGGAACCCAACGAGTACGCATAGCAGTTTTCAAAGTAGCCCACGTAGCTGGAATAGGATATAATCTACAATGTTCAGACCACCATACACATGCAAAACTAGTGAAAGCACAAACAGCAGCAGCAACACGTCGTTCCTCGGGATATTGTAAACATGTAAAACGTTGTTCAGTTTCTAACTCCCAAGTAAGATATATATCAGGAACATATCTACCCTCGAATGGTGGAATATTCAATTTTAATTTAGGAAGATGGTCATGATCTCGTACCTGAAGTGGTGGTGCAGGCCTACCATTGCGATTATTTGCATGTGGACGACCTGGTGCTGGTGGTTGCACGTAGTTATGATTTTGATCAACCTCATCCTCATAATCGCCCGCGTAATCATCCTCCTCCTCGGCACCAGCAGCAGCAGGAGCAGGAGCAGGAGCCAAAGAAGCATCAACAGTAGGTACAGCAGCACCAGAAGTTTGGCCATCCTCAAGAGGAACACGCTTCGCTCGTCCGAACTGATTTGGAAGGGGGCGTTGTTGTTGTCGTTGCAGAGGTGCGACAGGTGCAGCCGGTGGTGGTTGGGGAAGACGCGTGAGCAATTCATTAAACTTGTTATCCAGCTTTGTCTCGAACGACTTCTCCATGCCATCTATCTTCTCCATGGCCTCTTCAAATCTGTTTAGCACATCTCCCACCTGGCCACTCATCATTTGCTGAAATTTATCATGCAACTCCTTGTTCGTCATGTTCTCCCAGTCAATCTCGTCGGCTTGTGATCCTGCCATGGTTAGCAGCAATAGAAACACACAAGAATATGATGCTACAGACTACTAGTGATAGAGGCGTGGGTGTCCCGATCTTTCGATGAGATGATAGCTATCGTTTTTGGTGGAGTAGACTTTGACGATCCGACTACGAACGTGCGAGGACGTCGCGCCTTAGCAATCGCTAAACCAACTCCGAGAGGTTATTGACCACGCCGGAGCACAATCAACCTGACCACGAGGGTCTATCTCCTGCAAGCAAACGAAGAACAAGCAAGAAACTAAGATTTGCAATCTGGATATTGCGAATATAAGATGAAAGCTTTATTGATCAAGGTGGGGTTCTGTGACGTCTTGGTCTGGTCGTTGAACACAAACGAAGTACGCGAAGTTGCAGCTATGGCGAACTCTTAATCTAAACAAAACCCAAAGTCTAAACGGTGCCCTAAGGGCTGTATATATGGAGGAAGAGGAGGGGATTTCGTGGCCCTTGAAGGAGGGGTCCGAAACCAACCCTATCTCTTGTTTCCCCACACATACGGACTCTAAAAACAGTCTATACTCAAGTATTTCGAAATTACATGGGCCTGGCCCAATAATAAGGTGACGCAGCACCTATAATAGCCTCTGGACGAAATTTATGAAGTGACATCTTGTATATTTCGTCCAAGGCTTCCTGCACTCATTATGGTGGCTTCAAAGTCCTGAAATCATCACTTGTAACTCCGTTCTTGTTCCCCTTGTGCATGCCATCATCTCCATGCTTGAACTTGCTCCAAGGTTCCTCTTTCTTGTCCAAGCTAGGCCCTTCATTTGTAAGCAAAACAAATGTATCCAATTTAGGCAGCATCATATTCTCATGAACTTTAGAATCATTACCAAGAAACGAAAGTACCTGATATTTTAATTGGCGTGCGCGAGCTCTAGTAATTGGTCCAGTATGTATAGAAGCAGGGGCTGTGGGTGTAACAATGGTATTGATGTCCTCATCATCTTGTTTTCTTTTCTTTTTTTGCACTTTTTTTTTTGCTCCGCAACAATTTTTGTTCGAAAAAGTCTACAAATGGTCTAAAAACTGCCTAGCCAGAATTTTCCAGACTTAGTTTTTTTTTTTTGAAACTGGAACTATTTTTCTTCTACGGGTAGCACGAAAATTGGGGAATCCGACTTGTTCACGACTCGCAGTATCGCGTGATCTGGAACTCTAAAATAAAGGAATAAATACTGGACTCGGACTAGGACTGGTGGCAGAGATGAATATGGTGGAACTCGGACTGGTGATGGTATATGACGGTAGTATATGTGGACTCGGATTGGTGGTGGTATATGGACTCGGATCGGTGGTGGTATATGGACTCAGAGAAATAGCAGATAAGCTGTGGTGGTATATGGTAGGGGCGATGATGATGGTGCGGCGGCGGCGTGACAACTTGTGAACAGAACTCGAAACTCTAAAGAACTAGACGCTAAGACCAGCAACTTGACACGACGATGCAACCGCAAATTCAACAAAGCAAAAACCCTAAAAAGATTATGCAAAGGCTCAGATTGGTTCGGATATGATGAACTAACCCTAATTTTTTTTTGTGGCTTTTTTTTTGGACAGTACGTAAGAAAATAAATCTAATCTAGGGAAAACTGGAAATTCTCACCGAGCAACCTGAAAACTGATACCACTTGATAGAGGCGAGGGTGTCCCGATCTTTCGATGAGATGGTAACTATCGATTTGGTGGAGCCGACTTTGACGATCCGACTACAAACGTGCACGACGTTGCGCCTTAGCAATCGCTAAACCAATCTCCTGAGGTTACTGACGATGCTGGAAGCACGATCAACCTGACCACGAAGGTCTATTCCTGCACGCAATCAAAGAACAAGCAAGAATATGATAATGCAATCTGAATATTGCGAATATAGATGAAGTATTGATAATGGTGGGGATCCGAAAGCGGTCTTGGTCTGGTCGTTGGACACAAACGAAGTACACGAAGTTGCAATGGCTAACTTTTAACTAAACAAATCCCAAAGTCTAAACGGTGCCCTCAGGGCTGTATATATGGAGGAAGAGGAGGGGATTTCGTGGCCCTTGAAGGAGGGGTCCGAAACCAACCCTATCTCTTGTTTCCCCACACATACGGACTCTAAAAACAGCCTATACTCAAGTATTTCGAAATTACATGGGCCTGGCCCAATAATAAGGTGACGCAGCACCTATAATAGCCTCTGGACGAAATTTATGAAGTGACATCTTGTATATTTCGTCCAAGGCTTCCTGCACTCATTATGGTGGCTTCAAAGTCCTGAAATCATCACTTGTAACTCCGTTCTTATTCCCCTTGTGCATGCCATCATCTCCATGCTTGAACTTGCTCCAAGGTTCCTCTTTCTTGTCCAAGCTAGGGCCTTCATTTGTAAGCAAAACAAATGTATCCAATTTAGGCAGCATCATATTCTCATGAACTTTAGAATCATTACCAAGAAACGAAAGTACCTGATAATTTAATTGGCGTGCGCGAGCTCTAGTAATTGGTCCAGTATGTATAGAAGCAGGGGCTGTGGGTGTAACAATGGTATTGATGTCCTCATCACTCAAGAGGAACACGCTTCGCTCGTCCGAACTGATTTGGAAGGGGGCGTTGTTGTTGTCGTTGCAGAGGTGCGACAGGTGCAGCCGGTGGTGGTTGGGGAAGACGCGTGAGCAATTCATTAAACTTGTTATCCAGCTTTGTCTCGAACGACTTCTCCATGCCATCTATCTTCTCCATGGCCTCTTCAAATCTGTTTAGCACATCTCCCACCTGGCCACTCATCATTTGCTGAAATTTATCATGCAACTCCTTGTTCGTCATGTTCTCCCAGTCAATCTCGTCGGCTTGTGATCCTGCCATGGTTAGCAGCAATAGAAACACACAAGAATATGATCCTACAGACTACTAGAAAGTGCTGGTGGTGTGGTGTGGTGTCACAAATCCGTCAAGCAAATCTCAAATTCTTACCAGTTCTTACCCAGCAGCAGGTGGTGATCGGCAACCTTTGTAGTCAAAACTCTCAGAGCTTGGACAGAGCGATTGCCAGGTGGTGTCAAACGCACGATGTAGATGTATGTGGAGCTGGGAAGGCTTATGATATGGTAGCAAAAAGGGTCAGCAATAATCAATTCAGAGATGCAATGTTGAATAAACTCTCAACGACGGTACTGTGCTGGTCCTAGGCTAGACCGTGCTAGAGACGCGAGCCTAGAACACTAACAAAAATCACGGCGCTGCACGTAAACAAGGGAGGAGCACACTCTGAATTTTTTTCTTTTTTTTTTTTGCTCCGCAACAATTTTTTTTCGAAAAAGTCTACAAATGGTCTAAAAACTGCCTAGCCAGAATTTTCCAGACTTAGTTTTTTTTTTTTGAAACTGGAACTATTTTTCTTCTGCGGGTAGCACGAAAATTGGGGAATCCGACTTGTTCACGACTCGTAGTATCGCGTGATCTGGAACTCTAAAATAAAGGAATAAATACTGGACTCGGACTAGGACTGGTGGCAGAGATGAATCTGGTGGAACTCGGACTGGTGATGGTATATGACGGTAGTATATGTGGGCTCGGATTGGTGGTGGTATATGGACTCGGATCGGTGGTGGTATATGGACTCGGATCGGTGGTGGTATATGGACTCAGAGAAATAGCAGATAAGCTGTGGTGGTATATGGTAGGGGCGATGATGATGGTGCGGCGGCGGCGTGACAACTTGTGAACAGAACTCGAAACTCTAAAGAACTAGACGCTAACACCAGCAACTTGACACGACGATGCAACCACAAATTCAACAAAGCAAAAACCCTAAAAAGATTATGCAAAGGCTCAGATTGGTTCGGATATGATGAACTAACCCTAATTTTTTTTTGGCTTTTTCCTGGACTGTAGGTATGAAGAACAGACTCGATCTAAACTACGAAAAACTGTAAATCTCACCGAGCAACCTGGGAATCTGATACCACTTGATAGAGGCGAGGGTGTCCCGATCTTTCGATGAGATGATAGCTATCGTTTTTGGTGGAGTAGACTTTGACGATCCGACTACGAACGTGCGAGGACGTCGCGCCTTAGCAATCGCTAAACCAACTCCGAGAGGTTATTGACCACGCCGGAGCACAATCAACCTGACCACGAGGGTCTATCTCCTGCAAGCAAACGAAGAACAAGCAAGAAACTAAGATTTGCAATCTGGATATTGCGAATATAAGATGAAAGCTTTATTGATCAAGGTGTGGTTCTGTGACGTCTTGGTCTGGTCGTTGAACACAAACGAAGTACGCGAAGTTGCAGCTATGGCGAACTTTTAATCTAAACAAAACCCCAAAGTCTAAACGGTGCCCTAAGGGCTGTATATATGGAGGAAGAGGAGGGGATTTCGGGCCCTTGAAGGAGGGGTCCGAAACCAACCCTATCTCTTGTTTCCCCACACATACGGACTCTAAAAACAGCCTATACTCAAGTATTTCGAAATTACATGGGCCTGGCCCAATAATAAGGTGACGCAGCACCTATAATAGCCTCTGGACGAAATTTATGAAGTGACATCTTGTATATTTCGTCCAAGGCTTCCTGCACTCATTATGGTGGCTTCAAAGTCCTGAAATCATCACTTGTAACTCCGTTCTTGTTCCCCTTGTGCATGCCATCATCTCCATGCTTGAACTTGCTCCAAGGTTCCTCTTTCTTGTCCAAGCTAGGGCCTTCATTTGTAAGCAAAACAAATGTATCCAATTTAGGCAGCATCATATTCTCATGGACTTTAGAATCATTACCAAGAAACGAAAGTACCTGATAATTTAATTGGCGTGCGCGAGCTCTAGTAATTGGTCCAGTATGTATAGAAGCAGGGGCTGTGGGTGTAACAATGGTATTGATGTCCTCATCACCTTATGAACAAGAGTATACTGATTGTTTCTACCATGGTGTACAGAATTTTTATCAAATTGCCATGGTCTACCAAGTAATAATGAACATGCTTGCATGGGTACCACATCACAATCAACATAATCAGCATATGTAGAGATACTAAAATGCACACGAACAGTACGTGATACCTTAACCTTGCCGCTGTTGTTGAACCATTGGATATAGTAAGGATGTGGATGTGGTCTTGTGGTGAGAGATAGCTTCTCCACCATCTCCATGCTAGCCAAGTTGTTGCAGCTCCCTCCATCTATGATGACGCGAACAGAACGTTCCTTCACAACTCCCTTTGTATGGAACAAATTATGCCTCTGATTTTGCTCAGCTTGTGTGACCTGCACACTCAAAACACGTTGAGCAACTAAACATTCATACCTGTCAGCGTCTTCAGGAGCCATGTATTGCGTCTCATGATCAGTATCATCTCCACCGTGTTCTTCACTTGTAATAAGAGCCAAAGTCTCCTCATCATAGTCACTAGCGGACTCATACCCACCATCCTCAGTAGCAATCATAACACGCGGAGATTGGCATTCTCTCGCATAATGACCTCTTCCCTTACAACGACGACAAATAATATCATGTGTGTGCCCTGTTGATGCCATAGATGAAGAAGAGCTCTGGGCAGGCCCAGAAGGTGTACTCTTGGCAGATGGTGGTGGTGGTGCCTGTTTTCTTGTATCTCGGTTGGAATTGGCGGCTGAAGTCAGTGGTGCCGCAGTAGGACGTGTGGGAGTAGAGGAGGCATGCGGTGTCCATGATGAAGATCGACCTGCAGAAAAATTAGTTCGCGCCAATGCCTGTCGATCCTGCACTTCACGTTCAGCTTTACAAGCAAGATGGAATAAACGAGTGATATTATTATACTCCTTATACTCTAGAATGGTCGGAATCTCTCTATTTAATCCACCCATGAAACGTGCAAGCATAGCTTCATTCTCCTCAACAATACCACATCTAATCATGCCAGTTTGTAATTCCTGATAATATTCTTCTACAGAATTTTTTCCTTGTCTTAAGCGCTGCAATTTTTGAAGTAATTCACGTTGATAATATGGTGGAACCCAACGAGTACGCATAGCAGTTTTCAAAGCAGCCCACGTAGCTGGAATAGGATATAATCTAGAATGTTCAGACCACCATACACATGCAAAACTAGTGAAAGCACAAACAGCAGCAGCAACACGTCGTTCCTCGGGATATTGTAAACATGTAAAACGTTGTTCAGTTTCTAACTCCCAAGTAAGATATATATCAGGAACATATCTACCCTCGAATGGTGGAATATTCAATTTTAATTTAGGAAGATGGTCATGATCTCGTACCTGAAGTGGTGGTGCAGGCCTACCATTGCGATTATTTGCATGTGGACGACCTGGTGCTGGTGGTTGCACGTAGTTATGATTTTGATCAACCTCATCCTCATAATCGCCCGCGTAATCATCCTCCTCCTCGGCACCACCAGCAGCAGGAGCAGGAGCCAAAGAAGCATCAACAGTAGGTACAGCAGCACCAGAAGTTTGGCCATCCTCAAGAGGAACACGCTTCGCTCGTCAGAACTGATTTGGAAGGGGGCGTTGTTGTTGTCGTTGCAGAGGTGCGACAGGTGTAGCCGGTGGTGGTTGGGGAAGACGCGTGAGCAATTCATTAAACTTGTTATCCAGCTTTGTCTCGAACGACTTCTCCATGCCATCTATCTTCTCCATGGCCTCTTCAAATCTGTTTAGCACATCTCCCACCTGGCCACTCATCATTTGCTGAAATTTATCATGCAACTCCTTGTTCGTCATGTTCTCCCAGTCAATCTCGTCGGCTTGTGATCCTGCCATGGTTAGCAGCAATAGAAACACACAAGAATATGATCCTACAGACTACTAGAAAGTGGTGGTGGTGTGGTGTGGTGTCACAAATCCGTCAAGCAAATCTCAAATTCTTACCAGTTCTTACCCAGCAGCAGGTGGTGATCGGCAACCTTTGTAGTCAAAACTCTCAGAGCTTGGACAGAGCGATTGCCAGGTGGTATCAAACACACGATGTAGATGTATGTGGAGCTGGGAAGGCTTATGATATGGTAGCAAAAAGGGTCAGCAATAATCAATTCAGAGATGCAATGTTGAATAAACTCTCAACGACGGTACTGTGTTGGTCCTAGGCTAGACCGTGCTAGAGACGCGAGCCTAGAACACTAACAAAAATCACGGCGCTGCACGTAAACAAGGGAGGAGCACACTCTGAATTTTTTTTCTTTTTTTTTTTGCACTTTTTTTTCCTCTATTTTTTTTTTTTGCTCTGCAACAATTTTTTTTTGAAAAAGTCTACAAATGGTCTAAAAACTGCCTAGCCAGAATTTTCCAGACTTAGTTTTTTTTTTTTGAAACTGGAACTATTTTTCTTCTGCGGGTAGCACGAAAATTGGCGAATCCGACTTGTTCACGACTCGTAGTATCGCGTGATCTGGAACTCTAAAATAAAGGAGTAAATACTGGACTCGGACTAGGACTGGTGGCAGAGATGAATATGGTGGAACTCGGACTGGTGATGGTATATGACGGTAGTATATGTGGGCTCGGATTGGTGGTGGTATATGGACTCGGATCGGTGGTGGTATATGGACTCAGAGAAATAGCAGATAAGCTGTGGTGGTATATGGTAGGGGCGATGATGATGGTGCGGCGGCGGCGTGACAACTTGTGAACAGAACTCGAAACTCTAAAGAACTAGACGCTAAGACCAGCAACTTGACACGACGATGCAACCGCAAATTCAACAAAGCAAAAACCCTAAAAAGATTATGCAAAGGCTCAGATTGGTTCGGATATGATGAACTAACCCTAAATTTTTTTTTTGGCTTTTTCCTGGACTGTAGGTATGAAGAACAGACTCGATCTAAACTACGAAAAACTGTAAATCTCACCGAGCAACCTGGGAATCTGATACCACTTGATAGAGGCGAGGGTGTCCCGATCTTTCGATGAGATGATAGCTATCGTTTTTGGTGG
Source organism: Thinopyrum elongatum (assembly GCA_011799875.1). Classification (NCBI taxonomy): domain Eukaryota; kingdom Viridiplantae; phylum Streptophyta; class Magnoliopsida; order Poales; family Poaceae; genus Thinopyrum; species Thinopyrum elongatum. Next base: position 265,544,743 of record CM022299.1, read on the forward strand.
AGTAGACTTTGACTATCCGACTACGAACGTGCGAGGACGTCGCGCCTTAGCAATCGCTAAACCAACTCCGAGAGGTTATTGACCACGCCGGAGCACAATCAACCTGACCACGAGGGTCTATCTCCTGCAAGCAAACGAAGAACAAGCAAGAAACTAAGATTTGCAATCTGGATATTGCGAATATAAGATGAAAGCTTTATTGATCAAGGTGGGGTTCTGTGACGTCTTGGTCTGGTCGTTGAACACAAACGAAGTACGCGAAGTTGCAGCTATGGCGAACTTTTAATCTAAACAAAACCCAAAGTCTAAACGGTGCCCTAAGGGCTGTATATATGGAGGAAGAGGAGGGGATTTCGTGGCCCTTGAAGGAGGGGTCCGAAACCAACCCTATCTCTTGTTTCCCCACACATACGGACTCTAAAAACAGCCTATACTCAAGTATTTCGAAATTACATGGGCCTGGCCCAATAATACGGTGACGCAGCACCTATAATAGCCTCTGGACGAAATTTATGAAGTGACATCTTGTATATTTCGTCCAAGGCTTCCTGCACTCATTATGGTGGCTTCAAAGTCCTGAAATCATCACTTGTAACTCCGTTCTTGTTCCCCTTGTGCATGCCATCATCTCCATGCTTGAACTTGCTCCAAGGTTCCTCTTTCTTGTCCAAGCTAGGCCCTTCATTTGTAAGCAAAACAAATGTATCCAATTTAGGCAGCATCATATTCTCATGAACTTTAGAATCATTACCAAGAAACGAAAGTACCTGATATTTTAATTGGCGTGCGCGAGCTCTAGTAATTGGTCCAGTATGTATAGAAGCAGGGGTTGTGGGTGTAACAATGGTATTGATGTCCTCATCAAGATGTCTAGCCGTTGTACCTTCAGCAGGTTCATCTTCTTCCGTCATCGCTTCCATGCTTCCCTCGCGGGTGGTGTAGTTGTACACTTGCGCTCGCACTTCTCCTCGTCGTTCGTGGTGTTCCGACAATACCTATGTATGTACACGAGTGGAGTGTCAAGTAGTATACCGTCCTTGAAGGGGTTAAGTGAACACGCATAAAGGAGATGATTCACCTTTGTGTATGTGAAGTAGATGTCGCACGTGTCACTTGCCGAACGGACTCTTGATATGGTGATGTCCATAGGATGCTCCACATCATCCCCTTCCCCTTGGAAAAGATCTGACCTCGGATTGAAAACCAAATCACCATGGGAAAGAGATGGCGTCGCCATGTAGAAGTGGACGTTCACCAAGTACTCATCATCTTCAAGCTCAAAATGGGCACTCTCCAATGTCGCGATGTCTAGTGATTCCTTCAAAAGGAGCAAGGAGAACAAACACTTCGAAAAACAAATGTGGTTAGCGTTAGTGCAAAACCAAGCATTCAAGTGGTGATTCACGAAACAAGTGTCGTCATCATGCATATCATAAGGTGTGACAAAGGATTGTGACATGGCATGTAAGCATATCAAGCGAGCACAAGCAAAGACATCGCAGGGACAAGTATGCATTTGTGAGGTAGTGATGCAAATATGTGTGACAAGAGAAGAAGCATCTACCTCAAGGTCATAACAAGCATGCACCAAGCGCTCAATGAAAGGTCTATCATAGGCATAGGAATCATTCACAACACCAAATAGAATGAAGTGTCTAAACACATGAGTCAAGTGCAAGACAATCCAAGCATACACTATAAAAAAAAGACACATCCGTGACATTATGGCCCGAATGATTTTTTTTCTGTCATGGTTATGATACTTCTATGACAATAATTGTGACAAAACCACGTATCATCATAGATGTGGTGGGCTCCTACTTCTATGACAAAAAATCATGATAGAAAATGGGCTTTTCATCCTGGGCGGGCCGGGGACGCACCTGCATGACATTCTTTGGGTCGTCCATGACATAAAAAATCGTGGTAGAAGTGAGGGCAAGGAGATTTTCGCTGAGTTCCCGGTTACGGTGGGTGGTCGGGGCCGAGCGATGCACTGGTTTGCGCATTTCCCTCATACGTAGGCGCGTGTGTGTGCGAGGCATTGGCTCTAACTGAACCCGAGGGAGAGGCGTTCGCTTACTGAACCTGAGCGATTACACTAGCTACGTTACTGAACCATAGCGATCGATCCCTTGGCTGTTAACTGAACCCGAGCGATTCCTTCGCTGCTGACTGAACCCGAGCGATTCCTTCACTGCTGCTGCTAACGGAACCCGAGCGATCGATCGCTGCTGCTGCTTACTAAAGCTGATCGAGCCCCCATGCGAGACGCAGCTAGCCGGTGTGTTGGGTTGCCTCTCGATGAACAGTGACCGTTACTACCGCGCGCGTGATACGTAGAATGAGTCGAGACGTGGTGAGTCGAGGCTGTGGATGAATAGTTCCCGGTGGGGGTTGGATGAACAGGACCCCGTTGTAGTAGGCCGTTGCCGCTGGATGAACAGGACCCCCAGGAGGCTGCTGCACCCCAGCCGGTTGGGGGTAGATGAACAGGACCCCGTGGAGGCTGGATGAACAGTAGCCGGTGGAGGTTGGATGAACAGTAGCCCATGGATGAATAGTAGCTGGTGGAGGCTGGAGCAAGTCGATGGTGGATGAACAGTAGCTCGTGGAGGCTGGAGCGAGGCAGTAGACGGTGGATGAACAGGACCCTGTTTCGACTGTTAGCGCTCGAACAGAAGTCTGTTTCCTATGTTTTGCGGCACGCCATACCCCCCCCCCCCCGATCAATAGGACCCCGTTTCGACCGTAGGAGCTCGAACAAAAGTCCATTTCCTCTGTTTTGCGGTACGGCAGACCCCTCCCGATGAACATGATCCCGTTTCGACCATACGCGGTCGAACAGAAGGTCGTTTCCTTTGTTATGCGGTACACCAGACCTCGTTTCGGCTGTTCTGTCCAAGCCGGTTGGCTCCCGATGAACAGGACGTATTCCGACCCAGTCGGTTGCCTCTCGATGAACACGACGTTGTTTCCTCCGTTTCGACCCAGCCGGTTGGCTGCCGTTGAACAGGATGCCGTCGCTGTATGCGTTTGAGACCCCGCCCGTATGTACGTACGTAGCCGTATTTACTTTCTTGCAGCATGGTTGTACATACGTGTACACGATATAGATGGGACTGCGTGACATGCTACGTTGGCAGTTCTACTACGACACCTGCCGCTCCTTACCCGGCGATGGGTCATCGTTGTAGAGAGACCGATCGACCGCTATGTACGTACACGTTCGCGACCAGACAGATAACTCTATGTACGTACACGTTCGCGACCAGACCGATCGACCTGGTGGGTCCCAGCTGCCAGGGGGTAAGGAGGCACTTCCTTGCGTGTGAAGATAAAGCTGGTGGGTCCCAGCTGTCAGGGGGAACGTTTTTTTTTGTGAAATACAGAGGCCCTTCCTTTGGTCCGAGCTGTCAGGTGGAGGAATCATTATTTTGCGCGTAATTAGGAGGCACTTCCTTGCGTGCGGCCATGGACCCAGCTGTCAGCCTCTCCACGTACACTCCTCTTCTGATGGTTGTCATTCGTTGACCGCGTTGATGATGCCGTACCGTCCGAGAGCACCATGGTGGTGGACGACGGCGCGACCTAGGAAGGGAATGACCCGGAGCCGGGGAATACGCAGCAGTGGATGCCCACGCGGAGGGGAGTACGAGGGTTGACTGGTCCGGTTGGGTTTGAGGCTGCCGTCGCCGGAGAATAACAGGGGGTGTGGGTGAGTACAGGGAAGGCCTGGCCAGCGGTGGGAGTAGGGTGGGGCGGTGAGGCCTGCGCGGCAGCACAACCGACCACTGGAGGCAAGAGCAGGTGGTCCCGCCGGCGCTGGTTTGGGCGGCTGGTGCAAGAAGATCAGAGATTGAAGAAGCAGCAGGGCCGTTCGATTAACATCCAACGGTCACTGCTGCTAGAATTGTTTGTTCACAAAGTTGACAAAGCCCTGCGTACGCGTCAACTTAGTAGGCCCACAGGTCAGCCTCCGAAACCGGTGCGCCCCAGATGTCAGGGGGAGGAATCATTTTTTCGCGTAATAAGGAGGCAGTTGCTTGCGTGTGGCCATGGACCATGGGGGCCCTACTGTTAGCCTCTCCACGTACATCCCTATTTCGTTTGTTGAATGTTGACCACGTTGAGCACGCCGCGCCTAGAGCACCAACACGGTGGACGACGATGAGGCCTAGGAATGGAACGACCCGGAGCCAGCGAAGACACAACGGTGGATGCCCACGCTGAGGGGAGTATGATGGTTGACTGGTTTGGCTGCAGCGTGAGGCTGCCATCATCGAAGAATAACAAGAGGTGCGGGTGGGTAGAGGGATGGCCAGGCCAGCGGAGGGAGTAGGGTGGGCCGGTGAAGCCTGCGCGGCATCACAGTCAGCCACAAGAGGAGGGAGCAGACTGTCCCGCCGACGCTGGTTTAGGCGGCTGGAGCAGGAAGATTAGAGATTGAAGAAGCACGTCGGCCATTGGATGGACATCCAACAGTCACTGCTGCTAGAATCGTGTGTTGACTATAAGTTGACAAAGCCTTGCGTAAACAAGTCAGCCTCGAAATCTATGGCATGTACAACCCATTTGCTATTATTTTTATTATTTATAGCCCATTTACTAATTCATATGGAATTTATTGCAGCCCATTTCCATTTTTAGAATTGCTGCCATTTTCTGGTCAGTACCAGGGTTAAAAATTTGAACAAAAAAATATGCGAAATTTTAAAAAAATCGCATATTTTTGCTAGGGTACGAAATATTTTTAATCCAAAAACTATGAGCCATACTAAAACTAATTTAAAAATAAAGTAATATTATATATGTTATGTTAAAATCCAATGAAATATAAAATATCAATGAAGAGCAAAACAAAAAATGAAACTAATTGGCCATTTGCTACAATTTTTTTGGAATTTGCAACCCATTTCATATTACTTTTAAGATTTACTGCCCATACTCTGGCTAGGCCGGAATGCATCCCTCTTCGTCTTGAAAGATTTGGAGCCTAGTAAGTCAGAGAAAACAAATAGTCCTAGGATGGGTATTCTTCAAAAAGAAATGGTGGGCTACCTATTTTCCCAAAGAAAAAACTGCTGGGCTGGTCATGTTGTTAGACGGGCCACAGAGACTGCACAACCGAGTTTATAGCCTGCTCCGTCTAAAGAAATCCTAAAAAAAAGCGTTGTACAATTCTGTTGTTAATTGACTATATGTTGTGCAACTCTGTCATTAATTGACTATACGTTGACAATGATGCGGGTCCCAGATATTAGCAGGGTGGATTAGAGTAATAAAAATTGAGGGGTGCATCTGAGTAGTAAAGAGGCACTTGCTTGTGTTCGAGAGTGGACCTGGTGGGTCCGTACTGTCATACTCACAACTACAGTCCTCTCCCGACTCACTATGTTGACAAGGCCGGACGGCGGCGCCGCTACGAGCGCACCAAGGTGAAGGACGACCACGAGGCCTCGGACGGGAATGAACAGGAGCCCGAGAAGATGCAGCAGTGTGGCCGTGGGCGGAGGGGAGTACGAGGGTTCACTTGTTCTGGTGCGGGGTGGGCTGCCATCGCCGGAGAAGAATAGGATTTCGGGGGGAGTAGAGGGATGGCCTGGCCAGCATTTCAGGGTACGACAGGGCGGCGATGCGTGCATGGCAGCACAACCAGCCGTAGAAGGCGGGAACATGCGCTCCCACCGGCGCAGGTTTGGTTTTGGCGGCTAGACCGGTCAGACCCAAAAACTCATTTTGCTGGATTATAAGAATTAATTTTATATGGCTACAACTTATTGTAAAATGCTGCGGAGCACCTTTTTCTTTTTGCGGTTTTGTTTAGACAATTTTCTTCTTGAGGTGTGAAGCCGAGCACATTCAGAAGCCCTGGGATAAAGTGGTGTTGCTAATATGTTGGGCTGGGTTGGGCATTCTTATCAAAAAATAATAATGGACCGGAACTATTTACGACGTTGACTACGATTTGCATGGGTCCGTTGGTTGCAGGAAGAAAATGGTGGGAGAAAAAAGACTGGTCACTATCTTTGCCTAAGAATAATATCGACTGAATGTAAAGAAACTCTCATAGGAAATAATATCCTCCTGTTAAAATTTGACTTTTCAAATCATAAATTTAAAGAAACGGTGCATGAGCATTTAGCTTTATTTATTTATGTTTAGGGGACCATGAGCATGTACCTGGGCTGGATTCATGTGAGAGCCTCCCTTCCAGTTAATTATGGGCTACTGTATTGGGCCTTCATCACTAGGCTGCATGTGATCGACAAGTGGAAAATGTGTTCCGTACCAAAAATAGTATGTGCTACGTACGGGGCACTAAAGGATCGGACCATGCAAAGACTTCCAAAACATTGTATTTGTCATTATAACAACACATTTATTCAACCAATAGACGAAATATATTACTGATTGTACATTGAAAACAGCAGCATCAACCAGGGCTGGGGGTGCAACAGAAGTAGTAAGCAGGCCAGAAGAGTAAAGACACAGCTCTCTCTTCCAAACCAAACATCAGCCAACATTACAAAAGGGCTACCAAAAAAGAACAAGTGTATGCATTAAACTAAATAAAGATCCTACTACACCAAGTGTGCGCATCTAACTAACTGGCTCAGTTAGACGTTACTATTTATTAAGCTGTGGAGATTGGCTGACGGCTTGAACCAGATGGGTACCTGACGGGGGAAACTCTAGCCAGCAGGTCGAAGTCTGATACTTGCGACCCCCGTCTCCTACTTTGGGCTGCAAAGCGTGGTGGCACATATCAGGGTATGGTGCATGGAGAGACGCATGGTACGCTGTGTACACACAGTTTTACCCGATGAACGAAACTGCGCTGCCATCATGATCCTTGCCATCGGTTATCTCCTGGTTAATCGATAATTCAGTATGAGAAACAGAGAGCGTGTACCAAGGCTACTTACCGGCCTCCAGCCAAAAAATTCCTGAAGGCCCAGAGAAGCTGGGATCCTGCTCAAAGACCTTGCAGTGACTGTGATTCTATTCCGCGAAACAACACGTCTGGTACGTGCGAACGATCATCAATCGTTCGCCATCGTATGATCGAGCCAGGAACCACCTGCAACTGCCATGCCGCTTTTCTTTGAAAGGTCCTAGGATTAGGAAGGGTAGGGACACCAAGCGGCCTACAACATCATATCAAGTTGGAGTCAAATAAAAAAGGGCTCGTACTGTAGTCAATCTTAAGAACAACATGTTATGAGCATGAATATTTTTGTAGTAAATGTTGACAGTAATATAAGCAAGCCATCATGATATCATAGGAAAGTAACATACTGCTGTAACAGCCCTTTGTAGCGATGACTGGAGTAGGCCAGCAATACGTCCAGCCATAGAAGGAGTCCATAGCGTAAATGAAGCCCTTGTGTTCAATGGCATCAGAGAGCCATGGAGGATATATGATCCAGCGATGGACGTGCAGATTTATCCACTTACTGCAGTGGCCTGTCAGATAGGAGAGACCGTGGTTGAAGAACGCAATTAGCCTGAAGTCTTTATAATTCGCAGATCTTGTGGGCACTTGGCAGATTACAACCTTGAGCAAATCAAACTTGGTATCATGTTGGCTACTGTAAGATTCCGAGTATTCTGGGCCGCGGTGCCAAAACAGTGTAGTGTTAATCAAAGGAAGGGGGTTCAGCCGCCGGGTGTAGACCTCCACGAGCATCCAGCTGCTGCGACCGTCAACGAGCACCATCCAAGACGTGTTCATGCTGACCCAGTACATACCGTTAATGTAGTTGAGGGTGACGGGGATCAGATCGCAGTCGAGGGGGTTGATGCTCGCCACCCTATGATCGTTATGCTGCGTGACATGCCGTTTCTGAAGATCAGGCGGCATCAGCAAGCAGGGAGCTGGCTTAAAAAGCTCTGGCCTGAGGGTTTTGAGTAAATGGTACAACTCCGATGAGCACGTGGCGAGCGGCATGGTACTGAGATTGTCCACACGCGAAACAATGAGTTTGATTACCTCTATGGGGAGCAAATTCCAGCCACTCTTTTGGCAGACGCTGCTCGGTTCTGCCATTGTTAGTGTTTGGGTTTCGGAAGAGGGGGGAGGAGCCTAGCGGGGATGGAAGATTGGACGATTATGTGTGGACAAGGATGGAGAAGCGAATATGTGCTGCGGGAAGTGGATACGTGATGATGACAATGTAGCAGCAGCACACCGCTTGACTTACGAGACACATCGCAACAGTGTAGGGTCATATCGATGCCAGATAACTTAAGTGATCACATTACTAGTACAATAAAAAACAGTACCTACTACTATGCCCGAGTAGTATAATGGAGTAGTACTCTGCTCTACTACTAGCACCGGAGGAGTAGTATATTGTAAATAGTTACAAATTTCAATGCCCGAGCGTGGAACGACTACGAACCGCCATCGGTGCTAACTCCAATCCCCAGCAAACATTTGCTGGGAGACATGGCAGTTGCAAACGCCCGTGTTGTAGTTACAGTACGCATGTAAGGGTGGCGGTTTTGTCAAATACTATGGCTTAAAAAAAGGCCACTGTCGGATGGAAATCTGACGGTTATGTGGGATTTGCTAGGATTGGGCTCGTGGTGAACAATCGCCACATATCATTACTAAAAAAAGGTTAAAACACCCGGGGCTAGAACTTGCACCGGCTGACCACTAACAATGATACTAACATAGTTTTAAAATGGTCAGAGAATGTGTCTACGTGGTGTTTGGAATTATATGCAAACTAGTAAAAAGAAACGGAGGGAGTACTAGTAAGTACACCATCTACCGCTTCGTGTGCTACTCCTGCGCTCCATGCGGCGGGAGCAACGTCCCCTACAACCACTCCCGTTTCATGGAAGACCTGGTCGATGCCTGCAAGGTGCCCTGCGTCTACAAGATTTTTGGCTGCGAGAGGTACGTCGACCAGCACTCGCTGGCGGAGCATAGTTCCAGATGCGCGCACGCACCTTGCTACTGCTATGAGTACGTCAGGGGCAACACCGCTAACGCTGACACGAGGCTGCTGTACAGGTGCATGCTCACTGTTGCTGCCCCTCCGGGGTACGAGGGCGAACTCGGCGCCTCCCTCACGCTGAATGGGACTGTGGCGAGCTGCTCCGTTCCCGGCAATGTGGACATGGAAGAGGGCTGGTTTCATATTCACCCCAAGATGATGCACGGGGACTCCAAGGAGGTTCACCTGGGCATATGCATTACCAAGTTAACTGTTCATCATTAGTCTTCACTCAATGTAAGCCGCTGTCTAAGCATGTGGACACTTCTTATTTACTAACTGCGTCCTGGTTTATTTGTCTCCTTAGTATTTTGTGCCAAACTTTGACCATGGATTTAACTAAGAAAAAAAATAATGTATGTCACCAAAAATTATATCTTTAGATTCGTATTTGAACATAGTTTCTAGTGATATGCTTTTTGGTTACATGCATTAACATTTTATTAGTTAAATCTAAAGTCAAAATTTAGCACAAAATGCGAAGGGGACCAATAAACCAGGATGGAGGTAGTAGTATAGAACCTTCCATGCATGATCTTACTCTATTAGAGTATCGCACTTGAATAAAAGTGTATCCATTTATGGTTTAGTCTAGAATCTTCCATGTATGCTTTTGCTCCATTAGAGTTCTCGCTTGCCATTTATGAGATTAATTGTGAATTTTTACTAATGGTGAAAGATTTATGATGAACCATTTCTTACATCTCCTCTGCCCCCTCCCAAGTCATCCTAATTTACATTCATGGTGGTCTAGAAAAAATAAACAAAATCGATACTCAAAAAATAATTCTTAAATATCATTTCTTGCAAAGCACAATAAGTGTTATTTCTTCAAAAGTTTTGGATGCAGGTTGAATAGTTGAATGCTTTTGTTTACAAAAGATACTTTTTTTTATCTATTTAGCCTACATTTACTATTCACTCGGATGCTTGTGAGCTCTAGAGAAGAAATAATATCCAAAGAAACCTATTGATATTTGTTACACATGAGATGACCCCCACATACTTTGTCAAAATAAACAACTCCCCGGTCAATGCATTTCACTGTTCCGTGCAACGCACGGGCACCTTACTATATATAGTACGACCATAAATTTAACTAACAAAATGCTCATGCATGTCGCCAAAAATTATATCATTGAAAACTATGTTCAAGTACGAATCCAACGATATAGTTTTTGTTGACATGCACTAACATTTTGTTAGTTAAATCTCCAGTCAAATTACATGGGGGACTAATAAACCACGACAGAGGTAGTACTAGTGTAGAGGGCGGTGCTGCACGGGAGTCTCACCCCGCTCGTGGCGCGGTAGTAAAGCCGTCATATCACAAAACCCCACCACTCCGAGTAATTAGTGGCCTGGTAAAATAAACGGATAAGGAACCATCACACCCCTCTGTCTTTTTTGGATTTCATCTCTCTGCATTTACTTTGTCTGGTTCATCTCACACACTCGATCCCTAGCTACTACTCCTAGTACTAGTAGTAGTACTCAAGTTAGAATTCCAATTGCACGACACAACTTCTTAGGCACAAAATTCGGTACAGGGTGTACGAAGCGGTTTGGGAATTTGCATGCCTTCCCGACCAGTGAGATACTCCGTACAAAGTACGATAGAAAAAACCCACAGAGAGAAGGAAGCTAAAGTAAACAATCAAACGAGCATTTTTGCATTGAATCGTTTCACAAGCTTGACTAGTGCTGTTTTTCTACTTTTACCAAAACCGCATCGTAATGTTAAAACGTGCATTTGCATGTGTGTATACATACAACTAGTAGTACAGTCTACAAGCATATATATAAAGAGACGTGTACTACGATATATAGTTAAGTTTGTGCTATATGCACGTACTTACAAATGCGTACGGATACAAAAGGTTTCCAAACTTTTACTTTTACATACTTAATTAAGGACGCTAATAATTCTCGAACGTTCGGGATTTATTATTTCTATCCCAAAACTAATGAGATCGCCTTACGACACTAAATTATTGCTAATAAAAGCCACGACGCTCGCAGGAGCACTTGCGGCGCGCCACTAGTGCCCTGATGCACGGCCGTTCCCAGCGCGGCGACACAAAGCCTCTTCCTCGGCCTCGCAACTCTCGAGGTGCTGATTGGCAACTTGCCAGCGGGCGACCGCGATCTCACTGGTTTGGTGATCTAGCGCCAACAGGTACTCCTCCTCGCTGGAAGCATGCACCCGGTCCACGTACCGCCAAGCGTAGGTGAGGCGCTTGGGCCCGACTGCACCCAGGGCTTTGGCACGGGCGTCCTCTGCCACCCACACGGTCCTCGCACGAGCCTTCTGCCAAAGAGCCAATTGCCTGACTCTCTCGAACGCGACATAGGCCTGCCAGGCAGCATGCCTCGCGGCGCGCTTCTCTTCATCGGCCTTCTTCTCCGCCTTTCTTTTGGCGCGCTCTGCCGGAGGCAAAGCATCCCACAAGGCGACCTCAATTTCTTTCCAAAGCTCCCCCAAGCTGGGGGGCTCGGCGGGAGGCACGACGTTCTCCTTGTAGCGGGGAGCTGACGCATCCTCTGATGCGCGTGGTGACAAGACTGGGAACACTGATGCGTCCACCTCGACGCATCGTGGCGAGGAGCGGAACACCGACTCGTCATCCTCCACTGATGGCAGTGAGGGGAGCCTATAGCTTGGGAGTGGTGATGCCATGGTGGTCGACGGATCCTTAATTGAGAGGGAGGGGAGGAGATAAAGGCGATGAACGTGAGCGTTCTTCCGAATGCCGTGGGAGGCGCAGTATTTATAGCGGGCAAGGCCGCACCTACGTAAGATATGTTGCGTGATTAACGTAACATCTAGGTGGGCATATTCTTGTTGGAGTAAATTACGGCGGAGGGGAGGGGTGGAAATATAGCTGGTCACAATGGATTGGACGAGCGCGGGGGAACGAGAGTCAAGCATGCAGATTGTTTTCACACGGGGAGGAGTGGTGGGACTGCCGGAGGGAGAAGGAGTGGTGGGACTATATATGACATGGCAATATCATAACGCACCTGGACGGAGGAACTAGTCTGCATAGTGCATATAAGTTTTGTCTAAAGTCAAAGTACCTCTACTTTGACCAAACTTATAAAAAATGTATCAACATTCACAATGTCAAATCAATATTTTTATATTCTTTATGAAATGTAGTTTCATAAAATATATATTTGGTATTGTAGATATTGATATTTTTAATATAAATTTGATCAAACTTTTGCAAACTTTGACCTGACATAAATCTTACGCGGAGTAAAAAGGACTAGAGGGAGTATCATGCATGCAGAGTAGGCAAAATAAAATTGCTCATTTATAGCCGTCCGAAGTCTCAAAGGGCGCGACCACGCGAGGGAGGCGCGATGGTTTACGGAATTAAGTGAAAGTTACATGCACGCCGGCATGGTGTGCAAACACGCAGAAGCTATACCGTCAGGCCTATGATGTGGGCCTAGTAGACATGACATCTAGTGGGTCCCGCATAGTACTCGAGAACTCTTTGGGGGCATGCAGCCATTTATCCATCGGGCAAGCCACCACCCCATGTCGTTCACACGCCCTACTCATCCTCATCTTCTACCTTACAATAGTTCGCTCCCAGTCATCCCATCCTTTCACATTACACCAGTTCCACTTCTCCTAACCTGCCTCCAAAATCCATGGCCTCCCAAATCTCCATGATCGACGGTGAGTACAAGGTTAGAACCATCACCGGCGATGCATTCATCATCATCTACACCCGTAGATCCGCGACGGTGGAAGCATGCCTTGGTCGCATCCTACACATGTTCCAAAGTTCAAAGGATGAGTGGGTCGCTGGGCTAGATGTTGAGTACACCACTGTCCTGGAAAAGGAGAAGCTTCTAAAGGAGGCAGAGATGAAGAAGCCAGCCGTGATCCAGGTTTGCGTACATAACATGTGCTTGGTCTACCACATATGCCATGCCGATGCTAGGTGCCAGGATTTTAAGGTCTTTCTCAAGGACAAAAGAGTGAAATTTGTTGCTGTAGACTTTACGAACGACAGGAGAGTCCTGGGTCGAATATGCCTCATTGTAGGCCAGCCCTTCGATCTACAGAAGGAAAGACTGGTGTCCTCCTCTCAGCCTTCAATGCTGACCCTGGCAGCAGCCATGATTGATCCTTCATACGATGAAGTGAAGAAACTTCACCCCAAGTTTCATCATGCATGGGAGTCAAAGACAATAGATGAAGATCACATCATGTACGCAGCAACGGTTGCCTACCTTTGTTTAAATATCTACAAGGGTTGGATGAAGAAGCAGAGCCCAGTGTCCGGTTCAAGCAAAGAAGTGTCAGCGAAGAGGAAGGGGGACGGGGACGAAGTCGAGGACGAGGACTCCGAGTAAGGTGGCAGTGCTGTTGCTCATGCTGGTTCTACTCCAGTGTCAAGTGGGCTAGTTGCTTAGTTTTATTTCAGGGGTGTGATGTGCTGATGAGGACATCAATACCATTGTTACACCCACAGCCCCTACTGCTATACATACTGGACCAATTACTAGAGCTCGCGCACGCCAATTAAATTATCAGGTACTTTCGTTTCTTGGTAATGATTCTAATGTTCATGAGAATATGATGCTGCCTAAATTGGATACATTTGTTTTGCTTACAAATGAAGGGCCTAGCTTGGACAAGAAAGAGGAACCTTGGAGCAAGTTCAAGCATGGAGATGATGGCATGCGCAAGGGGAACAAGAACGGAGTTACAAGTGATGATTTCGGGACTTTGAAGCCACCATAATGAGTGCAGGAAGCCTTGGACGAAATATACAAGATGCCACTTCATAAATTTCGTCCAGAGGCTATTATAGGTGCTGCGTCACATTATTATTGGGCCAGGCCCATGTAATTTCGAAATACTTGAGTATAGGCTGTTTTTAGAGTCCGTATGTGTGGGGAAACAAGAGATAGGGTTGGTTTCGGACCCCTCCTTCAAGGGCCACGAAATTCCCCCCTCTTCCTCCATATATACAGCCCTTAGGGCACCGTTTAGACTTTGGGTTTTGTTTAGATTAAAAGTTCACCATAGCTGCAACTTCGCGTACTTCGTTTGTGTTCAACGACCAGACCAAGACGTCACAGAACCCCACCTTGATCAATAAAGTTTTCATCTTATATTCGCAATATCCAGATTGCAAATCTTAGTTTCTTGCTTGTTCTTCATTTGCTTGCAGGAGATAGACCCTCGTGGTCAGGTTGATTGTGCTCCGGTGTGGTCAATAACCTCTCGGAGTTGGTTTAGCGATTGCTAAGGCGCGACGTCCTCGCACGTTCGTAGTCGGATCGTCAAAGTCTACTCCACCAAAAACGATAGCTATCATCTCATCGAAAGATCGGGACACCCTCGCCTCTATCAAGTGGTATCAGATTTCCAGGTTGCTCGATGAGATTTACAGTTTTTCGTAGTTTAGATCGAGTCTATTCTTCATACCTACAGTCCAGGAAAAAGCCAAAAAAAATTTAGGGTTAGTTCATCATATCCAAACCAATCTGAGCCATTGCATAATCTTTTCTGTATTTGCTTTGTTGAATTTGCGGTTGCATCGTCGTGTCAAGTTGCTGGTCTTAGCGTCTAGTTCTTTAGAGTTTCGAGTTCTGTTCACAAGTTGTCACGCCGCCGCCGCACCATCATCATCGCCCCTACCATATACCACCACCGCTTATCTGCTATTTCTCTGAGTCCATATACCACCACCGATCCGAATCCATATACCACCACCGATCCGAGTCCATATACCACCACCAATCCGAGCCCACATATACTACCGTCATATACCATCACCAGTCCGAGTTCCACCAGATTCATCTCCGTCACCAGTCCTAGTCTGAGTCCAGTATTTATTCCTTTATTTTCGAGATCCAGATCACGCGATACTACGAGTCGTGAACAAGTCGGATTCCCCAATTTTCGTGCTACCCGCAGAAGAAAAATAGTTCCAGTTTCAAAAAAAAAAAACTAAGTCTGGAAAATTCTGGCTAGGCAGTTTTTAGACCATTTGTAGACTTTCGAAAAAAAATTGTTGCGGAGCAAAAAAAGAGAGGAAAAAAAAGTGCAAAAAAAAAGAAACAAAAAATTCAGAGTGTGCTCCTCCCTTGTTTACGTGCAGCGCCGTGATTTTTGTTGGTGTTCTAGGCTCGCGTCTCTAGCACGGTCTAGCCTAGGACCAGCACAGTACCGTCGTTGAGCGTTTATTCAATATTGCATCTCTGAATTGATTATTGCTGACCCTTTTTGCTACCATATCATAAGCCTTCCCAGCTCCACATACATCTACATCGTGCGTTTGACACCACCTGGCAATCGCTCTGTCCAAGCTCTGAGAGTTTTGACTACAAAGGTTGCCGATCACCACCTGCTGCTGGGTAAGAACTGGTAAGAATTTGAGATTTGCTTGATGGATTTGTGACACCGCACCACACCACCACCACTTTCTAGTAGTCTGTAGGATCATATTCTTGTGTGTTTCTATTGCTGCTAACCATGGCAGGATCACAAGCCGACGAGATTGACTGGGAGAACATGACGAACAAGGAGTTGCATGATAAATTTCAGCAAATGATGAGTGGCCAGGTGGGAGATGTGCTAAACAGATTTGAAGAGGCCATGGAGAAGATAGATGGAATTGAGAAGACGTTCGAAACAAAGCTCGATAACAAGTTTAATGAATTGCTCGCGCGTCTTCGACAACCACCACCGGCTGCACCTGTCGCACCTCTACAACAACAACAACGTCGCCTTCCAAATCAAGTGGGACGAGCACAACGCGTTCGCCTTGAGCCTGGTCAAACTTCTGGTGCCGCTGCGCCTACTGTTGATGCTTCTATGGCTCCTGTTGCCGCTGAGGAGGACGATTATGCGGGCAATTACGAGGATGAGGCTGATCAAAATCAGAACTACGTACCAGCACCAGGTCGTCCACATGCCAATAATCGCAATGGTAGGGCTGCATTACCAGCTCAGGTACGAGATCATGACCATCTTCCTAAACTGAAATTGAATATTCCACCATTTGAGGGTAGATATGTTCCTGATATATATCTTACTTGGGAGTTAGAAACTGAACAACGTTTTACATGTTTACAATATCCCGAGGAGAGACGTGTTGCTGCTGCTGTTTGTGCTTTTACTAGTTTTGCATGTGTATGGTGGTCTGAACATTGTAGATTATATCCTATTCCAGCTACATGGGCTGCTTTGAAAACTGCCATGCGTACTCGTTGGGTTCCACCATATTATCAACGTGAATTACTTCAAAAATTGCAGCGCTTAAGACAATGAAAAAATTCTGTAGAAGAATATTATCAGGAATTACAAACTGGCATGATTAGATGTGGTATTGTTGAGGAGAATGAAGCTATGCTTGCACATTTCATGGGTGGATTAAATAGAGAGATTCAGACCATTCTAGAGTATAAGGAGTATAATAATATCACTCGTTTATTCCATCTTGCTTGTAAAGCTGAACGTGAAGTGCAGGATCGACAGGCATTGGCGCGAACTAATTTTTCTGCAGGTCGATCTTCATCATGGACACCACGTGCCTCCTCTACTCCCACACGTCCTACTGCGGCACCACTGACTTCAGCCGCCAATTCCAACCGAGATACAAGAAAACAGGCACCACCACCACCATCTGCCAAGAGTACACCTTCTGGGCCTACCCAGAGCTCTTCTTCATCTATGGCATCAATAGGGCACACACATGATATTATTTGTCGTCGTTGTAAGGGAAGAGGTCATTATGCGAGAGAATGCCAATCTCCGCGTGTTATGATTGCTACTGAGGATGGTGGGTATGAGTCCGCTAGTGACTATGATGAGGAGACTTTGGCTCTTATTACAAGTGAAGAACACGGTGGAGATGATTCTGATCATGAGACGCAATACATGGCTCCTGAAGACGCTGACAGGTATGAATGTTTAGTTGCTCAACGTGTTTTGAGTGTGCAGGTCACACAAGCTGAGCAAAATCAGAGGCATAATTTGTTCCATACAAAGGGAGTTGTGAAGGAACGTTCTGTTCGCGTCATCATAGATGGAGGGAGCTGCAACAACTTGGCTAGCATGGAGATGGTGGAGAAGCTATCTCTCACCACAAGACCACATCCGCATCCTTACTATATCCAATGGTTCAACAACAGCGTTAAGGTTAAGGTAACACGTACTGTTCGTGTGCATTTTAGTATCTCTACATATGCTGATTATGTTGATTGTGATGTGGTACCCATGCAAGCATGTTCATTATTACTTGGTAGACCATGGCAATTTGATAAAAATTCTGTACACCATGGTAGAAACAATCAGTATACTCTTGTTCATAAGGATAAACATATTACTTTGCTTCCTATGACTCCTGATTCTATTTTGAAAGATGATATTAATAGAGCTAGTAAAGCAAAACAGGAGAAAAATAAGAGTGAAAATCAGATTGTGGCAAAAGAATTTGAGCAACAAATGAAGCCTAATAATAAACCATCTAGTGTTGCTTCTGAAATTAAATTGAAAAGTGCATGTTTATTTGCCACCAAATCTGATATTGATGAGCTAGATTTCAGCAAATCTCTTTGCTATGCTTTTGTGTGCAAAGAGGCGTTATTTTCATTCGAGGACGTGCCTTCCTCTTTGCCTCCTGCTGTCACTAACATTTTGCAGGAGTTCGCTGACGTCTTTCCACAAGACGTGCCACCAGGATTACCACCTATTCGCGGGATTGAGCATCAGATTGACTTAATTCCCGGTGCTTCGTTGCCAAACCGTGCGCCATACCGTACCAATCCAGAGGAGACGAAGGAGATTATGCGTCAAGTACAGGAGCTGCTCGACAAAGGTTATATACGCGAATCTCTTAGTCCTTGTGCTGTTCCTATTATACTAGTGCCAAAAAAGGATGGTACGTCGCGTATGTGTGTTGATTGTAGAGGCATTAATAATATTACTATTCGTTATCGTCATCCTATTCCTAGGCTAGATGATATGCTTGATGAATTGAGTGGCTCTACAATATTCTCCAAAGTTGATTTGCGTAGTGGATACCATCAAATTCGTATGAAATTGGGAGATGAATGGAAAACAGCATTTAAAACTAAGTTCGGTTTATATGAGTGGTTAGTCATGCCTTTTGGGTTAACTAATGCACCTAGTACTTTCATGAGATTAATGAACGAAGTTTTACGTTCTTTCATTGGACGATTTGTGGTAGTTCACTTTGATGATATATTGATTTATAGCAGATCTTTGGAGGAACATTTGGAACATTTACGTGCTGTTTTTATTGCTCTACATGATGCACGTTTGTTTGGTAACCTTGGGAAGTGCACCTTTTGCACCGACTGAGTATCTTTTCTTGGCTATGTTGTTACTCCACAGGGAATTGAAGTTGATAAAGCCAAGATTGAAGCTATTGAGAGTTGGCCGCAGCCCAAAACTGTCACACAAGTGATGAGTTTCCTTGGCCTCGCTGGTTTCTATAGGCGTTTTGTGAGAGATTTCAGCACCATTGCTGCACCTCTCAACGAGCTTACAAAGAAGGATGTGCCTTTTGTTTGGGGTACCGCACATGAAGAAGCCTTCACGGTGTTGAAAGATAAGTTAACACATGCTCCTTTACTCTAACTTCCTGATTTTAATAAGACTTTTGAGCTTGAATGTGATGCTAGTGGAATTGGATTAGGAGGTGTGTTATTACAAGATGGCAAACCTGTTGCATACTTTTCTGAAAAATTGAGTGGGCCTAGTCTGAATTACTCTACTTATGATAAGGAATTATATGCTCTTGGTCGGACTTTGGAAACATGGCAACATTATTTATGGCCCAAAGAATTTGTTATTCATTCTGATCATGAATCTTTGAAACATATTAAAAGTCAAGCCAAACTGAACCGTAGACATGCTAAATGGGTTGAATTCATTGAGACTTTCCCTTATGTCATTAAACACAAGAAGGGTAAAGAAAATGTTATTGCTGATGCATTATCTCGTCGTTATACTATGCTTTCACAACTTGACTTTAAAATATTTGGTTTGGAGACCATCAAAGATCAATATGTGCATGATGCTGAATTTAAAGATGTATTGCAGAATTGTAAAGAAGGGAGAACATGGAACAAGTTCGTCATTAACGATGGATTTGTGTTTCGTGCTAACAAGCTATGCATTCCAGCTAGCTCCGTTCGTCTTTTGTTGTTGCAGGAGGCGCATGGAGGAGGATTAATGGGACACTTTGGCGTAAAGAAGACGGAGGATGTACTTGCTACACATTTCTTTTGGCCAAAGATGAGACGGGATGTTGAGTTCTTTGTTGCTCGCTGCATTACATGTCAAAAAGCTAAGTCACGACTCAATCCTCATGGTTTATATATGCCTTTGCCTGTACCTAGTGTTCCATGGGAGGATATATCTATGGACTTTGTTTTGGGTTTACCTCGAACAAAAAGGGGAGGGATAGCATATTTGTTGTCGTGGATAGGTTCTCGAAAATGGCACACTTTATACCATGTCATAAAAGCGATGATGCTGCTAATGTTGCTGATTTGTTCTTTCGTGAAATTATTCGCTTGCATGGTGTGCCAAATACTATTGTTTCAGATTGTGATACCAAATTTCTTAGCCACTTTTGGAGATGTTTATGGGCTAAGTTGGGCACTAAACTGCTTTTTAGTACTACTTGTCACCCCCAAACTGATGGACAAACTGAAGTAGTCAATAGAACTTTGTCTACTATGCTTAGGGCTGTTTTGAAGAATAACAAGAAAATGTGGGAAGAATGCTTGCCTCATATTGAATTTGCTTATAATCGTTCATTGCATTCTACTACTAAGATGTGCCCTTTTGAAATTGTATATGGTTTCCTACCTCGTGCACCTATTGATTTGTTGCCTCTTCCATCTTCGGAGAAGGTTAATTTTGATGCTAAACAACGTGCTGAATTGATCTTAAAAATGCATGAGTTAACTAAGGAGAACATTGAGCGTATGAATGCTAAATATAAACTTGCTGGAGATAAGGGTAGAAAACATGTTGTGTTTGCACCTGGAGATCTTGTTTGGTTACATTTGCGTAAGGATAGATTTCCTGATTTGCGCAAATCAAAGCTAATGCCACGTGCTGATGGTCCTTTTAAGGTGTTAGAGAAAATAAATGATAATGCATATAAACTTGAGCTGCCTGCAGATTTTGGGGTTAGTCCCACTTTTAACATTGCAGATTTGAAGCCTTATTTGGGTGAGGAAGATGAGCTTCCGTCGAGGACGACTTCATTTCAAGAAGGGGAGGATGATGAGGACATCAGTACCATTGTTACACCCACAGCCCCTGCTGCTATACATACTGGACCAATTACTAGAGCTCGCGCACGCCAATTAAATTATCAGGTACTTTCGTTTCTTGGTAATGATTCTAATGTTCATGAGAATATGATGCTGCCTAAATTGGATACATTTGTTTTGCTTACAAATGAAGGGCCTAGCTTGAACAAGAAAGAGGAACCTTGGAGCAAGTTCAAGCATGGAGATGATGGCATGCGCAAGGGGAACAAGAACGGAGTTACAAGTGATGATTTCAGGACTTTGAAGCCACCATAATGAGTGCAGGAAGCCTTGGACGAAATATACAAGATGTCACTTCATAAATTTCGTCCAGAGGCTATTATAGGTGCTGCGTCACCTTATTATTGGGCCAGGCCCATGTAATTTCGAAATACTTGAGTATAGGCTGTTTTTAGAGTCCGTATGTGTGGGGAAAGAAGAGATAGGGTTGGTTTCGGACCCCTCCTTCAAGGGCCACGAAATTCCCCCCTCTTCCTCCATATATACAGCCCTTAGGGCACCGTTTAGACTTTGGGTTTTGTTTAGATTAAAAGTTCGCCATAGCTGCAACTTCGCGTACTTCGTTTGTGTTCAACGACCAGACCAAGACGTCACAGAACCCCACCATGATCAATAAAGTTTTCATCTTATATTCGCAATATCCAGATTGCAAATCTTAGTTTCTTGCTTGTTCTTCGTTTGCTTGCAGGAGATAGACCCTCGTGGTCAGGTTGATTGTGCTCCGGCGTGGTCAATAACCTCTCGGAGTTGGTTTAGCGTTTGCTAAGGCGCGACGTCCTCGCACATTCGTAGTCGGATCATCAAAGTCTACTCCACCAAAAACGATAGCTATCATCTCATCGAAAGATCGGGACACCCTTGCCTCTATCATGTGCTGAGCCCCCATCAGAGCTATGTTATGTTGTTTCTCGTTATTTGAACTCTTTAGTACATACTAGTATGTCTTACTACTGTTCTTCTTGTAGTTGGTACTACTACTCGTTTCTTCGCGTTCCTACTGTACTTAATACATACTAGTAGTATAATTTGGGTCAGTCGATTTGTGAAAGAAGAAGTTCACCGGAGCGAAGGAAGAAGACGACAGAGAAGCTACCCCAGTATCTATATTAGGTTGGCAGGGTGCCCATGATCTATCTTATGAGTGTTGGGTGTGGAATGCAGTTCGCCGAAAAAATGGATCGTGCTCGGGGTTAAACGGATGGAGGGGGTGGGGGAGCATGGCGGTGGCAGGCGGTTCAGGGGAGGGTGGCAGCAGCGGCAGGCGGTTAGGCCTGTGGCGGGCTGGTGGTTCGATGGTTGAGAGAGAAGATGAACAGTGCAGCATTTTTGGAGGTTGAAGAAGTCCTTCTGGCCGTCCATGTTGCATCCAACGGCTCACAAGAGTCGACTGACCCAAATTGTTCCTTCGGATTACATGATCCACGTGGCATTCAAGGTGTCGAAGGTAGATTCCACGTCCACACCCGGTTTGCGGGCTCGGCGCGGGCGCGACCAGCTTCCGCCGTGAGCCACCATGCGAGCCTCCTCCACATGGGCGAAGACAACAATGACATGCTAGCTCCTCCTCATCGGCATGTTGGAGCACGCGCTTGACCTCCTCCTCTTTGTATGCTGCGGGCATAGACGCGGCTCGACCTGCTCGCGTGCTTGGCAGCGTGGCGTCATCACGAGGAGGGACTGCAAACGATGTGAGCGGGCGAGGGGTTGAGACCCTCTGTAGTACTGTACAGTGCTGTAGTGCGGATGACATGTGGGGCCGGGTCCCACATGGCAGCGATAGTACTGCACCGTACAGTACTGCAACGACTGTACGGATGCACAACGGCGGCGGCATACATATGAGTGCACTTATTGGAGCTTGGTTATAGGGTTGGTCAAACTTAAAAGAATACCGTACTAGTACACGTAATCCTGTGCAAGTGCGTGCATCACGGCCGCGCTTATACACCACATTAGTTAGCACAGTATCGATACAGAATCCTGTGCAAGCGTGTGCACCACGGCGGCGTGGTCGATTGAAAGGTGCGTCACGGTGTCGCGCTGGAAGGACATTGGCCGAACCTTTTTGTGTGTGTGAAAACAATCCCCGAATATTACTCTACTTTTTTTGCTGGAAAAGTTCCTCACGCTACAATATTTCCATATATTTGTATTTAGCTTAAGTTCATGATTATTTTGATTTGGACGTTTTAGGTGCCCCCTACAAATTTTTTTTAATAGAGATTTTGTGTGTATAACGGTGAGAGAACGCGTCAATGTGTCTACATGTGTGTTGTGGCGGAAGGGCAACGTGGAGACGGTGTGCGTGTGATAGTCATAGAGAGGTGTGAATGTGCAAATGATCATGTATGAGTGAGACATAGAGATATAACGAGATGTTGTGTATACATGAGACAAGGGTCTTCTATTTGTGTTTTTTGCGTGTGCGTGAGAGAGAGAGAGAGAGAGAGAGAGAGAGGAGCATCCATAACACAACAACCATCTCTCTCGATTCGACCGTTCCTCACACAATCGCATGTAACACATGCATCAACACACACATTTTGACACCCTCACCCAGCCCGTGCCCTCTCAAGGCGCCTACATCGCTCTCTATCTCGCACACACAATCTCTTCATGAAAACCCTATTTGGCATGCATGTACCTCTGTGTCACATACACACCATGTACCACACACACACATTTATCTCTCGCTATGTCTCTTTGCCTAGAAAACACACTCCCCATATGTCGATGCAACAAACCCCAGGTGTGTTGCCTAGACTGTACACAGGCTTAAGAACAAGGTTGCAGCATTCAAGACTAGACCAAGCAGAAGGGATCAGCTCTTTGAGAAATCAAAGGGCGGATCAAGAAGACCAAGACCAACTAAAGGAGCAAGATACCACTAAGGAAAAACCTCCCTTGCCGGGCAGGCGAGCCTGGCGGGGTTGAGGTTGCCCCGAAGACAAGTCTCAAGATTGCCCCGGCAGGCTTGCCGGGGACGCTGAGGGCGGATTACCCCGCCAAGGCTCCACCGCTCCACCTCACAGCAACGCAAGTCATTGATCGGTGCGGTGTCGAGCCCCCGAGTGGTTAGGTGGCTGTTATTTGGCATGTGGCAGCCACCTCCAGAGGAAATCACCTCCAAATGACACCCGTCCAGGGATGTGTCATGCAGGCAGGCGAGAAGATGGCCAAACGGCACGGCAAGGCTTGCCGGGCTACGCTACGATGTGACACTAAGCGGCGCATTTAATGCGCTCTGTCTTGTCTGCAGAGTTAGGTATGATAGCACTGTTTGCTATCTATTCAGTATGCAATGACTGATTTGCCATTGTGGTGACCCCTTGATCTATAAAAGGAGGGCCATGGCAACCTTAGAAAGGATTCGGATCCTTGTACACTCATATGCGCGTAGCTGCTCTCGCCCCGAGGCGACCTTGCCGAGCTAGAGCGCTGCGTCTCCACCACGGTCCTCTCATCAATCCAGCAAAGCGGGAGTAGGGTTTTACACCTCGTGGCGGCCCAAACCTGGGTAAAAACTGCCCGTGTGATCGCTGTCGCACTCCTCCATGCCCTCCGCTCTTTGTGTAATGCGTCCTTCCCCCCTGCCGAACCACAAGGAGCCGATGGCCCCATAGGTGGCCATGTTTTCCCACGACATCTTTGGCGCGCCAGGTAGGGGGAGGCGCTTGCGCGAACCCGAGAGCGTACGCAGCACGTCATCTTCGTCATCGTTCTCTTCATTGACGGCTTCATCATCCATGGCGCCTAAGAAGAAACCCGGTGCCGCAGCTCACCCGTCCACCTCGAAGGCCCCTTCGCACGCGGCCGCCGATGCCATGGGGGCTACTGGGACGCACGGGGACATGGACGCTGCGGGTGGCGTCGTCACCACCTCCCCTATGGCCGAAACGGGAGCAGGAGGCACCGGAGAAGGACAGCGCCAACAACATCCAACCGGCCACGCTCCACAAGGTGCGGGAGGAGAGATCATTCTGCCCGCGCCTCTCCACCCCACCGAAGGATGCAGCCACAGCGGTGGCGCTCGCTCTGGGGCGAACCGCAACCCTCCGGCCGCCCTCGCTGCGTGTGCGGCCGCAGGGCACATGCCACCCCCGGGACGGGCTGGCCAAGCCGATGAGCTGAACGGAGCCGCCGATCCTCAAGCACATTCACCTCGTCACCACGCCACCCTGGCGACTGGCTCACGGCGATGAGAGCACAGCACTGCCACTACTGGCACCATCAGAAGCCAGGCGACATTACAGTCTACGTCATCATCTATGCTGAGCACTGCTTCGGAAGCCATGGTGCGGGCCCAACTCCTGTTGAGATTTCTGCCGGCGGCCGATCAGATGGATGAGTGGAGAGCCACCATTCAGAGCCTGATTGGTTTCGCCGAGGCGGGAGGATCACAGCGAGCAGGCCTGTCACGGCCTTCGCAGGTGGCAACAACGGCCCGAGCCATTGGCCGTGCAGAAGGGGCCACCCTCATGGTGCAATCCCCTCCGCGGCAGCCGACGCAGGGGCCGCAGCCAGAGCCACGCAACCAGGAACCCGACGACGTATCGATGGCTTCGTCCGATCCTCGAGCACGTCGAGACCGGCGGCGAGTCCTGGAAGACAGGCGGAGGAAAGACACGCGCGTCACCATCGAACGACGCCACGAAACCCAACACCAGTCTGATAGGCGCAATGGCCCCGACGTCGACGAGCCCACGCCCGGTGAAGGTGGGTACCTACCTTTCGAGGTTGGGTGCCCCGCCTTCACTCGCGAGCTGCGGCAAGTCCGTTGGCCATCTGCTCGCACGTTCAAGCCAGAAATACCAGAGAAGTATGAAGGAAGATTGAACCCGACAGAGTTCTTGAGCATCTACACCATCGCTGTTCAAGCTGCCGGGGGAAGAGACGAGAAGGTGTTCGCCAACTACTTCCCTTTGGCACTCAAGTCAAATGTGAGGTCTTGGCTTATGCACTTGCCAGAGAATTCCATCTTGACCTGGGCTGACCTGTGCCATGAGTTTGTTGGCGCCTTCACGGGCGGCCATCAAGAACCAGGGAGGCCCAGCGACATGCAGTTACTCCCGCAGAAGGAAGGAGAGAGTCTGCGGAAGTACATGCAGAGGTTCAGCCGGGTGCACAGGAACATTCCAGGCATCCACCCGGCAGCTGTGATAGCTGCGTTCCAGTCCAACATGCGCAACTGCCGGATACATTCTAAAATGAACGTTCGTTAGCCCAAGACTGTGAATGAGCTATACACTCTGGTGGATAAGTGTGCCCGAGTAGAAGAGGGGAGACGTCTCCCTGGTGAAGAAGATGGCGTCGACATCGACTCAGAGGACGACGACGATGCCACCAATCAGAAGAAGAAGAACAAGAAGCGTAAGGATAAAGCGGTGATGACCGTTGAAGGATCGAGTGCACCTAGTACCGGCAAGAAGGCCAAGACCGAGGTTCCCAGCAAGGAAGCTGCCGCGTGCACTGATTGCTGGGAAGCCGCAGCTGCCGAGAAGGCTGGGAAGGGTGACGGACCGTACTGCAAGATCCATCGGACCAAGGGCCATGATCTTTAGGAGTGTCATCAGGTTGAGCAACTCATCAAGAAGCAGAGGGCTGAGTACGAGAAGCATGATAAGGAGAAAGACCAAGATGGCACTGGCGGGAAGGGCCTAGGTGGCAGAACAGGTCACCCCGGCAAGGCTCCTTAGTATCAAGGGAAACCTGCCAAAGGCCGTGAGAAGAAGGATTGCGAGGACGAGAGTGATGAAGGAGATGAAGAGGAAACCAGCGAGCAGGAGTTCCAGAAAGCCACTGACGCCCTATGCATTGACGGGGGTGCATCTTTGCACTCCTCTCACGGCCAACTTAAAAAGTGGGCGTGTGAGGTCAATGCCGTGGAGCCAGCGGCAGATTCTCGGAAGCCGCTCAAGTGGTCCCACACGCCCATCATCTTTGATGAGGAGGATCACCCTGACCACTCTACCGCGGTAGGGTGTTTGCCGTTGTTGGTTTCACCAATGATCCGCAACCTCAAGGTCACAAAGATGTTGGTTGACGGCAGGGCCGGGTTGAATCTGATTTCTCCGAAGGTCATCAACAAACTCCAGATAGCAGATGAAGAGCTCAAGGTTACTGGTACATTCCAAGGGATTAACCC
This sequence comes from Thinopyrum elongatum, assembly GCA_011799875.1. NCBI lineage: Eukaryota > Viridiplantae > Streptophyta > Magnoliopsida > Poales > Poaceae > Thinopyrum > Thinopyrum elongatum. The sequence continues at coordinate 265,571,254 of CM022299.1, forward strand.
CGGCAGGAGTCGTCCTAAGGGGAAGATCACACTGCCGGTGACATTCGGGGGGGGGGGGGGGGGAGAGTTGAACTACCAGACTGAGAAGATCGTGTTTGACATGGTCGACCTCCCCCTGCCGTACAATGGAATCCTTGGTCGCCCAGCCCTGGCCAAATTCATGGCGGCATCCCACTATGCCTAAAACACTCTGAAGATGCCAGGGCCAGTAGGCGTCATTTCTATTCCATCGGACAAGAAAGATGCAATTGTATGCATGGACAAGATGTACCAGGAAGCAGTCGCTGCAGAGGCCGCAGAAGCCACTCCTCCCACCAAGAAAAGCAAGAAAAAGAAGAAAGCCAACAAGGATGCCAGCAAGGAATCCAGGAAGCGTACCTCTTCGGAGTGCGCTGCGCCTGTTGATGACTTGCCGGAGAGTTCCAATAGCAAGAGATCCAAGGCTGCTGCACCCGCTGTGAAGAAGGTCCCGGTAGGGCTGGCTAGCGCTGATGGTACGTTTACCATCAGTGCCACCCTCGACGACAAATAGGAAAGCGCGCTCGTTGCCTTCCTGCGGGCGAATGTCGATGTGTTTGCTTGGCAACCATCTGACATCCCCGGTGTTCCCAGGGAGGTAATCGAGCACCACCTTGCTGTCTGCCCACAGGCCCGGCCCATCAAGCAGAAGGTAAGCAAGCTTTGGAGCAGTAGCAGTTTATTGCCGAGGAGATCAAGAAACTCGAGGCAGCTGGTTTGGTCAGAGGAGTATTGCATCCGACGTGGTTAGCAAATCCAGTGGTGGTGCGCAAGGCGAATGGGAAATGGAGGCTTTGCATAGATTTCACATATCTGAACAAAGCATGCCCGAAGGACCCATTACCCTTGCCGCGCATCGACCAGATTGTGGATTCCACCTCCGGGTGTGACTTGCTTTCCTTCCTGGATGCCTACTCTGGATACCACCAGATCTTCATGTCCAAGGAAGACGAAGAGAAGACCGAGTTCATAACCCCAGGTGGCACGTACTGTTTTGTACGGATGCCCTTCGGGTTGAAGAGCGCCGGATCCACTTTTGCAAGAGCAGTACAGATTGGCTTTGAGTCCTAGCTGCACAGAAATATTGAAGCCTACATGGATGATATAGTGGTCAAAACCAAGGACAGAATGACTCTCATTGAGGATTTGGAAGAGACCTTTGCGAATCTGCGCAGGATCAACTTGAAGTTGAACCCGGAGAAGTGTGTGTTTGGCGTTCCTTCCGGCAAGCTACTTGGCTTCTTCATGTCCCACCGGGGGATAGAGGCTAACCCCGACAAGATCAAGGCTATCGAGCAGATACAAGCACCCAAGACAGTTAAAGACGTGAGGCGTTTGACTAGATGTGTTGCCGCGCTGAGCAGGTTCATTTCCAAGTCCGTTGAACGTGCCTTGCTGTTCTTCAAAATCTTGAAGAAGGCAGGACCCGTGGAGTGGACCCTGGAGGCAGACGCTGCGCTACAAGATTTGAAGACCTACCTTTCCTCTGTTCCCACATTAGTCGCTCCTAAACCACAAGAGCCGTTACTGCTATATTTAGCAGCGACCAATCAAGTGGTTAGCGCAGCGCTGGTGGCACAGCGGGAGGTAGATGAAGCAGCAGCCGCCACCACCGTTCCCTCTGGAGAGGAAAGTGAACCCGTCCCAACAAGGTCAGGTGCAGTTCAAGACATGGAAGAGCAAGGCAGCGGAGACAGTTCCAAGATCACGGCAAGGAAGAAGGTGGTGTAGCGCCCAGTGTACTTCGTCAGCTCCCTACTGCAGGGGGCTAGGTCGAGGTACTCTGGCGTGTAAAAGTTGATTTTTGGCCACATCATGGGCTCAAGGAAACTGCGCCACTACTTCCAAGCCCACGAGATCACGGTTGTCACCCTCTTCCCCTTGCAACGCATACTCCGAAACCCCGAGGCCACCGGCAGAATCGTGGAATGGGCTTTGGAGTTATCCAGCTTTGGTTTGAAGTTTGAAAGCATGTCAACTATTCAGAGTAGAGCACTAGCAGAGTTCATTGCGGAGTGGACGCCAACCCCTGATGAAGAAGTACTGGAGACAGTCATCCCCGGCAAGGAAGCGCACCAAGAATTGATTATGTATTTTGATTGTGCCTTCTCCCTACAAGGTGCAGGAGCTGGCGTGCTTCTCGTTGCTCCCACTGGGAAGCACCTTAAGTATGTCGTTCAAATGCATTTCCCCCAGGAGAAGGTTACCAACAATACTGTAGAGTATGAAGGGCTCCTTGCCGGGCTCAGGATTGCAACAGAACTGGGAATCAAAAAGCTGATCATCCGTGGAGACTCATAACTTGTGGTGAGACAAGTCAACAAGGATTATCAAAGCCCATTGATGGAGGCATACGTCGAGGAAGTGAGAAAGTTGGAGGAGCGCTTTGACGGATTGCAAACAGAGCACGTGCCACATGCGAAAAACAGCATTGCTGATCATCTATCAAAGTGCGCTGGGCAAAAACTCCCTGTGGAACCATGGACTTTTGTTCTCCATCTGAGTCAACCCTCCGTATCCCCAGCAACAATGGCCAGCAAGAGGAGGAAATTGAACTCTGGCAAGCCTCTCCCGGCAGAGCTTCCCGAAGCCCCCGACAGAGAGCTTGGCGGGAACAACTCCCCTTCGATCGGTGAGCTGCACCCTCCCGCCGAACTACCAGTTTTTACGGTCGAGGCAGGCATTCCCATCGACGAGGAGGTGCTGCTAGTCCTTGCACTACAAAAAAAGACACATCCGTGACATTTTGGGCCGAACAAATTTTTTTCCTGTCATGCTTATGACACTTCTATGACGATAATTGTGACAAAACCCGGTATCATCATAGATGTGGTGGGCTCCTACTTCTATGACAAAAAATCATGACAAAAAATGGGCTTTTCGTCCTGGGCGGGCTGGAGACGCAGCTGGATGATATTCTTTGGGCCGTCCATGACGGAAAAAACTGTGGTAGAAGCGAGGGCGAGGAAAATTTCGGGGAGTTCCCGGTTACAGTGGGTGGTCGGGGCCGAGCGATGCACGGAGGTTTGCCTGTTTCTCTCGTACACGTACACGCATGTGTGTGAGGCGTTGGGCTCTAACTGAACCCGAGCGAGGCGTTCGCTTACTGAACCCGAGCGATTGCACTGGCTACGTGTTACTGAACCCGAGCGATCGATCGATCCCTGGCTGTTAACTGAACCCGATCGAGGGATTCCTTCGCTACTGCTGCTAACTGAAGCCGATCGAACCTGCTGCCTCTTGATGAACAGTGAGCGTTGTTGGGGGTTGGATGAATAGTTCCCGGTGGGGGTTGGATGAACAGGACCCTGTGGTAGGAGTGGCCGTTGCCGCTGGATGAACAGGACCCCGATCGAGCCGGTTGGGGGTGGATGAACAAGACCCCGTGGAGGGCTGGTTGAACAGTAGCCGGTGGAGGCTGGATGAACAGGACCCCGTGGAGGGCTGGTTGAACAGTAGCCCGTGGAGGCTGGATGAACAGGAGCCCGTGGATGAACAGTAGCTGGTGGAGGCAGGAGGGAGACGCCGTGGATGAACAGTCGCAGGTGGAGACTGGAGGAGGTCGACGGTGGATGAACAGTAGCCCTGTGGAGGCTGGAGCGAGGCAGTAGATGGTGGATGAACAGTAGTCCGTGGAGTCCCGTTTGTCGGTACGCCACACCCCTCCCGATCAACAGGACCCCGTTTCGACCATAGGAGGTCGAAGAGAAGTCCGTTTCCTCCATTTTACGGTACGCCAGACCCCTCCCGATGAACAGGATCCCATTTCGACCGTAGGCGGTCGAACAGAAGGCCGTTTCCTCCGTTCTGCGGTACGCCAGGCCTCGTTTCGGCTGTTCCGTCCAAGCCGGTTGGCTCCCGATGAACAGGACGCATTCCGTTGCCTCCCGATGAACACGACACAGTTTCTCCGTTCCGACCCAGCTGGTTGGCTGCCGATAAACAGGACGCCGCCGCTGCTCTCCGCTACCTCTCCATGTACACGAGCCCTGGCCGTTCATATGCGCGAGCAGGCGTTCGAGACCCCGCCCGTATGTACGTACGTGGCCGTATTTACTTTCTTGCACCCTGGCTGTACATACGTGTACACGATATAGATGGGACTGCGTGACATGCTACGTCCGCGCCTCTACTATGACACGTGCCCTTCCTTACTCGGCCACGGTTCATCGCTGCAGCCTGCAGACAGACCGATCGACCAGTATGTACGTACGTGTTCGCGACCAGACAGACAACCCTACGTACAGTTCGACCGGGTGGGTCCCAGCTGTAAGGGAGGTAAGGAGGCACTTCCTTACGTGCGAAGATATAGCTGGTGGGTCCCAGCTGTCAGGGGGAGAATCATATTTTTTGCCCGTAATATGGACGCACTTCCTTGCGTGCGAAGATGTAGCTGATGGGTCCCAGCAGTCAGGGGGGAAACATTTTTTTGTGAAATACGGTGGCCCGTCTGGTGGGTCCCTGCTGTCAGGTGGAGGAATCATTATTTTGCGTGTAATAAGGAGGCACTTCCTTGCTGCGGCCATGGACCCAGCTGTCAGCCTCTCCAGGTACAGTACTCTTCCGATGGAAGTAGTTCCTTGACCACATTGACCACGCCGCGCCGAGAGCACCAAGGCGGTGGACGATGGCGAGGCCTAGGAAGGGGACGATGCAGAGCCGGGGAAGACGCGGAAGTGGATGCCCATGCGGAGAGGAGTATGAGGGTTGACTGGTTCGGCTACGGTGTGAGGCTGCCGTCGCCGCAGAATAACAGGGGTTGTGGGTGAGTAGAGGGATGGCCTGGCCAGAGGTTGGAGTAGGGTGGGGCGGTTAGGCCTGCGCGGCAGCAGAGCCGGCCACAGGAGGCAGGAGCAGGCAGCACGACCGGCGCTGGTTTGGGCGGCTGGAGCAAGAAGACCAGAGGTTGAAGAAGAACTACGGCCGTTGGATGGACATCGTACGGTCACTGGAGCTAGAATCGTTTATATTAACTAAGTTGACAAAGCCCTCCATCCGCGTCAACTTAGTAGGCCCACAAGTCAGCCTCCCACTATGGTGGATCCCAGCTAGCAGGGGGAGTATTCATTTTTTTGTGCGTAATAAGGAGGCACTTCCTTGCATGCGAAGATATAGCTGGTGGGTCTGAGCTGTCAGCGGGGGGAACGTTTTTTTCGCGAAATATAGAGGCCCTTCCGGTGTGTCCCAGCTGTCAGGTGGAGGAATCATTATTTTGCGCGTAATAAGGAGGCATTTCCTTGCGTGCGGCCGTGGACCTAGCTGTCAGCCTCTCCACGTACAGTCCACTTCCGATGGATGTCGTTCATTGACCACGTTGACCACGCCGAGCCGAGAGCACCAGGGCGGTGGACGACGGTGAGGCCTAGGAAGGGAACGACACGGAGCCAGGGAAGACTCGGCAGTTGTTTCCCACATGGAGGGGAGTACGAGGGTTTACTGGTTCGTCTGCCGTCGCCGGAGAATAACAACAGGTGTGGGTGAGTAGAGGGATGGCCATGCCAGCGATGGGAGAGGGTGGGGCGGTGAGGCCTGCGCGGCAGCACAGCCGGCCACGGGAGGAGGGAGCAGGCAGTCCCGCCGGCGCTTGTTTGAGCGGCTGGAGCAGGAAGAGCAGAGATTGAAGAAGCACGACGGCCGTTGGATGGACATCCAACAGTCATTGCACTCGTGCGTTGACTAAGTTGACACGGCGTAGCGTGTGCATCAACCTTTTTTTTAGGAAAGCGTACGCGTCAACCTATAGTAGGCGCACAAGTCAGCCTCAAATCTGTGGAAAACAGCACACAACCCATCTGCCATTATTTCTAATAATTTATAGCCCATTTGCTAATTCTTAAGGTTTTTTTGGAGCCCATATTCTTTTTTATCATTACAGCCCATATTGTGGCCACGGTTAAAAAAATATACGAAATTTTGCATATTTCAGTGCGGTCCAAACTGTTTTTAATCCCAAAATTTTGAGTCACATTCAAACTAATTTTAAAAATAATTTTATATTAATATGAAATCCAAATAATTGTCCACACATAAAAATCAATGGAATTTAAAATCTTGAAATGAAAAAAAAGAAATTTGAAACTAATTGCCGGTTTGATGCGTTTAAAAAATGTAGAGCCCATTTCTCATTACTGATAGCCCATTTTCTGGGCAAGCCGAATGAAGCTCTCCTCGTCTTGAAAGATTTGCAGCCCAGCAGGGCTGACAAAGCAAGTAGGCCTCGGTTGGGTATTCTGCAAAAGAACAAAAGAAACTGGGCTAGCCATTTTCAGAAAGAAAAAAAAACTACTGGGCTGGTCTTGTGGTAAACATAAAAGAAAAGGCTGGCTAGACAGGCCAGAGTGCCCCGCACAGTCCAGTTAACACCCTGCTTCTGTCTCAAAAACAAAAATAACTGGGCGAGCTGCTGGGTCCCTAGTGTCAGCCGCTCGTTGTGCAATTCTCTCATTTATTGACTACGTTGACAATGGCATGGGACCCATATGTCAGAAATCTATTAGGAGGAACCTTTTTTTGGCTTGAAATAAGGAGGCACTTGCTTGCGTACTGCCATGACCCTGGTGGGTCCCTGCTGTCATCCTCTCCACGTACAATCATCTCCTGATTGTGTACGCGTCAACCTAGTAGGCCCACAAGTCAACCTCTAAACCCGTGGCGGACAAATACAGCCCATTTAAAAAAAATAACTGCCCATTCCTTATGTTCAAATGGAAAGTTCAACATTCAGAGCAAAGTAACAAGTCTGATCTAGATATAGAGTACTGAACTTCCACGTTGACAATGATCATAGCCAAGTTAACTATCTACTCCCAGTAATACTCTAGTAGTGTACAAGTACTAACTTACTCTTAGCTAACTAGACGATGCCGGCCGCCATCTGCGGTACATGCTAAATGCCGGCACCGACGTCCTCCTCCTTGCCTCGAACTTGCCAGAGGTGCGATAGGGCACGTTGCTCGCGCGCGTTAGCCCTTTCCATGCCGGCGTGTGTCGGTGTAATAAACAGGGGGGTGTTCACTACCCCTGGACACGCACCGGCAAGTCGCAGCCTCCAGGCGGGAAGGACATGGCAGAGGAGGAATCCACCCAAGAGTACATTCGAAGCCCGGTTCCCGGCAAGGTCTACTTGCCGGGAATGGGTCCGCGCAGTGCCGGCAAGGCAGAGCTGGCAAGACAAGACTCCAGGCGGATCGACCAGAAGATCAAGTCTACTACTGCCGGCGAGATCAGGGCCGGCAAGCTCAGGACTCGACAAGACTAAAGATAAGGCCCCGGCAAGGTTCTTGCCGGGATGACCAGCTGAACCCGGCAAGGCTTGCCGGGGGACAGCTAGACTGGAGACAAGGCCCCGGCAAGGTTCTTGCCGGGATGACCAGCTGAGCCCGGCAAGGTTCCTGCCTGGCAAGGTTATGCCACTATGCTGCTGCTCCAGTGCGGCCGCCAGCATGGCACTCTGGACCCTTCTCCAGGCATGCGTGGCAGAGCACTGTGCCAAGCGGCGCTGATAGGATGGCCCCTTTTCCCATCCCCAAGAAGCTAAGGGACACCTAGACAGAGCATTTAATGCGCTTGTCCTGACCCGTCAGTGATAAGCATGTAAATGCTGTAGCAGAGTACTTGCCGCGGCAAGGTACTTGCCCCGACAAGTCATTGGCTGCGGCAAGGTATTGGCTGCGGCAAGGTATTGGCTGCGGCAAGATAGCGGCTGCGGCAAGGTACTTGCCCCGGCAAGTTACCTTGCACGGCAAGCTATGGGCTGCGCCAAGCTGTCAGGTGCGGCAAGGTCTTGCCGCGGCAAGCGTTACTGTACCACTATGCTACTGTGCTGCTCCGGTGCCTCTGCCAGCGCGGCGCTCTGGGTCCTTCCAAGCGTGCGTGGCAGGGCACTGTGTAGACGGCGGTGCACTGTAGATAGCGGTGCAGCAGCAGGTGGGATAGGCTTTTCCCACGTCCACGACGTCCGGGTACATGTATCTGGACAGCAAAGGCATGGGCATTTAATGCCCTTGTCCCCTGCCGTCAGTGGTAGGTAGGACATGTCATCCTGGTAATAGTGGCCTTACTGTAGCAACTTTCCACCTCTACCTTTACTGTTTGCCACCTGTTGGAGACCCCTTTGTGCGTATAAAAGGAGGCCCATGGGCAACGTGAAAGGGGAGGAACTGGAAGAGGGAGAGCTCCAGTATTGTACGCAGCTACTCGGTACTGTAGCGCTCCTGGAGCTAGAACAATCATACAGATAATAACCAAAAAGCAGGAGTAGGGTTTTACGCATCCGTGCGGCCCGAACCTGGGTAAATCTCTCTCGTGCACTGTCGTGTTCTTCGCTAGATTTGCTCTTCGCGCGACCGTCTCTCCCTGCCGAACGTAAAGGGGTCCTTCTCTGGGTCCCATAGGTGATCGTGGATTCGTCCCCGACATCTTTGGCGCACCAGGTAGGGGGTGAGGGGCTGCGCGAACCTGATCTGGCGATCAGCGCGGCAGTTTCTTCATCATCTTCACCGCCATAGCGTCCAAGAAGAAGGGCCTGAACCTTCGCAAAAAGCTAAGTTTTAAAGCTTTAATTACTTTCTGCTGTTAAGTCTTATCCTGGACGATATTTTTGTGCATAACCTGTGCGCGAAGGAGCGCTCCTGAAACATTCTGCGCTCCTGGTTGTTTTGGGTCCGCCCAACAATGCAGACGCAGCTGTGATTGTTTCTAAGGCGTTAAGCTCCCGAAGAGGCGGCATTCTCGATAGGCTGCTGAACAGGACCCGATCCTAAGCGCCATCGACCGGAACGTGCGCATTCGGGGAGTATTCCGCCAAGCGTGGGGGGCTCACTGTGCAAAAATGCAGTCGTTTAAGGAGAAGGACTTAGCGAGTTTTATTCTAAGGTTCCTGCGTAAACCCGTATGCTGAGGAGCCTTCCCGGAGCTAGTCGCGCTCCTAGTTGCCTCGAGTCCGCTCGACAACCTGAGCAGCTGCGCCAGAGCCGGGAAGGTAAACCTTTTCGGGAGGCGGCGTTCCCGGCATGCTGCTAAGGATCCGTTCCTCAAAGCGCTGCTGACTGGATCGTGCGCACCGGAAAGTGTTCCGGCAAGCAAGGGAATATTCAGCAGGAGTCAAGATTGCAGCGAATCCGACATTAACCAGAAGCTAATCAACTTGTTGTGCTCAAATGCTGTTGTGGCATTTCATGCCCAGTCAGTGTTGCAGGAACACGCATGGAAGGCGAGCTCGGGGGCTGGCAACGCCCCAGAGAGTAACCCCCTGAAGAGCCTTCCCGGCAACAAGCTTGCCGGAAGCTGGCGTTGAGAATGTCAAGGTTCTCCGCCAGATTCAAGAGCCTCCCCGGCAACAAGCTTGCCGGAAGCTGGCGTTGAGAATGTCAAGGTTCTCCGCCAGATTCAAGAGCCTCCCCAGCAACAAGTTTGCCGGAAGCTGGCGTTGAGAACGTCAAGGTTCTCCGCCAGAGTCAAGAGCCTCCCCGGCAACAAGCTTGCCGGAAGCTGGCGTTGAGAATGTCAAGGTTCTCCGCCAGAGTCAAGAGCCTTCCCGGCAACCCCTTGCTGGAAGCTGGCATCGAGAACGTCAAAGTTCTCCGCCAGAGTTAAGAGCCTCCCTTGCCGGGGGCTCCGACAACCACTCTTTGAGCAAGAAACAAGCTCGGGGGCTAGCGGCGCCCTAGCAGAAAAAGCTAAGTTGCACAGATTTTTTGGCAATTGCATTCATTTTACTGTCCTCACTCGCTTCTTACACCTACACGCGAAGGAGCCTTCTCAGGGCTAGTTGCGCTCCTAGTCGCCTCGAGTCCGCTCGGCGATGTGAGCAGCTGCACCAGAACCGGGAAGGTAAACCTTTCCGGGAGGCGGCGTTCCCGGTGAGCTGCTAAGGACCCGATCCCCAAGCGCCGCTGCCTGGAGCATGCGCACCGGAAAGCTTTCCAGCAAGCGTGGGTCGTCTTGATTGATTCCTCGTTCTCGTATATCGACCTGCACGCGAGAGGACCTTGCCGTGGTTAGTCCGCGCTCTGGTTTCGCCTCGAGTCCGCTCGGCAAACTTAGCAGCTGCGTTCTGGCCCGGCAAGTCGCCTTGCCAGCGGCGGCGTTTCCAGCAGGCTGCTAAAGACCCGCACCTAGCGCTCGCGGCAAGCGTGCGCACCGGCAGGGTTTCCAGACAGCGTAGGGTACAAGATACGTGCAAGGACGGAATCAATCAAGGGGGAAGCATGCATTCATTTAGCATGAAGGAATATCTCTTGTGCCATAAAGCTAGGCCTAATCAAGGTAAATTGTTTCTTTATGCGTGCCATTGCAGCAACAGGGTTGCGACCTCCAGGCAGGAGGAACGGCAGGGAACAGATCTACATGTTGCCGGTGTGCGTCGTTGGGCCTAGCCCGGACAACCACTGTGCACACCTGTCCGGCCAAAGATGTCAGGGACGAATCCGCGATCACCTATGGGACCCAGAGAAGGACCCCTTTACGTTCGGCAGGGAGAGACGGTCGCGCGAAGAGCAAATCTAGCGAAGAACACGACAGTGCACGAGAGAGATTTACCCAGGTTCGGGCCGCACGGATGCGTAAAACCCTACTCCTGCTTTTTGGTTATTATCTGTATGATTGTTCTAGCTCCAGGAGCGCTACAGTACCGAGTAGCTGCGTACAATACTGGAGCTCTCCCTCTTCCAGTTCCTCCCCTTTCACGTTGCCCATGGGCCTCCTTTTATACGAACAAAGGGGTCTCCAACAGGTGGCAAACAGTCAAGGTAGAGGTGGAAAGTTGCTACAGTAAGGCCACTATTACCAGGATGACATGTCCTACCTACCACTGACGGCAGGGGACAAGGGCATTAAATGCCCATGCCTTTGCTGTCCAGATACATGTACCCGAACGTCGTGGACGTGGGAAAAGCCTATCCCACCTGCTGCTGCACCGCTATCTACAGTGCACCGCCGTCTACACAGTGCCCTACCACGCACGCTTGGAAGGACCCAGAGCGCCGCGCTGGCAGAGGCACCGGAGCAGCACAGTAGCACAGTGGTACAGTAACGCTTGCCGCGGCAAGACCTTGCCGCACCTGATAGCTTGGCGCAGCCCATAGCTTGTCGTGCAAGGTACCTTGCCGGGGCAAGTACCTTGCCGCAGCCAATGACTTGCCGGGGCAAGTACCTTGCCGCGGCAAGTACTCTGCTACAGCATTTACATGCTTATCACTGACGGGTCAGGACAAGCGCATTAAATGCTCTGTCTAGGTGTCCCTTAGCTTCTTGGGGATGGGAAAAGGGGCCATCCTATCAGCGCCGCTTGGCACAGTGCTCTGCCACGCATGCCTGGAGAAGGGTCCAGAGTGCCATGCTGGCGGCCGCACTGGAGCAGCAGCATAGTGGCATAACCTTGCCAGGCAGGAACCTTGCCGGGCTCAGCTGGTCATCCCGGCAAGAACCTTGCCGGGGCCTTGTCTCCAGTCTAGCTGTCCCCCGGCAAGCCTTGCCGGGTTCAGCTGGTCATCCCGGCAAGAACCTTGCCGGGGCCTTATCTTTAGTCTTGTCGAGTCCTGAGCTTGCCGGCCCTGATCTCGCTGGCAGTAGTAGACTTGATCTTCTGGTCGATCCGCCAGGAGTCTTGTCTTGCCAGCTCTGCCTTGCCGGCGCTGCGCGGACCCATTCCCGGCAAGTAGACCTTGCCGGGAACCGGGCTTCGAATGTACTCTTGGGTGGATTCCTCCTCTGCCATGTCCTTCCCGCCTGGAGGCTGCGACTTGCCGGTGCGTGTCCAGGGGTAGTGAACACCCCCCTGTTTATTACACCGACAGCGTGGTCCACCGAAGCTTCGGCTTCTAAGAGGGAAACCCACTTGGTGAGCTAGTAGTAAAATTCGGCATCGCGAACACGTGCGTGCTCGACAGCCTCCAGGGCTATTTGCCGGGCGCCGGCCTCCACGTAGTCAGCCCAGTTGCGGGCGCTCTGCTCGCGACTCAGAGCGTTGTGCGCTGCTGCTCCATGCCCCACTGGCGGCGCAAATCAGCGATACGCTGCTCCTCCGCCAGGCGGTCGCGCTCCAACAAGTCCTCACACTCCGCATTGCCATCTAAAGACCGATAGAATGCCTCCTTCCTCCGTCTGCCTTCCGGTGAAAAACCGAACAATAGTTCCGGCGGTGAGCGCCTCCGGCTTCGCCTATTGCGGACGGGCGGGGGCATGATGGACATGGCGAGAGCGAGGACAAGTGGCGAGCGACGTCGGGCCGGTGGAGGCTTATGAGGATAGGGCGAGTTGGGTGATGGTGCCACCGGAGAACGCCGGGAACCAGTAATTATAGGCGGAAGGTAGGTGAACCAGTGTGTCGCGGGAAACACAATGGTCATCGCGGTCATCGGAATTCAATGCATAAGCAGGCATGGCTTAGCGCGCCAGCTTGCCGTGGAAAACTAGAAAAACTAAAATTATGATTGTGCCGTCCCGTCCCGTCCCGTCAGTGGTGCGTCCCATCCGTGCTGGGTCGCACGTCGGCATGACGGTCAAACAAGTGCGCTCGATTCATCCAGATGAGGTACGTGCGTGATCCGCTGGTTATTCGCATCGGATCGAGTCGGTCGGATAGTGTATGTGTAGGATCACAATAGCGGATAAAAGTTCACTGGGAGATAAGGCATTTGCGAACGTTTTTGCTGGCAGTTTCTTCACATTCGCATGGCATTTTCTTCAGAACAGCATGTCAGTTTCTTCAGAGGTAGGCATTTTTATTCAAAAAACTGGCACTTCGGATCTTGCGTCGCAACTAAAACTGCCAGGAGCGTATTAGTAGGCTAGCTAGTGATCGATCAGTAACTTGTAAACACTGAGCAAACAGAAATAAGGAACTGCTAGTAACTTGTAAACACTGAGAACATAGAAATAAGAATCATGCTATGCACAGTAGTAAGAGCCGATCCGTTCGAAATGTTCACACGAGACTCACAAGCTTGGCATTGTAATATGTTCACATTAGTAGCCCAAATTCACAACCAACTAGTACGATTCCCATACATAAGATCAACATGTTAATGCATCTCAATGATTCACAGATCATATACAAATATGTAGCTCCAAAAGCAAAGATCTAGAAAAAACATCTATTCTTCCTACTAACATGGATGCTTCTCTGGGCCAACATTCAGTACAGAGTGAAAGACAAATTTGTTTGTGAAGTCTACAATTCCTCTTGCAAACGTAGGTGGTTTCACCAACAGCTGGAACCATGAGAATGAACCACACATGATGGAGGAACATCCACTGCAATATGATTTGGTCTTCTCTCGATCACACGGCGAGACTATTTTCGGAATACAAACTTTAACTTAGGCAAAATGATGCCCATTGTATAATCAGACCAAAGCAATGAAGCACCTAGTGTTGGCCAATAAATAGTATAGTACTACTTTTGTGCAGTCCATGAAGTGACTATCCAATCTTTCTGTGTCTATTTTCAAATGGCACTGCATGCAGTGACTATACTATTCTCTTGTGCAGTTCCACCAAAATTGCGGTCACTTTGTTTGTTTGCCAAATAGCAACGGGTAGACATCTGTCTGCACAAATATCAAGCAGCTAGTAAACATATACCCCACCTTGTATTTTCGATTTAAACACGTCTCTTCCGCTTAGCATTTGTCATGTTTTGCACTGGACAATTTGATACTGTCATGTTTTGCCCTGGACAATTTCGTACTGAATTGATTTGCTGGTACAGAGCAGAAATATAGCGCCTATTCTTCATCAGACCAAGGATATCCATGTTCGCAGTGATGGAGGAGGTGAAATCGATACAACCGAAATTGAGCATCCAATCATTGAATCATGTCCTGCACCTCCAATGTAGGTCCACCCTGCCAATAAATTCATATGCAAACCACTAATATTACTATCTAATGAAAGTACAGAAAGAGTAGCAAGATAGTAGCAAACCATGTACCTTCGTAATGAACAGCTCATAGTGCCACCAATTGGATATAACGGTTTGGAAGAAAACATGCTCCTAATGTTGAACCATTTGGACTTTTTGTGCAGTTCCACTAAAATCGAGCATCCCTGTTTGCATAGATATTGAAAGTGTGATTACTATAAAAGTGGCACTAGTTGAAGCATAGACTCACAAATATAAGCATTCCAATTTCTTAATGGGAAAAGGTAGCAAGACTGTTTCTAACCACCTGTTTGAAGGAATAAATAAGGCAACAGCGGCTGATGTCAGGAAGGCATACATAGTATTTTCTTAAAAACTGAACCATTCCTGACCTTTCCTCTTCTTTTAAGCATATTTTGTGCATTTCAACTAAAATAAAATGCCATCACCGCCTTGACAATTCAGTGTCATTGTACAAAAAGAAATGACTTAACATTACATCATGATGTCAGGTATGTAATCGACAGGCATTAGAGACAAACATACATACCTCCTCCGATAACATAATGAACATTAATTTTAACAAAGGTGTGACAAGCTTTACCGGGATAATTTGAGTGAACTCTACACCCTCTGTTCCTTAATATAAGATGTTTTCGCAGTTTAATTTAAAGTACCCAAACGTCTAGTATTTAGAAAAACAGGTAGTAGTTTTCTTGAGCACATATCTGGGAAAGCTTGCCACACTTTATATATGTCCATACGCTAATGCAACACCATTTGAATAGTACAAATATACACTAATCCAGTGGCTAGTGCAATAGTAGAGTAGTTTTTTTTATTATGGGGTACAGTACGATGGTTTTACTGAGCAGATTTCCATAAGCTAGCACTGGAAGATTTCTATAAGCATTAACAATACAAAATGTAAAGGTAACAAGTTTCAGCATTGGTATACTTGCTGTGCAACAGCATTAACCAAATACAAAAGTCTGAAGGTAACTAGAACTATTAACTAATGACAGTATAAAAAAATTGCAAACCATGTACCTTCAAGGTAAATATCATTTCGAACTCGAGGGGACCTCAAAATTGCTATCCCAATCTTGATAATCGATCAAACATAAAAACTTGATCGAACGAATCAAGAGAACAGCTGGAGGAGGAGGTGCCCACTCTTGACCTTTCCTCTTGTCTTCATAATTTTTTGGGCTGTTTAACCAAAATAAAATGACATCAGCGCCTTGGCATTTTGGTGACACTGTACAAAAAAATTGACTTATCTCATGAAAGTGAGGTATGTAATCTATAAGCATTAACAGTGCAAAAATCTAAATGTAGTAACAAGTTTCATCGTTGGTATAGTGGCTGTGTAACAGCATTAGAATGCCTTAGCTAAAAAATCTTTAATACATCCACAATCAACAGCTAACCCTGAAATAATCCAGTGACATTGAATGGCATTGCTTAAATTTATCGGTGGCATTAGACTGAGTGCGGCATTAGTTAAATGTGGCATCACTTTAGTAGTAGCATTGCTTGACTTTACCGCTGACGTTATACTAACAGCAAAAAAGTGGCAATAAGAGCATGGGAGGCCCATTCGGACAGTGGGCGCACTAGTACGATGTACCTCCACGAACGCATATAGTGGTGAGGGAGGTATGGTTGCCCAGAGCAACAAATATCCAGGCAGCATATGTGGATTACGTCCCATTTTTGTTCTCTTTAGCCACCTTTTTCCTATGTGAGGACAATAAACCGATCGACCTGGTCATTCTCTATTGCGTTTTCATGCCTTTCTACCCTTTTTCACCCTTTTTCAACCAAGAGACATGAGACTCGTTCCTTAGCTACTGATTTTCCCCTTTTCAACCTAGATGCGGGTTCGATGCCTAGTCTCTTCGACAATACTTTCTCCCTTCCTTTCCTTATTCAACCCAAACATGGTTTAGTCTGCATGAAGTAGGGTTTCCTTTAATAGTGCAAATTAAGGTTTTCATCTGCGTGACCAGCAGAGCAGAGGATAGCAAATTGGGAAGATGGTGGAGTGGAAAAAGATCCACATGCAGCGACGTGGTAGATGGGGCAATAGAACAAGGGTATGGTTTGAAAAGAGGTAGCATACCTGAGGGTCGGCGGGAAGTGGCTTCACTCGTGGTCGTCGTCCTCCGCACACACTACGGCAACGAGCTTGGGGACAGAGGCCATCCCGCGCAGGCTCTAGGTCTGAGAGGACGGCCTTGTCATCAGTGCGTGACCTCGCTCGCCGACGATGAGTGCGTCAATGCTGCACGTCCTTTTCTTCCCCGGCGGATCTGTGACCACCGGTGAGGAGGGAGAGAGAGGCCGTCTTTTTTAGATCTAGAGAGAGGGTGATAGTGTGAGAAGCAAGTGGGCAGCCCTTAGCAAGCAAGCGCTGAAGCTCCAGCCTCTATATCTTTTTTGATACTAGTACTAGAGGTGGAGTAGTGGTAGAGTAGTTTATATTTTCTCTGCATACAGTACCAGTTAGTCGTCGTGCTTCAAAACTGAACAGCATGCCATTAAAAAAATAAAGTCGAGAAATAATGAGGCACCTCGGGCCAACGCGGCCAGATGACATTTTGCACGAGAAATGACACATTGACATGTGGTCCCGTTCCAACATGTCAGTGAGACGACGGCGAGTCCTTTTGTACAATTTCCGAACGGACGTCTATGTAGGCCGGGGAGCCTCTTCCTGTACCGTGGCAACCGTCCACCGCCTCTTCGCCTTTCCCTCTCGATTTGGAACAGCTGTCGCAGGCTCTTCCTCCCTCCTCCATTTGCCTTCACCCTTCATTCTGCCATTGTTCGATCGTCTTCTCCATGGAGGGAACAGGCCGGAAATGACCCCGTTATTCTTGCTCCGATCTGAAAGATGACGTGGTGGAGGAACTCATTGATCGGTGCGACGTCATCACCTCAGCTATCATGGCAGGTTCGTTCAAGACCATTCTCGACTCAACTAATAACATCATTACAAAGAACCCAAGGGTCCAGGAGCGGTTTGATCTCCCCTATCTTCTTCGCCATGACCCTGCTCGCTGGCGCGCAGACGATGGAAGCCTCGCCTTGTGCAAGTTGATGCCGCTTGATAATGATACGTGTGATGTTAAGATGCCATCGCTTAAGGGTAAGGCCTGGGCAGGCGCAAATGGAGATTGGGTTGTTTATATTGGGTACAACTACGAGTGGGAACTTTTGAATGTGTACACTCGTCAGCGGATTCCACTTCCAAAAATCTCAGAGTGCCCTGAGGTTGAGCACAAAGATGATCTACGTATGTTCAAATACGATCATGGTGACTGTCGTCTACGGAAGATAGCAATTTGTCGAGTTCCCAACCGCTCTTGGGATTACACGAACTATGAAGTTGTTGCTATCTTAGACAAGCTTGTTGCCATCCTTACTTCCACGCCTCGATGGATATTGCTCAAAAATCAATTTCTGTACACGGATGAGTACTGTGATGCAATTCAATACGAGCGTCTTGTGTTTGCTGGCACCACTCGTGGCACTGTTTTTGCATGGAATCCTTATGGTTTCGGTAAGTTTGTCTTCCACCGTAATTATAATTGTTTCATCCACATGCATGCGAGTTAGCTAGTTTCCCTTTACTAATTAACCTTCTTGTGTTTCCAAGGTCCTGTGAACATTCCACTGATGTTTGCTTGAACTACGTCGGTATTTCCCCAAAGAGGAAGGGATGATGCAGCACAACAACGGTAGGTATTTCCCTCAGTGATGAGACCAAGGTTATCGAACCAGTAGGAGAACCAAGCAACACTACGTAAATAGCACCTGCACACAAAGAACAAATACTTGCAACCCGACGTGTTAAAGGGGTTGTCAATCCCTTTCGAGTAACGGCGCCAGAAATTGGCAAGTGGACGGGAGATAAATTGTAGTAGATTGGATAAATAGATCGCGAATAAAATAATGTGCAGCAAAACATTTTAGGATTTACAAATATAGATCTGAAAATAAAAGTGGCAAATAAATAAAAAGGCAAATAGCAAAATAGATCTTAAAATATATGATGAGAAAATAGACCCGGGGCCCGTAGATTTCACTAGTGGCTTCTCTCGAGAAAAATAGCATACGATGGGTAAACAAATTACTGTTGGGCAATTGATAGAACTTCAAATAATTATGACGATATCCAGGCAATGATCATTATATAGGCATCACGTCCAAGATTAGTAGACTGACTCCTGCCTGCATCTACTACTATTATTCCACACATCGACCGCTATCCAGCATGCATGTAGTGTATTAAGTTCATGGAGAAACGGAGTAATGCAATAAGAACGATGACATGATGTAGACAAGATCTATTTATGTAGAAATAGACCCCGTCTTGTTATCCTTAATAGCAATGATACATACGTGTCGGTTCCCCTTCTGTCACTGGGATCAAGCATCGTAAGATCGAGCCCATCACAAAGCACCTCTTCCCATGGCAAGAAAAATCGATCTAGTTGGCCTAACTAAACCAAAGATTCGAAGAAGAAATATGAGGCTATAAGTAATCATGCATATAAGAGATCAAAAGACTCAAATAACTTTCATGGATAAAAACATAGATCTGATCATAAACTCAAAGTTCATCGGATCCCAACAAACACACCACAAAAAGAGTTACATCAAATAGATCTCCAAGAGACCATTGTATTGAGAATCAAAAGAGAGAGAGGAAGCCATCTAGCTACTACCTACGGACCCATAGGTCTACAATGAACTACCCATGCATCATCGGAGAGGCACCAATAAGGATGATGAACCCCTCCGTGATGGTGTCTAGATTGGATCTGTGGTTTCTGGAACTTGCGGTGGCTGGAATTGATTTTCGTTGTCTCCCCTAGGGTTTCTAGAATATTGGGGTATTTATAGAGCAAAGAGGCGATGCGGGAGGCGGCCGAGGTGGGCACAACCCACCTGGGCCCGCCTGGGCCCCCAGGCACGCCCTGGTGGGTTGTGCTCCCCTCGGATCCCCCCTCAAGTACTTTCTTGGCCCAACTTGTGTCTTATGGTCCAGAAAAAATCACCAAAAAGTTTTGCTGCGTTTGGACTCCGTTTGGTATTGATTTCCTGCGAAGTAAAAAACAAGCAAAAAACAGCAACTGGCACTGGGCACTATGTCAATAGGTTAGTCCCAAAAAATGATATAAAGTTGCTATAAAATGATTGTAAAACATCCAAGAATGATAATATAACAGCATGGAACAATCAAAAATTATAGATACGTTGGAGACATATCAGCATCCCCAAGCTTAATTCCTGCTCGTCCTCGAGTAGGGAAATGATAAAAACAGAATTTTTGATGTGGAATGCTGCCTAACATGTTCATCACATATTCTTTTCTTTGTAGCATGGACATTTGGACTTTTATATGATTCAAAGCAATAGTTTAGTTTTGACATGAAGATTTCAATACTCAAGCATATCAACAAGCAACCATGTCTTTCAAAATATCAACACTAAAGCAAGTTATCCCTAGCCCATTATGCTCAATCATTGATCCATTCATGAAACACACTCGCATATTAGCTACACCCAATGCTCAAGTACGATCATAGTGCCCCTTAGTTGGTGCTTTATAAGAGAAGATGGAGACTCAAAATAAAATAAAAATTGCATAAAGTAAAAGAAAGGCCCTTCCCAGAGGGAAGTAGGGATTTGTAGAGGTGCCAGAGCTCAAAGCGAAAAAAGTAGAGATAAAACATTTTGGGTGGCATGCTTTTCCTGTCAACGAAAACGACCGAGTAGTTCCCAATACTTTCCATGCTAGATATATCATAGGCGGTTCCCAAATAGAAAATAAAGTTTATTCCTTTTTCCACCATACTTTCAGATTCCACGGCTAACCGAATCCACGTGTGTCGTCCATACCAACACTTTCCAAGGAATTTATTATTTGACAACATAAAGTAAATTCATTTTTCATTTCGGGACTGAGCATCCCTAATACCTTTGACGTACTCTCGTGCAATGACAAGTGAATAAACACTCATCTTGAGAATAACACATCTAGCATGGAAAAATATCAGCCACCCCCTACCATTTCATGAGCGGTACGAGCACACAAAAGAGAAATTTATTTTGAAATTAGAGATGGCACACACAAATTTGCTTAGAACGGCACGGAAATACCGCATATAGGTAGGTATAGTGGACTCATATGGCAAAACTGGTTTAAGGATTTTGGATGCACAAGTAGTGATCATACTTAGTGCAAATGAAGGCTAGCAAAAGGTTGAGAAGCATCCAACCAAGAAACGAAAAATCTCATAAGCGAGCATTAAGCATAACTAACACCGAATAATGCACCACAAGTAGAATGTAATTTCATTGCATAACTATTGACTTTCGTGCTTGCATAGGGAATCACAAACCTTAACACCAATATTCTTACTAAAGCATAATTACTCATCAACATGACTCACATATTATATCAACATATCGCAAAACTATTACAAGGAATCAAGTTTATTTTGTCCAATGATCTTCATGAAAGTTTTTATTATATCCCTCTTGAATATCTATCACTTTGGGTGTCGTGGATTTGCCACGGCAGATGTCCTAGCAAAAGGACTTAGGTGTGGAGCCATCGCGACTAGGTTAGCTTGAAGGGGTTGAATGGGACAAAGGACACAAGGATTTTACCCAGGTTTGGCCCCTCTCAACGAGGTAAAAGCCTACGTCCTGCTTCTAGTTGTATTGCTTGAGTTTCGATTACAAGGGAGCGAATATGCTTGACCTAGTTCTCGACTTGTTGTTTCTTGAGTTAACCCGCCGCCGGGTCACCCCTTTATATACAGGTTGATGCCCGGCGGTTTACAGAGTCCCGGCCGGCTCACACAAATGTGACCGGATCGGTTTCTAACTAAACCTGCCTTATATAACAAGTTATCACATGGCGGCTCACACCCTTGGGCCTTGAGTCTCCTCCGGGTCTTGGGCCTTCAATAAGCCTGCTTTATGAACCGCCACCTTTATATCTTCTTCAGCCTTCTTGGGCCTTCTCACCTTAAGTCGCCAATGGTATAACCCGGCCCCTCCTGGGCGGGTCATACCTCGGAGTTATATCCCCAACATTAGGCCCCAGGTTGATTTGAACTTGTTCACATCAATCTTCATTCGAACTCAAGTAAAAATGCTCCAGTATGAACTTCTCATACCGTCCACCATAACCCGCCATGACATTGTGTAAGCAGGATCATTATAACCCGCCATGATGTCCCGCACAAGACCCAGGATATCTTCATCGGATCTTTATCCTTAATAAGCTTCCCGAGAATCAAGGCGTCCATATAGCCACTTAATCATTTTCACCTCCTCGATTTCCACGATTGCCATCTCGTCATTTCCTTATAAATAGGGACAGGGACCCCCTCTTTCACTTTTTACCCCTGCCTCTGCCTCTTCTTCTTCCTCGCGACGCCCGACGCTTCCAGAGCTCTGCCGCCTCCATCGACCTTCTTCACCAACTCCGACCCAGGCCGCTGCATCAACCTGATCGTATCCAGAAAACGGCGGCGCTCCTCCGCTGATCATCTGCATCATCAGGTACTCCCCTCTCTCTAGTTCCCATTTGCATTAGGGTTTCCTCTGTTCGTCAGCGTTCATCGGCGTTCATCGTAGTCCTCTTCGCTAAGGCTCCCTTCGATCAGAAAAACAGTAGGGAAGTTGCGCGGTAGCAGTTTTAGCATCCGTTTCCAATCGTAGATGCATCCTATCCTCTTGAGATTCAAGCCCAGCTTGTGTGCTCTTCCACTGCCATATTTAGGTTTAGCAATGATTCCCCTTTTCTGAACTGCAGTAGATCCGTAAATATAATCCACCACTTGTGGAACCTGTTTGTCCAACACTTAGTGAAATTTTCCTCAAACCCAGATCCATAAATCCAGCACAAACACCACTGCGTGGGCGGCTCAAAAATATTACTTTATGACCCGCCAAACACCAGCCGGCTTATTCATAAAATACTCAAATTAGCTGTATCCGTCTGATGTTAATATCACCCAACTATGCTTTTGTTGATTTGTCCATACTATTTCTTTTCTCATAATAATCTGTTCATATATGAACCAAACCTTGCATAGTATTTTTACCTTCTTGTAACCATCGAGCGGCTTATTATCTCAAATTTGACCCGCCAGTATTCCCCCTTTTAGGCCAAAATGACTAAGACAACCACCTCATGTGATTGGGTCGCTTCCACTATTACGGAACAAGCTCTGAACGAATATGTTCAAGTGGGTGTTTTTTCAGCCAAAGAAGTTATCCACTGGTGGGCTCCAGGGACAGAAATAAGACCTAATCCAAAGGACGGCAAAGTCGTGGTTTTTGCTAACCATATGATCCGGGGTTTCTCTCCACCTGGCTCAAAGTTCTTCCGTGACGTTCTGCATTTTTATCAACTTCATCCACAAGATATCGGATCCAATTCAGTCTCCAACATCTGCAATTTCCAAGTCTTTTGCGAAGTGTACCTTCAGGAGGAGCCCACTGTTGACCTTTTCAGAGAGTTTCACTATTTAAACCGTCAAACAGAAATGACCGATGGGCCCAGTCTTGAGCTGGGCGGGATTTCTATCGAAAGACGAAAAGATGATGTCTTTCCCGCGGCCACGCTTCCCAGTCACCCCAAAGACTGGAACCAGACTTGGTTCTACTGCCAAGACACCTCTCCGGCGGGTGAGAATCCTCTGCCGAGTTTCCGCGACTGTCGTGGTTCTAAGTCTGACAGTAGAATGAGGGGGTAGGTATGAGGAGGCAAGATCCTAGCTACGGTGAGGTTGTGCACGCAAGATTGACGAGTTCAGGCCCTTCTCGGAGGAAGTAACAGCCCTACGTCTCGGTGCCCGAAGGCTCGGTCGATTGGATTATGCGTGAAGTTACAGGGGGTGCGAACCCTTGTGCCTGAGGAGGGGGGTGGCTTATATAGAGTGCCCCAGGACCCCAACCGTCCCACGTTACAAGGGGTTCAATGTCTATAAAGATAGGACGTTACTAATAACGCCAGCAATAAAGGCAAATAAATGATCATTAAGACTACGGAGTGAACGCCTGACCCTTGCCATCCTGAGTGCCCTTAGATCTTCTGTCTTCCGAGTGGTTTCTGGTGTGGTCGAGTGAGTACACCCCAGTCGAATGGAATTGGGTTATCCGAGTGAACTGTTGGTCGAGTGGGTTGCACCCTGTGGCGATTTCAGTCGGTAGATGGTGCTTATCCTTTGAATGTCCTTGGCCTTAGGGCAGTGTCCTCGGGTAAGGGTGTCTAGGTCAGGCCTATTACCCTACCCTAGGTACATGTCTTCGTCATTAGCCCCCGAATGGATCTGGGTCCGAGTGGAGAAGGGGTTGAAGATGGTTCCGACCCGATTTATATGCTTCAAAGGCATCCTAACCGGGCCGATGATCTTTGTAAAAACTTCAACTTCATTTTCAGTCGCCTGGGTCCATTCAGAGGCCGTCGAGTGATTTTTCCTGATAAGCTCCGAGTGTTGATATGGTATAAGATCCTTGGCGCGATTGGTCACGCTGCCTTTTTCCGGATCTCACGGGATTCGAAATTTGGAGAAGCGCGCGGGACGGAGAGTACCGCAGTAGACGAAGCGGGTTAGGCAGGGACGGCTCGATTCTCGCGCCACCTTTTTTGCCACGTATCCAGCGCGCGACTGTTGCGGGATTTGACTGGATTGCCTGGGCCCACTAGTCAGCCACTCGGGAGCGGGCCCATATAAGGCGTCGGGGCCGATGAGCCCGGTACTGTGCTCCCCATCTCCTTCCTCTTCTCCTGTTTCACCACCACATTTGCCGCCACCTTCGACGCCGCCGCCCCGCCCGAGCGCAGCCTGCCGCGATGGGGAAGGAGAAGACGGCGGCCTTGGAGCGTGCGAAGAAAGCGACGGCGGCAGCGAAGGGCAAGAAGACGAGTCGGGGTGGCTCGTCGTCGAGATCCGGCCTGCCGCCCGGCTGGATCCAGGGCGATTGGATTCGCTCCACGAGTCAACAAGAGGATATGGAGGATCTGGTCGAGGGGGGCTTGATCGCCCATGGGTCCTGGAGGCTGCCAGGTGATGAGACCGAGCCGCAGCCGCAGGAGGGTGAGTGCGTCCTCCTCGCGACCCACGTCGACCGTGGTTTTTCTCTGCCTCCTCATCCTTTTTTCTGAGGTTTTCTAAACTTTTTCGGGGCCCAACTTCATCACTTTTCTCCGAACACCATCACATACCTTGCTGCGTTTGTCTCCATGTGTGAGAATTTCCTGGGTTGTCGACCGCATTGGGGTCTCTTCAAACACATCTTCACCTGCCGCTCACAGTCTGTGAAAAAGGTCAATCCGAGTGATGAGAGGACGCACGTGATCCAGATGTGCGGAGGTCTAGGGATCCAGATGAGAGGAAAAAGCACTTTTCCACCTATGACTCTTCCTGATTCGGTCAGAGGGTGGCAGCACCTGGTTTTATTGTAAGGACAAATCAACTCCTGGTCAGTCGACTGGCCTTCCTCCCTTTACCATGGGGCGAATTGAAAAGCCCTCTTCCTTGAAAGTGACTCCAGAAGAAAAGGCGGAGGTGAACATGTTGGTTGACCGCGTAATCCAACTTGTCCACGATGGCGTGACTGGCATGGATTTGCTAGAGGTGTTTCTCACTCGCCGCATCCAGCCGCTCCAGGCCCGCGATCATCCTATGTGGATGTATTCGGGCGCCGATGATTCTGCTCGGATCCACCTGGAGGAAGTTGCCGAGGAGACGGCGGCGCGGTGGCTGCAGAGCATTACCGAAAACAAAGACAACCCCAGGGGGTCTAGGAGAATTCTGCCACTCGGCGCTGATAACGAACCAGACAAGGTCAGACCTTCGATGTCGAGTGACTTTTACTCTAATTTGTAAACTGTCTTTGGAACCGACTGATGCTTGTTCGATTCTTTGCTTCGCAGATATATACTGAGATGTACTCGATGCCCAACGGGGAGCAGATCCAGAAAGAAGAAGAGAGCGGAGGCGACAGCGGCGACTGGAACTCCGATGGGGAGAGTGATGAAGAGCACAAAAATTCAAGCAGTGAGGAGGAGGTCGACTCTCCACCTCGCACGAAAAAGCATTCCAAGCACAAGCACGACCCAGCAAGTATCCGGGGCATGGTGGCGGCACCGACTGGACAGACTTCGAAGCGCACTCGGACATCTTCTCCGGTGCCGACTGAGAAGGCTCCGAAGCAGCTCAAGACCGTGCCGTCAAAGCCACGGAAGGCTTTGCCCAAGATCAAGGTTGACGTTCCCGTCGCCTCTGCGTAAGCGTTTCGTTTTCGCCCTTTGTTCGGAGAATCTTATATCAGTTGTCGACCCATTCACTTGCTTGACCGAGTGAACCTTGAGATTTGCAGAGCTGCCACCTCTGGGACTTCTGCTTACCAAGATGATGGTGACGAGGAGATGGAGGACGCGGTCACCTCCAAAGCGGGTATGACCCCTGTTATCTCATCTTTTCTTTGCTAGCCAATTCTACAGTCGACTGAACTCTTGTGGTCGATTCTTTTGCAGCTCCGCAAGATGTTATTGAACTTCAAGACGATGATGAAGATGAGCCACAGGAACTCGTGGGTAGGAGGAGCAGGACCTCAGTCAAGAAGGTACCAGCTAGCAAGACGCCTCAGTCGACGCCGGCGACGGAACCAGCTATCCAGCAATCCGGGGACTTCAACAGTGCCTCTGTTACTTTTGCGAATCCCTTGTCGAGTGTTCGTCCTTCGTCGTCGACTCTGCCGGCCCTTGCTCCGCCTGTCCAACTTCATGCCTCAAGCTCTCAAGCTACTGCAACTGATACACCGACTGCACCTCCCACCGCCCCTCACGTCCCAGAAGACGAAGTGAGTGCTGCCAAGGAGGCTATACGCTAGGCTGGCGTTATGATGGAGCAGATGAAGGTGGTGCGCGAGGCCAGTCAAGCTGCCTATGATGCCAGCTCAGCACTTCAGGCCAATGTCCAGGTTAGCTTACTTCCGACTGAACTCCATCTTGACGCTTGTTCTGTTGGGATATGATATTTAGAAACTGCTGCTTTATCCGCAAGACATCCATGGATGAGCGTTTTGGAACCTTAATTGCACACCCATTGTCAGTCTGCACACCCGGTGGGTGTTTTAATTTCTGTTGAGTAGTTTTTCCACTTGAGTCGACTAGGTTGTGCTGGTCGAATCTCTGTACCAGTGGGGGCACGCTGAGTGCACCCACTAGGTGTAGTCCCCGAGACCGCCGTCGAATGTTTGATTCGGCGGGGGTCTTTTAACAGATCTTTTCCACTCGGGCTGGGCAGATCATGCCGAGTGGAACCTTTACCAGTGGGGGCACGCTGAGTGCACCCACTGGGTGTAGTCCCCGAGACCGTAGTCGACTGCGTGCAATCGGCTATGGTCTGAGTTTTTTTTTTGACTGGACGGACCAAGTCGATTGAAAGAGTCGGACCAGTGGGGGCACGCTGAGTGCACCCACTGGGTGTAGTCCCCGAGACTATTGGCGAATGTTTGATTCGGCAGTAGTCTTTGTGTCTGCCGACTGACTATCTTCTGAACACAGAAATCTTGTGATCTTGGAGCCCGGTTTGCCGACTTGGAGGAGAAGCAAACCCAGCTCAATCTTGACCTGGAGTTGGCTCGAAACAACTTGCAGAAGGCTAAGGATGACGCTGCTGGTAAGGAAAGCTTGTCGACCGGTTCTCTTGCCACCTTTTCTCCTCCTTTTTCTGATTCGAATGTTATTCTTTCTAGAAACAATGAGACAAGCTTTGGAGAAGAAGGACCTTGACCTTGCGGTTGCGAAGAAAACCGCCGAAGACAAAACGGCGCTTGCCGACCAAAAGATGGCCTCAGTCGGACAGCTGGAGGGAGAGAATGCCAAGCTGAAGGCTGCTCTTGACGAAGCCAACAAAGAAGTGACTCGTCTGAAGAAGGACAAGCGAACCCTGACCGACAAAGTAGAAGACATCACCCGCAGGAGGGACGAGCTGGAGAACTACCTGGGAGGACTCGCCAAAAAATTATTCCTCATGCTTGAAGGTACTTTTCTCTGTGCGATTGGTTTGCTTTCGTCGACTCATCATACCGCTGTCGACTCATTATTTCTCTGCGAGTGCAGAATTCTGTCAAGACTTCGAGGAAGAAACTGGGCGAGTCGAGACAAACTTGGACCCCATCAACTCCCCTGTCAAAGATGAAGCAGCCATGAATGTGCTCCGACTGGAGTCTTGCCTTGCCAGTGTCTTGGAATATCTTGCTCGACTCAAGGTTACAGTTTCGCGGATCGACACAGCGCTCTGGCCAGGGGACACGCTCCGAAACGATCTCGAGTCTCTGATGACTCGACTTGACGAGATTCCTGGTCGAGTGCATGAGTGGAAGAAGTCCGCTGCTCGATGCGGTGCTGACGTAGCTTTGTCCCTGGTTTGCGTCCACTGCAAGGAAGCCAGAGAAGAGAAGCTAGCGGCAATCAAGGTCGCCAACACCAAGAAACTCGACTTCCAGTCTTTCATGGAGACCTTCATTGCTGCTGCTACTCGAATCGCAGATGGAATCGACCTGGACGAGTTTGTCGAGCCTGCCAGCCCCTCTGCGGAGTGAATGAAACTTTTATGATCTGATTCAATTTGCCTCGGTATGCCGAGTGATTCTGTAACCGTAAAACTCCTTTGGGCCTGATGCCCGAGTACTTTGAGCTCCTTCGTCCGAACTTTTATGATCCGGTTCAATTTGCCTCGGTATGCCGAGTGATTTTGTAACCGTAAAACTCCTTCGGGCCTGATGCCCGAGTACTTTTAAGCTCCTTCGTCCGAACTTAGTTTGCCCTTAAATATGCTTGTTTTTATTTCCGAGTGGAACTTGTATCTTCACTCGGAACAGACGCAGCTTTGAGGAGAGGATCGCGGACGACCTGCACCTTGTCGTCCTTGCAGATCAGGATGGAGCATGTTTTATACTTAGGCGAGTACAGGACTGCAGCTAAGCCTCCGAGTGAGAGGGTTGCTCATCACTCGGAGGATTTTTTAAACTTAGGCGAGTACAGGACTGCAGCTAAGCCTCCGAGTGAGAGGGTTGCTCATCACTCGGAGAATTTTTTAAACTTAGGCGAGTACAGGACTGCAGCTAAGCCTCCGAGTGAGAGGGTTGCTCATCACTCGGTAGGATTTTTTAAACTTAGGCGACTACAGGACTGCAGCTAAGCCCCCGAGTGAGAGGGTTGCTCATCACTCGGTAGGATTTTTTAAACTTAGGCGAGTACAGGACTGAGCTAAGCCCCGGTGAGAGGGTTGCTCATCACTGGTAGGATTTTTTGAAAAGTAGGCAGTACAGGACTGCAGCTAAGCCCCCGAGTAAGAGGGTTGCTCATCACTCGGTAGGATTTTACAAACTTAGGCGAATCGGATTCGCGGCTAAGCCTCCGAGTGAGAGGGTTGCTCATCACTCAGTAGGATTTTTTTTAAACTTAGGCGAGTACAGGACTGCAGCTAAGCCCCCGAGTGAGAGGGTTGCTCATCACTCGGTAGGATTTTACAAACTTAGGCGAATCGGATTCGCGGCTAAGCCACCCACTGGGGGATTTTGGACACATGTATTAGTAACAACAATCATTTAGGAGACTGTAAAACCAAGTCTTTGATAAACGAACTGAAAGGTACTCTTTATTACATCTCATCAGTCTGAACACTTAAGTATAAAAACGACGGAGTAGCTCCGCATTCCAAGCGCGTGGTTCGTCTTTATTATGCTCCACATTGTAGAGGTGATACGCTCCGTTTTGGAGCACCTTGGTGACGATGAAGGGACCTTCCCAAGCGGGGGCAAGTTTGTGAGGCCGTTGCTGGTCCACTCGGAGCACAAGGTCTCCTTCCTGAAATGCTCGACCCTTCACATTTCTGGCATATAATCGACGAAGGTCTTGCTGATAAATGGTCGATCGGATCAAGGCCATCTCTCTTTCTTCTTCCAGAAGATCAACAGCATCTTCTCGAGCTCGTTCTACTTCAGCTTCTGAAAAAAGTTCTACTCGGGGCGCATTGTGAAGCAAGTCACTCGGCAGCACAGCCTCAGCCCCATAGACCATGAAGAAGGGGGTTCGACCAGTCGACCGATTTGGTGTTGTTCTTAATCCCCAAAGGACTGACGGTAGCTCATCTACCTAAGCGCCGGCCGCATGTTTGAGGTCGCGCATCAATCGAGGTTTCAGACCTTTGAGAATCAAACCGTTCGCTCTTTCTGCCTGTCCATTCGACTGAGGGTGGGTGACTGAAGCATAGTCGACCCGAGTACCTTGGGATGCACAGAAAGCTCGAAACTCATCAGAATCAAAGTTCGACCCATTATCCGTGATGATGCTGTGTGGGACTCCATATCTAAATGTTAACCCTCTGATGAAGCTGACCGCAGTACTTGCATCCAGGTTTCTGACAGGTTTAGCTTCGGTCCACTTGGTGAACTTGTCGACTGCTACAAGCACATGGGTGAAACCACTCCTGCCAGTCTTCAGAGGTCCCACCATATCCAAACCCCAAACAGCAAATGGCCAGACGAGTGGAATGGTCTTCAGGGCTGAAGCGGGTTTGTGGGACATGTTGGAGTAGAACTGACAGCCATCACATTCCCAATTATCTCCTTTGCCATCTCATTTGCCCGCAGCCAATAAAACCCTGCTCGATACGCTTTGGACACGATGGCCCGAGAAGACGCATGGTGACCACAGGTTCCCGAGTGAATATCATCGAGGATCATTCGGCCTTCTTCCGGAGTGATGCATTTCTGAACGACCCCAGTGACACTTTCTCTATAGAGTTGCTCCCCCATTACTGTGAAGGCTTTGGATCGACGGACAATCTGGCGAGCCTCTTCTTCATCCTCTAGAAGCTCTTTCCTGAGAATATATGCGATGTACGGCACTGTCCAATCTGGAATAACAATCAAAACTTCCATGATCAAGTCGACCACAACTGGGATTTCGACTTCAGTCGGAACAGTGGAACTTTTAGGCTGTGGGGGCTCTTCTGTGAAGGGATCTTCTTGAACTGATGGTGCGTGAATATGCTCCAAAAACACATTGCTGGGAATAGGCTCCCGCTTGGATCCTATCTTCGCCAAGTCATCAGCTGCTTGATTCTTCAGTCGGGGTATATGGTGGAGCTCTAGCCCTTCAAACTTCTTATCTAACTTTCTCACCGCATTGCAATAACCAGTCATAGCATGGCTCCTGACGTCCCACTCCTTCATCACTTGATTAATCACTAAATCTGAGTCATCGTAAACCATTAGGTGGCGGACGCCGAGTGAAATGGCCATACGCAACCCATACAAGAGTGCCTCATATTCAGCTTCATTGTTGGAGGAATCAAAGTGAATCTGGAGAACATATCTGAGGTTGTCACCTCGTGGAGATACCAGGACCACTCCAGCGCCTGAACCATTCAACATCTTGGACCCGTCGAAGAACATAGTCCAATGTTCCGACTGTATCTGGGTCGGTAACTGTTGTTCAATCCACTCGACGAGGAAATCTGCTATTGCTTGAGACTTGATCGCTTTCTTTGCCTCGAACTTGATATCCAGCGGAAGGAGTTCAATCGCCCACTTTGCCACTCGGCCAGTTGCATCTCTGTTGTTCAGAATTTCTGACAACGGAGCGTCGCTGATGACTGTAATCGAATGATCTGAGAAGTAATGTGCAACCGTCTTCGTGGTCAAGTAGATTCCATAGACAAGCTTCTGATAATGTGGATATCTCTGCTTGGATGGAGTTAAGACTTCAGAAATATAATACACTGGGCGTTGAACCTTGTAGGTTTTACCTTCTTCTTCCCGCTCGACCGTGAGTACAGTACTGACAACCTGTCTAGTGGCTGCTATATAAAGCAGTAAAGGCTCTTTGCTGATTGGAGCAGCAAGCACCGGCTGGGTGGAAAGCAGGGCTTTGAGCTCTGCAAACGCTGCGTCAGCTTCAGGAGTCCACTCGAACTTATCAGATTTCGTCATCAGTCGGTAAAGAGGCAATGCCTTTTCACCGAGGCGAGAGATGAATCGACTCAAAGCGGCCAAACAACAAGTAAGCTTCTGAACATCGTGTACACGAACAGGGCATTTCATTCGTAGGATTGCACCAACTTTCTCTGGGTTTGCATCGATCCCACGTTCGGAAACGAGGAAACCGAGTAACTTTCCACCTGGAACTCCAAATGTACACTTCGACGGATTAAGCTTGATATCATATCTTCTCAAATTGGCAAAGGTTTCGGCAAGGTCAGTCAGCAGGTCGGAACCTTTGCGTGACTTAACCATGATGTCATCCATGTATGCTTCCACATTCCGACTGATTTGAGCTAGCAGACACTTCTGTATCATGCGCATGTGATAGACGCGAGGGTGTCCCGATCTTTCGATGAGATGATAGCTATCGATTTGGTGGAGTCGACTTTGACGATCCGACTACAAACGTGCACGATGTTGCGCCTTAGCAATCGCTAAACCAATCTCCCGAGGTTACTGACGATGCTGAAAGCACGATCAGCCTGACCACGAAGGTCTATTCCTGCACGCAATCGAAGAACAAGCAAGAATATGATAATGCAATCTGAATATTGCGATTATAGATGAAGTATTGATAAAGGTGGGGATCCGAAAGCGGTCTTGGTCTGGTCGTTGGACACAAACGAAGTACACGAAGTTGCAATGGCTAACTTTTAACTAAACAAATCCCAAGCAAAAAGCTACTAGATGGATCTACTTATATAGGAGCAAGGGGTACTGGCCAAGGAGGTGGGAGGACGTCCCAAGGCAGCCTAAAACTAACCCTAGGTCATACAAGGCCAATGAGCCCAAGTGGAGGTGATGCAACACCTTTGGACTTGTAGTTTGACTCGGATTCTGCTACAGCGTCAGATTGTTTCGACGACAACTCAACACTCCAGATGAATTTGAAGGTGAAACCAATTGGGTTAGAAAGAGCACGAAATCTACTTTCCAACAAAAAAAGAATCACCCAATTCGGAGTCCGTATGAAATAGTTCTTGGCGTTTTGAGTCAGGTATGTCTGTGCAGTCCGAATCTGAATCCAGAACATGAGAGACTTGGACTCTATCTTCTCTTGGCCCAAAAGTGACGTGAGAGGACTTTTTGAACAGCACATAAACTTCTCTTTTTCCCTTATGTTCATATGTGGATTGTACAAATCTCCCATACACCTGCAATTAGACATGGCACAAAAGTTTGTGAAGTATTTTTGTCTTGGATGACATAAATAAATTATTGCATAGTTTGCATTAGAAGTCACCTCACAAATATACATGTATGCAATATTTTTGGTCGTATCCAAGGTAGTCATGTCCTCATCATCCTCCCCTTCTTGAAAACAAAGCCGTCCTCGGCGTTGCTTAAGCTGAAATGTGGCTAACAAAAGAGACAAGGTGTACATGTTGTATATGTATATGTCATCCAGTTTTACTTCCCTTAGTTTTTGCATATATGACACATGTATACATGAGTAACCTTCATAGGTCATGAAATCTAAAGCCAAAATATTATCACAAGTATTAGAAGACATGAAAATATTGCAACTCAATTTGCACATATAAGTGAAGTTCTTATTCATATCAAAGGATTGACAATGTTCATCATTAAACCATCCCAACATTGGTGAATAAACCTTACTTGCATCAAATTTACATGCTACAACATGCTTAAATAAGCAAACATGCAATAAGTCATTTGACACAAAATCATCACCAAGATTAGAGGTCATATCAAAATGATTAAACATTGTTTCTTTTGCATCAACAGTTAATTCATTGGGTGCACTCAAAAATGTTGGTACTTCAACTCTTTGATCACATGACGCATTCATGACAGTAACACAATTCTCTAAAATAGCTGGTGTGCTCAAATCAATAGGTAACACAACACATGATGTATTCAAGTTAACTAGGCATGCATCATTCTCATGTGAAAGTTGAAAATCTGTACCTTTGTCATTACCTCTTATGATCAACTCAGACGATGTAGGCACTCTTGGAGGTGATGTGTCACATGATGGAGATGATGTAGTCCTTGCAACAACGGATGTGGTTGTCATAGTATGCCTAGTAGTTGAAGAAACATCTGTATCAACACTTGGAATGTACACCGTGCGCTTGTTCTCCTTGTGGCCAACATGTCGTTTTATTTCCTGTTCAGCTTTGCAAGCAAGACGAAACAAATGGTCCATAGGATAACACTCTTCATGAATTAGAATCTCTTGAATATCACAGTTTAATCCTCCCCAAAATCTATCCATAAAATCTTCTTCACTTTCTTCTAAAAATGAGTGCAATACTGTAGTTTGTAAATCATCATAGTATTTTGTTACCGTGTCAGTGCCTTGTTTTAAATGTTGTAATTTTTTAATCATGCCACGAGTATAATAAACATCAATGAATCTATCTCTCATGACAAGTTTTAAATCATCCCAAGTAGTAGGTATAAGATCAGGGTTTAACCGACAATATTCACTCCACCAAACTAAAGCAAAGCTACTAAAAGTACTAACCGCAGCTTGAAATTTTCCACGCTCATCAAAATTATGGGAAGCAAATATAGCATTTATTTCGTACTCCCATTCAATATATAAATCAGGCCTAAAACGACCAGTAAATGGTGGCATGGAAACATTAACCTGATTATGTGCATTCTGATGTAATTGCTCCTCTTGTGGCGGTTGTTGTATTTTCTTAGGTGATGGCAAATCTCCCACGATCGATGAAGCCCAAGAACTAACAACTCCGGAACCTGCCATGATTAGTAGAAACAAAAAAAATCGAGAATAATGTTCCTATGAACTACTAGGATGTGGTGGTAAAGTGCTCACAGTAAAGCAAATATCAATATCTTACAAGTTCTTACCATGCAGCAGGTGGTGACGGGCAACCAGCGGTGTCAAATAACTCCGAAGATTGAGTAATGCGATTGCCAGGTGAACGTACGTATACACGGTGTAGAAATATATGGAGCTGGGTTGGCTATATATGGTAGCAAAAGATTAGCAATAATCAATTCAGAGATGCAATGTTGAATAAACGCTCAACGACGGTACTGTGCTGGTCCTAGGCTAGACCGGACTAGAGACGCGAGCCTAGAACACTAATGAGGTCACGGCGTAGCACAACTAGCATCAATAAAGGATATGAAGTAGCTCTGGACAGCAAGATATAAGTGAAGATCATAATGGCAGTAAAGATAATGATGAGAAACAACTACCAAGTAGCATATACCAACAATTCTCTGTCCAACTTTACTCTATAAAAGTTTGTGCCAATTTTATGATAATTTTTCTCAAGAATGGCTCTGACTCAAGCTTTCAAATGCAAAAAGAATCACTCAATTCCGAGTTGATATGAGGAGTCAAAAAATTCTAAAACTGGCCTGAAAAACTGGAACAAGCTGTGTTTGCGAACTTCG
Organism: Thinopyrum elongatum; assembly: GCA_011799875.1. Lineage (NCBI taxonomy): Eukaryota > Viridiplantae > Streptophyta > Magnoliopsida > Poales > Poaceae > Thinopyrum > Thinopyrum elongatum. Next base: position 265,605,635 of record CM022299.1, read on the forward strand.
AAGGCCAAAAAGACCTATTTAGAAGCCGATTTTGAGGTGTCAAATATTGAAAAAACTGATGCAACTATTTAGATGCGTCTCGTCGCTAGCTTTAATTTGAGTACTCACGGAGCCAAAACGGACTTCGTATGAAAAAGATATACCTGTTTTACTGAACACTGCGCAAAACAGATTCCAATCCGAATTCAGCTACGAGATTGAGTCTAGATAGATCCGATTTTTGTTTTTTTTCTTCGCTCTTTTTTTTTCCTCACACTTTTTATTTTCTTTTTCTTTCTCTCTTTTTTTTCTCTGACTTTTTTTTACCTTTTTTCTCTCTCTCTTTTTTTCTCTGTCTTTTTCGTTCTCTCTCCCTCTTTTCAAAACAAACTAGATAAGATGCAGATTGGATCAAGCAAAGATGTGAACGACCTCAACTATGATTATGACAATGAACGGTGGGTAGCACGTGGTGGAAATTGATGGATGGGATGTTGTGGACGGCGGAAGGGATAATGATGAGCGGCGGCGTGACTAATGTGAACAGAACTCGAAACTCTAAAGAAACTAGACACTAAGACCAGCAACTCAACACGACGATGCAACCGACAATTCAATAATGCAAACAATGAAAAGAAAATTGCAAAGGCTCAGACTGGCTTGGACAAAGGATGAATAGATCTAAACTTTTTTGTGGCTTTTTCTTGAACAATAGGTAGGAAAATAAATCTAATCTAGGGAAAACTGGAAATTCTCACCGAGCAACCTGAAAACTGATACCACTTGATAGAGGCGAGGGTGTCCCAATCTTTCGATGAGATGATAGCTATTGATTTGGTGGAGTCGACTTTGACGATCCGACTACAAACGTGCACGACGTTGCGCCTTAGCAATCGCTAAACCAATCTCCCGAGGTTACTGACGATGCTGAAAGCAGGATCAGCCTGACCACGAAGGTCTATTCCTGCACGCAATCGAAGAACAAGCAAGAATATGATAATGCAATATGAATATTGTGATTATAGATGAAGTATTGATAAAGGTGGGGATCCGAAAGCGGTTTTGGTCTGGTCGTTGGACACAAACGAAGTACACGAAGTTGCAATGGCTAACTTTTAACTAAACAAATCCCAAGCAAAAAGCTACTAGATGGATCTACTTATATAGGAGCAAGGGGTGGCGGCCAAGGAGGTGGGAGGACGTCCCAAGGCAGCCTAAAACTAACCCTAGGTCGTACAAGGTCAATGGGCCCAAGTGGAGGTGATGCAACACCTTTGGACTTGTAGTTTGACTCGGATTCTGCTACAGCGTCAGATTGTTTCGACGACAACTCAATGCTCCAGATGAATTTGAAGGTGAAACCAATTGGGTTAGAAAGAGCACGAAATCTACTTTCCAACAAAAAAAGAATCACCCAATTCGGAGTCCGTATGAAATAGTTCTTGGTGTTTTGAGTCAGGTATGTCTGTGCAGCCCGAATCTGAATCCAGAACATGAGAGACTTGGACTCTATCTTCTCTTGGCCCAAAAGTGATGTGAGAGGACTTTTTGAACAGCACATAAACTTCTCTTTTTCCCTTATGTTCATATGTGGATTGTACAAATCTCCCATACACCTGCAATTAGACATGGCACAAAAGTTTGTGAAGTATTTTTGTCTTGGATGACATAAATAAATTATTGCATAGTTTGCATTAGAAATCACCTCACAAATATACATGTATGCAATATTTTTGGTCGTATCCAAGGTAGTCATGTCCTCATCATCATGAATGTGGCACCAGCATTTTTGAGACCAAAGGGCATGGTGATGTAGCAAAAGCACCCGACTGGGGTGATAAAAGCTGTTTTTATTTCGTTAGGTCCATACAGTCGGATCTGCTGGTACCCGGAATATGCATCCAGGAAGGACAATCGTTCACATCCCGCTGTTGAGTCGACTATCTGATCGATGCGGGGGAGAGGAAAATGATCTTTCGGGCAGGCCCGATTGATATGCTTGAAATCAATGCACATACGGAGTGAATCGTCCTTCTTGGGAACCATGACAACATTGGCGAGCCACTCGGAGTGGTAAATCTCGCGGATGAACTCAGCTGCCAAAAGCCGAGCCACCTCTTCGCCGATTGCCTTTCTCTTCTCTGCAGCGGACCAACGGAGGTGCTCTTTCACGGGTTTTGCCTTTGGATCGACTCGCAAACGGTGCTTAGCCAGCCCCCTGGGTACACCCGGCATGTCAGACGGCTTCCATGCGAAGATGTCCCAGTTCTCACGGAGGAACTGGATGAGCGCTTCTTCCTATTTGCTGTCGAGTGTTGTTGAGATATGAGTCGGTGCAGCACTGGGATCAGTCGGGTGAATGTGAACAGGCTTTGTTTCACCGGACGACTGAAATGCAGACTCGGAAGCAGGCTTCTTAGCGCGCAACAAATCACTCGGATCTGCAGTCTTCTTATATTCTTCCATTTCAATCGCTGCCATCTGTTCATCGGCAATCTTAGAGCCCTTCTGGAGGCACTCTTCTGCTCGTTGCCGATTGCTAGTGACCGTGATCACGCCCCTGGGGCCAGGCATCTTCAACTTGAGGTACACGTAACACGGTCGAGCCATGAAACGGGCATATGCAGTTCTGCCCAGAATAGCATGATAGGCACTGTGAAAATCCACAACTTCAAATGTCAGCTTCTCCTTGCGGTAATTCTTTGAGTCACCGAAAACTACGTCAAGAGTGATCTGCCCGAGTGAATCAGCTTTCTTCCCTAGAATGACACCGTGGAACCGCATGTTGCTCTCACTGAGCCTGGACATCGGAATGCCCATCCCATGAAGAGTCTCTGCATACAAAATGTTCAAGCCGCTGCCACCATCCATCAAGACTTTGGTCAGTCGGGTGCCCCCAACGACCGGGTCGACCACCAACGCTTGCCTCCCGGGGGTGGCGACGTGCGGTGGGTGGTCAGATTGGTCGAATGTGATGGGAGTCTTTGACCATTTCAAATATGTCGTCGTTGCCGGAGCAACCATGTTTACCTCTCTGTTGATGACTTTCAGTCGACTTTTACTCTCAATGTCAGCAAAAATCATCAAAGTGGAATTGACGTTAGGGAAACCGTCATCATCTTCTTCCTGATCACCATCCTTGTCAGACTCTTTTTCCTTTTCATTGGGCTGTTTCTCTCGGAACTGCTGGATCAGGAGCCGACATTGTCGAGTGGTATGTTTGGGATAAATCAGATTTCCCTCTTCATCCTTCTTGGTGTGAATGTGACATGGCAAGTCCAACACATCGTTCCCAGCCTGATCTTTCACCTTCTTGGGGATCCAGGGTCCTTTGGGCTTCCCCTTGAATTTCCCTTGAGTTACAACTGCAGCTTCACCTGGACCTGCCGGCTCGGCTTTGCGTTTCTGCTTCCGACCCACTCCAGTGTCTTGGGCGACTGGCTTGCCCTTCCCACTGCGGAGTCAGTCCTCTTCTTCGCCATTAGCGTACCGAGTGGCTATTTCCATCATTCGGGTCAGAGACATATCTCCTGTCCGACCGAATTTCAAGTTAAGCTCTCGATACCGAACGCCTTCCTTGAAGGCACAAACTGCTTGGTGTTGGGATACATTTTCTACTGTGTGGTGTAATGTGGTCCATCTTTGGATGTAATCCCTCAGAGTTTCATTCGGCTTCTGTACACAATGTTGCAATTCTGTCAACCTCGCAGGTCATTTGCATGTGCCCTCGAATGTCCTGACAAACACTCGGGCTAACTCCTCCCAGCTGAATATACTGCCGGGAGCCAACTGATTCATCCATGCTCTGGCCGACCCTTCCAGCATGAGAGGAAGGTATTTCATAGCTACCTCATCATTTCCACCACCGATCTGGACAGCCACTCGGTAATCTTCCAGCCAAGTGTCAGGCTTCGACTCACCGGTGAACTTACTAACCCCAGTCGCCAACCTGAAGTTGGGGGGGGATCTCAGCGGCTCTGATAGCTCTGCTAAAACACTTGGGACCCGAAACATGAATCCTGCTTCCACTCGGGCGATCCCTGCCTTGCCCCTCTCTGTGAGCTCGGTTCCTGTCGACCAAACCTTGCACTAAAATTGACCTCGCATCAAACCCTGGCTCTCTTGGGTCGACCAGCATCCTCCGCCCTCCGCTGTACGGGCGCCTGTCATCATAGTGCCGGGGCACATATGATCCGCTTCTCGGAGGGGGTGTAGGCGCTTGACGGTGGTCATCACGGCCGAGTCGATGATCGTACTGCTCGTGGATCCGACCCAAGTGCTGATCCTGGCGATGCACCCGCCCCTCACGCTGCGGAGGCGATCTTGGGTTGTGAGCCGACTGAACTGTGTCAGCCACCACAGATCTGCTATGGATTCTGTCACGCGACTGTGATACTGCAGTGTTTTGGTCTCCTGCCGCCCGGAGCAGAGCCCGGATCTGCATCAAACCTCGTCCAGCTTCTGACTGGGATGGCTGGATAGATTCTGCTATACGAGCTGCGGCTGCAAGATTCTGAATCGGAGTGCGGTATACCTGAGGTTCAGGAGGGAATAATTGCCGCCGTCGACTGGACTCAGGAATCCACTGCCGAGCACATTCGTCGAGTGCATGCTGAAGATTCTCCAGTCGAGTGCGTTCAGCCAAAGTGGCCAAGCGCGCTGCCTCCAAGGCCCGAGCCTCAGAGGTCTCTCCGACGATGGGCGTGTGGAGTGCTTCCTCGTTACGGCGGTGAAGTTCCTCCCTCCGCTGTGAAGAGAGGGTTTCGGGGTGGTATTCCTCGTGAACACGCGACGGGTCGCCACCGCCGTCGCCGACTCCGTTGCGACGCATGCCAGGTGGGCTACGCTGCGTGTCGACCATCAGGACCTCCGCCGCAGGATCGCTGCTGTCGCACTCGGACAGGGTCTCGACAGAGCCAGTCGACAGATCGAACAGGCCGTAGAGAGATTCATCGGGCTCGATTGCCGCGACTTGAGGGGTGGCCGATTGACGTGCCACTGCATGCTTCACCCACCGCTGAAGCCGCGATCGACCGGATCGCTTGCGACGGCGAATAGCGGGGAACGAAGATGCCATAGGAAACGACCGATATTGGGTCGACGGCTGCCGCAGAAGGACGCCGCGGACACATGCGCGAAAGTGCGTCGCCCCGCGGATGGGGAACGTCTCGACGTCGAGGGGGGCTCCTGGAGCCAGGCGGAGTCATCGGCGATGAAGACGAGCGCGCCGAGACGGATCTCGTGGCCCTCAGCCAAACCTCCACCCGAAACCATGATGATGGGAATCGGAAAAAATCGCAACCTCGCCGGAAAGTCGCTAAGACACCTGCCCCACGGTGGGCGCCAACTGTCGTGGTTCTAAGTCTGACAGTAGAATGAGGGGGTAGGTATGAGGAGGCAAGATCCTAGCTACGGTGAGGTTGTGCACGCAAGATTTACGAGTTCAGGCCCTTCTCGGAGGAAGTAACAGCCCTACGTCTCGGTGCCCGGAGGCTCGGTCGATTGGATTATGCGTGAAGTTACAGGGGGTGCGAACCCTTGTGCCTGAGGAGGGGGTGGCTTATATAGAGTGCGCCAGGACCCCAACCGTCCCACGTTACAAGGGGTTCAATGTCTATAAAGACAGGACGTTACTGATAACGCCAGCAATAAAGGAAAAAAATGATCATTAAGACTATGGAGTGAACGCCTGACCCTTGCCATCCTGAGTGCCCTTAGATCTTCTGTTTTCCGAGTGGTTTCTGGTGTGGTCGAGTGAGTACACCACAGTCGAATGGAATTGGGTTATCCGAGTGAACTGTTGGTCGAGTGGGTTGCACCCTGTGGCGATTTCAGTTGGTAGATGGTGCTTATCCTTTGAATGTCCTTGGCCTTAGGGCAGTGTCCTCGGGTAAGGGTGTCTAGGTCAGGCCTATTACCCTACCCTAGGTACATGTCTTCGTCAGCGACTGCCGGCTTAACCCAAGACATCCACTTCCGAACCAGATCAGTGCCGCTGAACGGGCCAAATATGCATCCACCTTTAGCAAAATAAGAGCCTTAATGGCCAACGGCTTGACAGGCATCGATTTGGTCCGATGCTGGGTTGCCTGGAGGATCATGCCTTTGAGCCACCGCCCCGGCTTAATGTGCGAGTATACTGGCGACACCAAAGACCCACAGCGTCAGTGCCAAATACGTCTGAATGATAAAGAGATCAATGAGATGACCAAAATGCTGCTCAATGAGAGCTTAGACAACTGCAGCAAGATGGGGCTGAACCCTTTTTGCACCCTTAACCCGGCTCCCGTTGTAAGTATTTCCAGCTCATTGTTATCTTATCCTTCCTTCTCAGATATTGCCTTCTTACTATTACTTGCTTTCCTCAGGCCGATGATCCTTTCTGGAATAAGAAACTTCAGGACAAGCCGGCCAAAAAGGCTAGGGTAAAGAGCAATGCTAGCAAGAGGCCCGCCAAGAAGAAAACAGACACAACGGAATTATTTACACTGAATGACGATGAGTCGGAGGTAGAGCTTGATTCTCTTAGCTCCTTTTTTGTACATCTTATTGACACTGATTGCTATCAGGACGACGCGGAGGCCAGCCACGCAGACGGTGAAGAGGTAACTATCCTTTCCTCTGACTCAGAGCCTTTGCCAAGACAGAAAGTTCGACAAGTGAGCCGGAAAGTAAGGTTTTCTCACCCTTTAGCTTACTTGGATCCAAACTTTATTTTGAAGAAACAACAACATGAAGCTCGACACACAACTCGGAACAATGGCTGTGGAAATCTTTCTTCCGGCTTACCCAACACACCGGTTCCTTGAAAACACCAAAATGAGGTGCCACAGAATTCAACCTTATCCTTTCCTAAGGCGGGTCTTATCCGTCAGCCACTTAATTCATCCAACTCAAATTATCAGGGAACTTCTCATTCATCCTCTGGCGACTCTACTGGAACCCAGATTCCTCCCTTCAAACTTGCTCTGGGTGAGAATATTAAATTTCTTTGCTTTAACACTTGTATACTCATATGTTGACATCCTTATATGTCTCATTTTCAGTGGTATAGCCAAGCCTAGCAATAAGCTGAAGGTAAATAAGCCGGCCGAAGATCCCAAAGTTGCTGAGCCGGAGAAACAAACTGAAGCTTCCAATCAGACTCCTGAGGCTGCCACTGATGACCCGCCACCAGAGACTCATGACGTCCCGGTGGATCCAATGGGTGTTGACCCATCCAGCGCTAAGCCGCCCAGTCCCATAAAACCTGCTGACGAACCTTCTTCACAACAAGCTGCGGAAGATGTTATCATACTGGCACTGGCTATACTAAGCCTGGGAACCCTACCATTCTCGCCAAGCACTCTGCCAAAGAAGAGTTAATTGAAAAGAGCAAGGCCAAGTTTGATGTTGCAAAGTACTCACACTTGGGCGTCAATGAACTATACTCTGGTTATCTGAGCTAGCTGCACACTGGTCGTGACCTGGAGGCAGGCTTGGTCAAGAAACAGCGCCAGAAATATGAGGTATGAACATCTGTTTCCTTTGCATATATATAGTCATCCAGCCCCCAAGTCTTATCCGTAGGAAAAAAAGGACTTTTGAGTAGGTTTAAGACTTGTCTATATGTTTTTGCAAGCTTTAAAGTCGTAGCCCTCATGGGCCGGCTTATCTTGATAAAGATGAGCCGGATCATATCCATTATGTTGAAAGAACTCCAGACCATAGCCCTCATGGGCCGGCTTATTTTGATAAAGATGAACCGGATCATTGCCATTATTTTGAAAGAACTACAGACCATGGCCCTCACGGGCCGGCTTATTTTGATAAAGATGAGCCGGATCAAAAAATACAAATGCGAAAAAGAACTTCCGCATACATTAGCCCCCAAGTGTCAAGTGCTTTGCTTGCAATGTACTTGAGACTTGTCTGTAAATTGTTTCATGGCAAATATGTTTATAACTTGGTTAACTCTTACTTGAAGGATGCTGCAACTCAGGCTGAATCCCAGGTGGTCGATTTAAAGACCAGGCTTGAGCAGCAAGAGGTTGAAACACGCGAAGCTGACTCCAAGCTGAAGCTTAGTCTTGAAGAGAGCGAGAAGGTCAAAACTGGGTTTTCCACAGAACGAACCACCTGGGATAAGGAGAAAGCCACCTTGGTACAAAGAGCAAAAACTGCCGAAGCTTCTTTGAAGGAAACGGCTGCAGAATTGACCGGCTTAAAGCGCCATGTATCCTAGATGACAGCTGCTATCTTTGGTAAGTAATTCAAGATGTTTCAACCACTTCCAATTTTTACCCTTAATCCGCCCGGCGGCTTATCTGTGCACTTATTCAACAGGCCCCAGGAGTGCCAACCTTGGCCAAGACATGTTGGTGAAGCTGAAGGTGGTTTATACTTTGGTGGAACAACTGTATACAGGCACGCAGCGAACCATAGAGGCCATCTCGCACAATAAGCAGCCACCTTCACTCATCAGGGATGTATTGGACAAGCTATCTGTCATGCCCAATTGAATTGAAGAAATTAAGTGATCCTCAGCCCGAGCTGGTGCTATCACTGCTTTGAGCCGGGCCAAAGTATGGCAAGCGGAGATAGACCCGGAGGAGATGGCAACTGGCTGTCCAAGTTTCAAAGAAGATGGGTCCCCCTTCGATGCCAGCGACTTTACCAAATGTGTAAGAGAGATGCGCCCTCTGGCAAGCCAATTGGCCGAGGAGACAGATTTGTCTAAGTATCAGGCGGCTTATACAAAAGAGAACGCAAAAGTGAAAGCGCCGGCTTATGAGATTGTAGAGCTCATTCCTCTAATATGTAAGCACACTTTTGCTCCTGATGTTGATCCGTCCACCCTTATAGACGATGAAGTTGTATTCCAAGCTTTAACTGGCATCGACTGGACATCATCTGACTTCCAGACGATGGAGGAAGAAGAAGAAGAACCGGCGCAGGGTAACCCGGAGTCATCAACTTGCCAAGATCAAAACAACTAACCCAAAGGGCGGCTCTCAGACCGCGGCGTGGTGCTTCTTCTTTTGAAAAACTTCTTAATCATTTGGGCTTCAAAAAGCCTTGTAATAGGCTAGTTGAAACAATGATCTGCCATGCCATCGTGCATGTTTAGCTTTAAAACTGCTGATGAAATATCTTATGTGCCACTGATGAGCTTGCAGGGAATATCATATTGTTTTTCAATGTTCCTACACACATGGTACAAAACATACACCCTGGCGGTTTAAGCCAGGGCGGGTCATAATTTCCAATATAATATGCTCTGGCGACTTGAAGTCTATACCCAGGGCGGGTTAGAAAAAACCCGAAATATTTATTCAAATATGAAAAGTCATACCTGTAGGCTGATATCATAATGATGCTGTAAGGATTGTAATCCAGCATTAGTTTTAACCCGTAAATATGAAAAATCATGACTTGAATTTATTCAAGGCAAATCATCCTGGCGACTTAAAGTCTGCTTATCAGGGTGGGTTATAAACCCCACATGCTCAAATATGAGTCATAGAATCAAGGCTAGATGGCCTGAATTGTGAAAACCATATGTTAATATGGAAGAAGGATATACCAATCCAAAATTTTCAGAAAAAACCTCAAATCAGAAAAAAAAAGGCTTTCATAGGCCGCCAAGCCTAAAACGTCAAATGCTTTCATGGGCCGCACAACCACGGAGTTATTTCCAGCACACCTGTAAGCCGGCCCTCACATGACAAATCGCCATTTTAACTTTAACAAGTTCAGGGTCTTATTTAAAATATTGACTATCAAAAGTACGGCGGGTCATTCCAGGATTACCTGGGCGGAGTAACAAGGACATACAGGCCGGTTAACCCGTAATTTGGCATTTACACCTGGCATGGAAGCCGATCAAGAGGGTAAGCATAGCTATACTCATTGAGCAAGAAGCCCCCAAGTGACCAAAGGGTTGGCATGTAAGCCGGATCAAGAGGGTAATCAAGGCTCTGCTCATTGAGCAGGTCATCCCCAAGTGACCAAAGGGTTGGCATGTAAGCCGGATCAAGAGGGTAATCAAGGCTCTGCTCATTGAGCAGGTCGCCCCCAAGTGACCAAAGGGTCGGCATGTAAGCCGGATCAAGAGGGTAATCAAGGCTCTGCCCATTGAGCAGGTCGCCCCCAAATGACCTGCGAAAAGGCATGTAAGCCTGATCAAGAGGGTAATCAAGGCTCTGCTCATTGAGCAGGTAGCCCCCAAATGACCCAGAAAAGGCATGTAAGCCTGACCAAGAGGGTAATCAAGGCTCTGCTCATTGAGCAGGTCGCCCCCAAGTGGCCTTATGAATAAATAAAGACTCAGATACTTAGAAATGAAATGACAGAGGCCCTGAATTTATCAGGGGTGCCGGCTTTATTATATTGATCATAATATATACATGGATGAAAATATGTACAGCACAAGAGCCGGTGGCTCAAGTGTAGTAAGGCCGAAGATGAGCAATGTTCTAAGGCCGGCGGGTCTCCTCCTCCGATGTGCGTGAATCCTTATGGTCTCGAATATCAATAAGGTAGTATGACCCGTTGTTCAGGTTCTTGCTGACCACAAAAGGTCCTTCCCAAGGTGGGGATAACTTATGCATGTCCGTTTGATCTTGGATGAGCCGGAGCACTAAGTCGCCTTCTTGAAAGGTCTGGGTCCTAACCCGGCGGCTATGATAGCGACGCAGATCTTGCTGATATATCGCCGAACGAGCCGCCGCCAGGTCACGCTCCTCATACAACATGTCATGAGCATCCTGTCGTGCCTTTTAATTATCAGCTTCAACATAAGCCGCCACGCGGGGCGAATCATGACGGATGTCACTTGGAAGAACCGCCTCGGCCCCGTAGACCATGAAGAAGGGCGCGTAACCCGTTGATCTGTTGGGGGTAGTATTGATACTCCAAAGTACTGAGGGTAGCTCTTCAACCCAACAACCCGGCGTCCTTTGCAAAGGGACCATAAGCCAGGGTTTGATTCCTCTCAAGATTTCTTGATTGGCCCTTTCAGCTTGACCATTGGATTGGGGGTGAGCCACTGACGAGACGTCAAGACGAATATGCTCTCGTTGACAGAACTCTTTCATAGCACCTTTGGATAAATTAGTGCCATTATCAGTTATGATGCTGTGAGGGTAACCAAAACGGAAGATCACCTTCTTAATGAATTGAACCGCCGTTGCCGCATCACACTTGCTGACCGGCTCTGCCTCAACCCACTTGGTAAATTTGTCAACCGCCACCAAGAGGTGGGTCTTTTTGTCCTTGGACGTCTTGAAAGGTCCAACCATATCCAGCCCCCAGACTGCAAACGGCCAAGTAATTGGAATCATCCTCAATTCTTGAGCCGGCACGTGAGCACGTTTAGAAAACTTCTGGCAGCCGTCACACTTGCTAACCAGATCTTCTGCATCAGCATGAGCCGTCAACCAATAAAAACCGTGCCGGAAGGCTTTAGCAACTAGAGATTTAGAGCCGGCGTGATGACCACTATCACCTTCATGGATCTCCCTTAGGATCTCACGGCCCTCCTCAGGAGAAATACATCGTTGGAACACACCTGTGACACTGCATCGGTGCAACTCGCCGTTGACAATGGTCATAGATTTAGACCACCGGGTTATCTGCCTGGCCTTAGTTTCATCCTTAGGTAACTCACCCCTAGTCATATAAGCCAAGTACGGCACCGTCCAATCAGGAATAGCATGAAGAGCCGCCACCAACTGTGCCTCCGGGTCAGGAATTGCAAGATCCTCCTCTGTTGGTAGCTTAACTGAAGGGTTATTCAATATATCGAGAAAAACATTTGGTGGTACTGGCTTACGCTGAGACCCCAGCTGGCTTAAAGCATCAGCTACCTCATTCTTTCTGCGATCAACATGTTCCACTTGGTAACCCTTAAAATGACCAGCAATGCTGTCAACCGCCCGGCGATAAGCCGCCATGAGCGGGTCCTTAGAATCCCAAGTTCTGGAGACTTGCTGAGCCACCAAATCTGAGTCGGCAAAGCATCTCACCCGGCTTAAGTTCATCTCTTTGGCCATCCGAAGACCATGGAGCAAGGCCTCATACTCAGCTGCATTGTTAGTACAAGGAAACATCAGCCTCAAAACATAGCAAAATTTGTCACCTCGTGGGGAAGTCAAAATAACTCCAGCCCCCGAGCCCTCCAATTGCCTGGACCCATCAAAATGAATAGTCCAATACGTATTATCAGGCCTCTCCTCAGGCATCTGCAACTCTGTCCTGTCATTGATGAAATCCACAAGAGCTTGAGACTTGATAGCTGTCCTTGGCATATATTTCAAACCATGGGGTCCAAGCTCAATGGCCCATTTGGCTATTCGGCCCGTGGCTTCTCTGTTTTGAATAATATCCCCCAAGGGAGCAAAACTGACCACAGTGATGGGGTGACCAAGGAAATAATGCTTCAACTTGCGACTGGCCATGAACACTCCATAGACTAGCTTCTGCCAATGCAGGTACCTCTGTTTGGAATCAATTATGACTTCACTGACATAATAAGCCGGCCTTCGAACCGGATATTCCTTGCCCGTTTCCTTCCTTTCCACTACAATCGCCACGCTGACGGCTCTGCTGTTAGCAGCCACATATAAAAGCAAGGGCTCCTTCTCCACAGGAGCTGCAAGAACCGGCAGCTCAACTAACTATTTTTTAAGCGCCTCAAATGCCTCATTAGCAGCATTACTCCAGACAAAGTGACATGTTTCTTCATCATCTGGTACAGAGGAATAGCCTTTTCTCCCAGGCGGCTTATGAACCGGCTTAAAGCTGCAATACGACCCGCCAGACGCTGAACATCATTAACGCACGCCGGCTTAGCCAACGAAGTGATAGCCTTGATTTTCCCTGGGTTAGCTTCAATACCTCTCTCAGAGACCAAAAAACCCAAGAGCTTGCCTGCAGGCACACCAAAAACACATTTGGCCGGGTTAAGCATCATCTTGTAGACCCGGAGATTATCAAAGGTCTCCTTCAAATCATCTAGCAGAGACTCCTTCTTTCTGGATTTCACAATAATATCATCCACATAAGCATGAACATTGCGTCCTATCTGGTTATGAAGACAATTCTGAACACAACACTGATGAGTCGCCTGGGCACTCTTGAGCCCAAAGGGCATAGACACATAGCAGAAAGCTCCAAAAGGCGTGATGAAAGCCGTCTTCTCTTGGTCTTTAACTGCCATCTTGATCTGATGATAACCAGAATAAGCATCCAAGAAGCTCAAATGCTCAAAACCCGCCGTAGCATCAATGATCTGATCAATACAGGGAAGAGCAAAAGGATCAGCTGGGCAAGCTTTGTTAAGGTCTGTGTAATCCACACACATGCGCCAAGTGCCGTTCTTCTTGAGTACGAGCACTGGGTTAGCCAACCACTTAGGATGAAAAACTTCAACAATGAACCCGGTTGCTAAGAGCCGGGCCACCTCTTCTCCAATGGCCTTGCGCCTCTCTTCATTAAAATGACGAAGGAATTGCTTGACCGGCTTAAACTTAGGATCAATATTGGGAGTGTGCTCAGCGAGTTCTCTCGGTACACTCGGCATGTCTGAAGGCTTCCATGCAAAGATGTCTCGGTTCTCACGGATGAACTCGATGAGCGCGCTTTCCTATTTCGGACCCATATTGGCACTGATGATGAACTGCTGAGATGAGTCGCCAGGGACAAAGTCAACCTGTTTGGTATCATCTGCCGATTTAAACTTCAACAAAGGATCATGCTCTGTGGCTGGCTTCTTCAACGGAGTCATATCTGCCGGGTCGACATTGTCTTTATAAAACTTAAGTTCCTCTGTGGCACAGACAGACTCAGCGTAAGCAGCATCACCTTCTTCACATTCCAAGGCTACCTTCCGGTCACCATGCACCGTGATGGTACCTTTGCGACCCGGCATTTTAAGCTGCAAATACACATAACACAGCCGTGCCATAAACTTGGCATAAGCCGGCTGCCCAAACAGAGCATGATAGGGGCTTTTGATTTTAACAACTTCAAAGTTCAATGTCTCAGCCCTGTAGTCATGTTCATTGCCAAAAGCCACCTCTAAGGCTATCCTACCCACTTGATAAGCCGATTTACCAGGCACCACTCCATGAAAGACTGTAGAGGACGGCATAAGATCTTTTTCAGTCAAATTCATCCGGCGAAAAGTATCATAATAAAGGATATTGATATTGCTGCCTCCGTGCATAAGAACTTTAGTGAACTTGTAACCTCCAACTTGAGGGGCCACCACCAAAGCTAGCTGACCCAGATTGTCAACCCGGGGCGGGTGATCCTCACGGCTCCATACAATTGGCTGCTCTGACCATTGTAAGTATCGAGGGACTGCCGGCTCAACCACGCTGGCTGCTCGCTTATGAACCTTCTCATCTCGCTTGCACAGGTTTGTGGTGAAAACATGATATTGACCACTATTTAACTGGTTTGGATTGTTCTGATATCCTGACTGTTGTTGCTGATTGCCTTGACTGAGCTGCTGGTTAAAACCACCCTGATTGCCCTGACCCTGAAATCCAGAACCTGAGCCACCACCTCCAAAGCCGGGCCCGTGAGAGCTGGATCCTGACCCGTCGTGTGGGACATTATTGTTATTATGATCCTGGTGAAAGCCGAAATTCTTATATTCCTTCATGATAAAGCAATCTTTCCACAGGTGAGTTGACGGTCTATTCGGGTGGTTGTGCTTTGGGCAGGGCTGGTTTAACATCGCTTCAAGGTTGAATTTTGGTCCTCCCGGCCGAGGAAATTGCTTTCCCTTCCGACGTCGATCGTTATTCTGGGTATTGGTATTAGCCACAAAATCTGACCCGCCGTCAGGCCGCTTGCGCTTACCATTATTACCTTGATTATGACCCGTCATGTTTGACTGCTGTCCCTTTCCATTGCCGTTCTTCTTCCCCTTATTGGACCTCTCCTCATCAGACCCAGGATCCTTAGTACTTTCAGAATTGGCATATTTGATGAGAGCCACCATGAGCTCCCCCATGTCATTGCAGTGACGCTTAAGCCGCCCTAACTTTTGTTTAAGAGGGGTAAAACGGTAATTCTTTTCTAGAATCAGAACAGCAGAGCCGGCGTTGATGCTATCCGATGAATGAATAATGACTGAAACCCGGCGCACCGAGTGGTGGGCCGACTCGTCCTCGCGCTGAACACAAGCATCTAGGTCAATAATCGACAGAGGCTGCTTGCATGTGTCTTTGAAATTATGGATAAAACGTGCCTTCAACTTAGCCCACGAACTGATAGAATTAGTCGGTAACCCCTTCAGCCAGGTTCGAGCCGGCCCATCCAGCATCATAGTGAAATACTTGGCACATACAGCATCGTTCACATCTAACATCTCCATGGCTAGCTCATAACTCTCAATCCATCCCTCAGGTGGGAGATCGGCTGTGTAATTAGGCACTTTACGAGGGCCCTTAAAATCTTTGGGCAAGCGCTCATTGCATAGAGCCGGCACCAAACAGGGCACACCAACTGACCTAGAGGTCATCCCAGCCTCTATAGACACAGAGGGGTTCAACTGAAGCTGTCGATGAGCAGCTAATTGAGCTGCTAGCTCCGCCTCTTAGCTTGCTCTAGCCTGATCCGTCAGGACTTGGGCATTGTTATCATCACGAGGCGGGTTATGCCCATGGGGCGGGTTACGATGCCGCTCACTGCTGGAAACCACCGGCGACTCAATGCGCCGGCTGTAGCTTCAGCTCGGTCGTGGAGTTGAATGGATTCGCTCACGGCTATAGGAATAAGCCGCCTGCTGGGTCACCGCCGTCTTAAGAAGTTCCACGGTGTTCCGGGTCTCTATCATAGCTGGCGACTCACCTTCAATTGGGAGGGCCGCCAGCCGTGAGGCTGTAGCAATCATATTATCCAGTGGGTTGGAGTAATGACCCGAGGGTGTCTGCACTTGCTGAGGAGGGGTCAAGTTCACACGAGGTGGGTTTGCTATACGAGGCTGAGCCGCCTCCCCGGTTGCAGGTGCTTCTGCAGCCCGGGTCTCACCGGGCGGGTTACTCGGCCCTGCTCCGGGTGTGGTAAAAAGATCCCTCCCCTCGAATTGCGGTGGCAAACGGCTCTGGTGCCTCATCCGCATGACAGCATTTGATGCGTTCTGATCCAGACTTAGACGAAAAGCCTCGGCCCTTACCCTCTGCGTCTCAGCTTCTAGGGCAGTCCGTTCTGCAGCCATCCTGACGTTCTCAGCGTTAAGTTCCTCTTTAGCCCGAGCTACTTCATCCCTCAGCTTTGCAACTTCCACATTATGCTGTGCCTGAGTCGCCGGGGTCACCTCTGCAGCTAGTAACGTTGCCAAAGCATCCAAGAGCTCGGATAAAACTTGAGCCGACAGACGCGCAGAGCTGCTCGCCCCAGCCGTTGCGGCAGCCGTTGAACCGAAGGTCATCGCTACAGCAGTTGATGAGTTCACCATCTGCTGCGTCCTGGCCATGAATATAGCTGCCCTGCTCGGCGGTTCATAGGGGTCTGGAATACTGTTGCCATCAGAACAGCCCCCAAGCCCGCCATCTTGCAACTGATAAATCGACTCGGTTTCGCCAGTTGAGGACTCATCATCTCAATAGATGGCCGTCTCTCCACCGGAAACATAGCCTTCATCAAGATCTGCTCCATGGACAAAGCCGACGAAAGCATGCTTCCGGGCGGGTTGGACCTTAGCAAGTCTCGCGCGCCGAGCCATCTTAATGGTGTTGGTGCAGTCTTCTGGCTCAGGCTCAGACTCACCAATTTTGCCAATGAAAACGTGGATTCCACCGAAGGGGACCCGGTACCCGTATTCGATTGAATCGGCCTCCGGACCCCATCCAGCGTCGTCAATGTAGATCTTGCCGTGGCGACTCTTGGTCATCCGGCCCATGGTGTATCCCTTGATCCCTGAAAAGTTACCCTTCAAGAACTCGAAACCACCGTGCGAGAGCCCCACGGTGGGCACCAACTGTCGTGGATTTGTCACGGCAGATGTCCTAGCAAAAGGACTTAGGTGTGGAGCCATCGCGACTAGGTTAGCTTGAAGGGGTTGAACGGGACAAAGGGCACAAGGAGTTTACCCAGGTTCGGCCCCTCTCAACGAGGTAAAAGCCTACGCCCCACTTCTAGTTGTATTGCTTGAGTTTCGATTACAAGGGAGCGAATATGCTTGACCTAGTTCTCGACTTGTTGTTTCTTGAGTTAACCCGCCGCCGAGTCTCCTTTATATACAGGTTGATGCCCGGCAGTTTACAGAGTCCTGGCCGGCTCACACAAACGTGACCGGCTCGGTTTCTAACTAAACTTGCCTTATATAACAAGTTATCACATGGCGGCTCACACCCTTGGGCCTTGAGTCTCCTCCGGGTCTTGGGCCTTCAATAAGCCTGCTTTATGAACCGCCACCTTTATATCTTCTTCAGCCTTCTTGTTCTTGCATTATATCTACTGTATTCTAACTTTACCATGGCTCATACCCCCCGATACAAACCATAGATTCATCAAAATAAGCACACAATGCAAATAAAACAGAATCTGTCAAAACAGAAGAGTCTGTAAAGATGCGAATTGTTCTCATAATTCTCTTACTCCAAAAATTCTGAACAATTAGGACAACAGAGGCAATTTTTATATCAAGCTCGTGTAAAAAATTCAGAATTTTTCGTCGCTTCTGTGAATTTCCAAAATTGTTTTACTGGACATAAAAGTTTCTGTTTTCCAACAAGATCAAGTCAACTATCACCAAAGCTATCCTAAAGGCTTTACTTGGCACAAACACTAATTAAAACACAAAAAACACAATCATAACAGTAGCATAATTGTGCAAACACTCAAGAACAGAAAGAAAAAGACAAAAAAAATTATTCATTGGGTTGCCTCCCAACAAGCGCTATCGTTTTACGCCCTTAGCTAGGCATAAGATTTTATTGATGCTCACATGAAAGATAATAATGAAAACACAAAGAGAGCATCATAAAACATGTGACAAACATATTTAAGTCTAACATATTTCCGATGCATAGGAATTTTATAGGAAAACAAATTAGCAAGACAAGCAAGATCTAGCATATGCATGGAAGAAAACAATAGCAATCTCAACATGAAGAGAGGTAATTTAGTAACATAAAAATTTCTACAACCATATTTCCCTCTCTCATAATAATTACATGTGGGATCATATTCAAACTCAACAATATATCTATCACATAACATATTCTCTACATGATCCACATGCATGCAAAGTTGACACTCTTCCAAAATAGTGGGATTATCATCAAATAAAGTCATGACCTCTCCAAGTCCACTTTTATAAAAAAAATCATAAGATTGACCACTCTCCAAATATGTGGGATTATTTTTACCTAAAGTTGACACTTTTCCAAACCCACTTTCAATATTATTGCAAACATTATTATCAATAACATATTCATCATGAGGCTTAAATAAATTTTCAAGATCATAGGAAGAATCACCCCAATCATGATCATTGCAATAAGTAGCGGACACATCAAAATTGGCATCCCCAAGCTTGGGGTTTTGCATATTATTAGCACAATTGACATTAATAGAATTTATAATAACATCATTGCAATCATGCTTTTCATTCAAGGAGCTATCATGAACCACTTTATAAATTCCTTCGTTTAACACTTCATCACAATTTTCAGATTCATAAATCTCAAGCAAAACTTCATAAAGATAATCTAGTGAACTCAATTCACTAGCAATTGGTTCATCATAATTGGATCTTTTGAAAAGATTAGTAAGTGGATGAGGATCCATATCAATAGATTTTTAGCAAACGAAGATGCAAGCAAATAGAAGGCACATGGCAACACAAGCAAACATGAGATCTGACAAGAAAAAGGCAAACAAAAAAAAGGGCGAATAAAACAGCAATTTTTTGTGAAGTGGGGGAGATGAAAACGAGAGGCAAATGGCAAATAATGTAAATTGTAAGGAGATGAGATTTGTGATTAGGAACCTGATAGATGTTGATGATGTCTCCCTGGCAACGGCGCCAGAAATTCCTTTTGATGTTTGCTTGAACTACGTCGGTATTTCCCCAAAGAGGAAGGGATGATGCAGCACAGCAACGGTAGGTATTTCCCTCAGTGATGAGACCAAGGTTATCGACAGTAGGAGAACCAAGCAACACTACGTAAATAGCACCTGCACACAAAGAACAATTACTTGCAACCCGACGTGTTAAAGGGGTTGTCAATCCCTTTCGGGTAACGGTGCTAGAAATTGGCAAGTGGACGGGAGATAAATTGTAGTAGATTGGATAAATAGATCACGAATAAAGTAAAGTGCAGCAAAATATTTTTGGGTTTTTAGAAATATAGATCTGAAAATAAAAGTGGCAAATAAATAAAAAGGCAAATAGCAAAATAGATCTGATAATATATGATGAGAAAATAGACCCGGGGGCCGTAGATTTCACTAGTGGCTTCTCTCGAGAAAAATAGCATACGGTGGGTAAACAAATTACTGTTGGGCAATTGATAGAACTTCAAGTAATTATGATGATATCCAGGCAATGATCATTATATAGGCATCACGTCTAAGATTAGTAGACCGACTCCTGCCTGCATCTACTACTATTACTCCACACATCGACCGCTATCCAGCATGCATCTAGTGTATTAAGTTCATGGAGAAACGGAGTAATGCAATAAGAACGATGACATGATGTAGACAAGATCTATTTATGTAGAAATAGACCCCATCTTGTTATCCTTAATAGCAACGATACGTACGTGTCGGTTCCCCTTCTGTCACTGGGATCAAGCACCGTAAGATCGAACCCATCACAAAGCACCTCTTCCCCTGGCAAGAAAAATCGATCTAGTTGGCCTAACTAAACCAAAAATTCGAAGAAGAAATACGAGGCTATAAGTAATCATGCATATAAGAGATCAAAAGATTCAAATAACTTTCATGGATAAAAACATAGATCTGATCGTAAACTCAAAGTTCATCGGATCCCAACAAACACACTGCAAAAAGAGTTACATCAAATAGATCTCCAAGAGACCATTGTATTGAGAATCAAAAGAGAGAGAGGAAGCCATCTAGCTACTACCTACGGACCCGTAGGTCTTCAATGAACTACTCACGCATCATCGGAGAGGCACCAATGAGGATGATGAACCCCTCCGTGATGGTGTCTAGATTGGATCTGTGGTTTTTGGAACTTGAGGCGGCTGGAATTGATTTTCGTCGACTCCCCTAGGGTTTCTGGAATATTGGGGTATTTATAGAGCAAAGAGGCGGCGCGGGAGGCGGCCGAGGTGGGCATAACCCACCTGGGCGCGCCTGGGCCCCAGGCACGCCCTGGTGGGTTGTGCTCCCCTCGGAGCCCCCCTCAGGTACTTTCTTGGCCCAACTTGTGTCTTCTGGTCCAGAAAAAATCACCAAAAAGTTTTGCTGCATTTGGACTCCGTTTGGTATTGATTTCATGCGAAGTAAAAAACAAGCAAAAAACAGCAACTGGCACTGGGCACTATGTCAATAGGTTAGTCCCAAAAAATGATATAAAGTTGATATAAAATGATTGTAAAACATCCAAGAATGATAATATAATAGCATGGAACAATCAAAAATTATAGATACGTTGGAGACGTATCATCCACCACCTATACTTGAAAAAAATTATAACCAAGGGGGAGATGACGATGGTGATGATCACGAGCATGAGGACGAGCAGGACCTATATACTCAGTGGCGCCTGGCAACTTATTTCGATGGATCACCTCTTCTTGTCTGTATACAGCGCACTACTGATGTTACTACTAAGGAAGCAGGTGTTGTGTCCCATGGTCTCACTCTCCGGACCTATTCCAACATCTGTTGCAGGGTATTCGGGATGGATACTAGTGTGCTAGCACCAACACCTTCTCCCTGGTTTAGTATTGATAGTCTTGGAGAAAACTCGCTCTTCCTTGGACAAAACTATCCAATGGTGGTGAAAGGCGATCCAACTGCTGTTGACACAATGTTACTACCATTTATGAGAAGCAACTGTATCTATACCTCGGACATTGCTATGGTTCCCTACCCTGGCTATCACAATATGTGTCCTGATATAGGCCGCTTCAGCCTGGATGATCAGTCCTGTGTTGGTCTCGATATTGACAATAGCTGGCCCTTCCCAGAGGCTTACCTATGGTTCAAAGCAAGCGTTTCCAACGCCGAGGATTGGTTGAGCTGAAGTTCATTTCATTGCTTGTTATTTGTTGTGTGATGAAAACTTTAGTATTTACTAGAATGTTTTGTTGGAAATAATCTATAATCCAACATGTATCCTCGTTGTCGTTGTGTGTTGAGGACTTGTTGTATATAATGAATGGTACATTTGCATATGCATGTCATAAACTCAATTTATGAATGGTTTTCGAGTCACTTCCTGGAGTGTGAGTACTGTAGTAGTATAGCCAGCATCCGGTTATATGAAGTTGCCACATCACATAGAGCCAACCTAACAGTGGAGTATGCTAGCACAATAGTTAGTTCTAGTTAGATCAACTAGAGCTAGGTGGCGCACGGAGGCCGAGAAATATGGTGATAGCATGACTGCGTGAGGTGGGCTTGTACGTATTATGATGTAGGCACAGGGCTTGCCGTGTTTCCTACTCCTCCGGTCTAAATGTGGAGAAGATTTGGTCGAGTTCTTCCTCCTTTTGCCGACACGTGGGACATCCAGCATCCAGGTCGTGTCATGCAAGAAAATGGAGTGCTAGTTGAAACCACGTGATGTGCATCTTGGGTTAAACTGTAAATAGAATCTTACTCTTGAGTAACTCCAAAAGCGGCCACCGGAGATCTTTATTGGATTTGTTTTTCATCACCAGCACATCGAGGTGAAAGATGTGCAGGTTCAGTGGGTCGTCTTGCGTTTTCACTGACATGTGGGACCGCATGTGAGCAAACAGACAATGGGCTCCGTGTGTCTGCTGGCTGGCTGAGAAGAGAGAGAGAGGAGGGCTGAGCACGGACTCCAGGAAATTTCGCGACAATGTGAGTAGTACTAGTGGTGTACCGTACTCCTGGAGAGATAATGTGTTCACTCTACGTAACCAGCACCTCGATATAGTGGGGCGGCATGGGCCATAACTAGCATTCACGTCTAGCAGTACGGCACACGCCACCCACACGAGTCCCATCTTACACCAATTTTCTTGGAGTCCGTGCTATAGCCATCTCTTCTCCCTCCAGTTTTCTCAGCCATCGCGCGGTGGGCAGGGTGGGGGTTTGCCGATAGTCGGTTTGCTCAACTGCGGTCCCACTTGTAAGTGAAAATGCAACACAGCACGCATTCCCCCTTGAGCGGCGTGCCGGACCAACCGTGTGGGGGTGCGACGCGAACACGACAGGCTTTTGCTTTTGAACTTGTAACTTGTAAAATTTGGTTCTGCTCCATGGCTCGACCGATAGATAGAAATAATGATTTTCCCTAGAGTAATGAGAAGTTTGGTTCTGGTGCGGTTCATGCATGGAGTACGTACAAAAATTATGAAGTTGATGCGAAAGGTAAGATAATTACTAGTACAATATACTACTACATGGATTTGGCAGAAAGATAAAGATACATACGGATCCATCAACGACATCCTCACGCCCTAGTGCGCCGGGTCACCAACCGACATGTGAGGAGCAGCAGCGTTGGCGGCGAGCTCAACGTGCTTCTGAACAATGCCGTCCAAGGTTGCCCTGCGGTCCAAGAAGGCCAGCGTCCTATCGTCCTCCTCTTGCACGTAGTAGTCCTTGTGGACGATTTGCGCATAGACATGGGTGATTATGTCGATGGTGTCTTGCTGCGCCAGGCGCTGCGCGACGAGCGCAACCTCGAGGTGGACATTCTCCGGCACGACGGCGGGCAGTCGCACGGCAACCAGTGCATCGAAGAGGTTGTCACCATAGAGGCCGTTGAGGGTGGCAGGCATCGCAGAGCCTGGGCGCGTGGGCTGGAGGCGTATGTCAAGGTCGTCCGCGAGCTTCTTGACGACAGTGAACTTGTCGAGGAAGCCGATGAGGACCTCGTCGAACAAGGAGACGAAGCTGTTGTCCAAGAGGCCTCTCGCCCTGGCGGCCTCAAGCATGACCTGGAGACGTTCCTCGGTGCCGGGCCGCAGGCCGGCGTCGTGGACCATCTGGCACAGCCGGCTGATGCTCGCACTCATCGCCTCCATGGGTCTAGCTTCTAGTCAACTGATCTTGCGATTGGAGTGATCACTCTTGCCCTTGGTTAGGGTGCATAGGTGCGTAGGATTTCGTAGATTGGACTGACGGGGAGCCTTTATATGAGAAGTGCAGACTGCGTTGCATTCATGTGTGTGTTGGCCATCTACTCCTCGGCCCTCCCTCCGTGCCGGTGCAGTATAGTCATCTCACCGAGACCAAGTTGGGGCAAAACGAGAGAACTTTGATGTTTACTGTTTTATTGGTCCCCTTTGCATTTTGCGCCAAGTTTTGACCTTTGATTTAACTAATAAAATGTTAATGCATGTAACAAAAAATGTTGTGCTAAGGCCCTTCCCAGTGCTCCATGGTGGACAGGTGCTAAGCATGCCACATAGGCAAAAAAATGACATGGCGCAGTAATTAAGGAGGAGAGAAAGCACTTTGGTGACCCAGGAAGAACCAATGCCAAGCACGTGAACCTAGGCAAACCACTTAAATGAAAGAAGTTGACCAATGCATGGAAGAGTTTAGGTGCTAAATCATTAAATACAGTGAGCTTAGCAACAACAAGTTAAGCACCTATGCATTGGTGAGTTGAGTTGCTAAGCTATTTAATGCACTTAGCACCTCTTCTAAGCACCTTTGCATTGGAAGAGGTCTAAGTAGTCTCAAGTCATTGAATGCACTTAGCACCCCACATCTCCTACTGGGTGATTTCTTTTTTCGTGGCAAAAAACAGGGAACGAGGTGGGTAGTTAATGCACCGCGCCTAAAAGTTTTGGGATTATTTGGTTTTCGTAACGTGACTAATGCACCCGTACGAAGGGAGTACAATAGTAGTCTTTGATTGCAATTTTTTGTTGGTAGCTTACCAAGCTGAGCGCTCGGTGAGTACAATAGTAGTCTGATTGATGAGACTTCAGATTTGAGCCATCTACCGGAAGGGAGAGTGTATAATATCATCGGGAACTACATTCAAAACCGAATAAAACAATACTCCATGTATTTATTTACAGAGGGAGTAGTATATTTTTTGTGACATGCATTACTAGATATTGCTAGTCAAATACTAAATCCAGACGGACGTGGTAGTACTACTAAATCCAGATGGTGGTGCTAGACTAGTAGTAGTACTACCAATGTAGTGCTAGTACTGTACTACCCGTTGGTCAAATTACTCCTCACAGTGAAGTGACAAGACCCTGCGCTGGAGATGACACCTGAGTGTAGGCGCCGTGTTCGGCATACCAAAGTCAGCCTCACCGTGTGCAGTCACTATCATCATGGCTATAGAGCTAGCCTGCTTACAACTAGCCGTGTTAGACATAATTTCCTGTGCATTGCCACGAGTATCTCTACTCTTTTCTTATACGAGTAAGATGCCCGTGCATTGCACGGAACACCAAGATTGGGGATGGACGGCGCCGGCAGCGGCCATCGCGCCAGATTGTTCCATGGCCTTCTAGATGTGGTGGGGAGGTGATAAGGCTGATTGTGAGAGACAAGGAGTTGTTTGTAAATAGGGAACAAGTGCGGGCATCTTTTTGCAAAACTACAGAAGTTTGCTTTGTATGCGTCAGATCTAGATCCGACGGCTATTGGTGAAAGATGGCAGGCACACCATCATCACCAACTCAGGACCTCTTTGATTCGCAGGATTTTGAAAACGCAGGAATAGGACACGGCAATATTACAAGTTTCAAACTGATATTACAAATGTTAGGAGTAATGCTGCACCTACGAAGAGGGAATTATTAGGAAGTTCACGTAAGAACTTTCGTTACTTTAGGTGGATGCAGCATTATTGTACAAACTAAAATCCACCGCCCTGACAAATCACTAATGGGCAAATAAATTTTTGAGTCTCTGGTGACTTGATGTTTCAAAAACAAATTCAGCTTCTGCGGAGACTTTGTCATTTAGGCTTAGACGCTTGCGGTGATCAGCACGCCATTCATTGTTGCGCTAGAGAACGCCAAACCTCATTACCTTGAGCACACTTGCCTCCAGAACAAAGAACCTGGCCAATTTAATTTCAGATATGCTGCCTCGGTAGTCGATCAAATCAATTTCTGTAAGATGGAGATCAAGGCATTCGATGAGATTGTTATAGTGCAGCACATTTTTCACTTTCAGGTCCTTTTTTATCTGCAAAAGAAGAGAACATATTAGAGCGGCTAGCTGTATAAGATTGCCGTGTCATCAAGAGGTACCAATATCATTCGCTCATACGATAGGGTTGGCTCTAAGGCTAGTGATATTTTTTCACTCTCTCTCTCTTTCTCTTTCCTCTCATTTATCTAGGAGCACGTGAAGAGCTTGGGCATTTGTTTCCTTCCACTATGTGGCCGATGCCATATTTCTCAAAAGTATGCCACATAATACGCATCGATGTCAAATGAAAAGATTTTGGCACCGCTCTAGCGATGTGAGAGAGTTGGCACCGCTGTGCACACAGACCCACATGTATAAACAAATCAATCAAACCAACTACACCAGCCTCTCACTCTCCCACACAAGTGTTTTTTTATTGCCTCAGTCCTCTCCCTCTCCCACGCAAGTGTTTTTTCATTGCGTGAGTTAATTTGGCACCGGAGCAAAGTAGGTGATCTAGATTGGGGCACCAGGTGAGCAATGGAGGGGCATCGATGCCAAATGCATCACAAGTGAATTTGGCACGTGTTTTGGCCTACATAGTGGAGGGTCATTATAGCCCACTTTTGTACTACCTCGTATTTAGTGTAAAATTTTGACCATAGATTTACCTAAGAAAATGCCAATGCATGTCACCAAAAATTATACCATTTGAAATTATGTCCAAATACGAATCCAACGATATAATTTTTAGTGACATGCATTAACATTTTGTCAGTTAAATCTATGGTCAAATTTTGATACTACAAAATAGGAAGAGTAAACCAGGATGGAGGTAGTACTTGCTCTTAGGGTAACCATAGAGTTACTAGTCTAAGTTACTTCCCACTATGACTAGCCTAGGCTACTAGTAGTACAACAAAAAAACGATGCAGGTGATCACGTGAGAAAAAATACTAAAAACATTTCTTTCAGTGCAGTGCGTAGATGTAGTTTGAACATTACACTTGTCATCGTAATTTGGGAAAATCACAAAAAAATTGAGCTACGTTGTGATTACCGTTTACTAATAGGAAAGAAGTTTCACCTCGATGAGTAGCTTCTCCGTCTACGGAAAGCATGTAAGGAACAACTTGATCCAGATTGGGGCCGATAGATTTTATTGCCAAGATCTTCACTGTGCGCACAGACTGGGTCAAGCTTGTGGGAATCATTTTTTGGATGACAGTCGTAAATAAATCAAGAAGAAATTTTAAAATGTGAATTTCAAGAAGACGGAGAAGAACATGAGTGTTCTACCTGAACGATTACGGATCCAATAAAGAGTTCGGAGAATTTGGCAGACGAGTACACCAACGCTGTCAATTTCGGCACGTCAATGACCCTGATTTTTGTTGGACCTTCTAGATCAGATACAAGCAATCTCTCAAGGAAAGGCGCATTCTCAATGAACATAACGTGGAACAGCTGGAGTGATCTCTTCCCAATTGATGTCTTGTTGCGGGGCCAGCAAGACACATAAATCCGTCGGAGATTCGTCGAGGCGCTGTGGAGGCCAATGAACCCATGGATCTGCCGAAGACGAAGGTACTCGAGCGCAGTACAGCTGCGGAGCAGGTGCTCCATAGCCTTCTTCGAGATGCCAATGGCGAAGAGGTCGAGCTGCTTGAGTTGAGGGAGAAGAAGGGCGGGCGCGGCATTAATCTGGGAAAAATAGCAGGAGCTGAAGCTGGTGCGGCGTAGCGTTGGCATGAGGCGGAGCACGGACGGCGGTAGAGAGCGACATCGTCCAGCTTCAAACCTGAGCTCCTCGAGCTGATCTAGGGTGGGGGATAAGAACCACTCGTCGAACTTGGCTTGGACCTTGCAGTTGGTACTGAACATGCGGATGTCAAGGCGTCTGGCTGGCCCAGGGTGCGATGAAAGTATCTTGGAAACTGCGGCCATGCATTTGCAATCCCCGTCGCAGAGGCAGCTGTCGACGGTGAGGTTGAGGAGGACGCGGCGCCAGAGGGGGCGCCACCGTCGGGAGAGCAGGGTGGTCCGCACGGCAGATTTGGTGGGGAGGAGGCCGATGATGACAAGCAGCATGTCGTCGGGGAGGCTGCTGATGAAGTCCAGGCTCACCGGATGCGGTTTTGGCTTGAGCCGCCTCCGCTTGTTGGCTGCCTCGCCGTCCATCTCAGCTGGCGGCGACGCCGATGTACACGTGTGCTGGTGTGTATTGTGTGTTGGGTGTGCGCGAGTGCGTCCTTGTGTGCATGCCACCGCACAGTGGTGAAGTGTGCGCGAGTGCGACCTTCACGCGGAAGAAGTGTGCCCTCAATTTACTAGCGTGCGGGGTGCTACCCCGAGTGGTTTCAACTTTGTTTACTTCACCGCGTGTCAGATGGGCCTCTAGTTTACTTATTTTCACGCACTGCCACATGGGCCAGCACACGAAGATAGAGAACACGAGCTGACAAGGCAGCACATGGACTGGTTGACCGGTCAACTAAACAATATACGGAGCTATACGCTGACACAGTGACCGTATAATCCCTCGGTATAGAGAGTTGGAGTGAGAGGGGAGGCCCGTGAGAGATAGTAGAGAGAGAGAAAGAGCTACTCCCTCCGTTCGATAATGTAGTGCCTATATTTTTTTTAAAGTCAAACTTTTGAAACTTTGACAAAGTTTATAAAGAAATTACTTATATCTACAATACCAAAGATAAATGATAGTATGAAGTAAGTACATGTTGTGATGAATCTAATGATCGTTCTAGATGTAAATGTTTTTCTCCACATATACCTGGTCAAACTTTTCTGAGGTTTGACTTTTCAAAACATCCATATGCTTATGGACGTGAGAGAGTACCTAACTAGAGAGAGAGAGAGAGTGTGTGTGTGTGAAATAGAAAGAGTGAGTGAAAAAAGTGTGTGTGCGTGTGTGAAAGAGACATGGACAACACACGATAAAGTAGAGAAAAAGCGTGTGTGTCTTATGCAAACATATCACACATGCATCTTCGACAGTGGAAACGAGGTGAGGAGATAGTGTGTGGTTGTTTGCAACCGAGAGAGAAAGACCCCTAGCACGAGGCCAAGAGAGGTCTAACAAACAAGGGAGAGAGGTCGAGAGAGATGTATGGAGAAAATGCAGACATGGGGAGGGGAGAGTGTATGTTTGTGATAGAGAGATCCCCTGGAGATCGTGATGGGACTACATGGGTGGGAGATCGAGTGACAAGGTGTGTGCGCGATAGAAGATACCCCAAGAGATATCGAGATAGACGTATGGATGGAAGGAGACAATACGTGTGTTCCTGATGGCTAGTGAGAGATAGTCATACTTAGGGGGGAGTGCGTGTGCCTATGATGGAGTGAGGGATTATGGTACTTAGGGGGGTGCGTGTCACATAGAGAGAGAACAAGGGCGGAGAGTGTTAGATGGGTCTATGTAGCGCGAGCGAGATATGTGTATGTGTGAACCAGGGAGATATAAAGTTTGAGAGAGATAGAGGAGCCCCAATACGGCTGAGTGGTGCGTCAGATAGCTGAGAGGGGGAAAGAGATATTCCGTCCGCTCGATAATGCAGTGCATATAAATTTTTTAGAAGTCGAACTTTGGAAACTTTGACTAGGTTTACACAAATATTATTTATACCTACAATACCAAAGATACATCATGCGAAACTACATCTCATGATGAATCTAATGATATATGTTTATCGTTCTAGATGTAAATGTTTTTCTCCACGTACATGTTCAAACTTTGTGATGTTTGACTTTTCAATAAATCTATATGCTATGGACCGAAGAGAGTGCCTAAGTCGAGAGAGATCAAGTGCGTGTGAAGGAGAATGAGTGAGTGTGCAAAAAGAGTGTGTGTGTGAAAGAGAAAGGGACAACACATGATAAATTAGAGAGAGAGAGAGTGTTCGTTTCTTATGCAAACATATAATGCATGCATCTCCGAGATAGAAAAGCGAGGTGAGGAGATACACGATGATAGCTAGTGCATGATTGTTTGCAACGGAGAGAGACACCCCTATAGCACATGTCCAATAGAGGTCTGGCCAACAAGGGACAAAGGTCGAGAGGGACGCATGGAGAAGATGGACGCATGGGGAGGGAGAGAGGGTGTGTTTGTGATAGAGAGATACCCTTGAGATCATGAGGGGACTATAGGGGTGGGAGATCGAGGGACGAGGTGCGTGTGCGATAGAAAGATGCCCCGAGAGAAATCGAGATAGACCATGCTCATGTTTGTGATGGAGACTAAGAGTTAGCTAGTCATATACATGTAGGGGGGACTGCGTGTGCCTACAATTGAGTGAGAGACCATCATACTTGGCTAGGCGTGAGATTGTGTGTGTGTGCGTGTGAGATGAAGAGAGAACGAGGGAGAGAAAGAGAGTTTTAGATGGGTCTATCGAGTGCGAGTGAGATATGCATGTGTATGTGTGACCCAGGGAGATGGAGAGTTTGAGAGAGAGGGAAGAGCTCTGAGATGGCAGAGTGGTGCGTGAGAGAGTTAGGGGCAACGAGCCAGGGAATTTGTGTGCGTACGATGAGTGCACCCAAGATATTTAGCTTGGACTAGAGAATCATACATAGTGTGCGAGAGAGACCTATACATGGAGTGTGCATGTGAACTAGAAAGACCCCCCCCCATAGAGAGAGAGAGAGATAGAGAGAGAGGGAGAGGGACCAACAAGGTTTGTGTTTGGATGCGTGCGATAGAATTGAAGATTGTCGGCGAGAGAGAGAGCAGGAGTCCGGGAGAGGGGGAGGTCGCGTTTTATGCATCAAAGACTGATATAAACCATGTTTCGATATAAACTTGCATTCAAATATTTGAATTGGAGAACATGTTGTCTGCAATCCACACATGAACGGAGATATGCGTATCAAACAAGTTCATTAATTTGACTTTCAACATGTTCATGGAGTACTATAATACTGCACAACATGCTACTCGATTGAGGTGTTCAATTTTGGATTTAGTTCACTATTTTGACCTGGTGAACGAGCTATTTCATTGAATCGAGATATTTCATTTTGGGTTTGATTCCCGTTTTTGAGTGGGTCAACTATTTGTCATATAGTAAATCGTTAGCAATGAGCATGTAAAAACACATTAGTCCCGAGCATCATCTCTCCATCTAAAAAAGAAGTGGCAAGCTAATATTTCAAAATTTGATTCGAATTGACTTGGTAAGGTAGACGTGGATGCTCGTTCTCCCAAAATTTGAACGAACCGCTAAACACCCTCTGCTCGGTGGAATTCGCCCGAGCAAATAAATGGGAGACGCGAAATTACCGGCCTATGTGGGACACGCATCAATTGGCCCGTTGTACATCGAGGGTAGGTTCGTAACTTCATCCAAGCGCGCCTTCTCCTCGGCCGAAATGACATGTGTCGAATAATTCATAAACCATGGGTGGCAAAACACCCTCTCCTCGCCCGAAATCGCTCGCGCCGACTATTTCAAAACACGCCCTCCTCGCCCGAAATCGCTCGCGCCCACTATTTCAAAACACGCCCTCCTCGCCCGAAATCGCTCGCGCCCACTATTTGGGAGAAGCAAAGTTACTCTACTATCCCCGACCCTCAGTACACAAACCCAAGCCCAAAAGCCTAAGCAGGGGTCAGAACTATAACCCCCCCCCCCCCCAATTCAGACAAATGCGTCCGTAAGACATGGTTCCCCCTCCCAATTCCCCATTCATACCTCGTGGGCACCAAATCACCTTCTCCCCGGAAGCTCCCTTCTCCCCAGCCGCGAAACCTCAGCCCCTCCTCCATGGCGCCCCCCCACCACACCAAATTCACCGCCACCCTCCTCCCCAATGCTGGAGACGCTGTCCGTTTGCCGTCGTACACTGGGCCGTGTGCCTCTTACTCCGTGCTGCCGGAGCTGGATCGACGACGGCCGCGTGAACCGTACCAGAGCCGATTCACCCCCGCCGTTATGCACGGCGCCGGAGCGGCTCCAACTTCGGATGCATCCAGGGCCCCAGCGCTGCTTCCCCGTAGTTGTGACCATCGCAACATCTCTGCTTTCCTGCCGCCGGTAGCCACCGCAACCGCGCCGACCCCACCGACTCGGCAGCTGGAGCTGCCTACTTCACCGGGCTGCAAGATAGGTCATACACTCATCTCAAATCACTTTATTTAGGCGTCAGTTGTCTGAATTTTTATTCTGGGCCAATCGATACCCAATGGGAAGCAGCACCCCTCGAGGCGGCGGAGCTCCTAGGCTGCCGGTTGGCTGGTGTCTAACATAAGGGTGCGGGGGCGCAAGTTTGCCGTGGAAGCAGCGCTTAGATGGCTATCTTAGAGTTGCGTGGGTTGAAGGTACTACCGCCGCCGGATCTGGATGACGGCGAGTCTTCGTGGATTGGCCAGGGGCGACGCAACGACGGCAGTGCGGTGGGGCGGGGAGCGGGGTTTTGGTCGGAGCTCTCGCGGCCACGGACGGCGGAGGCAGGCTGCTCTGCTGGTGGTCGCTGGCTCTTCGGGGAAGATTCTGAACAGTGTCAGCCGAGAGGCACAAGACGACCATCAAGCCATTCGGTGTAGATCAGACAGTACCAAAATAAAATAAAATCATGTGACCCCAATTTAGTCTTCAGTCAATAGACGTGTGACCACTCTCGTACCTTACTGTTGATCTCTTAGGGTATTTCTTCAGATCAGAGATATGTGTCGTTCTAACATTATGCGTTTTCTGCATCTTCAGCCACACCATCTTCCTTCTCACCGCAGCTGCTCCAACAAGGGAAGCATACACCAAAAGGGAGCTATAGTCCCCACTCAACAGTTCCCTGCATCGAATGCGCGTGCCCTACATGGACAACCACAACAACTGCAGGGCCATCGACAAGTCAGCACATGATGCTCACTCCTATGGATGGCGGCCAGATAGGTTGTACCCTCATCTTACTTGTGTGCAACATTTATGGCTTTGTTATTCATCTAAGCATGGAAAATAGATTATCACATTTCACTGTATATTCATGCTGATCTCTTACGGGTCTTGTTCAGGAGTTAACGCTGTTCCATAGTTCAGCTAAGAGACTTGTTCTTTAGGTAACGCTGTTCCATAGTTATCATCCATCGGCCAATGCTATCCCACAGGCTAGTGATTATAGTATTATACCACTTCTAGTATTACCTATGTTGTGCTTTAATACTTTTGTGCGCCATCTAGTTAATCTCGAGTACAAACGATACATATTCTGTAGCTTTCATCTGTGTTCTCCCTTTAGTTTTTGAGACATGTTGCTGCTAGTTAACCCCAGTCCTACTATTTATGTCGTCTCCTATAGGCAGTCATTACATAAATCTAACTACTAGTTGTCTTCCATGCATGTCAGATATAATTGCACACACTAATATATCCACAAGAACCTCACGGACCAATGTAACGGCCAACAAACTTGACGTCAATGATACCCAATATGATGGAACATGTAAAGGCAGTTCTTCAGAAGACTTGGAGAAAGATGATGAATCCTATTCACCCCACAAGGTCCTTGCTCTAACTTGGCCCGTGATATGGGTACAACATGCATATAATGTCCTGGAGTGCATCTACTCTGTTGCAATGCCATGTGCTTAGCCTGCTGATCATGCATGTAAATATGTCATGCCTTCATGTTTTTCAGTACCTATTCCATTCATGATAACATGTTTTCAAATTCAAGTAGTATCATTCTACTCTATCGCAATGCCATCTGCTTAGTTTGGACATCAAGCTTCTGAATATCTTATGCATTGTTATTCATCAGTATGTACTTCATCTGTCAACCATACCATGTTTTTTTTACATTGAAGTGCTGTTCTAGTGGTCTGTTGCAATGCCTTCTTAGTTTCCCAATCATACACGCATATGTTGCCTTAGTGTTTTTCTGTATGTATTCCGCTAGCATATAGTTTTACATTCAACTAGTGTTTTTTTACTCTGTTGTCCTGTCGTATCCCCAGCTCTTACATCATACTCCCTCCGTCCAGATTACATGTCGCAGAAATGGATAAAAATGGATGTATCTAGAACTGAAATACGCCTAGACCCATCCATTTATTTTCGGATGGAGGGAATACATGTCAATATGTCATGCCTTTCTATTCTTCAGTACCTATTCCATCTCTCTGTTGTAGCATGTTTTATAATTGAAGCACCATTCTTCTATATAAGGCATGCAAGGGGAAGACGGCTATGTTAGAATCTGAAGGGTTACAAACAAGGTCTTTGCAAAAGATCCAAACGCCAGGAGATAGTAAACCAACTCCAGTGTTCATAGATACTGGTCCACCACAGAGAAACCCAACTCCTACTGATAATAAGCAGATTCCAGTGTCCAAAGAACTAGTCCGCTCCAGTCCAGCAAAAATATGTCAACTGCATTATAAGAAGCATGTGCGTATCCTCGCATCATGAAATTTTATAGCATTCTAATCATATTTTCTACATGTTTCTTACCCATCTCTCTTTTAGAAAATAAGCTTAAAGGATAGAAGACTTTCTGCACTAGGATCATATTCGAGGAAAGTATCTTGCGGGAATTCTCTGTGCTCCAATGCTGATGTAAGTACCTGTTGTATATCACTATATTTTTACATCAGCATGTATTTTGTTAATCGGCGTGAATCCAACCTTTATCTGATCTAAATTTAGTTGTAGCAAAATGTATAATTAAAGGCGACAATGTTGATTTTTGTAAGGAAAACTGCCTGGTAGTTTTGCATACTGAGTTGCATGAGTGTACTATCTCATATCATGCACATTACTGAATTGTAGTGTTGTTCTGGTTGCCCATTCATTCATTGTGTCAATGTTGCTTTCGTATTACCTTACCTGGCTGATGATAGATGTGCCATATTGTGTTAATTTGGTGTAGGCTGGTGTGGTCTGGTTGCCCAAACGTTCGTTGTGTCAATGTTGCTTTCCTATTATCTGACCTGGCCAATGATAGCAATGCTAGTGTGTTAATTTGGTGTAGGCTGCTGAAGATAAGAAGACAAACTCTAAAAACAGCAAGGCAACCCCATTGTTTCTTTCCAATAAATCTAGGCCAGGTAATATGGCAATAACTCTTGATTAATCTGTTCGGTTCCCCTCCTAATTTATGTTATGATGCAGTGGTCGAGACACTCTCCACTATCAATAATACAAGCCTGCCAAAATCGCTATCTGAATCTGTTTAGTTTCCTCTGTCTCGAATGCAACGGAAAAAATGTATGTTTGTTAACCAATTACTGGCTGAAGCAATGATGGAAATCGTGGAGGAATCAGAGGTGCACATTCTTGCGCAACAACAACTGATCAATGTTTTCGGAGACAGTGTAGCAAAGAAGGAAGAACTTGCTCACATGCTTATGGGCGTCATCCGCGCTGAGGTTGTAGATTATGACGTTGTAGATCGTTAGGTTCTGTTCATTTATTTGCACTGGCATCAATCTTTGATTGCCCAGTGGATGTAATTTCCTGTAATATATGCTAGATGTCCAACGTTTTTCCTTGTATGCCGTACCTTTGCTTAGCGCGCCTTGCATTCCAGCTAACTGGTCGCTAGGAAGCTAAAAAAGCAGTGAAATTATTAGTTAGCACGAATAGTCGTGGGCCCTATATGAAGGAAGCAGCCCACTGCCCTTAATGGACTTCCCTAATGGGCTCGCAGGGGCCAAAATTCTCATTGGCCTTTGATTGATTGGTTTTGGTCCTGTGGATAATTGCTCGTCGTAATGGGCTCAAATTATCTAATTGGGCCTACAGACATGTTCGAACTTTAGTGGGCCCATTAAGTTAATGGGCCGTAACCAGGCCGAAAGCTCTATTGGGTCGCTATAATTGAAACGAGCCGACAGTTAATGCTGGGCCCTGTTACCTCCCGGGTCGTTAACAGGCCGACATCGAAGTGGGCAACAGGTGGGCCCATTTGATTTCACGGGCCGTTAACAGGCCGATACTAAGGTCGGGCTACATATGGCCCAACTATACTGTGGGCCTTTAGCAGGCCGAAAGAGACTGCGGGCTCGTACTGGACCATGAAGAGCAT
Source organism: Thinopyrum elongatum (assembly GCA_011799875.1). Classification (NCBI taxonomy): domain Eukaryota; kingdom Viridiplantae; phylum Streptophyta; class Magnoliopsida; order Poales; family Poaceae; genus Thinopyrum; species Thinopyrum elongatum. Next base: position 265,640,948 of record CM022299.1, read on the forward strand.
GGGCCGCTAAGAGGCCGAAAGTCAGGTCGTACTGTATATGGCCCAACTGTGTTGTTGGCCTTTAGCAGGCTGAAAGAGAAACCGGGCTGGTATTGGACCATTAAGAGCATGGGCCGTTAAAAGGCCAAAACTCAGGTCCGACTGCAAATGGCCCAACTCATTTATTGGCCGTTAACAAGCTGAAAGACACACCGGGCCAAAAATTGGCCCAACACTTAAATGGGTCGGTAAAAGGCCGAAAGACGTACATCCTAAAAATTGGCCCATCCCTTGAATGGGCCGTTAACAGGCCGAAACCACATCGGGCCGGTATTGAGCCCAAATATATAGCGGGCTGTTAACAGGCTCGAACTGACGATGGGCTGCAATGGTGTCAAATCATTAATGGGCCGTTGATGGGCCGAATTGGCACATCTCGTATGGGCCGTGGGCTTAAATAGACCTGACACAAGTAGGCCTTATATGGGCTGGCCTGCTAATTTTTACTGGGCCAGCCTTTTTCACCGGAATGGGCCACTGTTGGGCCTTGCCACGTGCCGACGTATCATAGGGGCCTCCCGTACTATGAGTGGATGACATCTGTCCCAACGCTGAGCCGACACGTGGATCCTCCAGCGAATGAGAATTTTACACGTGGAAAATCCCCATTGGTTGGGGCTGTTAACGGGTTATCAGACCCAAACCGGAACCCGATAGCTTAACGGCGACCCGTTACGGTGGATGCCACGTGTCGGTTACCCTTGACGAAAGCACTTCTATGACGCGCCATTTATCGTCATGGAAGTGGACACTTCCGTGATGATAATTTTGGTATTTTCATGGAACACTTCTACGACAGCACAGGTATGACTATCTTCATTCTGTCATAAAATCGTCATGGATGTACATGCATGACAGAAGACGTGACCTACTGTGACAAACATGTATCATCACGGAAGTGTGTTTTTTTGTAGTGTTGCTGATAGAGGCGAGGGTGTCCCGATCTTTCGATGAGATGATAGCTATCGTTTTTGGTGGAGTAGACTTTGACGATCCGACTACGAACGTGCGAGGACATCGCGCCTTAGCAATCGCTAAACCAACTCCGAGAGGTTATTGACCACGCCGGAGCACAATCAACCTGACCATGAGGGTCTATCTCCTGCAAGCAAACGAAGAACAAGCAAGAAACTAAGATTTGCAATCTGGATATTGCGAATATAAGATGAAAGCTTTATTGATCAAGGTGGGGTTCTGTGACGTCTTGGTCTGGTCGTTGAACACAAACGAAGTACGCGAAGTTGCAGCTATGGCGAACTTTTAATCTAAACAAAACCCAAAGTCTAAACGGTGCCCTAAGGGCTGTATATATGGAGGAAGAGGAGGGGATTTCGTGGCCCTTGAAGGAGGGGTCCGAAACCAACCCTATCTCTTGTTTCCCCACACATACGGACTCTAAAAACAGCCTATACTCAAGTATTTCGAAATTACATGGGCCTGGCCCAATAATAAGGTGACGCAGCACCTATAATAGCCTCTGGACAAAATTTATGAAGTGACATCTTGTATATTTCGTCCAAGGCTTCCTGCACTCATTATGGTGGCTTCAAAGTCCTGAAATCATCACTTGTAACTCCGTTCTTGTTCCCCTTGTGCATGCCATCATCTCCATGCTTGAACTTGCTCCAAGGTTCCTCTTTCTTGTCCAAGCTAGGCCCTTCATTTGTAAGCAAAATGATGAGGACATCAATACCATTGTTACACCCACAGCCCCTGCTTCTATACATACTGGACCAATTACTAGAGCTCGCGCACGTCAATTAAAATATCAGGTACTTTCGTTTCTTGGTAATGATTCTAAAGTTCATGAGAATATGATGCTGCCTAAATTGGATACATTTGTTTTGCTTACAAATGAAGGGCCTAGCTTGGACAAGAAAGAGGAACCTTGGAGCAAGTTCAAGCATGGAGATGATGGCATGCACAAGGGGAACAAGAACGGAGTTACAAGTGATGATTTCAGGACTTTGAAGCCACCATAATGAGTGCAGGAAGCCTTGGACGAAATATACAAGATGCCACTTCATAAATTTCGTCCAGAGGCTATTATAGGTGCTGCGTCACCTTATTATTGGGCCAGGCCCATGTAATTTCGAAATACTTGAGTATAGGTTGTTTTTAGAGTCCGTATGTGTGGGGAAACAAGAGATAGGGTTGGTTTCGGACCCCTCCTTCAAGGGCCACGAAATCCCCTCCTCTTCCTCCATATATACAGCCCTTAGGGCACCGTTTAGACTTTGGGTTTTGTTTAGATTAAAAGTTCGCCATAGCTGCAACTTCGCGTACTTCGTTTGTGTTCAACGACCAGACCAAGACGTCACAGAACCCCACCTTGATCAATAAAGCTTTCATCTTATATTCGCAATATCCAGATTGCAAATCTTAGTTTCTTGCTTGTTCTTCGTTTGCTTGCAGGAGATAGACCCTCGTGGTCAGGTTGATTGTGCTCCAGCGTGGTCAATAACCTCTCGGAGTTGGTTTAGCGATTGCTAAGGCGCGACGTCCTCGCACGTTCGTAGTCGGATCGTCAAAGTCTACTCCACCAAAAACGATAGCTATCATCTCATCGAATGATCGGGACACCCTCGCCTCTATCAAGATGCCACTTCATAAATTTCGTCCAGAGGCTATCTGATGAGGACATCAATACCATTGTTACACCCACAGCCCCTGCTTCTATACATACTGGACCAATTACTAGAGCTCGCGCACGCCAATTAAAATATCAGGTACTTTCGTTTCTTGGTAATGATTCTAAAGTTCATGAGAATATGATGCTGCCTAAATTGGATACATTTGTTTTGCTTACAAATGAAGGGCCTAGCTTGGACAAGAAAGAGGAACCTTGGAGCAAGTTCAAGCATGGAGATGATGGCATGCACAAGGGGAACAAGAACGGAGTTACAAGTGATGATTTCAGGACTTTGAAGCCACCATAATGAGTGCAGGAAGCCTTGGACGAAATATACAAGATGTCACTTCATAAATTTCGTCCAGAGGCTATTATAGGTGCTGCGTCACCTTATTATTGGGACAGGCCCATGTAATTTCGAAATACTTGAGTATAGGCTGTTTTTAGAGTCCGTATGTGTGGGGAAACAAGAGATAGGGTTGGTTTCGGACCCCTCCTTCAAGGGCCACGAAATCCCCTCCTCTTCCTCCATATATACAGCCCTTAGGGCACCGTTTAGACTTTGGGTTTTGTTTAGATTAAAAGTTCGCCATAGCTGCAACTTCGCATACTTCGTTTGTGTTCAACGACCAGACCAAGACGTCACAGAACCCCACCTCGATCAATAAAGCTTTCATCTTATATTCGCAATATCCAGATTGCAAATCTTAGTTTCTTGCTTGTTCTTCGTTTGCTTGCAGGAGATAGACCCTCGGGGTCAGGTTGATTGTGCTCCGGCGTGGTCAATAACCTCTCGGAGTTGGTTTAGCGATTGCTAAGGCGCGACGTCCTCGCACGTTCGTAGTCGGATCGTCAAAGTCTACTCCACCAAAAACGATAGATATCATCTCATCGAAAGATCGGGACACCCTCGCCTCTATCAAGTGCTCATCAATACCATTGTTACACCCACAGCCCCTGCTTCTATACATACTGGACCAATTACTAGAGCTCGCGCACGTCAATTAAAATATCAGGTACTTTCGTTTCTTGGTAATGATTCTAAAGTTCATGAGAATATGATGCTGCCTAAATTGGATACATTTGTTTTGCTTACAAATAAAGGGCCTAGCTTGGACAAGAAAGAGGAACCTTGGAGCAAGTTCAAGCATGGAGATGATGGCATGCACAAGGGGAACAAGAACGGAGTTACAAGTGATGATTTCAGGACTTTGAAGCCACCATAATGAGTGCAGGAAGCCTTGGACGAAATATACAAGATGTCACTTCATAAATTTCGTCCAGAGGCTATTATAGGTGCTTCGTCACCTTATTATTGGGCCAGGCCCATGTAATTTCGAAATACTTGAGTATAGGCTGTTTTTAGAGTCCGTATGTGTGGGGAAACAAGAGATAGGGTTGGTTTCGGACCCCTCCTTCAAGGGCCACGAAATCCCCTCCTCTTCCTCCATATATACAGCCCTTAGGGCACCGTTTAGACTTTGGGTTTTGTTTAGATTAAAAGTTCGCCATAGCTGCAACTTCGCGTACTTCGTTTGTGTTCAACGACCAGACCAAGACGTCACAGAACCCCACCTTGATCAATAAAGCTTTCATCTTATATTCGCAATATCCAGCTTGCAAATCTTAGTTTCTTGCTTGTTCTTCGTTTGCTTGCAGGAGATAGACCCTCGTGGTCAGGTTGATTGTGCTCCGGCGTGGTCAATAACCTCTCGGAGTTGGTTTAGCGATTGCTAAGGCGCGACGTCCTCGCACGTTCGTAGTCGGATCGTCAAAGTCTACTCCACCAAAAACGATAGCTATCATCTCATCGAAAGATCGGGACACCCTCGCCTCTATCAAGTGGTATCAGATTCCCAGGTTGCTCGGTGAGATTTACAGTTTTTCGTAGTTTAGATCGAGTCTGTTCTTCATACCTACAGTCCAGGAAAAAGCCAAAAAAAAATTTAGGGTTAGTTCATCATATCCGAACCAATCTGAGCCTTTGCATAATCTTTTTAGGGTTTTTGCTTTGTTGAATTTGCGGTTGCATCGTCGTGTCAAGTTGCTGGTCTTAGCGTCTAGTTCTTTAGAGTTTCGAGTTCTGTTCACAAGTTGTCACGCCGCCGCCGCGCCATCATCATCGCCCCTACCATATACCACCACAGCTTATCTGCTATTTCTCTGAGTCCATATACCACCACCGATCCGAGTCCATATACCACCACCGATCCGAGTCCATATACCATGATAGAGGCGGGGGTGTCCCGATCTTTCGATGAGATGATAGCTATCGATTTGGTGGAGTCGACTTTGACGATCCGACTACAAACGTGCACGACGTTGCGCCTTAGCAATCGCTAAACCAATCTCCCGAGGTTACTGACGATACTGAAAGCACGATCAGCCTGACCACGAAGGTCTATTCCTGCACGCAATCGAAGAACAAGCAAGAATATGATAATGCAATCTGAATATTGCGAATATAGATGAAGTATTGATAGAGGTGGGGATCCGAAAGCGGTCTTGGTCTGGTCGTTGGACACAAACGAAGTACACGAAGTTGCAATGGCTAACTTTTAACTAAACAAATCCCAAAGTCTAAACGGTGCCCTAAGGGCTGTATATATGGAGGAAGAGGAGGGGATTTCGTGGCCCTTGAAGGAGGGGTCCGAAACCAACCCTATGTCTTGTTTCCCCACACATACGGACTCTAAAAACAGCCTATACTCAAGTATTTCAAAATTACATGGGCCTGGCCCAATAATAAGGTGACGCAGCACCTATAATAGCCTCTGGACGAAATTTATGAAGTGACATCTTGTATATTTCGTCCAAGGCTTCCTGCACTCATTATGGTGGCTTCAAAGTCCTGAAATCATCACTTGTAACTCCGTTCTTGTTCCCCTTGTGCATGCCATCATCTCCATGCTTGAACTTGCTCCAAGGTTCCTCTTTCTTGTCCAAGCTAGGCCCTTCATTTGTAAGCAAAACAAATGTATCCAATTTAGGCAGCATCATATTCTCATGAACTTTAGAATCATTACCAAGAAACGAAAGTACCTGATATTTTAATTGGCGTGCGCGAGCTCTAGTAATTGGTCCAGTATGTATAGAAGCAGGGGCTGTGGGTGTAACAATGGTATTGATGTCCTCATCAGTTGCTGCCGAGCCCCAGGCTCCAACTTGGGCGCGGCACATTGTTCATTTCCTCCAAATAGGAGAACTTCTTGAAGAACAAGAAGAAGCTGAAAGAGTAGCCCGGAGGGCCAGTATGTATCAGTTCGTTGATGACACGCTATACAGAAGAAGGCCCAACAGTGTGAAATTGAAGTGCATTTACCGGGAAGAAGGAAGGGAACTGCTGGCAGAGATACACGAGGGTATGTGTGGCTCCCACATCGGATCAAGGGCCTTGGTTGGGAAAGCTTTCCGGTAAGGTTTCTACTAGCCCACAGCCCTCCAAGACGCAATTGAGCTAATCACCAAGTGTGAAGCCTGCCAGTTCCACTCAAGGAATATCCATCAGCCTGCTCAAGCTCTCCAAACAATCCCTTTGTCATTGCCATTTCGGTCTGGGGGCTCGACATCTTGGGCCCCTTCCCCCGTGCTACCGGGGGCTTTGAATTCTTGTTTCTCACAATCGATAAGTTTACAAAGTGGCTGGAAGTGGAGCCCATGAGAAAGGTGACCGCGCAGTCAGCTATCAAGTTCTTGAAAGGATTGGTGTGCCACTTCGGGGTACCTGCCCGAATCATCACTGACAATGGCACCCAATTCACAAGCCGTGCCTTCATGTAATACGTTCGTGCCGTCGGAAGCAAGATCTCGTTTGCCTCTGTTGCCCATCCCAGAAGCAACGGACAAGCTAAGAGGGCGAACGCTGAAGTGCTGCGAGGTCTCAAGACAAGAACCTTTGATAGGCTGTAGAAGTGCGGCAGGCAATGGATCGACGAGCTGCCGATGGTTCTTTGGTCCCTCCGGACGACACCAAATCGAGCTACTGGGCAGACTCCCTTCTCCCTAGTCTATGGGGCAGAAGCAGTTATCCCCACGGAACTCGTATTCGGGTCTCCTCGAGTGCTTGCCTACGATGAAGTAGCACAGGAACATCACCGACGTGACGACGCTGTGCTACTTGAGGAGAACTGTCTCCGGGCTGCTACACGTGATGCACGCTACCAGCAAGCCCTGCGTCGCTATCACAGCCGCAGGGTTCATGCCCAGAGTTTTGAGGAAGGCGACCTTGTCCTTAGGCGTGTTCAGTCCGCCAAGGGTGCAAACAAGTTGACGCCGAAGTGGGAAGGCCCTTACCGGGTAGTACGAGTCACCAGACCTGGCGCAGTCCGTCTGGAGACCGGAGATGGCATTCAATAGCAAAACTCATGGAATATTGAGCATCTCCGTAAGTTCTACCCGTAAGGCGCGGCTGTCGGGCCCTGCCCGGCAGCCACCCTTTTGTACAAGCTTTGCCGAAGTTGCATGTAACCCTTTGTACAAAGCCAGGCGCAGACCCTGAGCAACAGAGAAATAAATGAAGTGCTGGGGGCCCCCGAAACTTGCATGCATGCATAAGCATATCATGAGCATAGCATGATCATGTAGATGAGGTCGCATGTGGCATTGTTTTCATCTGCACTAAGTTGCAGGGTTCTTGCCGCGGACTTGATCCCGAAGAGAAGAAATGAAGACGAGCCTACGTGACGATCCCCGGCAGACCAAACAGTTAAGTTCCTTCTTATCCATACCTGTTCTGTAATTTGAAAACTTGTGCATACGAAAACCCCGCCACCTTCGAAACATAGGTGCTCCTACCCTTTGACTCAAACGCTGCTTTGGTCAGGGTGATTGCAGTGGCCTTTGACGGAAAATTTTCAGCGGGGGGCTGGTCCCTTCTTATGGTTTTGTGCCCGGCAGGCCTAGCCCTGCGGCAACAAACTGAGGGCATCGGCAGGATAGCCTGCCGGGGAAAATTTGTTTACTTGAATGTATAGAGGCATTTCACCTCTGCTTGGATATGATACATGCACAAGTACCTGGCAAGGCTTGTCTTTTTCATTAATATGCTGATAAGCAAGTACAGATCTTACAGAACACAAACATGGATAAGGAAGTTTACATTATTTAGACTAAAAGTTTGGCCAATGCCTACATATTTTAAACTGAAAAAAGATAAGTGCCCCATAATCCCTTTCTTGTCCCTCTCCTCCTAGGCACTACAGTGGGAAGAGAAGAGGGCAAAAGGGGTGCCTGGATAGAAGCCCAGCCTGACCCCGTCGGGCCCCACGACAGGGAGCCCGACAAGATCGGGAGGGCACGGGCGAAGGTGATGGTGAAGAGAGCGGCGGAAGGGTCCCCCTGATGAGGACATCAATACCATTGTTACACCCACAGCCCCTGCTTCTATACATACTGGACCAATTACTAGAGCTCGCGCACGCCAATTAAAATATCAGGTACTTTCGTTTCTTGGTAATGATTCTAAAGTTCATGAGAATATGATGCTGCCTAAATTGGATACATTTGTTTTGCTTACAAATGAAGGGCCTAGCTTGGACAAGAAAGAGGAACCTTGGAGCAAGTTCAAGCATGGAGATGATGGCATGCACAAGGGGAACAAGAACGGAGTTACAAGTGATGATTTCAGGACTTTGAAGCCACCATAATGAGTGCAGGAAGCCTTGGACGAAATATACAAGATGTCACTTCATAAATTTCGTCCAGAGGCTATTATAGGTGCTGCGTCACCTTATTATTGGGCCAGGCCCATGTAATTTCGAAATACTTGAGTATAGGCTGTTTTTAGAGTCCGTATGTGTGGGGAAACAAGAGATAGGGTTGGTTTCGGACCCCTCCTTCAAGGGCCAAGAAATCCCCTCCTCTTCCTCCATATATACAGCCCTTAGGGCACCGTTTAGACTTTGGGATTTGTTTAGTTAAAAGTTAGCCATTGCAACTTCGTGTACTTCGTTTGTGTCCAACGACCAGACCAAGACCGCTTTCGGATCCCCACCATTATCAATACTTCATCTATATTCGCAATATTCAGATTGCATTATCATATTCTTGCTTGTTCTTCGATTGCGTGCAGGAATAGACCTTCGTGGTCAGGTTGATCGTGCTTCCAGCATCGTCAGTAACCTCAGGAGATTGGTTTAGCGATTGCTAAGGCGCAACGTCGTGCACGTTTGTAGTCGGATCGTCAAAGTCGGCTCCACCAAATCGATAGTTACCATCTCATCGAAAGATCGGGACACCCTCGCCTCTATCAAGTGGTATCAGTTTTCAGGTTGCTCGGTGAGAATTTCCAGTTTTCCCTAGATTAGATTTATTTTCTTACGTATTGTCCAAAACAAAGCCACAAAAAAAAATTAGGGTTAGTTCATCATATCCGAACCAATCTGAGCCTTTGCATAATCTTTTTAGGGTTTTTGCTTTGTTGAATTTGCGGTTGCATCGTCGTGTCAAGTTGCTGGTCTTAGCGTCTAGTTCTTTAGAGTTTCGAGTTCTGTTCACAAGTTGTCACGCCGCCGCCGCACCATCATCATCGCCCCTACCATATACCACCACAGCTTATCTGCTATTTCTCTGAGTCCATATACCACCACCGATCCGAGTCCATATACCACCACCAATCCGAGTCCACATATACTACCGTCATATACCATCACCAGTCCGAGTTCCACCATATTCATCTCTGCCACCAGTCCTAGTCCGAGTCCAGTATTTATTCCTTTATTTTAGAGTTCCAGATCACGCGATACTGCGAGTCGTGAACAAGTCGGATTCCCCAATTTTCGTGCTACCCGTAGAAGAAAAATAGTTCCACTTTCAAAAACAAAAAAAACTAAGTCTGGAAAATTCTGGCTAGGCAGTTTTTAGACCATTTGTAGACTTTTTCGAAAAAAAATTGTTGCGGAGCAAAAAAAAAAGTGCAAAAAAAAAAAGAAAAAAAGATGATGAGGACATCAATACCATTGTTACACCCACAGCCCCTGCTTCTATACATACTGGACCAATTACTAGAGCTCGCGCACGCCAATTAAAATATCAGGTACTTTCGTTTCTTGGTAATGATTCTAAAGTTCATGAGAATATGATGCTGCCTAAATTGGATACATTTGTTTTGCTTACAAATGAAGGGCCTAGCTTGGATAAGAAAGAGGAACCTTGGAGCAAGTTCAAGCATGGAGATGATGGCATGCACAAGGGGAACAAGAACGGAGTTACAAGTGATGATTTCAGGACTTTGAAGCCACCATAATGAGTGCAGGAAGCCTTGGACGAAATATACAAGATGTCACTTCATAAATTTCGTCCAGAGGCTATTATAGGTGCTGCGTCACCTTATTATTGGGACAGGCCCATGTAATTTCGAAATACTTGAGTATAGGCTGTTTTTAGAGTCCGTATGTGTGGGGAAACAAGAGATAGGGTTGGTTTCGGACCCCTCCTTCAAGGGCCACGAAATCCCCTCCTCTTCCTCCATATATACAGCCCTTAGGGCACCGTTTAGACTTTGGGATTTGTTTAGTTAAAAGTTAGCCATTGCAACTTCGTGTACTTCGTTTGTGTCCAACGACCAGACCAAGACCGCTTTCGGATCCCCACCATTATCAATATTTCATCTATATTCGCAATATTCAGATTGCATTATCATATTCTTGCTTGTTCTTCGATTGCGTGCAGGAATAGACCTTCGTGGTCAGGTTGATCGTGCTTCCAGCATCGTCAGTAACCTCAGGAGATTGGTTTAGCGATTGCTAAGGCGCAACGTCGTGCACGTTTGTAGTCGGATCGTCAAAGTCGGCTCCACCAAATCGATAGTTACCATCTCATCGAAAGATCGGGACACCCTCTGATGAGGACATCAATACCATTGTTACACCCACAGCCCCTGCTTCTATACATACTGGACCAATTACTAGAGCTCGCGCACGCCAATTAAATTATCAGGTACTTTCGTTTCTTGGTAATGATTCTAAAGTTCATGAGAATATGATGCTGCCTAAATTGGATACATTTGTTTTGCTTACAAATGAAGGCCCTAGCTTGGACAAGAAAGGGGAACCTTGGAGCAAGTTCAAGCATGGAGATGATGGCATGCACAAGGGGAACAAGAACGGAGTTACAAGTGATGATTTCAGGACTTTGAAGCCACCATAATGAGTGCAGGAAGCCTTGGACGAAATATACAAGATGTCACTTCATAAATTTCGTCCAGAGGCTATTATAGGTGCTGCGTCACCTTATTATTGGGCCAGGCCCATGTAATTTCGAAATACTTGAGTATAGACTATTTTTAGAGTCCGTATGTGTGGGGAAACAAGAGATAGGGTTGGTTTCGGACCCCTCCTTCAAGGGCCACGAAATCCCCCCCTCTTCCTCCATATATACAGCCCTTAGGGCACCGTTTAGACTTTGGGTTTTGTTTAGATTAAAAGTTCGCCATAGCTGCAACTTCGCGTACTTCGTTTGTGTTCAACGACCAGACCAAGACGTCACAGAACCCCACCTTGATCAATAAAGCTTTCATCTTATATTCGCAATATCCAGATTGCAAATCTTAGTTTCTTGCTTGTTCTTCGTTTGCTTGCAGGAGATAGACCCTCGTGGTCAGGTTGATTGTGCTCCGGCGTGGTCAATAACCTCTCGGAGTTGGTTTAGCGATTGCTAAGGCGCGACGTCCTCGCACGTTCGTAGTCGGATCGTCAAAGTCTACTCCACCAAAAACGATAGCTATCATCTCATCGAAAGATCGGGACACCCTCGCCTCTATCAAGATCTTTGGAGGAACATTTGGAACATTTACGTGCTGTTTTTATTGCTTTACGTGATGCACGTTTGTTTGGTAACCTTGGGAAGTGCACCTTTTGCACCGACCGAGTATCTTTTCTTGGCTATGTTGTTACTCCACAGGGAATTGAAGTTGATAAAGCCAAGATTGAAGCTATTGAGAGTTGGCCACAGCCCAAAACAGTCACTCAAGTGAGGAGTTTTCTTGGACTCGCTGGTTTCTATAGGCGTTTTGTGAGAGATTTCAGCACCATTGCTGCACCTCTCAATGAGCTTACAAAGAAGGATGTGCCTTTTGTTTGGGGTACCTCACAGGAAGAAGCCTTCACGGTATTGAAAGATAAGTTGACACATGCTCCTTTACTCCAACTTCCTGATTTTAATAAGACTTTTGAGCTTGAATGTGATGCTAGTGGAATTGGATTAGGAGGTGTTTTATTACAAGATGGCAAACCTGTTGCATACTTTTCTGAAAAATTGAGTGGGCCTAGTCTGAACTATTCTACTTATGATAAAGAATTATATGCTCTTGTTCGGACCTTAGAAACATGGCAACATTATTTATGGCCCAAAGAATTTGTTATACATTCTGATCATGAATCTTTGAAACACATTAAAAGTCAAGCAAAACTGAACCGTAGACATGCTAAATGGGTTGAATTTATTGAGACTTTCCCTTATGTCATTAAACACAAGAAGGGTAAAGAACATGTTATTGCTGATGCATTGTCTCGTCGTTATACTATGCTTTCACAACTTGACTTTAAAATATTTGGTTTGGAGACCATCAAAGATCAATATGTGCATGATGCTGAATTTAAAGATGTATTGCAGAATTGTAAGGAAGGGAGAACATGGAACAAGTTCGTCGTTAACGATGGATTTGTGTTTCGTGCTAACAAGCTATGCATTCCAGCTAGCTCCGTTCGTCTTTTGTTGTTGCAGGAGGCGCATGGAGGAGGATTAATGGGACACTTTGGCGTGAAGAAGACGGAGGATATACTTGCTACACATTTCTTTTGGCCAAAGATGAGACGGGATGTTGAGCATTTTGTTGCTCGCTGCACTACATGTCAAAAAGCTAAGTCACGACTCAATCCTCATGGTTTATATATGCCTTTGCTTGTACCTAGTGTTCCTTGGGAGGATATATCTATGGACTTTGTTTTAGGTTTACCTCAAACAAAGAAGGGGAGGGATAGCATATTTGTTGTCGTGGATAGGTTCTCGAAAATGGCACACTTTATACCATGTCATAAAAGCGATGATGCTGTTAATGTTGCTGATTTGTTCTTTCGTGAAATTATACGCTTGCATGGTGTGCCAAATACTATTGTTTCAGATCGTGATACTAAATTTCTTAGCCACTTTTGGAGATGTTTATGGGCTAAGTTGGGGACTAAACTGCTTTTTAGTACTACATGTCACCCCCAAACTGATGGACAAACTGAAGTAGTCAATAGAACATTGTCTACTATGCTTAGGGCTGTTTTGAAGAATAACAAGAAAATGTGGGAAGAATGCTTGCCTCATATTGAATTTGCTTATAATCGTTCATTGCATTCTACTACTAAGATGTGTCCTTTTGAAATTGTGTATGGTTTCCTTCCTCGTGCACCAATTGATTTGTTGCCTCTTCCATCTTCGGAGAAGGTTAATTTTGATGCTAAACAACGTGCTGAATTCATCTTAAAAATGCACGAGTTAACTAAGGAGAACATTGAGCGTATGAATGCTAAATATAAACTTGCTGGAGATAAGGGTAGAAAACATGTTGTGTTTGCACCTGGAGATCTTGTTTGGTTACATTTGCGTAAGGATAGATTTCCTGATTTGCGCAAATCAAAGCTAATGCCACGTGCTGATGGTCCTTTTAAGGTGTTAGAGAAAATAAATGATAATGCATATAAACTTGAGCTGCCTGCAGATTTTGGGGTTAGTCCCACTTTTAACATTGCAGATCTGAAGCCTTATTTGGGTGAGGAAGATGAGCTTCCGTCGAGGACGACTTCATTTCAAGAAGGGGAGGATGATGAGGACATCAATACCATTGTTACACCCACAGCCCCTGCTTCAATACATACTGGAACAATTACTAGAGCTCGCGCACGTCAATTAAAATATCAGGTACTTTCGTTTCTTGGTAATGATTCTAAAGTTCATGAGAATATGATGCTGCCTAAATTGGATACATTTGTTTTGCTTACAAATGAAGGGCCTAGCTTGGACAAGAAAGAGGAACCTTGGAGCAAGTTCAAGCATGGAGATGATGGCATGCACAAGGGGAACAAGAACGGAGTTACAAGTGATGATTTCAGGACTTTGAAGCCACCATAATGAGTGCAGGAAGCCTTGGACGAAATATACAAGATGTCACTTCATAAATTTCGTCCAGAGGCTATTATAGGTGCTGCGTCACCTTATTATTGGGCCAGGTCCATGTAATTTCGAAATACTTGAGTATAGGCTGTTTTTAGAGTCCGTATGTGTGGGGAAACAAGAGATAGGGTTGGTTTCGGACCCCTCCTTCAAGGGCCACGAAATCCCCTCCTCTTCCTCCATATATACAAACATTGTCTGATGAGGACATCAATTCCATTGTTACACCCACAACCCCTGCTTCTATACATACTGGACCAATTACTAGAGCTCGCGCACGCCAATTAAAATATCAGGTACTTTCGTTTCTTGGTAATGATTCTAAAGTTCATGAGAATATGATGCTGCCTAAATTGGATACATTTGTTTTGCTTACAAATGAAGGGCCTAGCTTGGACAAGAAAGAGGAACCTTGGAGCAAGTTCAAGCATGGAGATGATGGCATGCACAAGGGGAACAAGAACGGAGTTACAAGTGATGATTTCAGGACTTTGAAGCCACCATAATGAGTGCAGGAAGCCTTGGACGAAATATACAAGATGTCACTTCATAAATTTCGTCCAGAGGCTATTATAGGTGCTGCGTCACCTTATTATTGGGCCAGGCCCATGTAATTTCGAAATACTTGAGTATAGGCTGTTTTTAGAGTCCGTATGTGTGGGGAAACAAGAGATAGGGTTGCTTTCGGACCCCTCCTTCAAGGGCCACGAAATCCCCTCCTCTTCCTCCATATATACAGCCCTTAGGGCACCGTTTAGACTTTGGGTTTTGTTTAGATTAAAAGTTCGCCATAGCTGCAACTTCGCGTACTTCGTTTGTGTTCAACGACCAGACCAAGACGTCACAGAACCCCACCTTGATCAATAAAGCTTTCATCTTATATTCGCAATATCCAGATTGCAAATCTTAGTTTCTTGCTTGTTCTTCGTTTGCTTGCAGGAGATAGACCCTCGTGGTCAGGTTGATTGTGCTCCGGCGTGGTCAATAACCTCTCGGAGTTGGTTTAGCGATTGCTAAGGCGCGACGTCCTCGCACGTTCGTAGTCGGATCGTCAAAGTCTACTCCACCAAAAACGATAGCTATCATCTCATCGAAAGATCGGGACACCCTCGCCTCTATCAAGTGGTATCAGATTTCCAGGTTGCTCGGTGAGATTTTACAGTTTTTCGTAGTTTAGATTGAGTTTGTTCTTCATACCTACAGTCCACGAAAAAGCCAAAAAAAAAATTAGGGTTAGTTCATCATATCCGAACCAATCTGAGCCTTTGCATAATCTTTTTAGGGTTTTTGCTTTGTTGAATTTGTGGTTGCATCGTCGTGTCTAGTTGCTGGTCTTAGCGTCTAGTCCTTAGAGTTTCGAGTTCTGTCACAGTTTGTTACGCCGCCGCCGCACCATATACCACCACCGCTGCCATATACCACCACCGCTGCCATATGCTACCACCGCTACCATATACCATCACCGCAGCCATATTCTAGCACCATATATCCACCACCAATCCGAGTTCTTTTTATATTAGATTTGTTTTTGAGACCCATCTATTTTCCGATTCGTGTTTCCTTGCCTGAGTAGGATTCGGAAAAAAAATAAAAAAAAAAGTCTGGAGACCCCCGGGCAGTTTTTAGGCCAAAATTTTGGCAGTCAAAAATATTTTCTCCCTATCCTATTTTTAGGTCCCAGGGAGCGTTTTGAGACACTCGCCATCATAGTGATTTTTTCTCGCACTTTTTCGTCGTCACTGCCCTGATTTTCAAAAAAAAAATTGTCAAAAAAAATTTCATGCCAATCCTGATAGTTTGACTTGGGAAGAGTTCTGAGACACTCGCCATTATAGTGATTTTTTTGCAAAAAAAAAAGGAGCACAAAAAAAAAACGAATTTTTTTTAGAGTGTGCTCTTCCCTTGTTTATGTGCCGCGCCGTGATTTTGTTAGTGTTCTAGGCTCGCGTCTCTAGTACGGTCTAGCCTAGGACCAGCACAGTACCGTCGTTGAGCGTTTATTCAACTTTGCATCTCTGAATTGATTATTGCTGACCCTTTTTGCTACCATATCATAAGCCTTCCCAGCACCACATACATCTACGTCGTGCGTTTGACACCACCTGGCAATCGCTCTGTCCAATCTTTAAGAGTTTTGACTACAACGGTTGCCGATCACCACCTGCTGCTGGGTAAGAACTGGTAAGCATTTGAGATTCGCTTGACGGTTTTGTGATACACCACCACCACCACTTCCCAGTAGTCGGTAGGATCATATTCTTGTGTGTTTCTATTGCTGCTAACCATGGCAGGATCACAAGCCGATGAGACTGATTGGGAGAACATGACGAACAAACAGCTACATGATAAATTTCAGCAAATGATGAGTGGACAGGTGCAAGATGTGCTAAACAGATTTGAAGAGGCCATGGAGAAGATAGACGGAATTGAGAAGACGTTCGAAACAAAGCTCGATAACAAGTTTAATGAATTGCTCGCGCGTCTTCCACAACCACCGCCGGCTGCACCTGTCGCACCTCTACAACAACAACAACGTCGCCTTCCAAATCAAGTGGGACGAGCACAGCGCGTTCCCCTTGAGCCTGGTCAAACTTCTGGTGCCGCTGCACCTACTGTTGATGCTTCTATGGCTCCTGTTGCCGCTGAGGAGGACGATTATGCGGGCGATTACGAGGATGAGGTTGATCAAAATCAGAACTACGTACCAGCACCAGGCCGTCCACATGCCAATAATCGCAATGGTAGGGCTGCATTACCAGCTCAGGTACGAGATCATGACCATCTTCCTAAACTGAAATTGAATATTCCACCATTTGAGGGTGGATATGTTCCTGATATATATCTTACTTGGGAGTTAGAAACTGAACAACGTTTTACATGTTTACAATATCCCGAGGAGAGACGTGTTGCTGCTGCTGTTTGTGCTTTTACTAGTTTTGCATGTGTATGGTGGTCTGAACATTGTAGATTATATCCTATTCCAACTACTTGGGCTGCTTTGAAAACTGCTATGCGTACTCGTTGGGTTCCACCATATTATCAACGTGAATTACTTCAAAAATTGTAGCGCTTAAGACAAGGAAAAAATTCTGTAGAAGAATATTATCAGGAATTACAAACTGGCATGATTAGATGTGGTATTGTTGAGGAGAATGAAGCTATGCTTGCACGTTTTATGGGTGGATTAAATAGAGAGATTCAGACCATTCTAGAGTATAAGGAGTATAATAATATCACTCGTTTATTCCATCTTGCTTGTAAAGCTGAACGTGAAGTGCAGGATCGACAGGCATTGGCGCGGACTAACTTTTCTGCAGGTCGACCTTCATCATGGACACCGCGTGCATCCTCTACTTCCACACATTCTATTGCACCGACACCTCCATCAGCTGCCACCTCCAGCCGTGATACAAGGAAGCAGGCACAACCACCACTATCTGCCAAGAGCACACCTACCGGGCCTGCACAGAGTTCTTCTTCTTCCATGGCATCAACAGGGCATACAAGTGATATTATTTGTCGTCGTTGTAAGGGAAGAGGTCATTATGCGAGAGAATGCAAATCTCAGCGTGTGATGATTGCTACCGAGGATGGTGGGTATGAGTCCGCTAGTGACTATGATGAGGAGACTTTGGCTCTCATTACACGTGAAGAACACGGTGGAGATGATTCTGAACAAGAGACGCAATACATGGCTCCTGAAGACGCTGACAGGTATGAATGTTTAGTTGCTCAACGTGTTTTAAGTGTGCAGGTCACAAAAGCTGAGCAAAATCAGAGGCATAATTTGTTCCGTACAAAGGGAGTTGTGAAGGAACGTTCTGTTCGCGTCATCATAGATGGAGGGAGCTGCAACAACTTGGCTAGCATGGAGATGGTGGAGAAGCTCTCTCTCACCACAAGACCACATCCACATCCTTACTATATCCAATGGTTCAACAATAGCGGCAAGGTTAAGGTAACACGTACTGTTCGTGTGCATTTTAGTATCTCTACGTATGCTGATTTTGTTGATTGTGATGTGGTACCCATGCAAGCATGTTCCTTATTACTTGGTAGACCATGGCAATTTGATAAAAGTTCTGTACACCATGGTAGAAACAATCAGTATACTCTTGTTCATAAGCATAAACATATTACTTTGCTTCCTATGTCTCCTGATTCTATTTTGAAAGATGATATTAATAGAGCTAGTAAGGCAAAACAGGAGCAAAATAAGAGTGAAAATCAGATTGTGGCAAAAGAATTTGAGCAACAAATGAATCCTCATAATAAACCATCTAGTGTTGCTTCTGAAATTAAATTGAAAAGTGCATGTTTACTTGCCACCAAATCTGATATTGATGATCTAGATTTCAGCAAATCTGTTTGCTATGCTTTTGTGTGCAAAGAGGCATTATTTTCATTCGAGGACATGCCTTCCTCTTTGCCTCCTGCTGTTACTAACATTTTGCAGGAGTTTGCCGACGTCTTTCCACAAGATGTGCCTCCGGGATTACCACCTATTCGAGGGATTGAGCATCAAATTGACTTAATTCCCGGTGCATCGCTAACCAACCGTGCACCATACCGTACTAATCCAGAGGAGACGAAGGAGATTATGCGTCAAGTCCAGGAGTTGCTCGACAAAGGTTATATACGCGAATCCCTTAGTCCTTGTGCTGTTCCTATTATTCTAGTGCCGAAAAAGGATGGTACATCGCGTATGTGTGTTGATTGTAGAGGCATTAATAATATTACTATTCGTTATCGTCATCCTATTCCTAGACTAGATGATATGCTTGATGAATTGAGTGGCTCTACAATATTCTCCAAAGTTGGTTTGCGTAGTGGATACCATCAAATTCGTATGAAATTGGGGGATGAATGGAAAACAGCATTTAAAACAAAGTTTGGATTATATGAGTGGTTAGTCATGCCTTTTGGGTTAACTAATGCACCTAGTACTTTCATGAGATCAATGAACGAAGTTTTACGTGCTTTCATTGGACGATTTGTGGTAGTCTATTTTGATGATATACTGATTTATAGCAGATCTTTGGAGGAACATTTGGAACATTTACGTGCTGTTTTTATTGCTTTACGTGATGCACGTTTGTTTGGTAACCTTGGGAAGTGCACCTTTTGCACCGACCGAGTATCTTTCCTTGGCTATGTTGTTACTCCACAGGGAATTGAAGTTGATAAAGCCAAGATTGAAGCTATTGAGAGTTGGCCACAGCCCAAAACGGTCACTCAAGTGAGGAGTTTTCTTGGACTCGCTGGTTTCTATAGGCGTTTTGTGAGAGATTTCAGCACCATTGCTGCACCTCTCAATGAGCTTACAAAGAAGGATGTGCCTTTTGTTTGGGGTACCTCACAGGAAGAAGCCTTCACGGTATTGAAAGATAAGTTGACACATGCTCCTTTACTCCAACTTCCTGATTTTAATAAGACTTTTGAGCTTGAATGTGATGCTAGAGGAATTGGATTAGGAGGTGTTTTATTACAAGATGGCAAACCTGTTGCATACTTTTCTGAAAAATTGAGTGGGGCTAGTCTGAACTATTCTACTTATGATAAAGAATTATATGCTCTTGTTCGGACCTTAGAAACATAGCAACATTATTTATGGCCCAAAGAATTTGTTATACATTCTGATCATGAATCTTTGAAACACATTAAAAGTCAAGCAAAACTGAACCGTAGACATGCTAAATGGGTTGAATTTATTGAGACTTTCCCTTATGTCATTAAACACAAGAAGGGTAAAGAAAATGTTATTGCTGATGCATTGTCTCGTCGTTATACTATGCTTTCACAGCTTGACTTTAAAATATTTGGTTTGGAGGCCATCAAAGATCAATATGTGCATGATGCTGAATTTAAAGATGTATTGCAGAATTGTAAGGAAGGGAGAACATGGAACAAGTTCGTCGTTAACGATGGATTTGTGTTTCGTGCTAACAAGCTATGCATTCCAGCTAGCTCTGTTCGTCTTTTGTTGTTGCAGGAGGCGCATGGAGGAGGATTAATGGGACACTTTGGCGTGAAGAAGACGGAGGATATACTTGCTACACATTTCTTTTGGCCAAAGATGAGACGGGATGTTGAGTGTTTTGTTGCTCGCTGCACTACATGTCAAAAAGCTAAGTCACGACTCAATCCTCATGGTTTATATATGCCTTTGCCTGTACCTAGTGTTCCTTGGGAGGATATATCTATGGACTTTGTTTTAGGTTTACCTCGAACAAAGAAGGGGAGGGATAGCATATTTGTTGTCGTGGATAGGTTCTCGAAAATGGCACACTTTATACCATGTCATAAAAGCGATGATGCTGTTAATGTTGCTGATTTGTTCTTTCGTGAAATTATACGCTTGCATGGTGTGCCAAATACTATTGTTTCAGATCGTGATACTAAATTTCTTAGCCACTTTTGGAGATGTTTATGGGCTAAGTTGGGGACTAAACTGCTTTTTAGTACTACATGTCACCCCCAAACTGATGGACAAACTGTAGTAGTCAATAGAACATTGTCTACTATGCTTAGGGCTGTTTTGAAGAATAACAAGAAAATGTGGGAAGAATGCTTGCCTCATATTGAATTTGCTTATAATCGTTCATTGCATTCTACTACTAAGATGTGTCCTTTTGAAATTGTGTATGGTTTCCTTCCTCGTGCACCAATTGATTTGTTGCCTCTTCCATCTTCGGAGAAGGTTAATTTTGATGCTAAACAACGTGCTGAATTGATCTTAAAAATGCATGAGTTAACTAAGGAGAACATTGAGCGTATGAATGCTAAATATAAACTTGCTGGAGATAAGGGTAGAAAACATGTTGTGTTTGCACCTGGAGATCTTGTTTGGTTACATTTGCGTAAGGATAGATTTCCTGATTTGCGGAAATCAAAGCTAATGCCACGTGCTGATGGTCCTTTTAAGGTGTTAGAGAAAATAAATGATAATGCATATAAACTAGAGCTGCCTGCAGATTTTGGGGTTAGTCCCACTTTTAACATTGCAGATCTGAAGCCTTATTTGGGTGAGGAAGATGAGCTTCCGTCGAGGACGACTTCATTTCAAGAAGGGGAGGATGATGAGGACATCAATACCATTGTTACACCCACAACCCCTGCTTCTATACATACTGGACCAATTACTAGAGCTCGCGCACGCCAATTAAAATATCAGGTACTTTCGTTTCTTGGTAATGATTCTAAAGTTCATGAGAATATGATGCTGCCTAAATTGGATACATTTGTTTTGCTTACAAATGAAGGGCCTAGCTTGGACAAGAAAGAGGAACCTTGGAGCAAGTTCAAGCATGGAGATGATGGCATGCACAAGGGGAACAAGAACGGAGTTACAAGTGATGATTTCAGGACTTTGAAGCCACCATAATGAGTGCAGGAAGCCTTGGACGAAATATACAAGATGTCACTTCATAAATTTCATCCAGAGGCTATTATAGGTGCTGCGTCACCTTATTATTGGGCCAGGCCCATGTAATTTCGAAATACTTGAGTATAGGCTGTTTTTAGAGTTCGTATGTGTGGGGAAACAAGAGATAGGGTTGGTTTCGGACCCCTCCTTCAAGGGCCACGAAATCCCCTCCTCTTCCTCCATATATACAGCCCTTAGGGCACCGTTTAGACTTTGGGTTTTGTTTAGATTAAAAGTTCGCCATAGCTGCAACTTCGCGTACTTCGTTTGTGTTCAACGACCAGACCAAGACGTCACAGAACCCCACCTTGATCAATAAAGCTTTCATCTTATATTCGCAATATCCAGATTGCAAATCTTAGTTTCTTGCTTGTTCTTCGTTTGCTTGCAGGAGATAGACCCTCGTGGTCAGGTTGATTGTGCTCCGGCGTGGTCAATAACCTCTCGGAGTTGGTTTAGCGATTGCTAAGGCGCGACGTCCTCGCACGTCCGTAGTCGGATCGTCAAAGTCTACTCCACCAAAAACGATAGCTATCATCTCATCGAAAGATCGGGACACCCTCGCCTCTATCACCCCCTGACCACCGCCACCAGGGCCAGCAGGACGCGGCAGGGCGAACGAAGCTGCAGCCCACAAGGAAGCCTGCCGGGGCCTAGCTGGAAGGCTGCTGGAGGAGCCGAAGACATCATCCCCACCTCTGGATCCAACTCCCCGGCAAATCTCCTTGCCGGGAATGGGATGCAGGTGCAGATGATGGTGCCGCCGCCTAACGGTGATGGTGCGGCTGGCGTTCAGCCGGAGTCAGAGCTATCACCCTCCCCATTGACGCCGTCGTCATCGCCGTCACTATCCTCCTCGTCACTATCGCTCGAGGAGGAGCTTTCATCGTCGGTCGAGCTCTTCGCGCAGCACCCAAAGCGAGCACCCGAGCATCCGAAGACCTTGACAAAGAGCAGCTCGACCTCCATTAATTTAAAATGGAGGACATGCCCCTCCGACAAGCTGTGGGCGCGGGCAAAAGTCTTCCAGCCGCGTCGGAAGAGCATGACATGAGGGGCGGGGAAATCCACATCCACCCGCATGCTGCCATTACAGCAAACCCTCATCTGCAGCTTCAGTGCGCGCAGTTGTTCAAGCTCCATAACCCTCGCAAATGGAGTAGGGAGGTGGAGGCGGCCGCGCGGGCGCTTATACAACCTGATGATGAACTCCAGCGGTTGATCTCCAACATGGCCTTCCATTGGGGGATGAGCGGCCGGCAGAGGTGCGAACAGAGCACCACCCCGTCCTCCTCGACCCCGGGCACCACGGCGGCCGCGACCTGGCCCCCTCCCACCTCCTCTCGCGGTGGGCTTCGCCCCCGCGTTTTCAATAGGAGGAGGGAGGCGCTGTCGAGTAGAAGCCCTCGTCGCTACCGCCGAAGAACCGCCACACCCCTGGCCCCTCACCATGGTGTACAAGAGCTGCTAAGGAGAAGGAAGGGGTGAGATGTGTGGAGAAGCACCCTGCCCTGCGTTCCTTTTTATAGGCGAACGGGGCAGGGGGTTGGCTCCTCTCCCTGAAGGCAGCCGCCCTACTCCTCCAATCTGGCTTCCTTGAGCCACCAACGACTCGTGGAATCAAGGCCGACCCTCAGCACCAATCCATGGCATATGGGTTTCTGCCATGGCACGCATTTCCACGCCCTCTGCGTCCGCCACCAACCCCGCACAACGCATGCGGTACACGTGGCGGAAGCACTGTAAGTGGGAAAGATAGTGGAATGGCAGTTACCACCTCGTGGACGTGGGACATGGGTAGCCCATGGATCGTGGCTCATAATCTCCCCCACAACGTCTTGCACGACGCGCGGGAAAATCGGAAACTGACTCAAGCTCGGATTAATGAAGAAGCAAAGAAGATCTCAAAGGGTGAGCTACCGCAGTCTCCCCGCCTGTGTACTGGAAAGGGCCTACCCCGACGACACTCGGCAGCGCGTTCAGGCCAGGCCCGGGGGCTCCTGTCGGTGCAACCAGGTGTGTTGCCCAGACTGTACATAGGCTTAAGAACAAGGTTGCAGCATTCAAGACCAGACCAAGCAGAAGTGATCAGCTCTTTGAGAAATCAAAGGGCGGATCAAGAAGAACAAGACCAACTAAAGGAGCAAGATACCACTAAGGAAAAACCTCCCTTGCCGGGTAGGCGAGCCTCGCGGGGTCAAGGTTGCCCCGAAGACAAGTCTCAAGATTGCCCCGGCAGGCTTGCCGGGGACGCTGAGGGCGGATTACCCCGCCAAGGCTCCACCGCTCCACCTCACAGCAACGCAAGTCATCGATCAATGCGGTGTCGAGCCCCCAAGTGGCTAGGTGGCTGTTATTTGGCATGTGGTAGCCATAGCCACCTCCAGAGGAAATCACCTCCAAATGACACCCATCCAGGGACGTGTCACGCAGGCAGGCGAGAAGATGGCCAAACGGCACGGCAAGGCTTGCCGGGCTATGCTATGATGTGACACTAAGCGGCGCATTTAATGCGCTCTGTCCTGTCTGCAGAGTTGGGTATGATAGCACTGTTTGCTATCTAATTAGTACGCAATGACTGATTTGCCATTGTGGTGACCCCTTGATCTATAAAAGGAGGGCCATGGCAACCTTAGAAAGGATTCGGACCCTTGTACACTCATACGCGCGTAGCTGCTCTCGCCCCGAGGCGACCTTGCTGGGCTAGAGAGCTGCGTGCCCACCACGGTCCTCTCATCAATCCACCAAAGCAGGAGTAGGGTTTTACGCCTCACGGTGGCCCGAACCTGGGTAAATCTTGCCCGTGTGATCGCTGTCGCGCTGCTCCGCGCTCTCTGCTCTTTGTACAATGCGTCCTTCCCCCTGCCGAACCACAAGGGGCCGATGGCCCCATAGGTGGCCGTGTTTTCCCATGACACCATAGTCCTATCTTTGTATCCTGCACAAGATCTCTCTATATTGCTTAAACATTGACGCACACGATGTATCTGTCTCGCATCATTAGCCTCTCTCACATGTTCACTATGCACACACATTCTCTCCATAGGTTTGATTTCTCTCAATATTTGACACACACAACCCCCCCAAAGCACACTATCCATCCCCATCCAAGGTTATATAGCGACCTCTGTCGCTTGTGCTTATCTGCACCCCCACATGCACACCACCTTGATCTTCAAGGAGGGCATCGGGAAGAACGAAGATGACGACCAGACCGCACTAGAGACCGCGGGGCCATTTGGAAGCAGGATGACGGGACGACGGCTGAGTAACTCCTTTCCCCTCTCTCTCCCTCTCCCTCCCTCCCGCACAAAATTATCAATCCCGCAGCCCAAAAGATTCCCCTTTAGTCCATGTTCTTTTGAACTCTCTCATCAAACCTTTTGTCTCTTCTCCTTCCACATGTACAAAATCTCGATGCACACGCATCTCACTCCTTATATTACATGTCTCTATCTTTCTCACAGACCTAACTTTTTCCTCTGTATATATATATATATATATATATATATATATATAGACACACACACACACACACACTAGCAAAATTGCCTGTGCGTTGCAACGGGTGAAAAAGATGGAGACATGTTTTGTGGGTCATAGTCGTTCGATGAGATGCAACATGGTCAACCTCCCCATGGTTCATCAAGCAAATTGCTCACACCATATACTTCTTCCCCGCTTGATAGAGGCGAGGGTGTCCCGATCTTTCGATGAGATGATATCTATCGTTTTTGGTGGAGTAGACTTTGACGATCCGACTACGAACGTGCGAGGACGTCGCGCCTTAGCAA
This sequence comes from Thinopyrum elongatum, assembly GCA_011799875.1. Lineage (NCBI taxonomy): Eukaryota > Viridiplantae > Streptophyta > Magnoliopsida > Poales > Poaceae > Thinopyrum > Thinopyrum elongatum. Next base: position 265,665,993 of record CM022299.1, read on the forward strand.
TCGCTAAACCAACTCCGAGAGGTTATTGACCACGCCGGAGCACAATCAACCTGACCCCGAGGGTCTATCTCCTGCAAGCAAACGAAGAACAAGCAAGAAACTAAGATTTGCAATCTGGATATTGCGAATATAAGATGAAAGCTTTATTGATCGAGGTGGGGTTCTGTGACGTCTTGGTCTGGTCGTTGAACACAAACGAAGTACGCGAAGTTGCAGCTATGGCGAACTTTTAATCTAAACAAAACCCAAAGTCTAAACGGTGCCCTAAGGGCTGTATATATGGAGGAAGAGGAGGGGATTTCGTGGCCCTTGAAGTAGGGGTCCGAAACCAACCCTATCTCTTGTTTCCCCACACATACGGACTCTAAAAACAGCCTATACTCAAGTATTTCGAAATTACATGGGCCTGGCCCAATAATAAGGTGACGCAGCACCTATAATAGCCTCTGGACGAAATTTATGAAGTGACATCTTGTATATTTCGTCCAAGGCTTCCTGCACTCATTATGGTGGCTTCAAAGTCCTGAAATCATCACTTGTAACTCCGTTCTTGTTCCCCTTGTGCATGCCATCATCTCCATGCTTGAACTTGCTCCAAGGTTCCTCTTTCTTGTCCAAGCTAGGCCCTTCATTTGTAAGCAAAACAAATGTATCCAATTTAGGCAGCATCATATTCTCATGAACTTTAGAATCATTACCAAGAAACGAAAGTACCTGATATTCTAATTGGCGTGCGCGAGCTCTAGTAATTGGTCCAGTATGTATAGAAGCAGGGGTTGTGGGTGTAACAATGGTATTGATGTCCTCATCATCCTCCCCTTCTTGAAATGAAGTCGTCCTCGACGGAAGCTCATCTTCCTCACCCAAATAAGGCTTCAGATCTGCAATGTTAAAAGTGGGACTAACCCCAAAATCTGCAGGCAGCTCAAGTTTATATGCGTTATCATTTATTTTCTCTAACACCTTAAAAGGACCATCAACACGTGGCATTAGCTTTGATTTGCGCAAATCAGGAAATCTATCCTTACGCAAATGTAACCAAACAAGATCTCCAGGTGCAAACACAACATGTTTTCTACCCTTATCTCCAGCAAGTTTATATTTAGCATTCATACGCTCAATGTTCTCCTTAGTTAACTCATGCATTTTTAAGATCAATTCAGCACGTTGTTTAGCATCAAAATTAACCTTCTCCGAAGATGGAAGAGGCAACAAATAAATTGGTGCACGAGGAAGGAAACCATACACAATTTCAAAAGGACACATCTTAGTAGTAGAATGCAATGAACGATTATAAGCAAATTCAATATGAGGCAAGCATTCTTCCCACATTTTCTTGTTATTCTTCAAAACAGCCCTAAGCATAGTAGACAATGTTCTATTGACTACTTCAGTTTGTCCATCAGTTTGGGGGTGACATGTAGTACTAAAAAG